>OZ026520.1:81304791-82504791 GCA_964019695.1 Loripinus fragilis | reverse complement strand
CAATAAAAAAGCTTTGTAAAAGTAAAGGCAAGTTCATAAGTGTTTTGGTACTTATTGAATAGTCAATAAGCCGCCAATGCTTAGACGAAGCTGCGCATGCAGACATTGTCGCCATATGGACGTAGATAAAGGTACATGTCATTTATAAGACCTCCTGTGTCCATGCATGTTTAAAGAATAACTGTCACATATGCGACTTATACCACAAACTCATGTGCTGGCACAAATATAGCACAAAGGTACATTTTTTCAATAATAATCATTTGTAATAAAAAGGGCCAGCTCATGAGATTTTGGTACTATTGTATAAGTCAATATGACGCCAATGCTTAAACGAAGCTGCGCGTGCAAACAGTCTCGCCATACATCAAATATTGATGAAGATAAAGGCCCATGACAAAATTAAGACCTCTTGCCACATTAGGTAACTGTCCATGCGTGTTTAAAGAAAATAATGTACGCATATGCAATAAATATTATAATCGCACGAGCTGGCTCAAATATAGCTTAAAGGTACATTTTTTTAAATAATAATATGGCTGCTAAGTTAAAAAAGAGCCATCTTATGGTCGTTTTGATAGTAATAAGACGCCAATGCTTAGTTGCAGCTGCGAATGCAGATGTCTCACAGGGCCCTCACTAGCCTGTACACACAAAAATGGGTGTAGATAAAGGCGCATGCCCAAACCAGGACAGATTATCTGAAATGTACGTTAACGTCATATCATTAGTGTATCATTAGCGCGTAGCCTATCTGAGGTTTGGTTTGTTTCAAGAAGTGGGACAATCTGATCTGCAACTGCCATAAATGATCCAAACACTTCCATGAATATACTTTGAGTACTACTAATTATCAAAAAACCTACGCTGCCCTTTACTTAAAACATGGCTTGTTTAGAACAACAAATTTATATATGCCTAGAGTAGACTGGGTTTTTTGTTGTGAAAGCTTTTACTTGTAGTAATTCAAGATCTTACCAAGGAGATCCGAATGCCACAATGTATGACATCCTAGTTACGTATCTAATTTCATCTTGAAGAAACTGCCATACAAGTCTCTTATTTCAAATTTGTTCGTATGTCATAATTTTATTGGCCAATCAATACATTTAACCCTCTATAAGTATATCTAAAAACATTGTCCACTCCCAAATTCGAAACTCTCTCTCTGACGCCTCATCAAACAAAGCCACAAACCACTTTTCTCCAGAGGCCCCAGAGTTGTCTAGAGGGCGCGCCCCCAGGGGGGGGGTACTCTAATTTTTTCCGCATACGTAGGCTCGGACCCAGCATCTACCCTTCACTCCGAAAAAATATCAGGAATTTCAAGCACCCCAAAAATATTTGAAATTTTAGCGACCCCCAAAAATATCCAAATTTCTGTACCTTGACCTTAAAAAAGACCCTAAATTGCATAGAAATGACCCTAAAACTAGCCCAATATTGAGATGACCCCCCAAAAATATCCACAAAATCTTCATACCTCTAAAAAATTACATTTTTTCTGAAAACCCCCAAAAATATTGAAATTCAGAATTTTGAACCAAAGAAATAGCCCGAGCCTACGTTTGTGTGAAAATATCAGAGTACCCCCTGGGGGCGCACCAAGATAAATTCCATTTGTGACCAGTTTCACCATAAAGTCAATTCTCTTCAGTCAAAACTAGGACTAGAAATGTTTTTTGTGGCTTCTAGAGATATAAAACACTAAACTTGATGTGACATAATAAAGTCACTAGCATAGAAATCTTTACAGACCCCTCTTTTTTGAGGACAATTTTAACTACAAGATGTACCAAGTCTGATGCCCCTGCAGGACATTGTGCACGAGCAAGCAACTCAAATCTTGCTCAATCATGCACAACTCGCCATGGTCATGTGAAAAAATTACAACACTAAGGTCCACACATCTATCAGAAAGTAAGTTTGCAGTTAGGCTATGTATTTAGAACTCACACTACAATAACATGGTGTTGACATAACATTTGGGTTTGAACATACATTTCTTTTATCATTTTAGGATGCATAACGAACAGTTACAAACATAATAAATGTTTAACTGTGATAGTGCTTACTATACTCAATAGTATTGACTTATTTTCATTAGTGAAATACCATATAATAGACTACCCCGCTGCCCTGTGAGATCAAGGGGACCACCGCAAAGCCCATGGAGTTCCTAGAAAAATGACATAGGGGAAACAGAAAGGGGAGGAGGTGAGAAAATAAATAAATAACAAAAAAACAAATAAAATAATGAAAAAAAAATGGGACTTTCTTACGAATCCTCTCTAGGAGGAATTCGTTTGAAGACAAGCCCATGTATTGTGACTCGTCAAGCACCGTCCAAAACCACCGTCCAAAAGAATTTTGGACAGAATTGGTAATATATATAAATTCAACAAGTGTTATTTCACTTGACTTTAATGTTAAGTAACTATTAATTCAGCATGGTAAAAACAAAGGTGATTTAGATTATTCTGATTACAGCTTAATAATTTTGATGTATTCTTCAAAATGAAAATAAGACCAAGTGCAGATTTTAAAATTCCTTTCTTTACAAAACGATATCTCTGGTTTTTTTTTATCAAAACCCCTGATGGCACAGGTTCGAACCCTGTCAAATAAAGAAAATAAAAAACATATTTTTATGGTCAATTTTTTTCTTTTTTTTTTCATCAACTGGCCAAACAATACATTTTACCCCTCTATAAATATATCTAAAAACATTGTCCACTCCCAAATTCGAAAATCTCGTTCTGACGCCTTATCAAACAAAGCAAAAAAACATTCTTCTCCAGAGGCCCCAGAGTCGTTGAGAGGGCGCACAAAGATAAATTCCATTTGTGACCAGTTTCAATAATAAATGTCAATTCTCCTCAGTCTAAATAAGGACTAGAAATGTGTTTTGTGGCTTCTAGAGATATAAAACACTAAACTTGATGTGACCTGTACATCTAAAAGAAATGCTTTCTTTAAGAGATAATTGAATAAAAATTTGCATAGCAAATTAGATATGCATAAGTGTATCATTATGTTTATGTACATTTTTAAACTTTGCATGTGTGGCTATTATTGGTGACAATGTTGATAGGGAAAAGAGTGACATCTTAATGCTGAACAGTTAGCATTTTTCGTTCTTTGTTTTATATCTATATATATGCCCTTGCAAGCTTACAACTCATCCTAATGTAAAGTACACAAATACATGTTTAACTGTGTTATTAATGACTGCATTTACCATGGCTGTAAGGTTCCTGTAATATTTTTCCAACTTTACATTCTGTTTAGTGGAAATTAGCATCCGGTATATCAGCATTAATTGCTAAAAATAAATCAGATCTGATCTCTTGAATTTAAAAAAAAGATATAACATTGTAAAATCTAATTTGGCCGGACATAATTTTGGCTGAAAAACGCTTTGTTTAAATTGGTATCAAAGTAGCAACTGGCCTATTTCCTTATATATGATCATCTTTAATGTGACCATTGTCATAAAATACAACTCACCACTATAAAGAACTTCCCTATTTTCAAGAAAATGTTTCTCATCAATAAAGCATTTCCTTACAAAGTATTATTAGTTTAGCAAGTGATCAGATTTACTAACTTGATGTGATGGACAGTTTTGAAGATTGAACAACGAAAGCTATGCTGAATAGAAACTTAAGTCAATTAAAAAACTTCTGTAATGCGTCACAATATGCATACAAAGCTTACAGTCAGGATACAAAATTGATTTAGAGACAGTCCTTTTTTAAACAATAACTGATCACATGATTACAGACACTTTAAATAACTAACTTGTATAATTTCAATTCACCTTAGAATTTTTCAGATAAATATTACAGAACTCTAAACTTAACATAATATATTAGCTTTTCTGGCTATTATATATCATCTTTGGCAACATTTTGGATAAACATATGGCCTTGTGATACATTTTATACAGTAATATATGCTATTTTAACAAATTTGACAGGAAACGGGAATGTATCCTTCTAAGAATTGTTACTTGAGTGCTATCATATCCTTTGTTTATTAGTTTTAAAAACTAAAGTTTTGGGAGAATCATTTGCTTGTAGATATAAAATATTCAAATACATACTATTTTGATTACGTAAATGTAAATGGATAACAAATAGGAACTTTATACAACCTGATAAATCTTTTTTCAGACTGACTGGTATCTTGATATCTATTTATCTATCAAGCACAGTCGTTTTGAGATGAAATAAAATACCCTTTGACGTATAGTGTAAGGAAAAAAGCAATGTATGTATACAGTTTTGAAAGCTGTAATATACGTTACATTATCCCATACAAGCTACAAAATAGTATTTTAACCAGAAACGCTGTTGAGGATAGCCCTTTTACTCTTGCTAATCAACAGAATGCTCATATATGATGTTTAAATGTGTTCATATAGAATTTCATGCTAAATTATAGGGTCTAAATATTCTTACCTTATTCAACGTTTTATTGGCGTCATCATATTTAACACTTTATAACTCTTAAAGTATTTGTGAAACAAGCTATTTGCAGCTATAAAATGGACAATACTTGTCTTTTGGAGCATGCATTGAAACATCCAAACTGGCTGAGAAGCTCATCAAATGATATTATTTAACAGAATTCCAATGATTTTATAGGGAGTAATTTTAAAAGTAACATAAATGACATTATAATGGGGCCAAATAGCTTTTACGATAATACATATCTGTAGGGAATGAAATTCCTTGTTTATAATATGAATGTTTGGCTAATCTCAATAGTTTGAGTATTACCTTAACAACCTTATTTAAGGGAATCGCAGTGGCTCAGTGGTAGAGTGCTTTACTCGAGACCGAAGGGCCGTGGGTTCGAGACTCACCGACGTCACTGCGTTGTGGTCCTTGAGCAAGACACATATGTCCTAGCTTAGTACTGGTTCAACCCAGGAAGACACGTCCCTGTTTATCTGAAAGATTGTTGATGGGACGTTAAGAATCAAATCAAACAAAAACAACCTTATTTACATTTATTGTGTTTAAAAATGTTGGGTAACGTAGTTAACACGCTGTAACAGGCAAACAACCCAACCGCCAAAGAGCAAACATGTTTCAAAAAACTTAGCCAGAAATATACATTTATGCTAACATCTGATTATAGTCACAAGGCACACGCAAATTTCCAGATTTATAATCATGTATGCAATATATTTTTCCTGCACATTGTCGTCAATTTCATGTAAAATTGAAGTCCATATCAAATCAAATTTTCATTTTTGTGTTTCTATAGACGTTTACTAACCATTTCAATGCAACAAACAACAAAAAGTATGAATAAATTATAGGTGAAAATAACACTACCACATTATAAGCTCGTTAATACATGTGAAAATACGATACCCCATTTAAGGATTGAAATGCAGATTTTTTGCTTGCACTGGATGATGCAAAACATTAGGCTTTTTAATGTCTTGTGAAGCCGGAAGGGTTTCTCGGAGACATTAAAACGCTAATGTTTTGCATCATCCAATGCAAGCTAAAAATCTGCATTTCAATCCTTATATTTACATTTTATATTATTTATCAAATATACTTAATTATCTTCCACCCAAATTCGCTGGTTATCCTTGAAAAACAAATATTTTATTTATAACGGAGGTGTTGGAACAGCCAGCGAACGAAAGTTCTGTACATAACGTCGTGGCGATACGTGAATGACGTCACGCAAATGTTGATAAACAAAGAAAGATATTGGTTGACGTTGACGTTACTCCACCCAGAGGCGCGGCCTAGTCCACGTGACCACTCAATGTTATGCATCAAGAAATGCAAGCAGCTAGGAATTATGGTTTCATCTAAAGCAGCTACAATGAGAATGTAAATATTTTGTGATGT
The DNA here is from genome assembly GCA_964019695.1 of Loripinus fragilis. NCBI lineage: Eukaryota > Metazoa > Mollusca > Bivalvia > Lucinida > Lucinidae > Loripinus > Loripinus fragilis. The sequence goes on along the minus strand of OZ026520.1, from coordinate 82,498,906 downwards.
TACTGTGACGTCAATACTGCAAGAAAAAATGTAAACATCTTTTACCTTAAACTGAAAATCGATAAGAATCACTTTTACCGAAAAATGCACACGGGAGCTCAAATTTCGACACAGGTGCCTACACAAAAAATGCTCAGCAAGCCTAGCATTTTTACACTTTTCCCGAACTCGTATAAAATCAATAATACAAAACACTCATAAATTTTAATCTTTCTGAGATTATTCTGATTTCTGCTCAATAATTTTGATGTATTTTTCTATTTATAACGTACCCTTCACCTTTGCAATAAGGTCCATTGATGTTCGGTTCTGACGATTTATTTGGATGTAACTAAAAGCAGTGCTCCAATCGGAAGTTCATTAAACACTTGTGTCTCATTGATTCCAAATCTCTCTCTTCAATACATCCTGAAACGGCCATAAACACAGTCCGTCTCGTAAAGACGCTTTCATTCAAAGCTTTTAGTTGGAATGTGAGCCTAGCCGGTGAAAAAAGAAAATAATTGAGCCACGACATGAAATTTCCTACAATGTGGTATGTGCGACCAGCAAAGGCTCAGATCAGCCTGTGCATATCGCATATGCGCAGTCTGATCAGAGCCTTTGCTTGTCACTTGAATATTCTATGAACCTTAAGCTACTGACCGAACATAATTTGTGGTTTCTTGGTTAAAAAGGAGGCTGCACAGGCTCGTCCGAGACTACACTTATAAAAATGTCACATTTTTGATATTCACAAATCTCGGCCCAATTATGATTCATTATTTTAGCAATATGCACAGCTATCTAGTGGGGCCAGAGTTCTAGATCTTCGCCTGGACCTTCATCCATACATTGTTAGAAGTGGCAGCTATGGCTCTGGCGAGACTGCGTGGATGCAAAGACTCGCATTAACATTAATTAAAGCATTTGCAGTTCCTAATAACCAACATTGTACAGTATGAACTAACGCATAAACCGTGCCAAACGATTAATTAAAGCCAAGTTCAACTTGCATATCTCCGTTGATTGCGTTTATAACCGTTTGAATTTTGTCAACTTTTCAATAGCATGTTGCAATGACAAATGTGTCATTAATACAGAGACTATGCATAGTCGTGGTTAAAGCTCTTCATCAGAAGGTACGATTTGTTTGTCGCGAGCAATGTCAGCTAGGAATTGTTCTCTGTCAGTCAAACGACCGCCAGGGCGGAAGTAACGGCCACCTTTGATAAATGATCGTTTAGGCATCACAATATGTCAAGTTCCAATCGATTACGTCTAACATGCCTAGTCAACTAGCTTAAGAACAGTATTTATGTATTAGTCAACCCGGGAAAACGTCCCGACATGACTGAAAAAATTGTTTACTGGGACGTAAAGCATTAAAACAAGCAAAATTGCCATGCAAATAATAGTAATAATAGATGCTTCATTGTTTGATAATGCAAGCTATTACGCTAATCGTCGCTCGGGGTGTGAATAAAAGCCGGGACCAATGCTCACGACTCAGGACCAAATTTCGATGGAAGAATTTTCAACGCACGTCCTTAGGAAGCTGATATCCGCAAATGTCCAATTCCATTAGATGGATTATTTTTTAGAGAAGCTGACGCAAATTAAACTTCGACACTTTTCTTAAAAGGTACTTCTTTTTCTTTTAAAAGAAAAAAAAAAGAAAAAAAGAAAAAAGAAAAAAAAAACTACATAAAAAGCATATGGAAATTGAGGTTTGGGATAGTTATGGTGGTATGGGGTGAGAGTCTAAATTTCTTTTGAGTGAAAATTAGTTTCTTTTTCTTTCTTTTGCCTTTAATTTTAGAAAAGTTCCGCTTTTTTTTTTTAATTTATTAAATGCTAGAATAATTTACATCTGAACCCAGAATTACAATCCTTCCTTAAAGTTAAGGACGAACTAAGTTAAATATTGTTTTTAAGATACGAAAGATAACGCTTCAAATTTCTTAAAATATCAAAATGAGTGCGGGTCTGAGAAAATGGTTCTTAAGGCATTCCAGCAATCAAAACGTAATAGACATTTGAAAAAAAACCCTAAAATGACAAAATTTCGCATGATTTTATATCACCACCATAATGTTTCTATATCTTGATGTCATCAAAGTAGCAAACGTTTCTGATTACATTTACAATTTTGCATGAATAATGTTGCCATGGCAACAGCCTACAAGGACGCACAACCAATGGTGGGTCACATTAATTGCCTATAAAACAACTTTAAAAGTATAAACTCATACAATTCGTATACATTTGCATTAATACATAGACAATGCATGTGAAAAATATATTTGTTAGATGTTTGTACTGAAACAAATATATTAATCAACATGCAACTGGAGGTCAGCACTCTGACGTCATATTGGGGTTTACGTCCGCCTTGACGTCACATTCTAAATAGCTTCTAGCCTCCATATATTCGTCAATAATGGAGATAATTGATTCAAATATTCAGGAAATGCTCCTTATAGTGGTAGTACTTTACATGGATATCATTAGCCAGATTTTGGTTTTCACAGCCATAAGATACCTATGTCAAACCCTGGCCCAGATTGTTACGTGTATTCTGTAGATCACAATGGCACATTTAACCATACGTACTGCACCGAACCTGGCTATTTGATAAAACATATAAAATATCATGTTGAAATATCAATAGTAAACTAAGGTACATGTACACGTAGTATTTAACTTTAACGAGACATTGTAATTTTGGTCCCAGGTTGTTATTCTTAAAATAGTTTAGAATATTCTTTATAATTTATCTGATTTTTTTCTTGAGACAGATACGATCGCCCAGATGTCTTGCATAAGTCAGTTCCGATTTTTCGTTCAATATGACACAATATTTATGCAATATTCATCTATCATCAAAGGGCGATCATACAAATGTGCCATCACGTATTACTTTCGTACTTATTGCAACTGCGAGCAGCGAAGGCTCAAGCTAGCCTGCGCATCTGCGCAGTCTCGCTTGAGCCGTCGCTATTCGCACACTTAATATATATGTAAGTAGATAAAGATTCAGCTCAAGGAAACATGACTCTAGCCCCACTAGATAGCTGTACATGTGCGCTCAAATATTGACCATACGCGAATACATGAAGTACCGTTATCCCGCTGTATGGCCCGATAATGACATAGATTTACTGCATTTAAGCTTAGAGCCCGGACTTTTGAAGGTTATAAGTGATATTAGGGATCATCATTTTGTTTGGTAGTCTCTAACCATTGGCTTATCATAAATGGACATCTACGGATGGCGCCTGTCATTACTGAGCACCAATTGCACACCATCAGAAAACGGGTGTTACGTTCATATATGTGCCAAAACAAATTAGACTAGATTGCGCACATGCGGGCGGACTGGCTTTGTTTTCGTGCACTAATGACAGTATAGAAATTATAGTACTGACAAGGCTGATAATAATCACTTTCCGCTTCCTCTAAACGCACGCGAGAGTTCAAAGCACGCGCCTGTATTTTCCCAAAACGAGGCTGATATTGACATGGAAGTAATGTAATATTTGTGAGGCTAATGGTAGGTTTTATTCCTTTTATTTTCTCAAATTGCTGAATAATTTTCTTTGATTGAAAACAATCTGAATAAACATATTTAATGATTCCATATTAAAGCATGATAAGTCTTCCTTTCACTGCTAGATCGATGAATTTTGCAATCAGCCGAATTCATGATATTACAACAGCTTCATTTGGAATCTGACTGCTTGGTACGTATATATGTATGTCACTCTTTCCTTGCTAGCGGCGACTTTTGTCGTCTGCTGATATCCGTTGCAAACAGTTTGGACCCAGATCAGGACCGACAGAACGTCCGTCTTGATCGAGATCCAAACCGCCTGACACTCTATAATTGTTCCTGAAAGAATTAATTGAAAAGGTTAATTTTGAAAATAAAGTCAGCAGACGACAATAAAAGCAAGAACAATTATTTTCAATTACCCAGCATTCAAAGAGTTCCAATGGCGCACCAAATGCGAATAACAGAATATTCTGTTAAATCTTAACAGATTAAGTTGTTTTAAACAAGAACACTAATCTACGAGAGTCAGTTAAATAAAAACAGAGCTGGTAAATTATCTTTTGACCGAGACTTGGTACGTATATGGAATGAACCTTCTCGCTTCATTGCATATAATAGTTTACGTCTTATCATTTTTAAGGTGTTGTTGCTAGGCAACCAAAAAACAGTCTCTCAGTAATGTGCGTTGGGCTGACGACATTTCTGACTGAGCAGCTATGAATTTAAAATCAATTCAATCCTAAAATAGTATATAAACGGACCTTTTATCTCACCACTTGTATCAAAATATGTGCAAGCAATGCTTTAAAGAAGGTTTTCAGAAAGAATTTCAATACATATATTTTAGTTGCTTAGCAACCAAATTCTATGAAAATTCTATATTGGACAAATATTTGCAGATTTTGTTGCTATGGCAACAGTTGATTCTTCAGAATATTCAAGCTATAGATTTAGATACTAAAACAATTACTAAACGCAATGAAATAGTCTTAGAATATAATACGTTTGTGATAGTTTTTATTCTGGAACAAACTGTTATCGGTGGGTGGGGTATTTTTGTGGGTGAAATTTCCTGAAAATTGACTTAATTACCCCTTTATTTGTGGAATAAAATTCCATTACCCTAATTAAACTAGTTGCATTTAACAAATATATATTCAACTATCTATTTGCAACAAATGCACAAGTCGACGATGTCGCTAAATTTTGTATTGTGTTTCCATGGCAACGCTTTGTTCCAGGTTGAACGCATGACGTTAGATCACGTTCTTTGGCTGCTTAGTTAACCCAATCTTTAAATTGCACAATCATGTATATTGCATATTCTGAGGCAGGAAAGTTTATTTCATTAATGTGATTTTGTGTACCCTAGCCTACTTCACAAATATACTGAACAAAAGTGAAAACGCTACACCCGGATTGTTTGCCATCTATATACAAAAATATGCAAACCAAGAATGCAATTGAAAGTGTATCTTAATGTTCAAATACTGGGTAATCCATAACAGTAAAAGTTTTACGGATGTTGTCATGAGGTAACACATGAAAGCCATTTAAATGTGACAGGGGTCCATTTTTTCAGGTTGTCAATTTGAATGGAAATCTAACACAATTTAGGCCTTCAGAAATCTACTACCTACGAGATCCGACGGCACGAAATGGTAGTCTAGACATGTGACAACCAGAATTGTTATATGACTGGAGAGAATCCTGTCTCCTGATTGGCCCAATTTGTCATCATAAATCTCTATGTCTACCTAGAAACTGGTCTAAACTGGCCCAGAAGGTGATATAGGATAAAATCCAGCTCAAACTAGTTTTCAGAAGTTAATATTTTTGACACTTCTGCATTATCACCCTCTAGAGAGCTAAAAATAGCATGATGAGTATAAAACTAGCATGTGCTGCATGAAATTGACATCATTTGCTGTTTCACCTCCCAACAGGTAAAAAGACTTTCATGAATTTTAACAACTGTTTTGTTTTGTTTTGTTTTGGTTCATTTATCCTTGTTTGAATAAACAAAATGTAAAAAAAGTTTTATTATTTAATTTTACATTCCACATTCAGAGAATTAATATACATTTCAAATTGCAAAATACTACATTAAAATATTTTAATAACAGTTGATAAAACTTGTTAGAAAGTCCTTATGTTGAAGGTTGAACATGACTTCAACAACACAAGTGAAAGTAGAAACTTTTCATTCTAAATTGAAAAGTCATATAACAAAACAGTTATTGACTTCAATTTCGGTAGACATGAGGATTTATCTACCCTTAAAAGTGATATTCACCTCGGCCTAGCGGCCTCGATGAATTATCACTTTTTCGGGTAGATAAATCCTCATGTCTACCTCATTGAAGTCAATAATTGTATATTGTTATATGACTGGAGAGAATCCTGTCTCCTGATTGGCCCAATTTGTATTCATAAATCTCTATGTCTACCTGGAAACTGGTCTAAACCTGTGCACAAGTAAATATTGCATGAAATCCAGCTCAAACTAGTTTCCAGAAGTTAATATTTTTGACACTTCTGCAATATCACCCTCTAGAGAGCTAAAAATAGCATGATGAGTGTAAAACTAGCATGTGCTGCATGAAATTGACATCATTTGCTGTTTCACATCTCAACTGGTAAACTAAAGACTTTCATGAATTTTAACAACTGTTTTGTTATGTGGTGTTTGCTTTTATCTTTGTTTGAATAAACAAAATGTAAAAAAGTTTTATGATTAAATTTTACATTCCATATTTAGAGAATTAATATACATTTTAAATTGCAAAATACTACATAAAAATATTTTAATAACAGTTGATAAAACTTGTCAGAAAGTCTTTAGGTTGAAGGTTGACTTCAGCAACAAAAGTAAAAGTAGAACATTTTCATTCTAAGTTGAAAAGTCATATAACAAAACAGTTATTGACTTCAATTTCGGTAGCCATTAGGATTTATCTACCCTTAAAAGTGATATTTACCTCGGCCTAGCGGCCTCGGTGAATTATCACTTTTTCGGGTAGATAAATCCTTATGTCTACCTCATTGAAGGCAATAATTGTATAATGTCAGGGACTTATCTCAAGTGTGTTTTGATCGTTTAGAAAAGCAATCTTAAAAGGCGGATTTTCTATCAAATTGCCAAGTTTAAAAATTTAACACTGAATTCTCCATAGGAAAATCAATGCTTTGTTGCATCTTAGTATGAGGACATTACTGGTCGAGAAATGGCAGAAACAATGTGCTGAGAGGTCTACCTGATTTAGCAAAAGAAAATTATCGAAAATCCTGATAAATCGAAGATTACCAAACATTTAATATTCCCTATTTGTTTTTGTCAAAGGGAGATAATTTTCAATATTTTACAAGTTTGCTTAATTCCAAATTGATTTCTGGGCTTGTTTCAAGTGATTAAGCAGTTTTCTTGTGTTTTTATGGCGCACAATTAAGACTAATTTTGATAAGCATAACAATTTTAATTTGCGCATGCGCAATAGCAAATTTCAGTGAATAAAGCTTTAAACACTTAAAGGAGCATAACTCATACATCAAACAAGACTAATTGGTGGAGTTTCAACGAATCGTTTGCTGGATGTCTGGGCAACACTATTAAGCTTTAGTAAATACTTTTTGTCTCATACTTTCTCATAAAATGTATATAATTATAGTGTAGCGTTTTCACTTTCGTTCAGTATATATACATGTTTATCAACTCACAGTTATTTTTGACTGACCCTCATATTTGAACCAATCGATTGACCGTTCACATAGTTTACACTGGACAGTCAACTACATAACCTCTATAAGTTAAAACATATATCAAATTAAAGATGTTTTTTCAACAGTAGCAAAGGTAATCCGTCAGAATTAACCTAAATACGTTTATTGCTGTAGTCACACTCTGAAATCATTGTTGAAAGCACAATTTTAACTTCTTCGAGTGATAAATATTTTAACGTATAGAGGTTATGTCCCTGACTGCTGGATGGACAAGAAAACTTTACAATAGTTGACCCAGAATTAAAGGTGTTTTATATATTTTTGAGCATGAGATTTCCAACAATGTGGCATGTGCCACCAGTAAATGCTCAGATCAGCCTGATCTGATCATAGCCTTTGCTAGTCGCTTAAGTATTCTACGACTGCTGAGCTACTGACCGAACATCATTTGGAGTACCTTAGCTCAAAAGGAGGCTATATAGGCGTGTCTGTGTCCACACTTGTTGAAATGCCACATTGCTGGAAATCACATGTTGCGGCTCAAAAACGGATACATTTTGGGATCCGACAGGATTAAAATGATGAAAAAAGTCAATAGGCTGCAGTAACGTTGTAGAACTAGGCTGAACAAAACAGACGAAAAAAAAAGAAATAGAGAAATAGGGAAAGAAAAACGTTAATGTAAATCTTATATTTGTTTATTCTGGATTTTAATCAAATCATGCCATTTGCTTTTATGATTACATGCAGACATGTATTTAAGACATCGAAAGTCAATATCACAACAAAACTCCAAAAGTAAAATCTACAGACAAGTTTGAACTCGGGAGGCTCAAATTTGAAAGGGCAATTTCTAGGCTGAAATAACTTAACGAAATCCACTATTCATTCTCTTGACCCATATAATAAACTGTTTGAAGACACTGTTTTGAAGTTAAGATCTTATGGAAATGTATGTTACGCTTCTTCTATTTTTGCTCATTATAGAATATTTTTTTACATTAATGAAGAGCCTCGATCAATTACAGAGTGTCAATATGAATTCCTTTCTGAATTTACTTCTGTTTTCTTTCTAAGAATTATATAGGCGTCAACGTTGATTATTTATTAACCTTTAAAGCTTTAACTCGTTGCCTCCTGGGTAATTTGTCATGTTTTTGTCGTCTGCTGATTTTTTGTAAATATCACTTTTTTTCGAAGATTTCTTTCAGGAATACAATCAGGGTGTCAAACAGTTTGGACCCAGATCAAGCCCGGCAGAACTCAAACAGCTTGGATCCAGATCAGGCCCGACGTTCTGTCGGGCCTGATCTGGGTCCAAACTGTTTGCAAAAGTTAACAGCAGACGACACTAGGAGATATAGAGTAATTTACATCCAGCATAGAAGAGCAACTGAAAACACATCTTGTCATACCAAGGGTTGCGATTCGCTATCTTACGGCAAAGTGATCTATTACAGCTCCAGATAATTTGGATATGAACTGCTAGTGACATTTGTTTCATATGCCTAGCCACCATACAGTGTCGAAGAGCCGTTCGAATGGCCGATGGTGGCGCGCTTTTAGATGTTGACATTATCTTGTTGAACATTTTTAAATAATTACATTTGCGAAACTATCCTTTCATGAACCTTTAGATTTCTGCAAACGTTCATAGCCTCATGAATGAAACAAATATGATAGACAGCTACCATGCTCACTTGCCCGTGCAAGACGCTTCGAACATCGGGCTGATTCGCCAGAAGTGACACTGGTGTAGCCACACCTGATTCGCACGTGCAAAAAAAAACTTCTTGATTGCTCAATTTGCTGTCTGTGTTCAAACTGGCTGTTTCGCTTTTCCGTTTTACACTCGTACAAAACCTTTAATTAATACGATTATATATTAAATGCAAAACTGTTTTTCCACTAAATTATAAATACTTTCTATATTTTAGATACTTATTATACAATGTAAATAAAGTAATAAATCAATTTTTGGTCAGTTCATGGAATCATGAATACTTCGGGTCTTTTGCCAAGCTAACGTGAAGCCCTTCGGGCTTCAATTAATTTGCAAGAGAACCGAAATATTCATGATTCCATGAACTGACCAAAAATTGAATTCATTTCTTAATCTTTAAACGATTGTAAAGGCAAACTTATGCTGGTGTCAATATGCAATTGCTATTATTAGTCTGCACTTTTATGCCAGGGTGTTTCCTCTTTAATTTCAGCATGGTGGATTAGGCCTCATGGCAAGATTCAAATATCTGGCTAAGCCTCCTTGCTTTCTTTGGCGCTTTATGTCTGTGAATTATAGGCGATTTACTAGCTGTGTCTCACCGCAGTCAACTTATTTTATTTGAGCGTTTCTCTGTGATGATACAAATGTACAATGAACTAGTTAGGAAGCCTGTATCATGTTGTAAATTCTGTTTTTTAAAAGCATTAAAATCTAGAGCAAATCATATTTAGCCCGTAAAGTGCCAGCAAAATTCATATGTCACAAACACGTGACAAATGCCCCATAAGGAATTGGTCTAGCATAAGACACATTTGAGGAAAGTTAGCTGTAATATAGGAGATAATATGCTCCAGACACGAAAACCCTAGAAATGAGGCTAGAAGTCAATGTCAAGGTCAAAGTGACCCAAAATGGTATGCACCACTCCGCCATCCCAGGAGGAATCAACACTCCAAATCTGGATTTCCTACATCAAATAATATAGGAGATATGCTCCCGACACAATTATTCGAGAAACTAGGTCTTAGGTCAAGATCACAGTGACCTAAGAATGGTATGCGACACATCAGCATCCAAAGATGTATCCATACAGCAAATTTTGGATTCCTCCCTCAAATAATATATGAGATATGCTCCTGACACGATTATTGTAGAAATTAGGTCAAGTTCACAAAACTGATACATGACACTCTGCCATCCCAAGATGCAACCACACACCAAATATGGAATTCCTAGCTCAAGTAATATAGCAAAAAAAAAAAAATGCTCCAAATATGATTATTCTAAATCTGGGTCAGAGGTCAAGGTCACAGTGACCCAAAACTGGTATGCAACACTTGGCCATCCGAAGATGCATCCACACACCTAAACTGGAGCTCCTACCTCAAAGAATATATAAGTTATGCACAAGACCCAATGCCGATTCTAGATACTAGGTCATAGGACCGGATAATGAAATGGGACAATCGTCCATTCCAAGAGGCATTCACACACCAAATTTGGGATTCCTACCTCAAATTATAAAAGAGATAGTTTCTGGACACGAATATTCTGCAAACTAGGTCAGAGGTCAAGGTCAACGTAACCCAAAAATGTTATGCGAAACTCCGCAATCCAAAGTGGCATCCACAAACCAAATTTGTAATTCCTACCTTAATTATATAAGAGATATGCTCCTGACATGATTATTCTAAAATCTAGGTCAAAGGTCAAGGTCACAGTGACCAGTAAATGGTACATGACACTCCGACATCCCAAGATGCATCCACACACAAAATTGAAATTTCTATCCCAAATTATATAAGAGGTATGCTCCGGACACAATAATTATTAAAACTAGGTCAGGGGTCAAGGTCACAGTGTTCCGAAAATGGTAGGTGACACTCGGTCATCCCAAGATGCATATACACACCAAATTTGGAATTCCTACCTCAAAGAATATAAGAGATATGCTCGGGATAGGATTATTCTAAAAATTAGGTCAGAGGTCAAGGTCGAAGTGACCCGAAAATAGTTCATGACAATCCACTATCCAAAGATGAATCCGAACACAAAATTTGGAATTGCTACCCCAAAGAATATTTGAGATATGCTTTGGAAACAATAATTCTTAAATCTAGGTCAGAGGTCAAGGTCACAAAGACCCGAAAATGGTATGTGACACTCCATCATCCTAAGATGCATTTACATACCAAATTTGGAATTCCTATCTCAAAGAAGATAGGAGATATGCACCAGACTCAATGCAGTTTCTAGAAACTACGTCAGAGGTCAAGTTCAAGGTCACAGAGACCCAATTATGGTATGCGACACTTCGTCACCGCAAGATGCATCTACAAACCGAATTTGAGATTCCTACCTCAAATAATATAAGGGATATGCTCCGATCATAATTATTCTAAAAACTAGGTCAGAGGTCAACGTCAGCATGACCTGTAAATGGTATGTGACACTCCGTCATCCCAATATGCATTTACACACCAAATTTGGAATTCCTATCTCAAAGAATAAAGGAGATATGCACCAGACTCAATGCAGTTTCTAAAAACTAGGTCAGAGGTCAAGTTCAAGGTCACAGTGACCCAATTATGGTACGCGACACTCTGCCATCCCAAGATGCATACACACAACAAATTTAAGATTCCTACCTCAAATAATATAGGAGATAGGCTCTGGACACAATAATTCATAAAACTAGGTCAGAAATCAAGGTCAAGGTCACAGTGACCCGAAAAGGATATGTGACACTCCGTCATCCCAAGATGCATTTACACACTAAATTTGGAATTCCTATCTCAAAGAATATAGGAGATATGCACCAGACTCAATTCAGTTTCTAGAAACTACGTCAGAGGTCAAGTTCAAGGTCACAGTGACCCAATTATGGTGTGCGACACTTTGTCATCCCAAGATGCATCTACACACTTAATTTGAGATTACTACCTCAAATAATGTAAGAGATATGCTCCGTACACGATTATTCTAAAAGCTAGGTCAGCGGTCAAGGTCAAGGTCACAGTGACCTGAAAATGGTACGCGACACTTTGCCATCCCAAGATGTATCCACACACCAAATTTGGAATTCCTACCTCAAAGAATATAAGAGATATGCACCGGACACGAAACGGGACGGACGGACGGACAGTGCGATTACTAACTGCCTCCCAAAGTTCCTTTAGGGGAATAAAAAGTCGTCTGTTGCATATATTTGCTAACATTATTGACGAGTGTAAGTAGCGAGGAAACCGTGCGGACCAGACATAGACTGTCTAGGACTACACTGACAAAGAAGCTTCAGTATACGACTGAAGCAGATGACATTTGTTGTTATTTGCACTTTAAGGGTTAAGCCCAAAGTCACTGCTCTGTGTGGTGACTATGTTGCTGTTGCTTCCATTGTGTGTGTCTTAACCCTTAAAGCGCCACCTATAATTTGCAGCAGACGACAATTTCAAATTTTGCTGCATTTTCAAAAATAACAATTAAGGCATGATATTTCATGAGAATCGTCTGCTGTAGACGATTCTCATGGGAATGTCATGCCGTATTTCTTCGAAAATCAGGAAAAATGTCACAGAATTTGTCGTCTGCTGCAGTTGTGATTCGCGTCTTAAGGGTTAATGTTAGGCCATTGTTTTGTAATAAATTTAGTTGTGTCATTCCTATTTTGTTAATCATCCAGCTGGCTTGGCTGGTTTACATTATTTAAATGTCTCTTGGAGACATAGGCTGGTCTGGGTTCTGTGTTACATTGAAGCCACACCCTCCGTCGATGCCTGTGGCTCCTTCCATTGTCTAACGGAGATCCTGGCATTGTTGGTTCTGTGTTGCCGTTTCTCCGTTTGTGTGTGTGTGTGTGTGTGAATAAATATGTATTTTCCAGTTTTGTGAAGAAGAGAGCTGATGACTTTATTAAAGTTGTATGCTTCATGGTCGGATTCAGTATGTCCTGATGTTTTCTTGCTTTGTTTAGCCATCGACGTATTTCACAAAGAGCCGTACGATTCTCCCTCGAGAAGCAATTGGACCCCTTGGGTCAAATTGCTTCTCGGGAGGGGTACGTACCAGTATTTCAAAGGAAACATATAGCTACTTGTGATTTTCCAGAGGAAAGTCCAGGCTATTGGACTTATTTCTAACAGACCCAAAAGTGATGATAATTAAATTATTTGACTGTAAGGCCATTATCTAATTTTGGCGTAAATTTGGCAATCTAGACACTATTGTTAGAAGACTATTGGAAGAGATGTAAAATGGTTCAAATGAAGTTCCGTATCAAAGCATTAGAAAAAAATGGAGGCAACACATTACGCAAGAGCCAACCAACTTCATTCTGGAAATCTATTTGTATAACAGGTGTACGATGAAAGGAAACAGCATGGCATCAATTGCCTGAAACCACTGATCAAAGTAAGTAAGGTTGCAAAGATCAGGAATCGATACAATCAAGCACCACACCTGACCCAGGATACCAATGGGAAAGCGACAAACTCACAGAAGACACCACAAACGAGAGCCAAGAGGCCAGCCCTTACCCAGCAGGTGACCACGAAGCACATATAAACAGACGCGCACAAAACATAGCAAACACAAAACAGAACAAAAACATAAAAGATCCACAAAAGAAGTACCGCCTTGGAACGGTCAGTAAAATGTTTTACTGGAGGGCTTAAACCGGTTTAACGGCGCCAACCTCACCCTTAATTCAGATGTGGATCAAGACACATAGATATTTGGTTTGCATGAAAGACCCCTAACTTATCAATGCATCATCTCCTAAAACATATAAATCAAGATATAACAAGGAGATAAAGCAAGGATAAGGACTCAACAGTAAATTAAACTGAATACCGGAGCAAAAGAAATCCAACAGGTAAACCCCGGTGGGCCCGACAAACAGCCAAAGCATCAGGCGTCAGTTCTGACGTCTTAGTCAATTGTGAAGTCTAAACTCAAAACCACACTTATGCAAATAACATTCAAACAATATAAAATGTCAATCATGGATGGATCCAGAAAATTTCGTCAAGGGTAGGGTGGGGGTGGTGCCCTTGACAATGGTTTACCAAATGATATCCACAATAATATCGTAAATCTAGATAAGCATCACAGCGTTATCTTACAGGTCAAAGTTAAGAAGAACAAGAGAAAAGAAGTAAATATACAGATTTCCTTTATTTTTGTATTCGTAAAGATCAAGAAGACATTTTCATGTGAAGTAGCATGTTTTTATTTTATACAAATACATTATATACAGTATATAATATACACAACACTAACATGTAGCCAGTTAGCCAATTAACGAATATCATTTAGATATTTACAATAACGAAAAGCTCGTAATCAGACATACTATTAGACGGATGGCTGAGAATGGGTTTGCTCCCCCCCCCCCCCCTAGGGAATTTTGCAGACATATCCTATCTTGTAGAGAATTAAAAACCGAGTCTTTTAAGAGATGTTTGCACTCTGTGCTCCGGGGCGTTAGTCTGTAAGAGCATGTAACATACGTTACTTAATCAAACTACGAAAAAGTAAATTGAAGGTTTGGGTTATAAAGTTAAGACATTAAAATATTTATTTTTAAAAATCATTCATATAGTCTGCATACTGGATATCTTAACTACGTATGACAGCCATTTGAACAACATTGTGGCTTCCTAAGGTGTCATATGCGTTACGTAAATCAGATAATCCATCAAAATTTGCAAGTGTGGCTAATATCATTTACATTCACAATCTCTCTGCGTGTTTTGCAAAATGTTTTTAACCATGTCTGACTAGCTTATGCAATTAACTAACAGAAAAATTAAAGTTTGTTTCCCTAGCTTCAATAATTTTTCTGGAATAAGCAATTAAACAACCCTATCCCTACCCAGTTTTAAGGTGAAATGTTTGGTATTAAACGTAAAGTAAAAATAGTTAAAAAATATTTGCAGTTGATGAATGTATTTCATTGTTTGGTATTTATTTGCTTATATGAAAAGACTCATAAATCTGCAAGTTTGTTGCAAAAATTTTAATATCAGAAGCTGTAACATATGTTACCTGATGTAATAATGGGCAAGCTCATTGTCTTTACGTAAGATATGCCTTAAAATGTTCTAATCTCCTCAAGGGAATTTTGCAGACATATTCTTTCTTATAGTACAACTCAAGCTGCATCGTATAAGGGATGTTTGCACTCTCTATGTTGGGGCGTTAGTCTGAAACAGCGTGTTACATGCGTTACTATATCAAATAAAGGAAAAGTAGTTTGAAAGTTTGAGCTAAATTGTGAAAAAACTCACAGCTGTTGGATATCTTACATTGTTTAGGGATTTATACTGGCTCGTATGATAAATACTTATAGATCTGCTAGTTGTCATCAAGTTTTAAAGATCAGAGAGCGTTATATATGTTAGCGTGATAAGTAAAATCATCAAACAGTATTTTGACATCAAGCTGAGTAAGGGCCTGCTCCATCCTAATCCCCTTTGGAATTCTGCAGACATATTACATCTTATGTAACCATTCAAGGTGCATTTAATAAGAAATGTTTGCACTCTGTAAGTCAGGGTGTTAGCCTGTAACAGCTTGTTACATGTGTTACTATATCAATTTGAGAATAAGAATTTTGAATGTTTGAGCTACCAAAAGAAGACATTAAAATTATCTAATAAATTGACATTCTTAAATGTGGATATTTTTCATTTTCTTAGTCTGTCTTGCTCATATATCTGCAAGATGTCATTAAATTTAAGATCAGGACACTTAATGTGTACTTATAAGTCTTTGGTGCCTAAACACTATAAATTATATTCATTTCTGATTATCAAGCCCATGGACTGTTGTTACAGATGTTATCAATGACCTTTTGGACACATTTTCTAATACTGTGCATATAATGCTTATAGAGCCACAAATAGAAAAGATAGTTTTACATTTTTACAAGAAAATACAATAAATGAAATGGTGCAAACTTTTTCTTATCGATTTAACACTCATGTTAAACGTTTTTCGTTGTCTGCTTCTGTTGTAATCATTATTATCACACGCCTCCTTGCAACTAGTAGAATCATCACACAATATTTCAATCATTTACTGTTATTCAATTTTACCACCAGTCCACTCAAAATTGATGAGCCATTATCAACTTTCCAATTTTGCCATTCATGGCTTAGAACATTCGGAAACTGATATGAATTCCTAATAGTTGGCTCTTTAAGTATGTGTTTTAAGTGATACTCTACAAGTAGGAGAAAGACTAAAGCTTTACAAGGACGAAAACTGTGCCATTAAGAGCAATGAGTACCTGGACTGATGTACCTTGATATTTCTGTGATAAAGAATCATATCTTAGCTGGTTAACTTTTATAAATGTAGCCTTTCCATACATGCAACCGACATATTTCCATCTAATAATGTCTCTGCACTTATTATCTTTCCCCAAGCATTCAAAAACTTATTTGAAGTCTAAGTACTTCTGAAGTGCTGAAACCGAGCTAACTTTTTCCCTTCAGATAAACGAACAAGATGTATCACAGCAGGTAAAGCAATGAAATGCAAGATGAACAGAGCGCAAATTAGACCCTTTCAATTCAATGATTCACTAAGTTTCTAAGATAAGAGCACTTATTAAAGGATGTAACATATATAACTCGTCATAATAAATGAGCAAGGGCATTGTCGTGACATCCTTTTTGATTACACAGTCAGAGGCAAATGTTTTCAATTTCAGTGTTTTCAATGGATCATGAAATGAGGCACCTTATCAACTTGTTTACTCTGTATAAATCTTCCATAGAGCATAATATAGAACTACTGGTTATCCCATTCTACCTATAGTCCACTTTCCTTCTTTTGAATGCAACAGCTAATAATATGGCTGCAAAAACTGAGAAATCATAGGTTTACATTATTTTAAGACATGCTTCAATGTACTGACATCAAAAACAACCAACTGCAAACATAATTGATGGAAATGTCCAACTTCATATTCTTTCTCTTATAACAGATAACTTTCAAGGTGTAACAGAAATTGTTTCAGGCAGTCTGCCAAAACCATCAAGAGTCAACATTGTAACTAAAGAAAACTTATAAAGTTCTTTGGGGGAGCAAAATACTATTGATCTAAGACCTGAGGACTTAAGCATCACAAGCCTGGATAGGTTCCATGGCAAATGATGCAAAAAAGCAGCCTATCAAATTTCTGTTTGACCAATGTCAGAAATCTTAAAGTATTCTTAGAGGTACAAGGTAGAGACATAGATTTTGCAAAATCAGAGCAAAGTTATCATTTGACTAGTACGGATGCAGAGGCAGCTGCACTTAAATTGCTCTTGCCACTTCACAGGAAGAGATATATACCAGAGTCATACTCCCTTGTATGCATATATGTGAAATGGCATTAAACCCATATTTAATCAGGTCTTTGATCCAATGACACTGACATGCTGTTTCTGCTTTTGAAGAATGCTAAGGATTCAAGTTTGGCTGAGTCAAGTTGTTTGACGCTGTCACTGGCCACACATACAAAGAAAATTAAGTCTTTTGATGGCAAAAGAGGAGGATCGCACGAAATGCTTATAAGTGATGTTTGTCACAATTACCAATTTTAAAAAGTAATCTTAATTAATGTAACACATATAACACCATAGGAAGCTGTATATTTGCTAAAAAATCTCTTCTTATGTATCAAGGGTATTCAGCATGCAAACTACAAGAAAAATTCAAATAAATAGTAAGTTTTATGTCTTCTTTCTGTTTCTCAGACTTTAAATTCGTGTATTCTTAAATTGATATGGTAACATACGTATCATACCATTACAGGCTAACCCCCTAGTTAATAGAGTGCAAACATCTCTTATTTGATGCAGCTTGAATTGTTCTTTAAGGTAGGATATGTCTGCACAATTCCCAAAGGGGTGGAGAGGAACAGGATTGTACTAATTTTGCAGTCCTGATACTATGCCATGATTCTACTGGTTGTGATGAAATGGGTGATTATTTTGCAATAGAAACAGACACAATGATAGACATTGTGAGGGTGACTTGAATAAAGATTGTTTTTGAATAATTTCATTTAATAGGAATATTTATTAAATTGTGTCATTTAAATGAGAACTATTATTTTCTATATGTCTATATATTCTAATATTATAGGCATTAGGAAATGTGTGATTAAAAAGGTTATATATAACATAGGTAACACAATTCCATGGGCTTGTTATTAGCAATGACTGTAACTACTAAGACTCAGGCACCAGAGGCTAGAGATTAATAGGAAAACATGTGAAAAATGGCATTTTTCTGAAATATCATCTCTTACTTCCAAGAAAATTTCCTTGCTCATTCATTATGCCATGTAACATACATTACATACTTTAATAAGTGCTCTGATTCTGATTTCAAACTTGCAAATGTATGATTCTTTATTGCATTAGCAAGACAGTGCCAAAAATGTAAGATATCCACGAGCGTCAAATATTTTCATATATTTTTCTTCCATAATAGATACCAAAATTGGATACTTAAAATTGGGGGTAGGGTTGTTTAATAGCTCATATAAAACAATGTATTTGAGATAGAAAAATAAACTTTGTTTTTCTATTAGTCAAATGAGTATTTTAGTAAATTAAGATTAAAAACACTTGTTAAAATGCACAAATCGTCTGTAAAATGAAATGATGTTAGTCACGATTTCAACTCTCAAAGGGAAATTTAATCTATGTAACGCATTTAACACCATTGAAGGCTGTAATTTTGTTTAAAATGCTGCTTTTATGTAGCTTAGGCTTCAAGCTTGCGAACTACATAAGAAATATGAATAATTAGATGGTTTAATGTCTTCTTTCTGTAGCTCAAACTTTCATTTTGATTTTTTCCTTAGTTTGTTACAGTAACATATGTAACAGGCTGTCAGAGACTAACGCCCCGGAGCACAGAGTGCAAACATCTCTTAAAAGATGCGGCTTGGAATTTTCTTCAAGATAGGATATGTGTGCGAAATTCCCTAGGGGGGGGGGGGGGAACAGGACCTTTTTTAGCTCGAAGTCTAACAAGGGTGATTGCAAGCGCTATAAGACCCCCTCAGTCTGAATACAGGCAGGACATTGCGAGTTTTATGGGTCGTTTAAAGCTTCATCCATACTTGAAAAACTCAGAAATTCCATCCATCCATCCATCCATCCATACATCCATCCATCCATACATACATACATACATACATACATACATACATACATACATACATACATACATACATACATACATACATATACTTAAACTTAATTTCTAATTAGTCAGTTTTAAAACTCATTATTTCTGACCAAACACTAATAAAATTGAAATAAAATTTTGCCTATATATGTGCATTTTTGGGCAAGTATACGAGATTTCGGTACTTAGCACTCAGCGAGCAGCCAATGCTCATGCGAATCTGACCATATGTACAGACTCGCTAGAGCCTTCGCTGCTCCCATACACAAAATATGTGTGTAGATGAAGGCTCAATCATGAGTTCTCATGTTTTATTGAATTTAGTAAACGAGTTTGGGAAATGAGATAAAATGCGTGGCTTGCCTCGCATTTTATCTTTTTTTTTTTGGCATCGCGGCGTTTAATAACTTCAATAATACAAGGGCACTAATGCTAGACTCTATCATATGGCATTCGGTTTACTTTGAAATCTCATTTCTGCCGTAAAAGCGTAATATAGTTTTGTCATAGTTTTGCCATTATGTACCCAACGTTATTATGTACGTCAAACATTTCCCATAAATCTGTAAACATGCATATGCAGCCAAAGGTTACAGGCGCACACAATTATTTTTCTTATTTCTTAAACCCAAAATATGTTGTTGGTACACATAAGAACCGTCTATAAATACGCAATTGTTATAATTACCTAAAACACATGTTTAAATCAATAGATAATGATATGTTTACAGTTTCACTTTCAATTTAATTTCTGGGTTTGTGAGTTTTAAAAAACATTCTAGACAACATTGGTACTAGGAAAGCAGCAAATGCTCTGGTGAGACTGCACAGATGCGTAGACTCGCAAGAGTATTTACTGGCTGCCTTACGATAAGAACCAACATCTCATATGCTGGCTACGTAATAATTATACCATGGGTTGTCCGCCTGTACGTGGAGATAATCCACGAGCTTTAGCGAGTGGATTATCTTACGTACAGGTGGACAAGCATGGTATAACTATTTTACACCACCTACATCAATGTAGACCTTGCACTTAACGAGATAGTTTGTGCTAAAATTGGTAAAGCGGGTTTAAATTCATAATATCACTGGAAGACATCGCCATCATAATTCTGTTTGAGTGAGCATGGCTATTCGTCACATGTCAATATCACATATTTTTATGTATATGTCCCACTGATGAACTCCTTTCGTCATAAAACATCTGACGTCAATCTTCCCTTCCTTGGCTTTATTGTGTTAACTAGGAAAAATAAAAGAAAACAAATGGTATTCTTCAATCTTTATCATTACGGATACAAGTAATTTGTTTGTTTGTTTTTGTTGCTTTACGTCCCATGTCAACAGCTATGGTCATTGCGGGACGGTCAGTTCACTTAACCACACTTTTTCCTGGGCAGGCTTGAGCAAGCGGTTAACCAGTAATCTGTGCACATACTTTCGCTTGTAACTGACAAAAACCCTTCTTGAATAAATCAGCGGAAGGGAGGAGAATGACCGTAGAAATTATTTCATGATCAATCTCCACGAAAGTATGGTACCGGGCCGGGATCGAACTCGCGACCCCTGGATCTGCAGTCAGACACGCATCTGTAGCCAGACACGTTACCGACTGCGCTACGCGGCCCGGTACGGATACAGGTAAACAGATACTTTGGCGAACAGTGAAGACCCAGATTAAATGCCGCTCTATGCGACATTTCATGTGGGTTTTCACTGTTTACCACTATTTGCTGTTCTGTTCACTGTTTGCCATTTCATCAGGATCTGCATTGATCGCTACGAATAAAAACATCCTCCTCAGGGACAGAAATAGGATATCATGTTAAAGAAATTTTGACTAGCAAACCTTTTAAAATACAAAATAAGCAATTCCATACTTATTGTATCAATATGTATGGACTGATCCATCAGAATGTAGCGGATTATGTTATGATACTACATTTTACGGTTATTAAATTATGAAATTTCTTAGAGTTGAACATTTAGGTATACACGATACCAGATTTTCACACAATGTGGCCTATGAGTGTTCAATGTAATACATTCATAGAATCTTTTTTAAAGAATCATCGTACTTTTCCGCTTTCAACAGTTAGAGTCGTGCATGTATCAAAGCACTTGGCCAGTTATTAACGCCACTTTTATTAAGTTAAACGGTATAACCAAGTTCTTCGTGCAATCATTATTTTGTTGGTAGCTGACACTGCTGTACCTGAGCAAGAGGTAGTGAGGGAATGATCTCTATGGAAGTATGTGGCAAGGCTCTGGCCCAGTCTCAGGACTCCACTATTGCAGTCTATACCCAGTCAGCATACAATCTCGGGCCACTATCGGCCCATTCGAATGGCGCTTCACTTCTGGGCTGATAGTGCAAATGGCGTTTCGCTGGTAGGCCGATAGTGACCCGTTTATTTTTCATGTTAAGTACCAATGCGACTTGTAAAGATGCAGGTTGTCAAGCAAATGTTTTTTTCAGTAGAAATGAAACGTAGACACGCATTCAGGAACTACTTTAGGAAACAATTACGTAGCCAGAACGCTGAAAATGTTACGCACACCAAAGAGAGATTACTGGAACAAGCAGTGATTCTCTTCAATTGCATCCATTTTCAAAATGGGAACTTCACTTAAAGGAAAGAATTTGCTCTCAAAGGGAGCGAATCGTATTCTTTCCTCTAAGATTAGTTCCTTATGGTATGGAAAATCCTTACCACATTAGGTGACTTCCCTTGGATGTGAACTATTTTCATTGCCACATGCGTTACTGCATAATGGAAACTACGCAAATGGAAAACACGCGTGTAGTCTTTATGTCTATTTCAATATGTGTGCCAGTACCCAGCATAAGTTAGAAGCTGGCGTGTGCGTGCAGCAGAGATTTAAATCAGTTTGTTCATCTGCAAAGTCTGTTCACAGTCCTAGTTATCCACCTACAGAAACGATGGACCACTAACTACCAAACAGAGCGACCATCAAAATCTCTGATCGGTATCTTCGATGGGCGTACATGCCAACTTGTACCTTTTGCTGGAAACCAGCTCATGTATCGATTAAGTCAGTGCAAGAAATTTTGGGATTTATTGTGTATACATAAAGACACCTTTTAAAGTAGGGAAAAGAATAATATCAGCAATTGATACAATCAAGTACCACATCTGACTCAGGATATCGTATGGGGAAGTGACAAATACACAAGAAAACATCACAAACAGGGAAGCCAAGAAGTCAGCATTTCCCCAGCAGGTGACCACAAGGCTGCATGACACAGACAATACAATATAGCAAAGACAAACACAAAATAAAAAAAAAAAGATCCACAAAAGAAGTACAATCTTGGAACGGTCAGTTAAAAGTTACTGGAGGGCTTAAACTAGTTTCACGGACCAACCTCACCCTTAATTCTGATGTCGATCAAGACACATAGATGTTTGGTTCGCATGAAAGATCCCTAACTCATTCATGAATCGTCTCCAAGTACATATAAATCAAGATATAAAAAGGAGGTTATCATGTATTTGCAGTTATCTAGTGCGGCAAGAAATCCTATGTTGTGCTTGGGTATTTATCATTTTCCATATTTTGTTGATACAACCAAGGAAGGTTCTGGTGAGTCTGCACAGATGTGTAGGCTTACCTGGCCTTTGGTTGTTCGCCAATGCATTAGCTATATAAATCCCATGTATTTTTGATTAATTTGGCTCAGATAGTTACCTTCGTAAAACATTTCTTTTGCTATTGTACACGCCTTTGTCTGTAAAAGAATGAAACATATGAATTAAAGTAGCCATCATTTTTATTATTTTGAGATTACAACAGTTGTCCCTATGTCATGTGTCAATGCTAACATTTCTAACCATACATTGATATGATATAGTATTACACACAGACACTCAGACTTAATTGTTGAATACAACATTGGATTAAAAAGTCTTCTGCACTAAGGCATATCAGAACCTATATTTTATGGTGAATTAGTTTATAAATTCACAAGAATATTTGGAAAGTCTAATTTTAGTGATGAATTCAAAAAAAATTATCAAACGTTATATAAAGGTTGGATATAACTTTGATGTCATGCCATGCGACAGTCTGCATGCCTGGTTTAAACCCAATCACTGTTTAGAACTATGGTTTCCTCTTTAATTGCACGACAGAGGGTCAGGCCTCAGACTCTATGACGGCTCTGACGTAAAGCTTTAATCGGTGGGTTGGTGCCTGATGCTTATCTGTAGCTGGACCCACCGTGGCTTAACTTGAGGTTGTTTTAGCTCTGACTATCTGTGAGTCGTGAGCCCTTTTCTTTGTTTCATCATAGTGTGTTCATTTGATTAGAGTGTTTCTCCATTTTTAAACATTGCATTAGTTATAAGGGTTCCATGCAAGCTGAACATTTCTTGTACTTCAACAACAGCAGAAAGGTGGTTCTGTTGTTGTTGACTTTTGTTTATTGTTACTCCCATTGTGGGAATCTGTAATTGTTCTATGTTTTGTTGTACGTACTTTATGTCCATTCTAGTTTTGCAATCATCTTGGTGGGTTAGAGAGAGAGCTAGTTGCTTTGCTTGGTTTGTCTTCCTGGTGTCTCGTAATGGTTGTGTGGCTCTTCCTCGGGGAACCATGGGTTTGTCTGCGTTTTGTGATTGTGGTATTTCCTGATCATACTCACTTTATTTACTATTTTCATATTCTGGTCATATGTTTGCATTTTGATTTTTTGAAAGAAATCAAACTACTTGCTATGTACACCCTCATGAAATGTGTCTGTAAGGGCAATGTCTCTAATACAATTGACAGCTTGGTCCATTCTTGTTACCATGAATGTACATCTTATTGATATAATGACGCTTGTAAAAATGAATGCTTATCCAGCAATGCCAAATTAAGTTATTTGTAAAATGCACATACATACATTTAGCTTAAACTCAAATGTACATATTGGCAATATCAGTTCATAAGCACTAAAAGGAGTGGCCGTTGAAGTTAATAGTTAAATAAAGAAAAATGACCCTAACTCAAAGCTTTCTAAAAATTACACACTTTTTAACATAGATTGCAACACAGCATCACGAATTGGTGATAATCAAACAATTGGTTTTTTTTGTGACGATACATTACATTATACCACCCTATTACCAATTTTAGCACGAAATATCTCGTGATATGAAAGGGCTACACTGATGTAGGTGGTATAAAATAGTTATACCATGTTTGTCTACCTGTATGTAAGATAACCCCCTCGCTAAAGCTCGTGGCTTATCTCCACGTACAGGCGGACAACTCATGGTATAACTATAACTTAGTTAGGAAGCAAGCCTCCCATTGAGCTCAGTTTTTTTATGTTTTAACAATAGCAGAATCTAGGGTGAAGCAGTGTCGTAGCCAGAACGCCGAAAAAAAGTTACGCACATCAAAGGGAGACTACTGGATCAAGCAGTGATTCTATGAAACTGTGTCCCTTTTCGAAATGGTAACTTCTTTTAAAGGAAAGAATTTGCTCCCAGAGGGAGCGATTCTTTCCTTTAAGAGCAGTTCCTTGTGGTATGGAAAATCACTTTTACCACATTAGGTGACCTCCCTTGAATGTTACTATTTATATTACGCACATGCGCAACTAGGTAATTGGAGCTACGCCAATGTGAAGATTTGACCAGTGGAATATATCTGCTGCTTTTCGTTCTAAGGCGGCTGTTCTGTTATTGTTTATCCATTGTTTGTAGTTACCCCCATTGTGTGGTTGTTTTTTTGTGTTGGGTGTTTGATTTGTGGTGTATTTCTTATTGTTCCATTCTTGCAATCATCTTGTTGAGAAAGAGAGAACTGACTGTTTTACTTCATTGTGTTCTTTGCATGCGCGGATCAAGGGGGGGAGGGAGGGGGTCCGGATGCCCCTCCTGAAAAATCACAAATATAGGGTTTCTTGGCAATATTGGTCCCCTAAAAATCACAAAGCTTCAATGCCAGAATTCAATGTTGGGCATCATGGGCACGCCAGCGAAAAAAACATTTAAATGGTGCTTCACCGGGGGGTCTATGATGACACGCATATATTGGCAATTGGATCTTCCCTCCCCTCATAAACTAAAAAAAAGACGTTGTCAAAGTTTGACCCCTCTGACAAAATTTTCTGGATCCACGCATGCTCTGTGTCTCTTCGGTTTGGTCTGTGGTATGTGACTGTGTCATTTCCTGTTCATACTCCCGTGCTTTTCATACCTTAAATTGCTAAACACAAAATTTTAATAGTCCATCCAGTCTATGGCTGGCAGATTGAACTTTTCCTGTTCATATGTCATAAAGGCAGAGTTTCTTGCGAAGAGGCCCAGCGATCATACCTTCGGTTTGTAGCTTATATTAGTTCTTAAAAGTCTGTTATTTAATGGCATAGATGGTCGAACATTTCCGGATATTAGTAAATGCCCGCCTCCCTCCTTGTTCAGCTTTCGTAGTTCTTGTAACTGAAATATAAAAAGTGACCACTTAAAGAAGTTCAATGTTGCTTCTTGCAGAATAGCAAGTAATATTTGATAAAGAATGTTGACGTAAACTATTTAAGAGTTAATGCAAATATGGATACCTGGCCCCGAGGTCATCAAACTTTTATCATGCTCAACTCAGCTGAGCACGAAATTTATCCTGCTCATAAATGTTAATATGCCAACAATTGTTGGCATTTTAACATTTATTAGCATGATAAATGCAACATCTGACAGACTTAAACCAAGGAAATTCTATATTTGTTGGTGTTTTAGTTTTTATGAGCAGTTGAAATTTTGTGCTCAGTTGAGTTAACCTCGGGGCATGTTCCTTCTTGGTAAAGCTAGAATATAATGGTATTTTTTCCAACATTACCTTGCATTCAAATCAAAATTGCAAGTTTTTGGCAATAAAAATACAATGTAAACAATTTACACTGAGACAATACTGTTCAACTCAATAAGTCCTCATCTTAGCATTCAATAATCACATCGTGATGTCATTTGTACATGAATGAGCTAATTATACTGTAACTATGAATACTGAAACTAACTTTTGAGTATTTTGCATAAAGTAGCACGTTTTCTATCAAAAACGTTTTTGCACTACGATAAGAAACGTTTGACTTAATAAGCCATTATCATTATTATTCATGCACTATTTTTATGGCTAATTCTGGTGGATCTAAAATAAATTTCACACAATAAGGTGCTAAGAAATTGCAGTGTCATTATATTAGAGGTGTGTGATTCATATCTAAATGATAATGAGCAGATATCATCGAGTGAGCAAAATAGATTTAAGAAAGGCTCCATGTCATTTTGGTTCTCATTTTTTTGGGAAAATACATCATAAAACTTTACCTGTTCTTTGAGGACATATATTGGCTTGTTATATATAACCCATGTGACTGATTCTTGGCAGCCTGGTTGTGTCAGTGAACCCTCGTATGTTATATATTGTGGTGTGTCTGGTAGTAATATATTTAATGGTAAACCACTTATCCATATATTGTCACCTGAAAATGTAATAAAAAGTAAATCAAATGAAAATTAGAAATGTATAACATCTGAACATAGGAACTACGTAATGGTTATACCATGGGTTGTCCGCCTGTACGTGGAGATAATCCACGAGCTTTAGCGAGTGGATTATCTTACGTACAGGTGGACAAACATGGTATAACTATTTTTATACCACCTACATCAGTGTAAACCTTGCGCATCATGAGATATGTCATGCTAAAGTTGGTAAGGGTGGTATAATCAAGTCTAAACAAGTCTGCATTACAATTTGCAAATATAGCACCCAAAATTATTTTGAAACATTTGCATCCCCACCCCCACCCAAACAAAAATATTCCCTTATGGTACCTTAACCTTAAAAACAAATATGACCCCAAAAACTAAAAAAAAGTACAGAATAGCCGAATGACGAGTTTTAACGGTTAGCGAAATCGATGGAAAAAAGTTATTCCACTTTGTTTTTACAGTAAACCGTTACTGATTACCGATTTGTGGGCTAATTTCTACCGATTACTGATTTTTGGGCATGGCCATAAATTTACTGATTAGCAGTTTTTGGGCATACGTTTTACTAACTAGCGATTTTTGGGTCTAAATTTTACTGATTAGTGATTGCAGAGGTTGAGACCCTCAGATAAACGCCATATGAGAGGCCTTTTGCTGGAGGGGCGATAGTGGTCCACTTGTGTATGTTAACTGGATAATGGCATTCTGCTTGTGGATGCATCTTGTTAGTTTTTCTGTAAGTGTGTGTCTCTTACTCTTGGTGACATATGTCTTTCTGTAGTCTGTGATTGTGGCGCTCCCTGGTGCAAGTTTATATTTCTTACACAATTCAACGGAGTGTTAAGAGCGATGTGCATTAAGGAGTTGATTTGGCCCGCTCAGCCAACAACTGAAAGTTAATATCACCATTTTCTGCTGATTGATTTATTAGAAGAATAACCCAAGTGTAAACGCCTTGTATTTATTTAACTTTTACCGTTGCTATTATAACTTAAATAGACTTGAAATAGAGAAATTGTCTTTTGGGCCAAATTTGAGGCTTCATCTAAAAACCAAAATACAAAAAAAAACTTTTAATATGTTGTGTGCCTTGATACTTCTGATCATCTATTAAAATATAGTTTTGTATTTGCTTGTGCTCTATAATAATTTCACTGTCAAATGTCTCAAAAAGGTCACTTTCATATTTCCGCCTAATTTAAATTTGGCGGCCATTTTCGTTACCATAGCCGTGGTAAAAGTCAAATTAATACCAGACTTCTGCAACAAGGCATATAAGAACCTATATTTTAAGGGTGATTTAGCTTATAAATTCAAACGAATTGTTGGAAAATCTAATTTTAGTGATCAATTCAAAAAGATTGTAAAACGTTATATAAGGGTTCGATATAACTTGGATATCATGCGACAGTCTGCATGCCTGGTTTTAAACCCAATAACGGATAATAGCTATGGTTTCCTCTTTAATTGCACGACGGTGGGTCAGGCCTCAGACTCTATGACGACTCTGACGTATAGCTTTAATCGGTGGGTTGGTGCCTGATGCTTATCTGTAGCTGTACCCACCGTGGCTCAACTTGAGATTTTCTTTAGCTCTGAATATCTGTGAGTCATGAGCCCTTTTCTTTGTTTAATCATGGTGTGCTAATTTGATTAGAGTGTTTCTCCATGATGATACATTGCATTAGTTAGAAGGCCTCCATGCGATTTGAACATTTCTTGTTCTTCAACAACAGCAGAATCTGGGGCGAAGATTTGGTACCAGTAAAATGCATTTAAGCCGCCCTGTGGCTTAGGCTGCTGTCCGTTCTAAGGCGGTGGTTCTTTTGTTGTAGACTTTTTGTTTATTTTTACTCCCGTTGTGGGAGTCTGTAATTGTTGTATGTTTTGTTGTACGTTACTTTATGTCCATTCTAGTAGTGCAACCATCTTGATAGGGAAGAGGGTGCTGGTTGCTTTGCTTAATTTGTCTTCCTGGTATCTTGTGATGGTTGAGTGGCTCTTCCTCGCGGTGCCATAGGGTTGTCTGCGGTTTGTGATTGTGGTATTTCCTGATCATACTCACTTACTATTTTTGCACTTGGGCTACTGTTCTGATAAAGCAAAACGAAGAAATTGTTGAAACGCAACTTTAGTTTTTGGCTTCAAAGGGGGGCCAAAATAGCCTATAAAAACAATAAAGTATTATAGATCTAACTGTGTAGTCAGTAAGGGCGCCTAAATGCTTAACCTGAAACCAGGCTAATCACGCTCTAGCTTATGTTTAACAACATCATGCAAGCAAGTATCACATAACGAATTTCAAACCTTTTGACTTTGTTGCTTTCCCTGCCTAATTGATACATGTTTCGTGTCAGCTGGTGTTTAGATAGTTCATAACAAGGCATGATAAGGCAAAAGACAATATTTATCTCTCATAAGAACAATTACCGCAACTTAATTAGGAATCACTACAAGCATGGTCGCATTATGAGAGCTCTCACCTTTAAACATTATTGAAACCGCACGGAAGTCTGGTAATTGCGTTGTCTGAATGATAATTTGTCACAGGTGAAGCTGACTTCCTCTCAAGCGCTAATTTGACTGACAGGAAGCAATTTGGGCAACAAGGCTGACAATGGTAAAGTATTGATGGGCCACGATAAAAGCATTTTTATGAGTCTGTCTTTACGTATGCTACTTGCGAAGGATGCAGTAAAAGGTGAGCTGAAGGTCAATAATAGAAGTAACGGATGAGTGTTCTGCTACATGCAATGGATGATCATAATTACTAAAATAGTTTTGCTTTAATCAATTTCAATCTTAAAACACATTCATAAACTTTAATGACAATGTACTACTATTTAATGTAAAAAAGAATATATACAATCTCAGTTGCCATTGGTGAGTTCCCAAACCAGCTTACAAGAAATTGACAAAAATTATGGTCTGAAACAATGTTTTTTGTAGCCAATTAGGACAGAAATTGTATGATGTCATCATCTGTTGCTATGGAGATATTGTGTATCACAAACATTGGCTCTATTTCTTCAAAAGAGATAGCAGGTGTTGTAAATTGGCTGTAAAAATGCCAGATTGTTATATTTTTTATTGAAAATTAATATTTGAAATGTACTGGAAAACCTTCTGTTTAAATTCAAATTAGTATAGACACTGAAAAAAAATAATGCAGAGCAGAGACGTGGACAGAAATTATGATTCAAAAGGATCAGGCAAAAAAACTAGGCACATAGCCAAAAAAGATAGCTGTACATACAGTTTGAAGAATAGCTTAACTCTTGCTAATATACTAAACCAGGATAAAAATCCTTTTTTTAGAAAACTGTTATTGTGTAGATCTTGATCCAAGTGATCATGATTCACAGTTTTTCACTTAGCCTTGCAACCCATGGAATATGTTTTTGCTTGTTTTGATTCTTTACGTCTCACTCAACATTTTCCAGTCATGTTGGGACGGGTCTTCATGCGCAGAACCAGTACTAAGCAGAGGATAAAGTGTCTTGCTCAAGGACACACCGCAGTGCCTCAGGTCGAACCGACAATGCCTTGATCTCGAGTCCAGCACTCTACCACTGAGCCACCACGCTCCTCATGGAATAGATAGAACCATGCATATGATATGTGTGGAAATAAGGAATCAATTACCTCCCATATAAACTGCGTTGTTGTACGTTTACCTGATAAACCTTGCCTATCTCAGGCACATTTATCTTTATCAGGTCTGCATGACATTGCACATTTTGAATGGCGTCGTCGATGGCAATGAATCAACATGAACATCCATAGCTACGTTATAATCACAATTTTAAAGAATGAACCAACATGTAAACTGATAAATTGAATATCAGGCTTGCGTCGTTTGATATCAAGTTTACCAGGCTCTGCTTTGAGAACGCATGTTGATGATTCAACAATCGATTGCAAAGCCTTGCCTGGTAGACTTGATATCAAAATACACTCACCTAGTATTCTCTATTTATCAGTTACCTCTTATATAAACTGCATTGTTACACGCTGGCCTGATAAACATTGCCTATCTCACTGCGCGTATCTTTATCAGGTCAACATGAAGTTGCATGACGTCGTCGATGACGTTGATCGACACGAAAATCGATAATTATGTCATATTCGCTAGTTTGAAGAGTGAACCAGCATGTAAACTGATATATAAAATACATGTCTTTTGATAGCATGTTTACCAGGCTAGGCGTTGAGCCTCGCAATTCAACAACCATTCTCAAAGTATTGCCTGATAAACTTGATATAAAAAGTCACTCAACTAGTCATTCTTGCATTTAAGTCTATTCGTATACCTGTTTACATCCATTGTCAAATGAACGAAAATCCATGCTCAATCAGGAGATTCACGAGCTGTTTGAACATGGGTCTGAACTTGAAAATGCTTAAAATGATCCCTGCATTATTTGCATGACTGTATTTACACAGCGTTTTCAGTGCAATTTGGGCTTGAATAAGGTAATCTATGCAAGAATAACGATCACACGTTTGTTTCATTGCATTAACACCTGCCGGGACCCTCTGATGATGTTGAACAGCATCCTCAGGACCCGGCAAATGTTAATGCATGAAAAAACATGTGTGATCCCTATATTCTCTATTTATAAGGACAGTGAATAGCGCATTAATATGTATAATAGGTACGACGGCTTCCTTTTGCTTACCTCTTAAAGGTATAAATTTTAAACTTTCAGCAATCATATTAAATGCTTCATTCCCAACCTCGCCAATCTACAGAAAGAAAAACGGATAAAACATACAATTTATACATATTACCTAGCTACAAAGTAGCTTAGACTGACCCTTTTTGGGCAAAAATGATATATTTTGTTTATTTTGCTCCAAAAATATGTCATCAATGCTCCCTAGATGGTGATTGCCAAATTACAAGAAAACAACGCAAGCATGTAAAACTTAAAGGGGATGGCATTATTAATAACAAATGAATCTGAAATTAAAGCCATTATTAAACAATAATATCTGCCACAAACCCGATCAAAATTGGATACAAAATAAGAAAGTTATAGTAATCTTAAGATCAAAATAATGACTTGCAGTACTTCTTTTGTGGTTCTTTTATATTGTTGTTCTGTCTTGTGTTTGCTATGACTTTGTGCGCATCTGTTTATATGTGCTTTGTGGTCATCCGCTGGGAAAGGGCTGACTTCTTGGCTCTCGTTTGTGGTGTCTAACTGTGATTTTGTCACTTTCCCATTGGTATCCTGGGTCAGGTGTGGTACTTGATTGTATCGATTCCTGATCTTATCTCCCTTACTTACTTATATAAAGCCAATGGATGCCGCCATTTTGAACAGTTTTAATTAACTTCCTGTTTTTTGTGAAAAGCCAATATAATACTCAATTAATGCAAACAACATTAATTAAATGGCAGGAAACTAAACATTCTGTTTATGCATATTTAGTTAGGGCTGCGCAACGTCACTCAGCCTAAAATGACTGCCCTCAATTGCTTTCAATTATCTACAAACATTTGTAACTTTCTTATTTTGGATTCTATTTTGATCTGGTTTGTGGCAGATTGCATGGTTTCATAAGGGATTCCAAATTACTTTGCTAACAATGTTGCCGCTAACATAAAGTTAAATAGGTCTTTTAACTTACATGATTTGTACACAAAGAGAGGATTGTAAATATTCAAGTGGAGCGTAGACAATCCAATAAAATTGTATACGTTTATACACAAAATACGGATATAAGTACATGTAGACAAAAATTCAGACTAAAAACTCGCCACCTAGCACCACTGACAAAATGGATGTACAGTGATGTTTAAATAATGGCTACACACATTGTGTAATAAGTACATTTATCTCAAAAATTGGTTCTAATCACTATTTACCTCAAGAAAAACTGCAAAGGCTACAATACCATTAGTGCTTGAGAGTGCCTGAGAGTAGTTGGTATATAGGTCCGAGTTGTAGGCGAAAATCTGAAGCTGAAAATAAAATACCTACTAGTAAGATCTATATTTGATTGTATTTGATTTTAAGCATTGACGAATATCCTCAAGAAAAACAGCAAACAACATACAATGAAGTTGTAATAGTAGTTTTCTTGTCTGTATCTCATTCTTAAGCGATGGACAAAACACAATTAGCCAAACGTGATCGGTGACATCATCTGAATGCTTATTTCTGTTTGGTAAACCTATGCCAACCATCTGACTTTTTGTAGTTTAAAAAGAAAAGCGTAAATGAAATTCCTCAAATTTGCTTAGCAACGTTACTTTGCTAACATTTTCTGTTTAAGTATTAGTAAATTCGAATAAAGTATTTTCTTTCTAAGTTCGTGGACGTGAAAAATACAAATAAATATTTGATTGATAAGAAAGCTCAGCTGCCAACCTTTTTGGTGTAAACTCGCACTTCTCTCTACTAAAAAAGCTTTTGGCCCACATTTCGTCAGTGATTATATTTTTCTACCTGCTATTGATGTAGTTTTTTCTCCGGAACATTAAAATCAGATGAAACAGCTTTTAAAGCATTTGAAAGGTTACACCAAGGTAAGCGGAATTTCAGACGCCACCAAATTTTGTGTACAGTTAAACTTATTTTCACAGTGTTCAGACCAAAAAATTTTGTGTTCTTACCTCCGCAGGAAAGGACAATCCATTTATAGTATGTTCTGAGCCACTAATATCGTCTGGTCCAAAGTGCAGCTTGATGTGGTGTATGTGGTAGTTGTAGCGCAGAGGTCCAGCAGTGGCGTTCAAGAAAGGCACCAAGACGTCATCAATAAATAATGTGATGTCATTTCCGGTGTTGGTGAGGTTACCATTGAGCTGGAATTTGGAAATATAATAGCAACAGTTTCGACAAAGTGTTCCTGATTTTATTGCATTTTTCAAACTATTTTTAGACATAAAGAAACCGTATTGGACAAACTAATACCACGCTGATTTCCTTTTGGAAATATTTTTATGACAATTTAACCCTTAAAGCGCCAAGACGACACATTTCACAATTTTCGACCAAAATAAGGTATGATATTACATGAGAATCGTCTGCCAGATTCTCATGAAATACCATGCCTTTTTGTTATTTTGAAAAAGCGGAAAATTGAAATTGTCGTCTGCTGCAAATTATAGGTGGCGCTTTAAGGGTTAACAGTGAGACAACAAAATGGATATATTGGTTGATGTTGTTTTGTGATAAAACCGGAATGAATCATTCTCTGTTTTAGCTGATTTGGGAGCAATATTCCGCTAAGCTTTTGATGTTTTACCAAATGAGTCTTTTTTATTCAAAATTAACAACATTAAAATAAAATCAAGCACTTTATACTTCGGATTTTTGTCAAAATTTGGGTACACCATTGAATATTGGACAACGGCTTGGAGACGAAACAAAAATGCTGATGTAGATTAACCACAATGAATTTGGTCTACCATACCTTTTTGTCACTTGAGAATACAACGGCTGTTAATGCAGGATCAAACAAAAGTCTGTCTGGTTTTACGTCTATAGGTGACTGGTATTTTCCTATCCTGCATAAGGCCCAGTCTTGGTTTAAACCCCACCATTGTGGACCTGAAATACAACAAACTTAAAACTTGAACTCTGGGGCTTGAAGTATCCGCTTAAGTTGATATTTACTAAAGCTTATAGGTGATGTCCGTACTAGTCAAAAGTAGTTGGTGCTTCACATACTATTCCTACATGGGCTTTTTCCATATGGTTTGGCGAATTGAGATATAAGTATTTGACTTCTTGACAACCATTTGCACTGTTTGCATTTCATACTGTATGCTTCAAGCGTCATATCTCAATCTTCATAACCATCTGGATGATGCGGTGCATTAACCCTCCATATTCTATTTTTCATTACGAACTAAGTCAGTTTTATCTAAAGACTTACTAGCCATAATGGATGATCAGTTGTATGATAACGTAATATCAAAATAAGATGAAGGGTCAGTGTAACACAAATAAGTTCGGAAACCATTTCTGTTCTTTTTGATATAATATACTACCTCTGTATTTGATTTTGGTATTATGTATGGTCTTGCAGATCAAATATTGTTTGCGTAAAGTAAATAGATTCAGAATGAGAAAAAAAAGTAATTCTTGTTTTATACAAGTTTATACAAGAGTGCTATTACGCTGCGTAAGTACTAGATGTAATAATGCCAGAACAATATTATCAATGATAAAGGCGAATGCGGTTAGGCCTACTCGCGAATTCAGTCTCCTCGCTTAAAATGCTCATGTAAACGCCGCGGTAATGTTTGCCTTTACAGTTCCACTTTTTAGTCAACCTCGTACTGACAGGAGTAAAGGTCTGATCTAGACCGTCATTGTCCGCATATATTCGAGGTATTGGATTTTGCTTTGGTTTTGGTTTCATTCTTTGCGTCCCAATCAACAGCTATGGTCTGGTCGGGACGGTCAATTCACCTAACCACACTTTTTTCCTTGGCAAGGAACCAGTACTTAGTGCACAACAACCCTTCCTGAATCAGAGGACCGTAGAAATTATTTCAAGATCAATCTCATCAAAAGTATTGGACCGGACCAGTATCGAACTCGCGTCCCCTGGATCTACAGTCAGACACGTATCTGCAACTAGACACATTACCGACTGCCTGACGGGGCCCGTTCCTGAATTGGATTAAAAATGAAACAATGAATAGCTAAATAAGGTGTGGGAGGATACTGAAATCTCTTTAAATCCGTGCCGCCTCACAAGAGCATTAACCCAGTTAGCATGTTAAATCGGGACACTATTGGCCCGCCAGCGAAACGCCATTCGAATGGCGTTTCGCTAGCGGGCTGATAGTGGCCCGGGGATGTACGCTGAATGTGCTTACTCTTAGCGTCACAAATTGCCTACAGTCCGACAGTCATAAAAATGGACACCCATTCTCTTATCTAATGGACATTCGTTGCTCCTATACACCGTGTATTGAATTTTTGCAAGAGGTCAGAGAGACAGCATTTTTGTTTGTGCTCTCTGTGTTATGCCCGAGTTTTAGAGGCAATGATAATCCGTACTGAGACTGTGGGGTCATCTTCTGTGACCGCGGTAAAACTCAGGCATAACATAGACTACACAACAGAAAATTGTGTACAGCTGTCCTCTTGCAATAGTTGAGTGGCATTTGTAATTACTGGAGGCACTGTAAGTTTTAGATCACCAACATGCAGGCGCGGACCCAGAAAGTTTTGTCAGGATGTGTCCAAATTTTTCTGTTGCTTTAGACATCATATTTTAAAGAGGGCAGAGGGGTCAGTACCAATATTCTAAGCGGGCCATGGCCCGCCAGCGAAAAGCTGGTGGGCCGATGATGGCGTGATTTCTCAGAGGGGTCCTGACCCCCTGCCCCCCCCCCTCTGGATCCGCGCATGTCATGAACAATAAATTTTCAGTGATGCTCGAACCAGGGACCTTTTGCATACAGGTCACTCGTGTGCATCTAGATAAAGTTTCAGTTTTTTCACTTACTTTATGAAAGTTAGCCTTTACTCAGCGAGCTTACAGTGTCGGGCCACCAAGGGCTGGCCAGCAAAACGCCATTTGAATGGCGTTTTGCTGGCTGGCCGATGGTGGTCCGCTTGTAGATGTTTGGGTATGATTTTCTCAGGGTCATGTAATTACTATTAAATGTCAAACTCAACAACTTTAATCTCAAAACCACAAACGTCTCATCTTTTCTCGCCATTGTTGATAACAGTCTGCCATGTTTGATGAGGGAAATGAAATGGACATTGGACAGTGTCCAATAACAATTTCTCATAGCCAGTAATTATTAGGCGAGCAGATGAAGCGACAAGGAACGTGATTATACGAGAATTGAGGCACCCTTAAAGACCGCGTCGCGTCAATTTCTATACAACTTTAAAAGAAAAGCACGGACAGAGCATATGCACAACCTGATAAATTTCTAGGCCATGACGATTTTTAAGCCCGAATACACTGCACACGTAATTATCAAAATCGGTACCCCAAATGAAAGACCTTGTTTGGGGAGTGCAATGTAATGGCTTTCGTACTGCACGTCGGAGTTTTCTCCACAAAATTCCTCCCATCAAACTTTGAGCTTCTCACCGAGGCGATCAGCGAAGGCTCAGGCGAGCCTGCACTTCAGTGGGGAAGTAATGGAACAGTTTAGTAAAATTTTTTTTAGATATCTATCCCCCCCTGTATAGCCCGGCATGCAAGTTTAATGAATGCCTTTATACGCATGTGCGATAAGTGCCAATTTTATGTGTTGGCTCAAATGGTGTTCTCTGATTTTCCTATTAGTAGCTAATCAAATTGTGGTCATGTTTTATCTTGAGGATGAGCGGCTCATCTCCCGGGAACATGGCGGATAACCAAGAAACAAATACTACTGTCTCGATAGCCTTAAAGTGATGAGTTTATTAGGAGTTAATCCGCATCAGTTGCTCCGTACACGAGGAAAAGAGGGTTTATTTAAAATAGAACACACTAATAACCTTTTCATAGTGGAAAGTCGCGTGAGAATATACATAATGTTTGATTAGATCGGTTCTCCACCAGCTGATACACATCACACACTGCAGACGAACCAACGGCACCATGAGGAAGAGCCAAAGAACACTAACCACTAACAGTCACAAGACATCAGGAAGACGATTAAAGTAAAGCAACCAGCTCTCTATTCCTCGTCAAGATGATTGCAAAACTAGAAAGGACACTAAGTAATCCTTACAAAAACAGAGAGAAAACAAAGAACCCCCACAAGCAATGGAAGGAACATTAACAATGAATCAACAATAACAGAGCCACCACCTCAAACGGGCAATGGGGGAGCTCAAACGCATTTTACTGGCGCCAAATCTTCGCCCTAGATTCTGATATTGTTAAAACACAAAATTGTTAAGCTCGCATGGAGGCTTCTTAACTTATGCAATGCATCACCACCAAGAAACAATCTAATCAAAACACACTACGATGAAACGAAGAAAATGGCTCACAACTCGCAGACAGTCATAGCTAAAATTAACCTCAAGTTTGGCCACTGTGGGCTCTTCCAAAGACAAGTATCAGGCTTCAACCAACGGATGAACTCTTTACGTCAGTGCCGTCATTGAGTCAGATGCCTGGAAAGTTCTTAGCATGGTCTTTTATCATAGTAACCGATTTACTATCCCTATCATGTTTGGTATCATTTTAAAGAACTATCTTTTCTCTATATGTTATGGCACATATTTCATGAGGATATTATAATGCAGACACGAAAAAAAGTATTGTGAATACATGTACTGTTTGTATACTGGAAAACGCAAAATTTCAGTGTAGTCTGCAGCCTATAATTTCTAAGACCCCTAGAAAATGGTTTTGATGGCATTTTTTGTTAATGCTCGGCATCCATGCTAGAAATATTCTTTGGGGTATGACAAAGTGCCACAGGGTGGATGCCACGTCTGAAACTTCGAATTAAGGTCACAGCAAGGTCAAAGGTCAAATAGGTGCATTTTCGTATTCGAATCGTTATAAGGGTTTTTTACATTGCTAAAGATACTATCTAAATCATTATAATTATGCTTAATATGCTGAAAACTAAAAGTCAGATATAGAAATGTTGAAAATAATAGTTTGTGTAATGTTATAGCTATTATGGGATAGAAAAACTATACTTTCTGCAGAAAAATCAGTGATTTTGGAGTAGATTTTTCATATTTACAGTATTTTTTCAACAATATTTTCAATCATGCCTTAGTTATAGACCACTCACAAGGAATGCTTGTACATTGTATTATTTGATTGGTAGTAGGTTCTTTAATATATTTGAATGCTGTTTTACTTTGCCAAAAACACAAAAAGTGGAGGGGGGCGTTTCACAATTCTGCTTGGTCATGCGAATGTGTTTGGGAAAATACATTTACCAGCAAATTACAGAAAAACACCCGAATTTAAAATACCACAGATATATTTATCAAGATGTCAATCGTTCATTTATGATGTAAGGATGCATCTTGGTTGCTAATTTTGTGTACTCTTTAGATATAAAGGCCCCACTATTTATGTATCCAGTTGGTTAATCTGACCATGCCATTCCCAAATTTTTACAAAGGCCCCCCAAAAAAGGTGGTTCTTCAGAAAGTTTCTCTGAAGTCGTCATGATGACAGAACATCCAATTTAAGCCTTTTACAAGAACTGCATCACGATGTGACAAAATGTCCCCAAAGACAATAGATTTTCATAAATGAGACCAGAGGTCAAGGTCACGGTGATCTATAAACAGTGTGTGATACTCTGCAGCCCGAAGATGTATCAACACACTAAATTTGGGATTCCTACCGCCAATAATATAAGCGATCTGCCAGAGGTCAGGGTAAAAGTGACACCAAAACAGTATGGGACAGTTTGGCACCCAAACATGTATTTACACACTCAATTTGGGATTCCTACCTCAAAACAATACAAGATATATGCTCTGGACACGATTTTTCTAGAACTGGGGTCAGAGGGCAAGGTAAAAATCACAGTAACCCAGAAACAGTATGTGACACTCTACGACCCCAAGGTGTATCCACACACTAAATTTGGGATTTCTGCCTCAAATTTTATAACAGATATACTCTGGACAGGATTAAGGTTCATGCTGAAGGACGGACAGATTGGCAGCTGCGTGTCCAGCTTGCATGCAGCTCATCACCACTTGTGGCTGCAAACAAGTGCAGTACCGTCGGATGTATATGTTAAAGGCTAATCAGATCTGCATGGTATAATGTACATACGATGCAGTGTGATGTGCCTATTTTATAGGACTACAAGTTGCCCTGGAGGCAGTTCAATATGCTAAATCACAATCAAGCCTGTTGAGATTTTGATTACCTGCGAATATGTGTCTAAAATTATAAGCAGATGGGCACTAACTCGAAGCTAGGTGCATGGTAAATGAAGTCATACACCAAATTGATACAATTTAGATGTGAATTAGAAGTGCCTGGGATAACATAAAATTATATATCAAATCTATAGGGTCATGTTACATACAATTTACATGTATAGTACTAGTCGAAACAATTTTTCATGGGTGCCAAATTGTTCAGTAGAATCTAAAAACACCCCCGTTCTACAGACTTGCATGATGGGTTGTCATGGAAACCATGTAATTTCATATATTCCAAATTGTTTGTTTGTTTGGTGCTTAACGACGCATCAACCCTTGTGGGTCATTAGCGTCAGACGGTATTAAGTAAACATGATGGGGATGGAAAAGGTAAAAATTTGTCATAAATAAAATGAAAGATGATGATGAGTTTGTATAATGTTAATTAGTTGCAATACGATTGTTTACAGGAGAGACCACGTACAATATCTGACAGTTTCAAAGAGCTATTCAGATAACTGTACATGTTCTTTAACTGAACAGAATACAACATAATATAATCTTTATTATGGTCTGATACAAATGTATTCTATTTTTATGACAATATTTTGCATTAAGGCGACCCCACTAAACAAGTTGACATACATGATAAAATGTCCTAGTGGTGCAAGGAATGTTTAATCACCTCCTCTCCTTCCCATCTCCTCAGGTTTATAGTTTCACACGACTTTCCTTCCTTCATTTTATAAGTTTACACATAAAAAATTATTGGATATGCAAATGAGATCATTTTCAAATAGGACCATTGGATGAATGGACATGTCAAATTGTATCACTGATGACATAATAATATGCATCAATGATAATATGGGGATGCATTCAGCTTATTTATGTTTTAATGTTTTCCTTATTATTTAACGTTTTTATTGATATTCATCAAAACGCAAATTATGTAGATTAGATAATTTGCATATGCTACAGTTGAAGCTTTAAATTGGTACCAATTTTAGTAGGTTATGATAAGTAACAACTGAGATATTATTGATTTTCTAGGTACACCCCAATTCTTGAATCACA
Organism: Loripinus fragilis; assembly: GCA_964019695.1. Taxonomy (NCBI): domain Eukaryota; kingdom Metazoa; phylum Mollusca; class Bivalvia; order Lucinida; family Lucinidae; genus Loripinus; species Loripinus fragilis. The sequence goes on along the minus strand of OZ026520.1, from coordinate 82,458,292 downwards.
TTATAATATGTTCATAAATATTTATGCAAATTAGATAAATTAGATAATAAGCATGAGAGACAATGGATGAAAGGCTGAGACATTAGACTGAGATATTATTGATTTTGTAGGTACACCCACATTCTTGAATCACATTATAATATGGTCATAAATATTTATGTAAATTAGATAATAAGCATGAGAGACAATGGATGAAAGGCTGAGACATTAGACTGAGATATTATTGATTTTGTAGGTACACCCACATTCTTGAATCACATTATAATATGGTCATAAATATTTATGTAAATTAGATAACAAGCATGAGAGACAATGGATGAAAGGCCATTGTCTAAGTTTTAATTTGACACCATGTTTAGAAGTCTAGGACAAGGAGCAGCTAAGATATGAGTAATTTTGTAGGCACATCCCCATTCTTGAATCGCAGTATAGGTTGCTATGGAAACCATGCATTTTCACATAGCCAAGACAAGTTCATTTTTAGAACTTTATTTTGCATTTAGGGGGACGTAATGAACAATTTGGCACCCAAGAAAAATGTCCTGGGGGTGCAAGGTAAGCTTTATTGACCCCAGATTATATTGTTCTTTAATGTGTATTGAGCCTGGATGTTTATTATCATAAATGCGGTATTTCCTTGCAAATGTCAATTTGGAGGCTGTGGCAAGCCTCTGTGACAATCTTTTCTCATGTGCATGTGTTTTTGTTTATATTGGTATTATATTGTGATGAAAATAATAATTTTCTATTTGAACGTCATTTTTTCTGCATAATTGCACTTACTTGACCTTTGACCTCACCATGACCTTAAATCCAAAAATCACGCTTGGCATCCACCCCTATATTGTTTGTAATAGTCCAGGGGATAATTCTAGCCTGGATGCCGAGGATTAACAAAAGATGCCATCTGGAGTCCTCATAGGAATTAAAGGCGGCAGACTAGTGGAAAATATAGCATTTTTACTTTTAAAAAGTGTGCAGAACATTTATAATAGTTCATGAAATTAGATAATCTTGTATCATTTGGTATGCCACAATCTGGTACAGTTATTATACAATTGATGACCGAATTGGATGTTTCTAAAAAATAATTACCGAAACAGCAATACCAAAAGCGCCTGGAAAGCAAAGCAATGCGTTATTTTTTGACTAAAAATCGTATGTCACAATGCACTTATTTTGAAATATATAACCGACAGTAGTTTTAAAATGCCGTGCATTTGTATATTTGTCAAGCACTCTTTATGCTCTTTGTATTGAAACCAAAAGAAATTTTGTAAACCAGAACAAACGGAAGATAACTCTTATATTCTTCCCATGGGACAGAGTAAGTTTAGCTATGAGTTGACGTTCTGGTTCATTTCAATTGAAAACGGTGGCAAAAAAGTAAAAACACCTTGAGAGTAGCAATCAATCAATTTTGTGATGGTTAACGCGATACCATGAGAAGTTTTTATGCCATCGACAAAATGTGAGGGGTTAAGGTACCCCACCCAGTAGGGGTAGTGTTATTAGGAGCACTTTTCTTGAAAACAGAACTAAACAAGCCACACTTTTCGCGCGACGAAATGATTTTTTATTCATTGTTTGCTACAAACTAAGCAAAACATATACTCAATAGGCATTTTTCATGCTCCTGTAGTGACACAATTTATAGTAAAAGTATAATGAAAAATCGAAAAAAGTCCCATTTTCGAAAGTTTACCACTTCTCCACCAGTAAACATTTTACGAATGTAAAGGTGTAAGTCCTAATAGCAGTGATCGCATAATATGTTTTGATAAAAAATTTAATTGACACCAAATCATTAATTTGTCAAACCATGATCGTGAATAAGGTCCTCAATTTCACTTCCTTTTTTTACAAATATTTTGCTTGAAATTTCAGCCAGTGTATAAACCCTACTCCTTTTGAGCATGCGCTGCACGTGCACGCCGAGTCCTTTTTCGTCAAAAATGAAACAATTAAGTAACCATTGAATTTTAATTTCCAAAAATATATTATTTGATAGAATTTTATAAACACATTGTGGAGTTATGATTTCACGCTAAGAACTTTCCAAATGCCCCTCGTATCATTATGTAGAAACAATCTAACCAAATTAACACACTGTGATGAAACGAAGAAAGGGCTCACAACTCAAAGATAGTCAGAGCTAAAGAAAATCTCAAGTTGAGACACGGTGGGCCCAGCTACAGCCAAGTATCAGGCACCAACCATCAGATAAGAGCTTTACCTCAGAGTCGTCAATGAGTCTGAGGCCTAGCCCACCGTCGTGGAATTAAAGAGGAAACCATAGCTATAAATTGTGATTGGTTTTAAAACCAGACATGCAGACTGTCGCATGACATCCAAGTTATATAACGTTTGATAATCTTTTTGTAATGGCCACTTAAAATTAGGTTTTCCAAAAATTCTTTTGAACTTATAAACTAAATCACCATAAAATATATGTTCTGATATGTCCTGTTGCAGAAGATTTTTAACCCAATTTTGTATTTAACAATGGACTCTGAGTGTCTGTGGTAGAATTAAGAAAATGCTTTTCGAATTTAATGATATCTGTAACCTTGTTTTAATAACTTAGCTGTCAAAAATAGGTTTCTGCTGTTGAAGTCATCAACTTTAGAACACACTCTTGCAAACGAATAAGCTGCGAAATATATACACAATAGGAAGGGGGACGCAGAGGAACATCTCCATCAAGAAATGGGAAATTCACTATTTCAAATTTAAATCATCCAGCTTATCATTATCTTAAATGAAACTATGTCATTCGATATGGACAAGTTCAGGTCCAAAAACGGGGCTTCAGTATCAGAAAAAATGACTTATTTAACTGAAGTAAATTGGGACATAATTGACCTACCAAGTCATCTAAAGATCTGGAGGTGGAGATAAACACTTCAATAATATTGGTTTGATTAATGTCTGACAGAGACAACATGAATTCTCTCTCATAACAAAACAAAAACAAATCTACACGAGAGGAGCACAATTAGTACCCATTGGAATACCTACAATTTGTATATTTAATTTCGAGCCAAATCTTACAAATATATTGTCCAAAAGATGATGGAGAGCATCACACATTTTCTGACATGACCACAATTTATATCGTTTAGGTTGTTCAAATGTAAAAAGGGTATTCTTCTGATTTCAAGCCAAATAAAGTGAGGCCTCTCAGTTAAACGTTTGTTAAATTAATTCCGTCATTTTTCTTTGATTAAATTATGAGGCTACGTAGTATAGAGAATAGAGAAATCACATGAAGACGTACTAGATGCTAGAAAACCTTTTGGTTTTTAATTTATTCAGAATTTCACTTGAATTTATAAGAGACCATATTAAATTTTTAACCATTCCGTTCATAAACTGTTGTACACTATTTTATAACATGATTTTCAATTGCAGTGAGGCAAGAAGTCAAAGAATACTCAACTCGGTAGTAGTACTTGAACTAGAATTAGTAATAAAAACGTGACTTATAGGGTCGTTTATGAAGTTTAGGTAACCAGTATAATGTAGGAAGCTTGTTATGATCCTCATCAACAAACATTCCATACTTAGTTGCCTTATGGCATCGATGCCTATCAACGACAGACGTCTCATCAAAAATAGTAAATGAGTATAATCAGGAAATACCACAATCACAAACTGCAGACAACCCAGTGGCACCGTGAGGAAGAGCCGCTCAACCATCACGAGACACCAGGAAGACAAATTAAGCAAAGCAATCAGCTCTCTCTTCCCCATCAAGATGATTGCAATACTAAAATGGACATAAAGTAACGTACAACAAAACATAGAACAATTACAGACTCCCACAATGGGAGCAACAATAAACAGAAAGTCAACAACAACAGAAGCCTGTTATGCCCATATGTTTAAGCAGTACTAATTTCTTGCTTTAGGGTGTTTATTAAGTACCTTTCTCAAACGACCATAACATTATTAGCAGCATGAACTGTATAATTGAGACGGTTCTTTTGAGCACTCAAAACGTATGTTAAAACAGATTGGTAAGAAGATATTTACAATTTAACGCTCAAAATGCTACTTAAACCTGCGCCCAATGTCTAGATCTTTGTTTTTCTTCTAAATCACAATCACTTTGGGGAAGTATTCAAAGATATTTCTTAGTTATTAGACAGTACATATGAAAGTGAAAGGCATATAGCGAATGCCTTGGGCACCGTTTCATCAGATCAAAACGCAAGGTTGACCGCCTGACTGAATTGTCACACATGTATGCTTAAAGCACTATAATCGTCAGACAAACAGTACCATTTTTTCATAAACATATCGAAACCATAGTTTATTGCATGAAAACTTTTATTGTGTCTAGTATTTTGCTAAAAAAGTTAACCGCTTGCTTTATGGCTGATTTATCATCATAGAAACATCTCCATACCAAAGCGACCTCGAAGTATGTACCTTTAGAGAAGCATGTGGTATAAGGTATTGAAATAAAAAAACAACAAACCTTGATGTGTCAATCTAAATCATTATTTTTGTTTAAGTTTGACTACCTTAAGCTGCTCATAAAATAATGTCCTACATGGAGATCATTTAATTAATGCTTTGACCAATGTTATTACTCTACAGGCAACATGAAGCTGACAAAAATTCTCGAAGTCAAAAAAAAGAAGGAAGACACACAAATAAATAAAAAATGTTCACTCTCAAACTCAAAATAAAGCGCTATGATTGAAAGCGCTATGATTGGCTGCCGTGTTCACAAGCAGTCAATCATTGCATTTTTTTGAGTTTGAGACTGTACTAAAGTTTTCTAACCTCGAGGACAAGACTGTCGTACTTGTATATTTTGCTCGACGTAAGCCGTATGTATTTGCCCATGAATTCTTGATCAAATATACTGCAAATGGTTATTTACAAAATGCGCATCATAAGAAAGTTTAACAATATAAGACATTAAAACAAGAACAAAGGAGAAGAAAGAAAACTTTGAATAAAGCGGTAAATGAATCCCAACAAAATCATGGTAAATAATCAGGTTAAGAAATAACATATCAAGGGCAACCTAGGATCGCTAGACGAACATACATTGTTGAGTCTATATCAATACTGCTATAAAACAAGATCAAAGGTCATTGACGAAAAATCATTTTTTTCTCGAAATTTGCTTTCAAGAATACCATTAGTTGTCAAACAAAGTGGATCCAGATTTGGCCCTACGTTTTGTGGGGCCTGTTCTGGGTTCAGGTGATTTGCAAAACTTATCAGCAAACGACGCTAGTAAGAGTAGAGTTAAGTGAAACGAATACCCAAAATCTATACAGCCCACGATCTTCCCTTACATATGGTCATACACCGATTGGTTTTGCTCCTCTTACTTCGCTTTCAAACGATCTCCCTGCCGTTTAATTTAGATAAAGAACAAAAATTTCAATTTAGTTAGCATGTTCCGCAAAAGTGATAGTTGTAAAACAGCTGAACTATATGCCTCATTTAAATAAACGTTGTTCCTTTCTTTTTAGGCTAAATGAGTTGCAAACTTATTTTTGCCCTGTATAACACAAGAGCGCGCTTACAAAGAGTATGAATATAATTTAAGATTCATGCTTTTTAGAACCGTGTACAGCACTGTCGGATGCGTCAGTATATACTTTTATTACAGTACTTTTGAGCACATGCGAGTAGCGATACGTACCTAACTCATAGGGTCTTTACTAAAATTATAACTAAATCATGTATTTTGATTTCCTACCTGATATTCCGTCATATGTCCACCAGTAATTGTTCCACAAGTCCCCGCCTGAAAGTGAAATAACTAGATGTTCATAATCAACGAAATTTAAATTGACCTTGTTTTAGAACCTTTTTATGCCGGATTGAATAACCAATGTAATAAGATCCCATGAGGAGCGCAGTGGCTCGGTTGTACATGTAAAATGCAAAATCTGAAGGGTCGCTGGTTTGAGCCTCAGGAGACATTGTGTTGTGTCAATCTAGGAGGTGCCCCGATATGACGGAAAAACGTTGAGTGTGATATTGAAAATCATCTCAACAAATTCATAATCAACGAAAGCTATTTATGCCGAAATGAGCATCTAATCTAATAAGATTTCATTCTATTATGAGCACCCCTTTATTTAATATTTACCAATAGAGGATGGAGGAAAATATACTTAAAACCAAACTTTAGGTAACTGTACACTTTTCAGGGCCAAACATATATATTCTCGTTTAGATCTTAAGCATATAAAATATTGCAATGAGATGCTAGCACTTGCCCTAACATAATTCATGAAAAACGACTTAATGAAAATTAACAATCTTTCGAGTTATCTGTTTCATTAAAACACAAAATAAGCTTTTCTTTTCTCCACAATCTTTGATTCACTCATGATTTGAAAACCCTACTTTAAGCACCATCGATTTCCCATAAGAAATACTGCCATATATTTTGTCTTTGGCGTTTTGTTAGTTTGGTAGAAGCTTAGTGTTACTTCACATTGAAATTATCTCCCTTTTAATTCAAACAACAGTGAGCTTTAGTCTTTACTTTAAGCTTTATTTCCGATTACAATTGATTTTCATTACTGATTATTTGTAACTCTGCTAAGAGTATTTGATAAGAACATTGAATAAATTTTCTCATCGATATGGAAGAAAAATGGCTAACAATTTATTTCCATTTTAAGCACTGTAAAGCTACTTTTGGTTTTGAGTATACATTTTCACAATATGGACTTAGTACACGAGAGTTTAGTACTTAGGCCACACCAAATAAACTTTTAGATTCTCGTCTAAATTTTGTGAAAAATTGTGGTGGGTTGGATGTTTTTATTTTTTATTTTTCATTTTTCGGACTGCTTTAAATACCATGAAATTAAATTGTCAAAATTACTGATAAATGATAATATTATTATTTAAGTGTCCAAATAAAAACCTTTTTTTTTTAACAAATGCTGGCCAGAAAAATTGCACCAAAAATGTTCAACCTTTTCTTTTTCAAGCAAAGAAAACTATTGGGGATAGAACGTCTCCCTGCTCTTCACTATAGTGTAGGTTTTATTTTCTAGTCCTTTGGGATCATGGGTTTCATTGTGGAACTTTGAAGCTATTAGAGGGTCTCTGACGATGCCTAAATGACCGAAACTAGCTAGTCTGGCCCAGAAAATATGCACACTCTGGTTTCAGTTCTTTGATGCATTCTTTGCTTCCAACGGATAATTTTTTAAGAGCATATTCCACCCAATTTGTTTTATTTTCTTATATTTCATAGGAGCGTGTGGGGATGAGAATCTAAAAAATATTTTGCATGGCCTTATCCAGATCTCATTGAAACACCAATGCTGACGTATATTGTATCCTGCAAAGCTAGAGGTCAAACTTTTGCCTGTGTCTTTATCTACACGATACTTTGTGTAAGCAAGCCGCGAAGGCAATTGAATTAGATTGTTGGCTCTAACAATTTTTCAGCACAGTTCATTAAAATAATTCCCATCATGTTAAGATTGGCTATAACATTAATGTATTGCAAAGGTGGTCAACCCAATCACGGTTGGCAACTTTTCTTTCCTCTTTAATTGCACACCGGTGGATCGGACTTCAGATTCTATGATGGTTCCGACTTAATGACTTATCTATTGATGAGATGGTAGGGGCCTGATGCTTTGGCTGTTTGTCGGGCCCACCGGGGTTTACCTGTTGGATTTCTATTGGTCCTGTATTCAGTTTTATTTACTGTTGAGTCCTTATCTTTGCTTTATCTCCTTGTTATATCTTGATTTATATGTTTTAGGAGAATGATGATGCATTGATAAGTAAGGGGTCTTTCATGCAAACCAAATATCTTTGTATCTTGATCCACATCTGAATTAAGGGTGAGGTTGGTGCCGTTAAACCAGTTTAAGCCTTCCAGTAAAATATTTTACTGACCGTTCCAAGGCGGTACTTCTTTTGTGGATCTTTTATGTTTTTGTTCTGTCTTGTGTTTGCTATGTCTTTGTGCGCGTCTGTTTATATGTGCTTTGTGGTCACCTGTTGGGAAAGGGCTGACCTCTTGGCTCTCGTTTGTTGTGCCTAACTGTAAGTTTGTCACTTTCCCATTGGTATCCTGGGTCAGGTGTGGTACTTGATTGTATCGATTCCTAATCTTTGCACCCTTACTTACTTTGTAAAATCAGGGCATTGCTCGACAATGCGATTAGTACCATCGACCCAATAGTATAACGATGGTAAGTAAGTATGGCATGTAAACCTGTTTGGAAAGCTTTTGGGTGTGGCTGTCATTGAAATGTGATGATTGGTACATGTATACACGTCAATATCTAGAGGTCACAACGGCACTATAATAATGGTGCGTTAGGTTGTATTACACGACGAATATGGATCAAAATCAATGGCGGGCAGTTCCTAAATGCGTTACATTGAAAGATGCGATGAGTAATTAATCGGTCTGGATAGAGTTACGACATGAATACGAGCGTAATGATAGACGCCAAACATGGCGGCCCTGGATTGGGATAATAACAGCTTTAGAGTAGGCAACAAAATGATAATAAATCGTTGTGAGACGCATCTCTAAGAGATATGGAATAAGATCTGTAATAAAGTGTTTTACTGATTTAATAACACAAATGAAACCAAGATCCTGGCCTCTAAATGGAAAGATACATCACCACAAAGCAAACAGGCTATAATTTGTGATGGGTACCAGGAATGGGGATATTGGACAGGGTGCCAGTAAACGGAAGGCCATGAGAGATACATTGTCTACGACTGGCCGAAATCAGACGCGTGGTTCTGACCAGGCTATGATCCTACGCTAAAATACATGCATGTTCGGCTATATATTGTACTGAGAGAAAACATATAAGGACATGCCTCTTTTTATCTTGACATTTTGGCATCGTTCTGATTCATTCGGTCGTATTATCAAATAGATTTATGGAACTATATTTTTAACACTAAGTGCCAGTTACGATAATATCTTCTGAGCTTTAATTGTTTATATTTGCAATGTGTGGCCATTATTCCATATTATCAGAATTCCAGACAATGCGTATTATGCCGCTATATGAGAAAATAACAAGTTGCACAAGGCCAAGCCACAAAAAATGTCATTTCAAGCATTTGGGTATAACCTACGCCTTCTAAAACAATGGTCGACGGCATGGTGAATAAATGTACTGATATATTAGACGCATCCCGTGCAAGTCAAACAATGATCACCTGACATAGACGTGCGTACATATTTAAGAAACAATAGTCATCACAAAGAGTTGCGAATAAATGCGGGGCATGCACAGCTCAACGCTGCAATAGACACTGGCGATTAAGTTGTCCAAAATAATCTCATTTATAGCCTATTAAGACGTAAATAAGTGAGTATGGGGTTTATTATCATACAGAGAAAATACAGTGCAGTTTCCATTATCGAAAATTACTATTAAAGAAAAAAAAACATACGTATTTTGATACATTGACAGGTTCAAAATAATGTTGATTGAACCATCACCCCAGGGGGTACTCGATTTTTTCCGCATACGTAGTCTCAGACCCAGCATCTACTGTTCACCCCCAAAAAATATCTGGAATTTCAAGCACCCCAAAAAATATTTGAAACTTTAGCAACCCCAAAAAATATCCCAATTCTGTACATTGACGTTAAAAAAGGTCCTAAAATGCATAGAAATGACCCTCAAACTAGCCCAATTTTGTGATGACCCCAAAATAATATCCACAAAATCTTCATACCCCCCAAAAATATTCATTTTTTCTGAAAACCCCAAAAAATATTGAAATTCAGAATTTTGAACCCCAAAAAATAGCCCGAGCCTACGTATGTGTAAAAATATCAGTGTACCCCCTGGGACCGTCATCTCTACCTATGACTTCAGATACAACACATAAAATATTTTGTTTGTATCCTCTTGTGTTATCATTTAGATCTGATAGGAAAGCAGGCAATGTTTAATTGGTTTATTTTAGAAACACGTTTTTGGACAAATATGTATAGTTTATAACTTTCTTTGAAATAAGGTAATTGAAAATGGTATAAAATCGAAGTACATTTATTTTTGAGTAAATATGACCAAAGAACAGCTCATTTAAATTTATGTAGTGGACTTGTTGATGAGAAAGTAAGAGTAAGTAAAGTTACAATTAGAGGTTAATGAAATACTGTATTGGTGGTATGTCTCGAAAAGGATGTTTAAGGAAAATAATTTGGTTTATCTATTGTATGAGGCTACTAAGACTTACAAGATACAAAAAGGCATTGGTGTTTTCCAATGTCAAAAATTAACATAATAGCTCTTTAAAGAAAACTTAATAGCAACATTCGTCATTTCTGATGAAATATAAAGCCAAATATTCAGATTGTCAGCTGTTTGGGGATAAGTCTTGAGGTTTAGTGTGATTTTATTTTTTTTAAACATGCAGAGCATACCAAATGTATGTGATTCTGTACGGGAGAAAATGTTTATCTACAAGGAAACTCTACTGATTACAACAATTAAATACTTTACCTACAAAATTAGTTCAAGGAACATATATATATTTTGTTAGAGGAATTGATAGTCCAATTAGTTTTTCATTACCGTGAAAACGCATATACAGTAAAACCTCAAATATTCGAACACCGATTTTTCGAAACATTCGCCAATTCGAAATAAATTTTGGACACACTGAATTTAGAGAACAGACCATATTCATGATCTATTTTAATAACTATCTGTAATAACATATGTTTTTATTGGGTAAAAGAAACGTCTCCTTGATACGTTTTAAACGCCCCCAAAACTTATGTTTGAAAGAAAAGAATAGGGTTATATAATTTTATGCCACCCTTCCTATAGTTCTAACTATTACTAATTCGAACTAAAAACTCTTCTTCCGAGGACTTCGAATGTACGTTAGATTCGACTGTAATATTTCAGATTGATACATCAGTTCCATCTCTTATAGAGTGATGCACTGATTTAATATATCATAGGTTAAGATAAACACTTTTTGAGTATAGAATTGAAAAAATTTTCTTACCCATCAATCTTAACATATGTTTCGGGTGCTTAAAAGAACCGTCTCATTTAGACGGTTCTTTTGAGTACCAACAACATATGGTTTGGTTTGGTTGAGAAATAAGAACAATATTTTATGGGAACACATTCTTAACTAAATTGATAATCTGTTTAAATTTACAAATATTGATAATTTTATAAAATGCTGTATTAATTATTTTTAAAACATTATATATTACCTGTTTCATAAGGAAATAGGTACAAACAAAGAACCGAGCCCAGAATCTTCAACTGTATATTCCCGATCTTCATCTTATAGCTGTCCATTTCTGTTCTGAAAAATATTTATAAATAGAAGAAAAGATATGACTTGATTGTAAGGAATGGAGTGAAAATTTGCAATGGTCAACAAGATTTTGTTTTTACAGTTTAAGTTAGGGCTACGTATTTTACGTTGCCTATGCTTCCTATGCTTAAGACATGACTATGCCATAGCAGTCTGTAGTGTGTGATTGTGGTATTTCCTGATCATACTCATCTTACTCTTTTTGTTTGCTCAGAATAACATTTTATATGTGCTTAGCGTAGACTATACGCTTTTTGTAAAAGCTTACACTTGGTGTAGACTTAATGCTGTCGCAGTTATACTTATATCTCTCTTGAATGTTTAATGTAAGGCTAAACCTTATGTTTGTATGATTGAAAATTGTATTGCATGCACGTAGCCAATTGAAAAATATGCTTAAACCAATGGTAAGGGCTGGCATTGTCGAGTCTATAAAAAAGGGGGAAAAGACAGATGGTCAGACAAGGGTCATTTGCGAATTTCATGGTACATTTCCTCCTTCGATGATGATACTTGTTTGCAAAGGGACCCGGCACGTTTAGGTGTTTTATAGTCTAAAATGGCCAAAAAGTCAATATAGGCTTGATAAAAGCCTTATTTATGGAAAGGGTTACAGCTCTCAAAATACCTTTTTTCACCCTCACCACAAAAAACGAACGCACAATTGTTCCAAAAGTAAATTTCAAATAGCCCCTTTGCGCCAGATTATGGGTATATCAATGCTGTACCCATAAACATCAACAAAAAAGACATTCTTCTAATCCTTTTCTCACAGGGGTATAATGTTTACATAAACACCGGTTGAAACTGTCAACTCGATCAACATCTCGCAACAGCACATTTTTCCCGTACAAAACACTTTCCCGGTGCGCCAACGCAAAACGAACAATGCACACTTAAAGACAATCTCTAGACTTATCTCTACCTGCAAATTATTTGTCGACAGATGTCTTTGAGTGCTAAATGTTTCACAAATTCTTTTAATCATTGATGAAAATTCACTTTGGAGTCCATATTGTAAGAATGAGAAGTCACGTGGGCAATTTGTTTGGGTAGCCAATCAAAAGTCGTCTTACGAACACGTTCGGTTTACTCTTACATTACGTCACACGCAAAACAAAATGAAAGTTGATGCTTTTTTCTGTCGAAGGAAAAAGTTTTTTCTGATGGTAAACACTAGATGCCAACGATTTATAGGTATTCCCAGTAGATACTGAAAACATAAGTAATTGTCTTTAAGTGTGCATTTACTTTTGGAACAATTGTGCGTTCGTTTTTTGTGGTGAGGATGAAAAAGGGCATTTTGAGAGCTGTAACCCTTTCCATAAATAAAGCTTTTATCAAGCCTATATTGACTTTTTGGCCATTTTAGACTATAAAACACCTATACGTGCCGGGTCCCTTTGCTTGTTTGTTTTCCTTCAAGGCAGTCTTGATTGGGATAATCCATTATATTCTTATAGGGGTCCCAGGTAGGAATGAGTATTGTCCCTGAAAATTATTGCGTTCATATTAACAAAAGATCCTAATATAATGAGTCTTTCAGCAACCTCTTTTGGTTATCTGAAAAGTGAAAACCACTGTAACTTTCATACACACCTAGTTTTAGTCGGAAATTAAAAAATATTTTTACCTTAAAATAATACGATACATCACATAATGCAGTCGTTCGTGAAGAATAAAATGCAAGTAATATTTCTTCACATATTCTGTATTAACTCATAAACTTTTTTGCGGGACATAAGCTGCCAGTGTATACCCATATCAGACCCCGCAGAACATGGCGTCTGATCTGTCTTCACTGTATGCGCTTTTAAGTATTAACATATGAATAAACATGAAAATACCACCCAGCACCCGTTTAAACGGTAATGGACCTATCCAATTGATTAGAGTGGGTTTCATTCATATTAAATGAGTGAATCACACCTTTAAATAATTGAGCCGTGTCATGAGATTTCCATCAATGTGGTATGTGCGACCAGCAAAGGCTCAGACCAGCCTGCGCATACGCGCAGACTGATCAGAGCCTTTTCTATTCGCTTAAATAATCTATGACTGTTAAGCTACTGACTGAACATCATTTGGAGTTTCGAAGCTTAAAGGGAGGTTGCACAGGCTCGTCTGAGCCTACACTTGTCAAATGCCACACTGTTGAAAATCACATGTCGTGGCTCAATTTAACTCAATAGTCCAAGTCGACCAGTTGTTACCATTAGAAAACAACAGACTCTCTGAATGGCAATACTGGTGATAATTTACGGACTGATGTTTCTTTTATTTCAAAGGGAGCATGGATAATATAAATTGTCCTAGAATTCGATGAGTGCACAACTCAAAATTGCAGAAAAATAGATGTTTGTTCGATTAAACCCTCTATTGTTTAATTCGAAAACAACATTTGTATATTGTCATTTGAACTCATAATTATTTAAACTTTATCCTGATATTTTATATACTGACAATGTCATCTGCTAATAATACACTGAACCGAAGTTATAAGTGGCCACCTACACATTTTTGCGCCTGTTCAGAAAGTAAACATCGTTCTTACAAAATTTTGATTCCATAAAAAAATCATGGCTTTTTCGAGACTCTGAAAATTATGCCATTTCAAAATGATTGGTGGATCTTGCACAGACGAAATCAGAGTAAAGGTACCTTAATTTCAAAACGTCACACTTTTTACTGTGATATAAAATACGGAGTGGCTGCTGCCAGTTAACTGGTAGCAGCGATTTTAACGTAAAATCGCTGCTGCCAGTTAACTGGTTATAGCCATTTTAACGTGAAATCGCTGCTGCCAGTTCGCTTCAGTAATTTTATTGTAGTGTGTATAGAAAGTTATGAATTAAAAATATCAAAACATTCATTAAAGAGAAAACGGGCAAATCAGTTCAAACAAAAGATATCAATAACATCAAACTTCAAGCAGTAAAAGAAAAAGATGGTGGTTTAAGTAAGGGCGATATTTTAGGAAACATGCTAAAGGAATTAACAGTAAAACGACAGGCAACTACACTTGTTGAGGTAGATGATAGCAAAAATGTAGATTTGGTTTATATTCAAACAGGTGAAATGAGAGAACAATACAACAAATACCCAGAAATTCTTTTTGTAGATACCACATATAATGCAAATATAGAAGCATACCCTCTCCTTACGATGATGGTTGAAGATGGGGGTGGGCGGGGTAAGCCAGTAGCCTATTGCTTTCAAAGATCAGAAACAAAAGTAAACTTGGAAAAAATTCTTGACTACTTCTGTAGAACAAACGATATATCCAAAACCAAGATAGTAATGGTTGATAAGGATTTAACTGAAATAAGTGTTTTAAAATCCAAATTACCTAGTGCAACTATATTACTGTGTAAATTTCACGTAATGAAATATTTTAAGAAGAAAATAAGTGGTATAAACTGTCTAAAAGATGAAAAGCATGAGTTAGCTATGCTGGTACAGAAACTGATAAACAGTCAAAATGACTAAGACTATAACAAGTATCATTCAGAACTGACACAATTTAATGACGAATTCATAACATACTTTGATAAAAATTGGCATCCGTGTAAAGAGCAATGGGTCATGTACTTCGGATCGAGTCTCAGAACTCATGGAAACAATACAAACAATAAGCTAGAATGCCATAATCAAAAGCTGAAGAAGTACTTAAACAGGAACATGAGACTTCCAGAAGCAGTGGAGCACCTATCAAATTTTATTGATGACACATATGCAAAAAGTTCGTTTAATCGGTACGAAAATTTAAAAATTAGAATTGACCATAGGAACAATAATGAAGATCTGATCTGATACTCATTGCTGTGCAATTCTAAATCATTTCAAATGGTAAATGATGAGTATCGGCAAGGTATTAAATCAGATTTCAGCATAACTGAAACTGATGATGCATACACAGTCAAGTAAGGTTCTTCAGAGTATACCGTGTCAAAAGATGTAAATGAATGTTCTTGTCTGTGTTTTTCAAATTTTGGTCTGAAGGTAAAACGCTGTTCTTTTTGAAAAAAAAAACTTATGAGTACGGAGACGTTCACGTAATGCAGGATGCACAGGACGATCGTAGTCAAATATGTTTAAATTATGTCACAAAAGGGCCTAATGTATTTGCTAACATTAGTCGTTAATTTTATTCTTGCTTTCTATACAATGTTTGTACGATATATATATGTTCTTCAAAAGCAAAATAAAATTAATAAAACTTAAAATCCCATTTTGTTTCCAAACCCTCTGTGAATAATTACATGCGCGGATCCAATGGGGGAACTGCGGATCCGGACCTCAGACCCTCGATTTTTAAATTGTGCAACTTTGTCTGAACCACCCTGGTCTCCAACTAGACACCCTCTCCCCTCCTGAGATACATTTCTGGATCCAGGTTTACATTATTGCTTGTATAAACACTGGTTTGCACCATGCGTCACCGACTCAAACCTTCTTGTCAAAATAAAAATAAAAATTTAACTGGAAGCAGCGAATTTACGTTAAAATCGCTGCTACCAGTTAACTGGCAGCAGCGATTTTAACGTAAATTCGCTGCTGCCAGTTAACTGGTAGCAGCGATTTTAACGTAAAATCGCTGCTGCCAGTTAACTGGCAGCAGACCTTGCCTATAAAATATTCCTCAGATATGTTATCCATTTATATTTTAATTAGTTTGAAGCTATTAACAACAGCTTTGGTATAAGAAAAAAACGAATAAAAAGCGTTGTGACAATTGAACTCTCCATTTCTTTTCTACGTTAAAATGAAGGCAGCCACTATCAGCAGCTTAATCAAAGAGTTTTAGCTTTAACCATGCAATTTGCTTATCAACTTTGCATTGCTCTGTACGCTATATTTTCTGTGGCACGGCAATGAAATTTTCAGCGATTATTTATTATGAATATACTTCACTGTTTATTTAAAAAAATCAAAAATATCTTTGGCATATGCCATTTAAATGACATTTAAAATTTCACGATAAAACCAGAAGTGGACACCAGTCTTGAGAGAACAACTGTAAAAATGGGTTGATCAAGCTGTATTGTGTTTAGTCTAACATGTTTACATAAAATAAAACGCATACAATGATATAAGTATGTGCAGATGGTCATTTTCGAAAACATTGGAAAATGTGGAAAATTAGCTTTAAAAAAAATCTTAAAAAATTGTTCATAAGCAAAAATGCAGGGGTAAGGTGATTTTTTTCAAGTCAGCTAGACTGGTTTGAAATCACCTGAACTTCAATTCGAAAAAAATACACTCAAAACCCTTATTTTCTTCAAAAAACTGATTTTGCATTTTAACCCAAAATTTTGAAGTGATAGAAAACTCTTTCAAAGCACCTATTAACTTTAGTCCATTGAAATGCACATATTTAGGCAAAAATTCATTTCAATAACATTAGCGCTAGGTCAGAAAAAAAGAAATTAAAAAGTGGCCACTTAGAACATCGTTTCAGTGTATATGCTGCATATATTGATATGCATCTCAGAAAATTGTCACCATGGAAACAAATACAATGGGCCCTGCTCAATTTGTTCATGACTGTACTTAGGCGATTAAGATAACAGAAGACAATTGTCGTGAATGGCGAGAGAAATGGTTAAATGGTCATGTTTGGTCAATTTTCAGACCTTTAACACCAAATAAACAAAGAATATATCCACGTACTAAAGATTATGCCTTTCGCACAACTGGAAGACAGACTGGTACACCAATTTGCCGGTTCCTTAGTAAAAGCAATAGGAAAATAATACCATGGAAACAGACCTTAACTTCCATTCATTGAGATTCCCTTTCCCCTCCTGTATCGCCTTCCAGAATATCCTATCGGGAAAGTCCATCAGAATTTGAGAATCGAATCATGACTCGGGTGTATATATGGAGCTCCATTTTGTTAGCCGGAACTGGCGTGTGGAAAATTAGTTCTGTAGCATGTGGGTTCAGCTCTATCAAAATCGATTGTTATGATTATCAGAAAAGTTTAATCAGCAGAATAAATGAAGTTTATGTATTTTTCAATAAAATATCGCTACAGCGATATTTTATTGAAAAAAACATAAACTTCATTTATAGCCGTTTGTTTTGCTGCAATCACACTTGTTATTGTCTTAACATGATTTTTGTGACGTCAGCGTCACGTTATATAACGTCAGCGTCAGTTTATCACCCATGTTATAAAGAAGATCCTCGATGTACATCCGTGGTCTGATTCCACGGAAGTTCGCGGAATTGGCCGAGGCAGTTCCGATTGTATTAGCTAGTGCAACAAAATGCTATAGCCACTGGAACATCGAGATAAAGAAATGATATAATAAAGGAAATGAAGCTTTCATTTTTTGGATTTTGGCGTGCAAAATAGACCAAAATCATGACACAGAATACACCATGGCAGTATTCCAGTAAGCACAGAAAAGCGCGGACCGCTGTCGGCCCAACTCCGAAACGCCATTCCAAATGCGTTTCGCTGGTGGGCTGATAGTGGTCCGTGACCTATACTGGCTTTCAGGGATATCTTCAAAGGTCTCTATTTCTGTCAAAAAGAGGTAATTAGCGGATGATCTGATCAGAGGAAGGTTAAATCAATTTCAGTTTATCACTGGATAAAAGAGGCCCCAAGAGGGGACTAACCTGTATAAAACGAAATTTCTTTCACCATGTTCACTAAGATAAATATCAATATTTAATCGGAAAATACCTAAACCTCTCGTGGTACCACTTTGTTACCCCTTGTAAGGAGGTTATAATCACCTCATAAAGATTTTTTTTGTTTGATTTGTTTCTTAACGTCCCAATCATCAATCTTTCAGTTACGTCGATTAGCAGTTGATCTGCCTGGAGTAGCCCTCATGCAGTGATACCACTTTTATTGTCTAAAAATTAAGTACTTAAAGAATAGCTAATTAAGAGTTGATGATCATATGGTGGTCTGTTGTTTTCGACAGAGCTGAAACATAATGTTCAAAAGATTCAAACTATTTACGTATGCAAATTACAAAGGTTTTAGAAATCTATTATATATATATTGACAATTTCTTTGACGTTCGCCTTTAATTCGCGTAGCCCCTTTTCGAATATTCAAATTGTTGATTATGTATTCTAAACGGAACAATTATCGTTATGCATAACATTAGCGAGATGCTATTCCGCCTTGTCATTGATTGTAAATGAGTGCTTGAAATGCAAAATGTTGAAGACGAGGAGGACAGTTGTGGTGTTAAAATTACTATGTCCTTCACAAATGTTTTCTTCGACACAAAAAATACTCATTGGATATCATAAACGTATTATTGTTGGTACAAACATCTGACGTCAGTTTAGTACTCAAATACTCGTTTTATGCGATTTTTTTATGATTTACGAGGGCTGTTCAAATATGAATGCAAGTAGCTTCATAACTTTCTTTACATATATGCTACGTCAAAATGTCATACCTTTCTGGAAAGAACTATTTGTCGCCTTTAAAATGGCACCAAACATAAAGAAACACTCACTATATTTCTCGAGTTACATACCCTTATATAAATGTCATTACTGTATACTAAAGTTTTTCTGAAGCAAATTGCAATGCACGTTTTGGTACATGTGAGGATATAGTGTCATATCTTTGTAAGTTTTAGACAAAATGGCACCAAATTTTAGATGCAAGTTTAAGTAACAATCCAAAAGTTGCTTGCAGGAAAAAGTTTACATAATCCTGTTTCAGTCTCGAGTAAACAGGCACGTTGGTGACGTCATTAATTTTATGATAAACGTCATGTTGAGTTATCCACTGGTGATGTAATAATGAACATAGATGTGTCGTTTTCTTTGCGTTTTACTGAAAACATGCTAAATATATCATAAGGGAGTTTTCCAAACGAGCCGTCCTCTATTTACAGAGTAATCACATTTTATATAATTTTTCAAGCATTTTTCTGCTTCTTACTGACTTGTTTACACTTATTAAAATATGTTCAATCTGTCTTGTCCTCAAGACCAGGTGAGTAATTTTATTGTAAACAATGCCTATAGTGATCAAACTTAAAGTTTACGTTCAAATTTGGAATAAAACTGCAATGTTATGACAAAAATATTAAGTATACATTCTATAGCCCCTTCACTTAAGGCATTTTTGACTAAATAAAAATGCTTTTCAGCGTTTAGAATTTACCCTCTATCCGTCAATAATTTGTAGCAACAACTCACTATGACCGATCAACATATTGTCTTTGAGTTAAAACTAGTTTAAATGTTGCTTTGTGCATTTTCTTAGAGAAAAGTTTTACTGAAAACTGAAAGGTGGTGTTTTGTTTACCATTTATTTGCAAACATAAGGAGACTTTAGTGAAAATTCTTCGTTGTAATTTAACAAAAGCATGTCGGATTTTTGCACTTTCCACAGAATCATTATATAAGAATATGGGGATACTTGCTTAAAAAATCAAGAAATTTCACCTGATTATCGAAGAATTATACGCTCGTCTATATCACTAGTATATGGCAAAGTATTGAGTTTTTTAGTATACTAACGTGACCCTCGTTCAAAGGGCTATAGCTCGATAAGTATACTGTATTTTTCTTTGGGCATAGTACCAGTTTAAAGGTGACATATAGTCCTTTATAGACACGTTTACCATTTTGTTGTAGCATATATGTGAAGAAAGTTATGAAGCTACTTGCATTCATATTTGAACAGCCCTCGTATAATGTTTTGGGTTGATGTTTTTAAATGTTATCATTATTATTTTGCTGTAATTGTTATTGTGTTAAAGACGTACGTGTATGTAAAATACATGAGAATAATTTCTATTCGTTGATTCTAAAGCGTTTATTTTTTCACCATAAAGCATGTCCTGTTTTCTATTCTCCTAGCTATCGTAGTGATTTCGATCCCATTTTATGGCAACTTTCTATTTTAAACGATCATGTTTATCACTCTAGAATCAATTACTTAATGTACGGCAATCTTTTAATACTGCATTGCTATAAATCTGTTCTCGCGCTTTCACCTAAATTCCACAATAAAGCACTTCTAACCTTTGCGTTGACAGGAAGTATCAGCTGATGGAATGTTGGTAATGACCAGCGGAGGCTTTCGGGAGACTGCGCACACACACAGCCTCGCCAAAGCGTTCACTGCTCACGGGCGCAAAGTATGGAAGAAGTTAATCGATTTGTGCGTTTTTTTGAACCCTAAATACACTGTATACTAATGGTTTGAAACAACGAGTCTTGAGAAGCTCATTGTAAGTGAAGGGTCTACATGTTAAAATATTCTTCAGTACCTGCAGAGGGTTAGGATCTTAGCAAAAAGTGTAGATCCTGTTGAATCTCGATCTTCATTGTTTGTCAAAGTACTCTATTAGAGTCACCAGTATACAAAGGGCTAGTAATTTACGTTACGCACAAATGTATTGAGGGTTAGCTAATTGTCATTTTTGACCAATTGTATTTAGAGGGGTAGGTTAAATTTAGTGTGTCTCGAAAGCTATTTGTCTGCTTGTTTCTGGTCCCTGTTTAGAGTACCAACTTGTATGGCAGGGTGGCAGTTTCGATTAGCCAGTGCTTCGTTCGAAACGTATTTGTTACAAATATATGGACTGAAGTTATAAAGAATGTTGCTAAGACATGTGTCTTATAAAATGGGACTGAAAGAGTTTAAATCGACGCTGATTAGTCTTTTTCTAGGTCATGTGTCCTCTGGGTAATGGTTTTATGTTTTTCACCTTGTATTTATTAACAATACACGCAAGTTATATTTGCATTAAATCAATGTTCCAGAAATTAAATATTTTATTCAGATATGCTCAATTTAACTTTCACTAAAGGGCATAGTTCGTGGTAACGATACCTGGTGGAAACCAGCTTGTATCGCTTAACTATCATGGTCAAGGAAAATAGGACATTGTATGTCACAATAGTTTTCAATGAAGAGTTCATCCTGTGTAGGGTGCCCACCTTTATCAAAAGTGGCTGTCACCAGGGTTTATCTATTTTGTTTTTTGATAAAAATAGTACGTTAGTATGATCAGGAAATACCACAATCACAAACCGCAGACAACCTCATGGCACCGCGAGGAAATGCCGCTCAACCATCACGAGACACCAGGAAGACAAATTAAGCAAAGCCACCAGCTCTCTCTTCCCCATCAAGATGATTGCAATACTAGAATGGACATAAAGTAACGTACAACAAAACATAGAACAATTACAACTCCCACAATGGGAGTAACAATAAAAAAAGTCAACAACAACAGAACCACCGCCTTAGAACGGACAGTAGCCTAAGGCATGGGGGAGGGGGGGGGGGGCTTAAATGCATTTTACTGGTACCAAATCTTCGCCCTAGATTCTGCTGTTGTTGAAGTACAAGAAATGTTCAGCTCGCATGGAGACCATCTAACTAATGGAATGTATCATCATGGAGAAAACCTAGGTCCAATAATGTGATTCTGTGTTAACCACTTAAATATTTAAGAGTTTAGCGAACCAACGTTTGACTATTATGAGTAGACGAGGACAGATTGATAAGTTCCAGGCCTCGCCTCTTAAAACCGATAGTTCTAAACCATTTTAACACTCAACTATTATACAAGATGAAGATATTTGATAACCAAATCAAAAATCACATAAATCTAGAACCTACGTCACAACAAATGTAGAACCAACAGCAAATCTTGAACCCACGTCAAATCTAGTACATGTTCCCACAGCAAAAGTCGAATCTAGAACCTACTTCAAATCAAGAACATACGTCACATCTAAAACCCACAGGAAATCTAGAACCTCTCTCGAATCTAGAACAACGCCAAATCTAAAACCAGGTCAAATTTAGAACCCAGGTCAAATCTAGAACCCAGGCCAAATCTCGAAACCACACCAAATCTAGGACCTGCAGCAAATCTAGAACCCACGTCAAATATGAAATCCACATCAATTCTAGAATCCACGTCAAATCTAGAACCTACGTCAAATTTAGAACCCACGTCAAATCTTTGGCCATTAGTGAAACATTTGTACAGTTAACCAGTACAGAAATAATAATGGTAATGGAAATAGAGTCGAACGTAAAGGTACTATTTTCTAAGGTTTAACCCCAATAATACAGGTGTTTCTAATGTCGCCTACATCAAACAAATATGTCACATGGGAATGCTTCTGTCATTAACAAATCAAACAAAATATCTTGAACACACATGGAACTTGGAGGCAAGATATTTCATATATACTCGTGTGACGGGTTTGACTGATCAGCTTCATAAGTAAACATCGCAATTTTCTGGTATGTGCTTGCAACTTCCTGATTTTTTATGAATTAATCTACAAGGGATTATATTTGATCTGTTTTTGTCAAACTAAAGTCGGTTTATGATTACAAGCATAAAGCTAATGACGATCTGTGTCTTTGATGTCAGTTCCGTCATAGTAAATTTTGTTAAGACCATTTTTCTGTCTTGCAGTCAAAATGTCAATTTTTATTGCAAACCAATTTTAATGTGTATTGACTTTTTTATGCCGGTGTATGATTATAATTTGATTGAGCCTGCTCATTGGAAACAGCATCATTCACAAATTGTCTTTTGCGCACAGTAATGAATCAGATCCGCCTGGTCATCCACATGGTGTGACCAGAGTCATCGCTATACGTTCTATGGTTTCGATAGGACCCCATGATAGCACCAGGAAGGCAGTGAAGAGTGTGATCAGTCTAGTTGGACGCCCAGACTGATCTGATCAGCGCTGGGCTTAGATGTCTCTCTGTTGGTTTTGTCATGAGAATGGATCAGAATGCTTATTGTCATTTGTTTTGTAGTATGAGTCTGCTGTATGCATGAAGTGCAAAGACAGGTTTCCAGCATAAATGTTAGCCCCTATATGCCTGCAGTAGGCTCATAAGATTTTTGACAAAATATTTCATTAAACTCTCATTAACGCGTAGTACTCGGGACCCCAAGTGTATAAAACTTTTTTATTCATTTTTCAAGCTCTACTCATCTAAGCATGGAATTTATCCTTCTCATAAATGTTTAAATGCCAACAATTGTTGGCATTTTAACATTATTGGCAGGATAACTAGAACATCTGCCACCTATTTTGGTGTAAAGTTATACTCATTGTTGCAGCATCAATTAGGAAAGAAAATGAAGGTTGAACTGTAATCCTTGCAACGTATCCCAGAATAAAAGAGGCATTTGCTATTACATATATGGCATTTTGACTGGTTGGAATTGTTCGGGCTACATTTGTCCCGTCGGGAATTTGATTAATATCAATTTATAAGAACTTGAAGATTTGATCATTTTACCCTTTTTTTAAAGAATATGAGACAAAATATTGACATGTCTGTCATTTCAAAATGATTATATCATTAACCCTTTGCATAGTTATGGATTCTTTCTTCTGGTTTGATACAATAAAATTGGGATATTCCATTATATATCTCAGGTTGTCAGGTTATATTTTTTTGAAAAATGTATTTTTTGTTTGAAGATCTTTTTTACCATAACAAACAGTGTCTGGGCTAAAGGGTTAAATAGTTGAATGTAGCTTAATATAATTATGAAGTCCTTGTAGAGATAAATAGAAATAACAAACTATATAAAAACATCGAAATAAAACGAAATTTGTATTTAAATTCAAAGATTCTAAACAGAGATAACATATGTCATTAGTTTTGTACAGCTATTTACCGACTCAAAGATTAGCAAAACAACAAAAACAACAACAAGCAAAAAACCCCCCAAAAACAAAACAAAAACAAAAGCAAACAAACAAACAAAAAACATACACAAACGCACGCAATCACGCAGCTTTACTACTTACTTGAAGTCTTGGAAGCTTTCAGACAAATGAAATCACGCATAAAAGATCCCCTTAAATCACAAGTACATCTTCATAAAAACAATACAGAGAAAAGATTCTAGTTTCTCTTTAGATTATCAAAGACCGTTTATATACACTTGTGAATAGGCACGCATTAATATCCAGAATCCAATACCGATTTTGAAGAGCGTAATGTTGGAAATGGAGCCGAGCGAGAGAAAAAGCAACATTTCAAATATACGAATGGCAAAACCTACCTTGAGCCTTGTAAAAAATCTTATTTCTTAACCAAAGCATATTTTATGACAAAGGCAGTAGCCAAAACACATGTTTAAAACTGATGGACTAAGAAAATACAAGTGTTCCTATCATTATGTTTTCAGAGGACCTCCTATAAAAATTTTCAAACTGTTTACGGAGTATCGAAAAAAATCATAGAAAGGTTTCCGTCAGCTTGGAAAGGTAAAAATAGATTATATATTCGGAAGGGCCATATTCCCATCAGTGCATGAGATTTCCAACAATCTGGCATGTGCGACCAGCAAAGGCTCCGATCAGCCTGCGCATACGCGCAGTCTGATCAGAGCCTTTGCTTGTCGCTTGAGTATTATATGATTGTTAAGTTACTGACTGAACACCATTTGGAGAGGAAGCTGCACAGGCTTCGTATGAATCTACACTTGTCAAAATACCACATTTTTGGAAATCACATGCCAGGTATATATCTGTCTCTGATGTGTTTTATGCGTTTATCGCAAACACTGGTTAGATAGATGTTGCGCTCTTTGACATCTGATTGAGTCTACTATCCGTCTACGGGTGTCCATCCAGGTAACTGGCTGATGAAACCATTCTTAGATTGACCTCGTTTATGAGCATTGCGACAAAGATACCTGTTATTCAGTGAATGTGTGTTATATAAGAATTCAAAGACACGTCTAGTCTCCTGGACGAAATGACAATAGTGGCTTAAGTGTTTCAATGTTCTCTGTAAATATTAGGATTGGTAGCAGCGAAAACAACACTTGTCAAGAGCATGTCGAAAGTGTCAAGAGCGAAAATCGAATCATAGACAGCGCCGAAGACCCATATCAGCATGCTCTGCGTATAAGTACCATTATCTCGACATGAGCTGGTTAATGCCGCGGCCTCGGCGAAAGAATGCCTGATTTTGCTGCATGCGAACACCAAAAGCGTAGACCAGGCTGTAGACTCGCACAGTCTGGTCAGCGGATTTATCATTCCCTTGCTGCAAAGTATGAAATATAAATTTGCTATTTGTAAAATTTCAATATTCTAGCTAGTCTCTGTAGCTGAGCAGGAAGATCTATTGAGTCTTACCTGGTCTTACAGTGAACTTCCCTAGCGTACTATTTCTGTGATATATACAAACAGTGCAGACCAAGACCACTTTTGTGGCGTCTGACCAGTGTCTCGACCGTTTGGTTTATGTACATTACAATTAAAATGCAAGTTATAGAAAAAATGGCTTGTACTCCTTGGATTGGAAGGAAACTTGTACAGTTGGTAATAATCTGAAAGCTCGTCCGGTATAAATGGTTTAATTGAACAACAAAGATCCAGACTAGTATGTGTATAATGAACGATTCAGTTTGTCAATATTTTAAATACACCAATATCCCACATATACATTTGTAGGCTGTTGTATGGGTTTTTTAGTTGATTTACCGAGATATGCCTTATGTGCATTTCTCTCTGGTACCATAAACATCAAAGGGCAACACGTCACTTGGAAATTCTGCTCTAGGCGTAGCTGATATACAGCAACAATATTATGTTATAACGTGTTAATTTCATAATTCAAATGTCAAAACAGGTAAAATGTAATAAACAACTAAGCTACATCATTCCACCCCCCCCCCTCTCTCTCTCTCTCTCTCTCTCTCTCTCTTAAAGTTATTTTGTTCAGTATTATAGTCACTCTGCATTTAATATCACTGGTTTAAAATCTCTTCTGCAACAGGGTAATTTCGAACCAGTATTTTATGGTTATCTGGTTCATAAAACGAATTTGATCAGTCAATAATCATGGCAGGTAGGGGATGAGGCTTGTTGCACCTATAGTAATTTTTTAAAAACATTTTCCTCCGAAACCGCAAATCAGAAATCTAAATAATTTAATAGAAATGGTCAACAGGTGACATTCTACTGATTAAAAGCATTTTAAATACGAAAAATAATCCATTAAAATGTATGGTTCCCAGGGGGCGTGACCAATTTTTACTTATGCTTAGTACCTAAATTGAAACAATTAGTTGACCCTTTACAAAGAAAATCGAAAGGTGAAGCCACTGAAGCCAATCCGCCGCAAAATCTATGGTCTAAAGAGAACATTGCTTGTTAGCTATATATATTTATGTCTGTAGAGTACACTTTATTTCTGTAATTCTGTAATCATCACCCTTAAGCCGCAATATCGCACAGGTATTATCTTCTTGGAATAATGTCTCTAGTATTACTTGACTTTTCGCTTACTGTAAAGGCGGCGCCTCATGAATGTGTAATTAGGAGTGGTCAACCTTAGGCATAGGTAAAAGCTGAAAATGAGGCGTGGCTTTATTCAAAAGTAACTATATCATCTTGTACCACCACCTCAGTCATTATTTAGTTCTTAAAACGCCAGAAAATAACTGCATCTGAAAAAGTCTATTTAACATAAGCAGGGAGGCAAACATTGTGGAACCAGATCAGACTGCTCCTACAGCAGTCTGATCTGGGTCCACACTGTTTATCTATGAGGCCTCGAATAGTTAGTGGACAACAAAAACATACATTTTGTGATTTGCG
Source organism: Loripinus fragilis (assembly GCA_964019695.1). Classification (NCBI taxonomy): domain Eukaryota; kingdom Metazoa; phylum Mollusca; class Bivalvia; order Lucinida; family Lucinidae; genus Loripinus; species Loripinus fragilis. The sequence continues at coordinate 82,431,337 of OZ026520.1, read as the reverse complement.
CTTTAAGGGTTAATAAATGTGAGTTAAGACAGTATACTGTTAGGATTTTCATGAAATGCATGCACGTTTGCGCGGCTCAAAAAGCTTATTAACTCTTTACCAAATTATAAATAAAACCTGATTTCCCTTCCTTAGCAAATGAAATAGCCGAACCACGCCCAGATATGAATATTAAAGTTGCCGCCTTTACAGTAAGCGAAAAGTCAAGTAATACCTTCTCGCGAGTATTTGGTGGTGCGCGTAAAAGTCAAGTAATACCTTCTCGCGAGTATTTGGTGGTGCGCGTTATTTAAGATATTTTGCTTAGGCTGTTTTGGTGAGTCACCCGGATCTTTCCAGAAACTCCTCCAAAATGTCTGTCGTTAATGATGATTTTTCTAGTTCATATTCATCTTTGCTTGTCACTGTAAGGATCACTTCCATTGAACACAAGTCGTTTCCCGTTTGTTACCAGATTTTCACTTCAAGTCTTTCTCTTGAATCTTGTACTTCTTCACTCTACATGAGATAGTGTTCGCAGCTCTTTATTTCTCCACATTTTAAATATGGCTTTTCCACTACCCCTATCTTACATAGATATTCATTTAGACAGTATCCAGTTCTCAGTTTTGAAATTAATCTTGTAAATTTCTGAGGAACTACTTTATCTCTCTTCACACCTACATTTTTCCTATATGCATACAATTTTCTGACACTGTTGCTCAAAGCCCACCTTCTCTACCACATTTTCAAACAAGATGTTTTCACTGCCATCTTTATGTCTGCTGCTGTAACCACTGTGTCCTTAGTCTTATCTATATTTTATGCTTCTTTCGCTGCCTCTTTTGCTAATATATCTGCCAACCCAACTCATTCCCTGCAATATTTGCATAACCAGGTGTCCAAGCAATGTCAATATTTATGCCATCCTACTTAAGTCCCTCTATCTGTTTTTTAATCTGGCCTATTTTTCCCTGATAAGATGATGGAGTCCAGTCTAATGTAAGCAGACATACTGCTGATTGACTGTCAGAGAAGATTTTTACTACTTCCATTCTTTTCTTTTTTACTTTGAGACCTCTTCTGACGCCGAAGGCATAATAAAAAACATTTCGACAGAACGTGCCCTCTATAGACATGGATACAATGTATATGGTTAACAAGCCATGTTCCATAAAGACCATTTTTTGTGGCGGATTGGCTTGTCTTTACCATTCAAATATGTTTTAGTTTTTTTTGTAGAGGGTCAACTTTTTATTTTAATTTAGGTACTAAGTATATGAAAAAGTTGGCCATTACCGGGGACCATACTTTTTATATACCCTGCGAGCGCAACTCCTCTAACAGGTCTTAAGTAATCTTTTTGAAATTTAGGTCTAAATATGAGTATGTGATTTTTTTCAAAATTGTAAGATTATTTGTTGACTCTTTTCAGCATTTTAAACTTGCGCATCTTCAGGTCATGAACAAACACCTACAAAGGTCCCAAAAACTTGGTATAAAACCGGAGGAGAAGCTACTTTAACCAGGCCTCGAGGTTATAAAACCTGAGTACAGTCTCAGACTCAAAATAAAGTGCAATGATTGGCTGCTTGCGGGCAAGCAGCCAATCATTGCGATTTTTTTTTTTTAGTCTGAGTCTGAGGTTATATACCACTATCTTTAGTTTCATAGTATCTGAGCCCCCATAAAATGAATCAGTTTAAAATTCATGAATTCATAACTGTCAATTAAAGTAATAAATTAGCCCTTGACATTACAGCTGCAGCCAGTAATAATGTTGCCTTTGCAGATTACACGGCAAATAACAGCTGGAGATAAGATAAGGAACTGTCAGTTTGTCTGAGTATCCGACACCTAGGTTAAAGATGATAAAAATAATATAGTAAATTGAAAGTTGAATAACTTGAGAATTAATAATCACATCTTACTGACGATTTGATCAAGTAATAAACAAGCCATAACTAAAAAATGGTGTCTTTATTTGCAATAACAAAAAAGTTCATATGCTGATGAAGTGGGTGTAGCTTATCTGATTTTGTGGATTCATGAATGCTTAAAAAGAGTCAAAATTTATCTGGCAATTTTGAAACAAATGGCATACGCATCTTCAGACCATGTAAAAAATCTGCAAAGTTTCAAAAAGATTTGAAAAGACCTGTCAGAGGAGTTGCACCCTCAAGGTACACATGTAAATAGTTTCCGGTACCGGTTAAGTGTTGACATATTTTTTCATCCGCGTCTAAACTTTTGTTAAATGTGACTTTTATCTATAAAAAAGGGAGCCTGGTTTATGGTAGACATGGATTTATAGCGATATATAACGAGTAACATTCATTTTGGAGCCAAGGGTAAGCTTATTTTAAGTATTTAACTATTCGAGCGAAACAATGAAGAGCTCTCTTTGTTACTAAAAATAGAAACCATGTGCTAGTTTAGTGCATGAACACATTAGATCTCGAGAATAACGGATACCTACGTCAATTTTTATAAAGTTATGCTGACCTAGGCGGGTCTGATCATACTTGATCAGTCTAGTCAGGATCTGCATGTCACGATTTGTTTTTCGCTTTCTTAACATGAAATACTGTGGCATATATCCAACGATGCGACTGGTGAACTCCCTGCTCCAGGAGGTCCATTCTGATTAGATGTCCACTCTTGACCTATAATCTACTTTTCACCCTGACATGTTTCAATGGGCGTACGTATTGTCAGTAATGTCACTTTGGATGTAAGGATACTGACAAAATGATACACTACTGGGGCTGTCCTTGGGACTCAGACCGACCAGGATTTGCACTATTAGCCATTTCGTCACTTTTCTTCAGATACCTTTGATGCTAGATATTTGACATGACAGATAGGGTAACTGGTGGTTCACCTGCTTGTACTGCTGCCCAGAACAGCTTTAAAAGTTTTTTCTGTTATTTTCTGTCTTAGCTTGTAATTTTGACTGTACATAATGTTAAAAGTCTTGCTGTACAGCTACATCTAAGCCGAGGCGACATAAACGCATTGCGTAGACAGGTGAGCCTACTCTTGTGCGAACGGTCTGATCTAGGTGTACAAAATACACCAAGTAGCTGTCTGCTCAGGGTGACTATTCATGATCAAATGCTTGTATTGTTTTATTTTGTTCTTCTCGGTTTGTGATTGTGGTATTTCCTAATCATACTCACTTACTATTTTTTCTGTCATAAACTGTTTTAATTAAGTAAACAGAGTATTTTCTGATAAAACAACTCATTCTGATAAAAACGTTTGCCAACACATCCCACTAAGGACCAAATAGTGCTAAATTATGACGGTCACTAGCGTATCTCATGACTTATTTTAGTACACGTAACCAGAACCGTTTGTTAAAGCAGTTTTAATTTCTCTCCCTACGTTGGTTAAAAGGGAATATTATAATTGAATCGTTCGTCTGTCCATCCATCTGTCTATCCGTACACGCAATGAGTTGGTACTTGTGAGTGCTGCTCTCTGACAGTTTAATCCAAATCTTTTTTTTTTTATAATTTACTTCATGGTCTGAAGATGTGCATGTGGTTTGGAAATGATCTTCACAACATTTTCTTTTCATTATTTTTTTTTCATGACTTATTTTAGTACATATAACCATATTCGTATATTTTACCAGTTAAATTTTCTCTCCCTATGTTAGTTAAAAGAGATTACTATAATTGAATCGTTCGTCTGTCCATCCATTAGTCCATCCGTACACACAATGAGTTGATACTTGTGAGTGCAGCTCTCTGACAGTTTAATCCTGATTTTTTTTAATAATTTGCTATATGGTCTGAAGATGCGAATGTGGTATGGACATTATTTTTCCATTTTTTGGAACTTGTTAACTTAGTCATTTTTTGACATCGCAGATGCAAGGAGTGGGTACTTTGTGAGCGTATATCTTCCTCCTACAATTTATTTCAGATCTTTTTGAAACGTTGCAAGTTTTTTTTATGGTCAGAAGATAAGCATGTGGTTTGTAACTTATCCTGACTTCATCTTTGTTTACTTTTCGGCGTGTGAGTTTTGTCACTTTTTTTTAAAATCAGAATTTTATATATTCATACAGATATGTAGTAATAAGTTATAAACAAATATGAGCTTAATTGTAACCATAAATGAATGCGCTTAATTGTAACTATTAATGAATATGTTTCTATTTGTTTGTGTAAAAAGATATTGTCAAAGTATCAAAGTAATTGTCAAGGGACATACTTTTCATACACTGATAGGGGTTTGAATGTCTGACATCAAATTGAACACAAAATCCCGTCGATTCTCATTTTACACAAACCAAGGGATCTTCCATTTTATACGAGTAAATGAAAAAACGTACAGGTCCATAACCGAAATGTAACATTTGTGACAGTATACTTGGTAATTTTGTTTTGTCATACTGTAAATATCAGTAGGACGCAACATATCTAAAAAGTGAACAGCGAGAGTTTATATCATACATGTATGCAGACTGAGAGGCCTAAATAAGTACTCGCTGATAAGATGTAATGAGATGAACAGTGAGTGACTTGCAATCGTGAACTGCAGCTTCTTGTACAGTTTTATATCGATCGTTTTGAAACTTTGCGCGTTTTTTTCTTCATAGTTTCAGAGTATGTAGATGGTTTGAACATTAATGCCAGATTAATTTCTTTCATTTTTTCAACTTGGGAACATTGTCAATTTTCATCATCACAATTTCCTTTTTACAAACACTCGTGCAACTCCGTAGTTACATATGATTCTGATATCAGTGATATGACTCTTTTTCATGTTCTTTGGTTTTTACAACTTTTTTTTCTCAAAAAATCGTTGTATTTAATCTTTTTCCTTTTGCTTATACTTTGTTTGCGTATGTTGATTGGTGCATGGTGCATTCCCCAGGATAGAGCAGAGTAGATGTCTTGTGGTCTGCTGGTCTGCATTGTTTTATCACTGATGCGATATTGTCTTTTTATTAAACATTTTCACAAATCATATCGTTATATATATATATATATATATATATATATATATATATATATATATATATATATATATATATATATATATATATATATATATATATAACACTGGAAGAAGGTGTTCTTTTACAAATGACTTCAACAAAGGCAACGATATCATGTTTACTTTAGCTATTTATTGTATCAGTCTAAGGAAAGCAACTAAATATAATAGAAAACATCTATTAATTAATGAACCACGCTAACAATCGGCGTATTTTGATGATATATACCAAAATTGGTTACGTGTGTCAATAAACAGAAGCACCTCTGCCAGACAGAAACCATTTTCGGTTATAAGTAATATAAAATGGATGAATAATGGCGATGATATTGATAAACCTTAGACGAGTAATCTGTCTTCACTTATGACTTCCTATGACGGGAGTGAAAGTTCCACTAAATCCTTGCCAACAGATTGATAGGATCTTGACGTTATCCGGGGAGTTTGAGTCGTATTGTCGGATGATGCATCAGATAACAGTTCTCTATTAAATAATTGCCAAGTTAGAAGACAATAACCGAACCATAGCACAATTGAACCGAATTAGTGTAATCTCGCAAACAGCGAGAATTTATATCAGCCTTTGCAACGTGCACAGGCTGATGTTAATTCTCACAGTTCACTCTTGGATAGACTGTACTCTATGGAGATTTTACTGAAAAAACAAAAATAAGACTTAGTGTAATGATTTAATCATACGTGCACCAATGTTACATAACGGTTTGGAATTGTACGTTTTTGTATGACCGTCTTTAATGTACTCGTTTGACAAATAATGAAAGATCCCTTGGTTTGCGTAAAATGAGAATCGACGGGACTTTCTATCCAATTTGATGTCAGACATTCAAACCCCTATCAGTGTATTAAAAAAAATGGGCCCTTGACAATTACTTTGATAGTTTGACAATATCTTTTTACACAAACAAATAGAAAAGTATTCATTAAGCTACAAGGCTCGTATTTGTCTTTTACTTGTTACTACATATTGAATGTATGTCATTTGTTTCCTCACAGACGCAGAAGTGTGTGCTTTTATACAATTTTAAGATGAAAATGACGCTGTAAATGTCGTTAGCCCTATGTTTAGCTTTCAACTCGTGTCCTATGTACTGGCTTTGGTGCACTCAAGTTACGCCAAACATGTACCATATTGTATATTCGTGTGTTGTCTATGCATTGTTATACAATGTCTTTTCCTACAGTGCAAATATCAGAAGACCAGCTCCGAACATAAATCTGCGTACAGTAGATCAATACCCGTGTTGTGTATTTAAAAAATGGTGTCAAATGTGTCAATTTCCTTACAAAAGAAGCATTCAATCTGGTAATTTCAGTGGCGGGTCCAGGGGGGGGGGGTCGTTTGAGCCCCCCCCCCCCCTGTTTTTAATATCCTATGAAAATGAAATAATTTGGTCACAATGAGACCAATGAGGCCAAATTATTACATTTTAATGGGATATTTAAGAAAAATGAGATAAAATCAGCAAAGCGAACCCCTTTCCAGAAATCCTGGATCCGCCCCTGAATTTTATGGTTCTCATCTGAGTCGACACTGTTTGCACATATAACAATCATTACGGAACAGTTTCCGAAATGTGTTCTATGTCATAATTTGATACCCGTATTTAAATATTGTATTACGCGAAGGCGGATACCGAACATTACAAAAATCATAAATGCATACACAATAATTATCGTTAGTACTGATTAAACATGTACACACATTCTGTGTGTAACTATAGACAAAGTTAATGACACTCTCCAAGAAATATCCAATACTGACAGTACCACCAGAAAATATGAAGAAATGACTACTGATATTCTATTTGGGCACGTTTATATAGGGAGCGACAATAAAGAATGGAACAAAGCGCACAGCGAAGCCTCAGATGCGCCTGTGATACTGTGTGTAAGTTTAGAGCCATTTCCATGGTTTTATCACAGTATATTTAACAACTAATGAATCCTGACGCATACTGTGTGTCAATTTTTCGGTAGTAATTGAATATAATGCCCACTTGTCTTTTCTGAGTGTAAAATTGAACTAAGACAGTCTATGATGCAGGTTTTTCAAGTTATTGAGCTTTCTCTCATTTTTCTGCAGTTTCCCCATACAAAACAGTGGTAAAATGATAAACAGGGGTAGTATCGCTTACTGATATATGCAGATAGATAGTAGATACCAGATCAAATTCATTTATCCCACTAAGTATCAGGCAATACAGTAACAAATATTGAAGCTATTTGGAAAAATGTGCTTAGTCACTCAAGAGTTATGGTTATTGGTGTCAGTAGTGACCTTAATTAAGAAATAGATCAGCTCCAGCAGTGAATTGTTGAGTAATAATTCACTGTTTGGAAGTCAGTTGTAAAGAAGATCAAATCACGAGCGCGCAGCGCGAGTGATTTATCTTCGTACAACTGACCGACAATCAGTGAATTATAATTCAACAATTCACGCACTGGAGCTGATCTATTTCGATTCTAACACACAATAAACGACGAAAACACATTCGAAGTATTCATCTTCTTCCAACTTTCCGCCATTGCACTGAAGAACTCCCGCCAAATAATTAGACTACGTCACATACGCTTACATGAAATTATAACGTCTTTCAATCGTAAAAACGACGTTACACCGCCTAACGCCATGAATGACGTCATTTTCCAGTGACGTCAGCTATCACACACTTTAGCAGTGAATTATTGTCCGATATATCACAGTTTGTTACCGTTGGCTCTATAGGCGAGGTGTGTTAGAATTGACGTTAAACTTTGTTTATTTCGCTTAAATTATCCTTTAAATCGACGCGAAACGTAAATGCATTCGTTAACAATTCATGGTGGACGCTTAGTCATTTCACTTTCGTAAAATAGCTAAAAGAAAGGACAACACCCACTAGCGTTTAGACAACGCCTATAGCACAACGTAAAAAACCCATATTATACGTCACGACAAGAAATTGCAAAATTTTAAAATGCACTTGTGTCTTTACTTGTATTAGATTTACATCTATGAAAAAAGATTTCGAAAAAAATTGGACAAACACTTCCGAAACAAAAGTGACAAATACGGTGTTTTAACGTTGTGGCGTCGTGTTCTATATTTTACGATAAATACATTTTCTCCGATTTTTTTTTCTAATGTCTTGTTATTAAAACATGGTTTATTATTTACGTTTGGCGCAAACAAAAACTGTCAGGTTTCTTTAGTTGTTAAGTATACGAGTATGTTGATTTGATTTGATTGTTTCCCTGTGAAGATGCATTGTATAAGTTAGGGAGCCCGCACGTTAACTTAACATTTTTCTTGTTCAGCAGCAGAATCTTAGGCGAAGATTTTTGGGCTAAGATTTGGCCTCTTAAATATATTCAAGCCTCCCTCTCCAGTGGCGCCGGCAGACGTTCGCTCTATGGTGATGATTTTATTATTGTTGTTGTTGTTGTGTATTCATGGTTTGTTCTTGAATGTGGTGATTTTGTGTTGTTTCTTTGTTTTGTGGTGTATTCCTCAGTATTCTTTTCATGTTTTGCAATCATCTTACGGAATAACACAACTTTGGTTTCATTACTTTCTGCCTATCACGCTGTTCCTTGTGGCATTGTGGTCACTTGCTGGGAAAGGGCTGTCCTCATGGCTTTTTTGTGTGTCATGTTTTCTTGGGGTTTTGTCACTTTCCCATATTGTGTCCTAGGTCAGGTGTAGTATTTGATTGTATCTATTCCTGATCGTTGCCTTCTTCCTTACTTTCAATAGTGTTCTTGTTTTATTGTGGTTATCAGCGTTCTGTGTCTCTTCGGTTTGATTTGTGATTTTCCTGGTAGTACTCACATGCTGATATGTGCGAGTAAATGAATTCGATTTTTTGCTTTTGCTTAAATTTAATATTGATAAAATGTCCAATAGTCAGAGTAAATATAAGGGCAAACAGCATTTTGTGTACAGCATTTAATTTACATATACAAATGGGCATTGACGTGACGAAACCTGTCCTCGAGGTTTCCGAGCAGGTCAATTTGAAACCAACCTGCTAAGCTACATAGATTAGCTAAACTCGTGGAATCTATAGCAAGTTCAGATATCATACTTTGCAGGAAGCGAATAGCAAACGCGCTGAACAGGCTGCTCGAACGCGCAGGCTGGTCTGCGCTTTTGGTGTTCGCAAACCGCCGAGGCCAAAATAATAACACTCTTAGTGAAGTGACCTGCAGCTCTCTCTTCCATAGCAATATGCTTGCCAGAATAGGAAAGACTAGAAATAAAAGAAGCATATCACAAAATGAAGATCAATAGCAAATTAAATCATTTTTGCCCATTGAACTTACCAATCTTTATCCAATTGGACGAGTCCATTCCTAATTTAAGGGTGCCAGGAATGTTGCTATTATTATTTCTACTTTAATTTTTTTGTTTAAACTTCTTGAAATGAAACGGTTGGAACTTGTCAGACGCCATGTTCTGTGGCGTCTGATCTGGATTAGCACTGTTTTTCATATGTCCCCAACTGTAAACGGGATACCAGGCTTGTATGGTTATTTATAATGTCTACAGTGTCGTTAAACCACTAAGAGGGTGTATGGGTTGAAAGCCTAGTGGAGATGTATATGTTAGATTTTTTTTGTTTTGATATTATGGTGATATTTGGAAGTATACATGCATATGGTACTTACCTATCTGAATTGGTATGAAATCGTTTATCCGTAAGATCGTTTGAAAATACGATGTTTTGACCTCAGATCTTGAAGAATGTCATACTTTATTTTACAGCTTCAAACTCTCTCTTAAAATCTGGTCTCAATAATTAACTGTGTTTTAGCCCAAAACGCATTTGTATAAATTGATGGGTAAGAAAATATTCATAATTTTACGATCAAAAAATATTATCTTGACCCATGACTGATTGAGTGTGAGATATTTGGCCGCATATGTCATGTTCAATCGCTCATTGGTAAACATTTTGCTCATTATTTTATTGTTTATAGAATGGATGTGTCAAATAGGGCTTTCAATTTCTTGCCTTTTGCGACTGTTGGGTTCTTCTTGCAGAGAGATGAATAAGGCTTTAACTAGCGCCAAGAGGTTTCGCTCTATTTTCAGGGGAACGGTCATTTTATTTTAATTTGATAGTGAATGTGAACAAACACTTCTCGTGCACTATAAGAACAAGGAAGAAGGAGAAAATCAGGAATCGATACAATCAAATACCACACCTGACCTAAGACACCATATGGGAAAGTGACAAAAACACAAGAAAACATCACAAACAAGAGAGCTATGAGGTCCAACAGTTGACTACAAGGCTGCAACGAACAGACATTCAGCATGACAGACACAAAACCCAAATAACAAAAAGGATCCTCAAAAAGCACTGTCTTGAAAAGGTCAGTATTTTTTTTATTGGAGGGCTTAAACACGTTTGACGGTACCAACCTCATCCAATTATTTCTGATAAAACCCTATTTGCCCACAACAAACTTTCCTTGCCAGCGCTTCAAGCGCTTAACCGATGCCGGTCTTCCCATTCCCTTGGAATTCTGGAGATAATCTACCCAAGCATATTTCCAATAAGCATGTAAAAGCGGGTCACTGTCGGCCCGCCAGCAAAACGCCATTTAAATGGCGTTTTGCCGGCGGGCGATAGTGGCCCGAGGTTGCATGCTGACTGGGTTGGTTCAAACATCAACAAAACATGTATTTCAAGTCAAGCGTTTGTTATACAGTATATATGACAAAACAAATTACGCTGCACGAAATTCGTTCAATTTACAATTACCGGGGACGTCAGCATTAATGAGCACTACTTTTCAAGAGCATGCACTTCCTTTTCTGTCTTCTATTGAGTAAACAAATCCATAACAACCCAACTTCATTTGAACCACATTCAAGTACTTTATCCAATGTTCCTCAGAAATACAATGACGACGTTCCCTGCAATTTTCTCCACTTTTAGCAATATTTATTTTATATCATAAGATCACACTTAATGTAAAGAGCTGTCTTCTTATTTTTATATTCTCTTTCCAGACTCAATTACTTAATGTACACGCCAGAGCCTGAGACAGAGGAAATTAAAAGGCCGGATAAAAGGCTTTCTCGCTTTTCATCTGTATTTGTTTTACAGCTCATGCATATGTGTATGTGTACACATTAAAATACAATCATCACATGAAATCGCATCTATGAATGATATAACGTAATGTTTTTAAATCGATAAACCACTAGTGTTTTTCATTTCTACGAGTGTACGAAAGTAAGAAGGGGTGCAAAGATCAGGAATCAATACAAGCAAGTACCACACCTGACCCAGGATATCAATGGGACAGTAACAAACTCACAGCAAAACACCACAAACGAGAGCCAAGAGGTCAGCCCTTTCCCAGCAGGTGACCACAAGGCACACATAAACAGACGCGCGTACAAAGGCATAGCAAACACAAGACAGAAAAAGCATAAAAGATCCACAAAAGAAGTACCGCTTTGGAACGGTCAGTAAAATATTTTACTGGAGGGCTTAAACCGGTTTAGCGGTGCACCAACCTCACTCGTAGTTCAGATGTTGATCAAGACACACGGATGTTTGGTTTGCATGAAAGACCCCTAACTTATCAATGCATCATCTCCCAGAACATATAAATCAAGATAAAAAGGAGATAAAGCAAAGATAAGGATTTAACAGTAAATAAAACTGAATACCGGAGCAGGTAAACCCCTTAGGGCCCGACAAACAGCCAAAGCATCAGGCCCCTACCATCTCATAAATAGATAAGTCTTTAAGTCGCCACCGTGATAGAGTCTGAAATCTGACCTACCAGCGTGCAATTAAAGAGGATAGCAAGGTTGCCAACCGTGATTGGGTTGACCACCAAGCATGCAGTCTGTTGCAATATATTAATGTTATAGCCAATCTTTTTTATAATGGGAAATTCTTTTAATGAACTGCGCTGAAAAAATATTAGAGCCAACAATCTTCTTCAATTTATGCACCAAGTCACCATAGAATTCAGGTTCCGAAAGTCCATGGCGCAAGAGAGAATTTAAACTCAACTTGGAATTTAGATATCAAATCATAGTATCGTCTATAAAAATAAGAAAAGGTTTTACAAAGTTTATGATACCGATAGCCTCGTTTTAGAAGTTTCTGAGTTAATAATTTATTGCGAGTGTTGAAGTCAGTAATATAGCTAGATGCTCTAGCAAAACGAATGGGTTGAGAGATATAGACTCCATAGGATGTAGAGCGAGGAACATCGCCATCTAAAATGGGAAATTGACAATTTCACAATCAAAATTTTGGTAGAAACTATATCATTAGATATAGACAAATGCAAGACTAAAAATGCAGCTTCGGTATCAGAGGTATTGGCTTTAGTAAGTTGGAGCTCTAAAGGGTATATATGACTTACCATATTGTCAAAATAAACATTGTTGTTAATGTTTAAAATATCGTCCAAATATCTGGATGTAGTGTTAAACGCATCAATAACATCAACCCGCTTATTATCAGAAAGAGACATCATAAAGTCCCCCTCATAACAAAGCAAGAATAAATCTGCAACCAGGGGAGCACAATTAGTGCCCATAGGAATCCCAACTACTTGTCTTAACAGTTTGGTGCCAAATCAAATAAACATGGTCCAACTAAAAGGTGAGCGCATCACATACATTTTGACATGACCATGCATGATATTTTTCTACGGCGTTACTTATTAATGCATAAGTAACTAATATTAGTTCATTTATGAAACAGTGGTTACTTAGCCTATAATTGTAATTGGTTTTGAAATGGACTCTTCCGAAGAGGGGTGTGATCAAAGTAATTATTCAATGAATAATTTTTTTTATTAAATTTTTCGTTTTTCCAAGGGTAAAGTAAAACAAATGTAGACTTCTCTTATTAAAAGAGTATTTAAAACGTCTAAAATCGGGTGTCTTTTCAGTGTAAATGTCGGATGCTCAACAGCTGTTCTACCCGCGGGCTGTACCTATTTTTCTCGCCAGCTGGTCTAATGGTCTAACTTAGAATAACTTAGAATTGTAATTAATATTTCTACCAAGAAACTATTTCCAATTATGTAATATCAGTGGTTTTGGGGGCGAACTTATTGATAAATTCATTACTATAGATACGAAATTCTTAAATAAGTATATTAAATAAGTATATATGAAGGACTATTCTGTAAATTATTGTGACGTCATTCATTCTATATTTAGTAGTGTGCGAGGTTAAATTATTTCGTGCCACGATAAAACAGAAACGAACTTTTCATTCCGTTAGAAAATAGAAGCAAGAACAATGTTAAACAAACAAACAGAACGGACAACGGGCATACAAGCAGAAAATATGAATAAGCAACGAAAATAACCTAAGAAAGATTTAAGGCAAATCGCGGAAAATAGGTCATTCAATTGGTTTGACCTCCGGTTTGTTTTCGATGTCATCAAAGCAAATTGTGTCAAACGATCATCATGCTTGTAGATTATCCCTATCATCCGCAAATTCATGGCTGGTGTTGGTTTTCTTTCCATCTAAAGGAGGAAAATGCATGGGATATTATTCTATCGACTTTCCCCGCGGACAAGTATTGGCTTTCATAAAAGACTGAAGATAACAAGGGGAAGGAATAAAAGCCGGGACCAACGCCTGAGACTCGGGACCAAATTCCGGGACCAAAGTTTGCAAGCATCAAAATGGTATTTAAAATGCAAATGTTGACCTAAAAATTGGATCACATGTTCATTATAGAGCCTTCTTAAAAATGCTTATAAAGATTCTTTATGACTTTTGATTTTTTGTTAATTACTAGCACTATTACCAGACCCTGTCATGCATTTTACACCCCGGACCAGTTTTCGCGGTATTGAAGATGTCGAGTATATTCCAAAATTTGGCTACAGAAGCCTTTTAAATCCCATTTTTTTCATATTATTGTTTAAAAAGATCCCAAAGGGTATAAAAATATAAAAAAAATATTTGAATTGATCTAATATTCTAAGAGAAAATTATCAAGGGACCAAAATCGCCATTTATATTTCTATTGCGGCATTGACGATGTCAAGGGAATTTCAATTTGTGCCTGCAAAAACTTTTTAGATGCCAATTATATATTTCGTTTTGTCATCTATACTGAATGACTTTAAAAACGCACCACTTGATAAATGCTAATTTATGTCGAAAATTAGACATTTCCATTATGTGAAAAATAAAATTGACAAGTTCCGTCACTCAGCTTGCATTCAATAAGAAAATCGAAACGCTGTGGCTTATAATTGCCTTGACGTCGCAATAATTCTGAGACAACCCTTACTCAAATTCAAAAAGTCACAGAGTACCCATACCTTCCATTATAAACGAAAAAAAGTTTTCGAACCGATGTTTGTTCTTGAAAGCAAAAGGAAAGACAAAATCAAATCATGAAGTTTTAGGCCTTTGGCAACGTTCATTACGTCTATATGACGTCATTGATTTTTGACGTAATTGGCCGTTTATATCATAAGGATCAGGAATAGTAAAAAAAAAAAGTTGCCAACAGATACTCCTCAATCAGTTGCATAAAAAACAAAAGTATCGCGACATACGCGGACCGTCACCCGTCTGTTATTGATGTTTGAAAATTTAAGACTGACGTTAGCAAAGAAACGCTGCGAGTGGGAGTGTAATAAAACGATTTTTTTCTGAAAACTTTTGTGTTTTTTCCATTTGTTAAGACATCTGGCTACCACCTAAAAGTGTTTGTTTTCAAATTGAATTAAATTTACATTTGTCAGACGACAATTGTTGGAAAACACTTACGTCGATATTACGTCAGAATGAACAGCATGAGCAAATCGAAATCATGGCAAATCATGGTTCATTTTGCAAGAGGATGAAAAATGATAAAGAAAAAGTCAGTTTATAATGCTCGCAAAGAGTATGAAAATAAAAAGGTATATTTGAATTGGCCTAACTTGAATTCAGATAATAAAGCTATACATTATAGCGGTTGAGTTTGTCAATGACTTGATAACCCACCTTTAACGAGAGTGTTAGGGAATTTAACTAATCACGTCCATAATTGTATATGATTAATAAATTAGCTAACGAGATTTAATTATGATAGGAGCTAACATTATTCTGAAGCATCATAGAAACAATGGACAATCAAGTTATCTTTGGCGGCCAAATGAACATGCAAAATAATATGCGAACAATTCACGTTGGCATATTTCACTTATTCCAAAAAACAAAACAAAACAAAAAAAAAAATGCTGGGTATAAAAACCCTGATACTGCTGCATCTCACCACTGAGACGCTACTCTTGTCGCCTGAGCTTCAAAAATCGAGAAATAGCGAATTTCTATATTATTTCTCATTTCTGCGATCAGCGAAGACTCAGGCGAGTCTGTGCTTTTTCGTAAATTCGACTTAGCTTTAAAATTCGAAAAATAGCAAATTTCCATATTTTTTCTCATCTGATGCGAGCAGCGAAATCACAGGCGAGACTGCATGTGCATTGGCATAAACTCGACTGAGCCTTCGTTGCTTTAAATTGCGACATATACCTAATTTCAAGATTTTCTTTATAGTTTACTGCAAGCAGCGAAAGCCCAGGCGAGGCTGTGCACTGGCATAAACTCGACTGAGCCTTCTCTGCTTGAAGATGTGATAAGTACCAAATAAGATTGATATCTCAAACGTTTCTGTAGGCTTAATATATTGAAATTCCCTTAACATCATTAATACAGCAATAGAAAAATTAATGACGATTTTGGTCCCGGGCTGATTATCTCTTAGGGACACGTTTTTTCAACACTGGCTGTCTGTTTCTTTTTAGAGCTACCCGTGTTTGTAAAGAAAAGTTGCGGTGGTATAGCAAGTGACCAAAATGGATAATATTTTGAACAATTAAATGTCTATCTAATATTTGATCGGCCCACTTACAGTTATGTTAAGGAAGAAGTCTTATGTTTTTGTATTCATAATCGAAGGGTCTCGGTGACGCTGTGGTTTGAAAACAAACATAAGCTTTCACAAAAGCTTGCTTCTCCATCACACCGTCTGATTGAATAGTTTATGAATTAGCAAAACGTCAAGCATTTAATGACTCATTTCAAAGCCGCTTTAATGTATATCTCATTGCGAAAGAAAAACTTCATTATTATCCTCATAAGAACCTTTCAACAACGCCGTTTATAACATGTAACACATGTTATAGTTTTTCTTGTTAGGTTTTTCTGAAGTAAAATTTCATTTCTGTCACTACATGCAAAGTAAGGAGAGCCTTCTCTCTGGAAGGTTTTTTCAATAAGATCAATAACTTTATCTTTATAGTAAAACCGTATGTTACCACGAAATATGACTGAAAATTGACGATTGTAACGTAGGACCTTAACTATAAAATATCTCGTAATATTGGTAAGATTTGGCGATGTGAAGCTCTGTTTGGCGAAAGACAAGTAACTAGATATTAGGTTTGTTTGTTATCGGGCATTTATTTCAATGCCAAACCCTTAAAAGGGTAATCAACAATATTTCTCGTGCAATCGTAAGAAAAAATAGCACAATTTTCATAGTTAACCAATTTGTAGGCAAATCTGGGCGAAAAAACCGCCACTTTGGGGCAGCTGCAAGCAACCCAAAAACGCCCAGACGAACATCGCCAAAACTTAAGTTGAACCTCTGCATAAGTCAGTGGAGCAACTAAATACTAGCTTGAAACTAGCTAATGACCTACCCGAATTTGAAAGCGTTCCTTGCACCTGATACAATTAAATACGGACCCACACGTCCAACGCAAAATCAGACGTAACCCAAACAGTGCATATAATATTCTTCGATTGTGAAAGTATTATTTTAAATCAAACCATTTTTAATGATATCGTAAACGAGTGAAGGTACAATACTTTCTACAAAACCTTGTTTTCTAAATCAAAATTCGACATTTTGCGAAGAAAGTGAGGGTCAGTAAATATAGCTCTTCTCTTGACAACCACGCTTTATCGCATTTTACCATAAAATAATAGCGTTGTAATAAACAACACAACGTCACTTCACTACACAATGTTCTGTTCGAAACTAGTAGATGCTATCTTAAAAGATCCTACTGTGAAATTGTATACCCATTATCGAACATTTCAGGGAGCAGCCACGAATATTATTTACAACAACCGCATTTAAGACAGTTGAATTCATTCCATGAATACCAGCTAGAATTGATTTTTAAAATGAAAACATGTCCGCTATATAACAGTTTATACGCCAGGACTGCAAATGCTAAATATACCGCTTGACCAAAGCATATCAGTAGTAGCCGCATAAGACAGTCAGGTACTGACATACTTTGAAAAGATACGGAAAACTGAGTTATTAACAAAGCGGCACCAGATGCTGCTGCATTAGACAATCTGAACCTGGTCTGCCCTGGAAATACCTTTCTTTTGACAAATGACCCCAAGTCCTCTATCCACTTCGTATAAGTAACTGTTAGCGAATTTTGTTACATTAAAATAATTTCTAAATGTAAGCAGCCACGAATATTACTTACAACAACCGCATTGAATTCATTTCATGAATACTGGACAGAATTGATTGATTTTAAACGAAAACATGTCCGCTATAAACCGTTTATACGCCAGAATATACCGCTTGAACAAAGCAGAACAGTAGTAGCCGCATAAGACAGTCAGGTACTGACCTACTTTGAAAAATACGGCAAACTGAGGTATTAACAAAGCAGCACCAGATGCAGCTGCGCTGGACAATCTGATCCTGATCTGCCCTGAAAATACCATGTTAACCAATTACTTTCCTTTTGAAAAATGAACCCAACTTCTTAATATACTTCGTATAAGTAACTGCAAATTCCGTCGCATTAAAATCATTCCTTAATATAAGCGTAACTCACTTATTAATCACACAGACAAGTTGCAGCCGCATAAGACAGCCTGCTTTTGCTATGTTTTAACAATACTGACTGTGGTTTTAACAGGATGACATGGGGATTCGTATGTAACGCTTGTAAGAATCTGAGTTCCGCCGACCCATTTCCTTAATCCTCGAGTGCGACATATTCAACTGATGAGCATGTGTTGCACCGCCGATTCTAAGGCTGTGCGGTTTGTATTTCCTAGGGTCCAAAAAGGTATCTTGAACCAGTTGTTGAAAAACTTTGTTGAACTGATAAGAAGAAACTGGAGATCCGTCCCTATTTATAAAAACTGGACCCTGTGCGGGACCACCCATGCCATGGTATTTGTACAAAGCCAGTGCTGGGCAAAACGCGTGTTTGTTACTCGCTCGAATTGCTAAAGTAATAGGTCCGCGAGAATGCTTATAATGTGCTAATGTGATGTCAACACCATGGTGCACTTATTTTACTATCTTTGAAAGAAAATTTTATGTTGTTCCTTTGTATGACATGGTTATCGACCCCGCCCCTGACAGTGTACTCCCCTATTCTCAATAAAGCATGGAATGCTATTAGAATCCTGGCAGTGTAAAGCCGTTTTTCATATTTGTCAGGATACAGCCTAACAATGGCACGGACTAAATTGTGTAACATATTAAGTGTGATGGGTAAGCGTTATACTACCTTGTGCCCCCTTGTGTTGTTAGGGCCTGTACTCCCTTGTGACAGCGAACATTGAATTGCAGGGTGTGGACCTCTGCATCCCTTGCATTTGTGGATGTATTTACAGTCTTTTTTGATGCATTTACCAGATCTGTTGAAGGCCCAACAGACATTTCCGAGAAAGGGATAGCTATTTTCCCGGGTTATGTCCTGATTGAATTGGCGTTTTGGTTTCATGTGACCTTGGAAACTGTATGTAGCCACTGACACCCAAAGATCATAATGAATCTTGTCCCACCTAAGAGATACATGTATTGATTCCCTCAGTTGTCGGAATTGCATATCATAATGGTACCATGAGAACCCAGGACCCCTGTTTGACAAGTCCCTAATAACCTCCCCATATTTCATCAACTGTGCGGTTTCGTTGGGTAATTTTTCAGCGTACACTGCCACAAACCTTAAGAAAGCCGATGTCCATTGACTGATATGTGTAATCCTACGTGTTTGAGTTTCAGGGACTATGTTAAATGAATTATTTTCAAGCTGCAGTGTGTATTTTTGTTGCAAAGGCTGACTGTTGTAGCTAGGTAGTAAAGTTGCAAAATCTATATATTTATTTGTCCAAATCTTGCGTTTCATTCTAGCTGGTATTTGTGAAGAAATTGAAACTGATATCGACTCCCCAAAACTAGGAGACTGTACGTTAAGAATCTGTGGCTGCTCACCTGTCAAACGATCAATATGTGCCCTTGTAGCGTTAGGCAAATCGTTTTCAGAATCAACTTCTCTGACTGGCTGTGGTAGCATAACAATTTCTTCCTCTGGTTCTGACTCTGTCAAATATGTTGGAATGCGCAGACGCGGGACTGATGGTGCTGTCACTTCCTTTTGAACAGGAAGAACCTGGACGTGATCGCAGTCCTGGTCAGAATCACAAGAATCACTATACTGTTCTGCCCTGCTCGCTGTTGTGGACGCATTGCCCCTTGTACTGAGTGAACTGATATTGGTTGACTTTGAACACCCGCCGGAGGGTGACGTGACAGTGTTTCGTAGAGTTTTCCTTTTGTTGACTGATATGGGGTGGGTACATGTAACTGACTTTCCCGACCTGACTGATATGTTCTTTACACCTTTCTGTTTACTGATTCTTGATAACTGCTTCTTGGAAGATCTCGACGGTATTGGCGACACATACGTTGTCGTGCGCACCCTAGCAGCACGAACTTTTCTGTTTGAACTTCCTCGTGAGGTGCATTTTGATTTGGTATTACCGCTGTTAACTACCGTTTGTGTAACCTCTGAATCTGAACAAGACTCGCTTGATGAACAATCATGAGTTATCGTTTGATTTCCTATGTTTGACGGTGTGGAACAGGAGGCTGTTACGTTATTTAATGCACCGTTTTCCCTGGCGTCTGTTTGTCTCTGTGTTAGCACGTTGAGATTACGATTGATCATTTCACGCCTCTTCTTGGCACTGACAGTGGACGTGCCATCTGACTGCCTTTTCCGGGTCATATTGTCCTTGTCAGACATAGTAAACCAAGGATTGAATCTGCAATGAATTAAACAAAAAATCGAACAGTATCGTACGTCTTAGACATATGTGCTAATGAGTGCTTTGAACAGCTCTGAAGATAAATACTGCGCCTAAACAGGATACAGACAATACACCATACTGACAATATCACTGTGTAGACGATACACCACCGAATAATAAAATCTACTCCACAGAGCCATTAACGCACCCATGCGCACGACTATTATTATTAATAATATTATTATTATTATTATTATTATTATTATTAAGTGTCGCGCGTGTGTGTGTAATGTGCGAAGAGGGCAGCGTACGTTTTTTCTTGTATTAAAACCAGGACCTTTGAAATGTGCTTTGTGAACATCTGACTTAAAACCTGCATCGTTAACTCAAGATAAAATAGCAAATAAGACGATGCGTTCAAGGACACTGATGATACGGCAACGCGATCCGAACCAGGCAGTTTACACGTTTCATGTTTTTGTCTAAAAACACATATAAAAGGTCCCTTATGCCGTAAACGCTAGCACAAAGCACATGCATTGTTCTATATTCTGTTATTTTTGTTAAACCTTTGTGCGACCATTAACTACTGTAGGTAACCTTTCCCTCAATGACGGAAGAGCACATGCGCATACATTATTATTAAACCACTATGTGACCTTTCGCCTTATAAAGACAGTACACATATATATAAAAAACCAATCATGTAACCACTCACCACCATAAGACGCACTGCAAAAGTGATATTTTCGTCTTATTGACGGTATAAACATGAAAATAATATAACCACCATGTGACCTTTCGCCTTACCAAAGACAGTACACATATATCAAATACCAATCATGTGACCATTAACTACCATAAGACGCAGTGCCTAACTGACATTTTCGTCTTATTGACGGTAGAACACATGAAAATAATATAACCACCATGAAAATAATATAACCACCATGTGACCTTTCGCCTTATAAAAGACAGTACACATATACAAAATACCAATCATGTGACCATTAACTACCATAAGACGCACTGCCAATGTGACATTTTCGTCTTACAAAGGCATTTACGGTTTAACACATGAAAATAATATAACCAACATGCGACTCTTCACTACCCCATTGGGACATTGACAAAGAAAGGTGACCTGTTGTCTTTAAACGGCAGCGCACGTGTATGTTTAAGATCGAAACATGACCATTCAATGCCAGAATAAAACGTGCTGCCTTTAAACCGAACTTTGCTGCCCGATTCGGATGCGCCGCCCAAAATATATATGAATGTATATATCAATCGTTAACTCTAAAATAACTGTGTCGCAGACCTCTAACACAGTATTAAAATGACAGCACATGTACACCTTAACCATATTTACTGCCAACATGTATAGGCCTTTTCTTGCAGATACAATTGCGGCTCGTATATTTTTGAAATATTTTGGATAACCAACTGAATGATTTAAGTGGGTTCCATCATCCTGTAGCGCCTCACTCAACTGCTCGAGCTCAAACAGACCCTTATGTTTCCAATATATCAGATGTTCGTTACCCCGAACCAATTCCGCAGACAGCTTATTAATCATGTCACACCTGTCATTAAACCAAGCCACGTCAACAGGGTATCGAACCGGCCGTGTCGGTTCTAACTTATGTAAAATCTGCATTATTATTACCCTAACGACATTATAATCAGTCGCCAAGTATTATGCAAGTGCAAATAGCTGACCCGCAATGTATTCCTCCCAGTCCGAGTCCAAAATACCTAGGGGTTTTGACTCAATGTCATTCGAACCCACCTGCAGGATACAAATATGTGGCTGGAAATCTGATACCACCTCGAGGTTCGCCCGTGACCGAGAGATGGAAGCTCCGCGTATCTCTTTGACCTGAATCATGAATTCTCGCGGGGATAAATTAAGTGCCAGGTTGTGAGTGGTGGAATTTCTTTCAGAAAGCGTACAAACCCCGCTATGAAAAAGTGACCCAATATTAAAACTCTAAGCGGACCGTCAGTCCCATCCCCAGGCCAGCCGTCCGGACCTCGAGGCATACTGTGAGCCATACTAAAAACCAAATACTCACCTAATATACACGAACGAGTCTTTAAAAAATACAAAACAATCTCTATTTAGTCTTTTCTCGCTGTCTGCGAATGAAGAATGTGAACGTGGTAACAGCACTGTTCGCTCATGCAAAACATTAGCTAATATTGGAGGCCCCAGACGGGTAAAAGGAGCGACACAGGGAGTGTTTTCCCATAAATAATTTTATGTCCCATAAAATACATTTAATTAAATTATGAGGTAAAGTAGTGTTAAGAGTAGAAAAATCATCAGTAGACAAATTGGTCGCATTGAAATCTCTAGCTTTAAGTTTATTTAAATTTCACCTGAATTTTTAATAGACCAGACTAGGTTTTTACCAGCTCTCTGATATACCTTATATATAGTGATGCTATATATGTGTTGACGCCTATTACAACATTGCGTACATATTGACGAATTCGTAAAGTTTTCACAGGCAAAAATGCGATTTAATGTCAAAAGATAAGTACAATCTATAGATTTCGCACTCCTTTATAATTGTCTTTATTAAATTCTTTAGGAAAAAGCGACAAAATGCACGACAAGGATCGCATTTTATCTCTTTTCGCACACTCCATGACTCGTTTAATTAATTCAATATTACATGAGCACTCATGTCAGATCCTCTATACAGCAGCAGGAAGGTTATTCGAAACACGGAGTGAGTAAATCCAGGAATACCACACCCAACTAATACAATGTAGAGCATAAGTGTAACCATACACCAATTTTGGTGGCAGCTGAACCGCTGTTATTTCTGGTGCATCCTTTCAAACTGCATCGAAGACTTTGTTTTGTTCCTTTGTATTGATCCGGAGAATAACTGCAGCAATAACAGGTAGAAATGTTTTAACATTTATCACTTGAGAGATGATGGCCTAAAGGTGGTGAATTAGAAAAGTAAGGGTAAGTTTGCACCAAAAGGGGAGGCAGCTGAGCTGCCACCTCTCTTGGTGTTAACTTATACTTATTTTTTACATGGCAGCACCAAGAGGATGAGACACAATAGCACATATAAAATAACCAAGTATTTGACATAGCTGTGGCTTGATGTTTTTGTTCATTTAGTTGACCTTATTGAGTTTATTTCACACATCTTCGAAAAGGTAAATGTTTGTTGTGTCGTCCGTTTGAATGACTGTTTTACCAATGTAATGGGGAAGTTTCACTGTCCCATAACGCTAGAAACGTGATCGGTCTTATTTATACCTGCTACTGAAAAAAACAAAATCTTTTTCAAAACAACATACGTCCAAAGAAACAACTTCTTAAATGTTTTTTAATGAATGTTGAAGAGGGTATAATTGAAGGTTCTGCAATTTGGGGATAAGGAGTAAATGGAAATTATATACTACTATGTCCGAGAATGACTCGATCTCAATATTAAAGCCATGCAGATTCCTATTCATTATCAATGTTTGCTATAAACACGTTTGGTTGGAAATTTTCCAGGGGTGCCAGAAGTTAATTTCGATAGCAAGTGGTTTATTATAGTTGCAATCATTCCCTTGTTTTTTTTGTTTTTTTTTTTTGTTTAATTTGTTTCTTTACGTCCCATCAACAATCTTTCAGTTATAAAGGGACGAGTCTTCCTGGGTTGAACCAGTACTAAGCTAGGATTAAATCATCCCCTTGAGGAATCTATGGTAAAAGGTGGTCACTTTGTGTTCTGATTTGATAGGTTACATAATTGAGCCGTGACATGTGATTTCCAAAAATGTGGTATGTGCGACCAGCAAAGCCACAGATCAGCCTGCGCATACGCTCAGGCTGATCAGAGCCTTTGCTTGTCGTTTAAATATTCTATGAGTGTTAAGCTACTGACTGAATATAATTTGGAGTTTTTAAGCTTAAAAGGGGGCTGCATAGGCAGGTCTGAGTCTACACTTCTCAATATGCCACATTATTGAAAATCACATATCATGGTTCATATATGTTGTATTGTCTCTTCCTCTAGGTGTTTTTGGAATATAACCAGTGATAATGTCACTTTCTGGCACTGTTCACTTACATGACTCATTTTTTATCGATCTGTTGATCCAGGATTTTCAACATCTTGCTGGGTGGATATACTTTCAAAATCATCACCTGGCAGTTCTATGTCCATTTACTACTGTTATGCTTTTCCATCTGTCACCTGGGCCAAGAATTACAATGCCTCCTTAAAGTTAAGGAAGACAAAAGTTAAGTATTGATTTTTCAGGATGCGAAAAATAACGTTTGAAACTGATTAAATTTTGTAAAATCAAATTAGTTTCATTTTTTTCTGTAGATCACAATGAAAGCTTTGACCACACGTACTGCGTCGATCCTGGAAATGTATTATGCGTTTAATGTAACATGTTGAAATATCAATACTTAACTTAAGTCTGTTGTTATTATGCTAGCCGCCACAAAATATTTGCAGCCAAGCTCGCGTCTTTTGGTGGTAAAACAAGGTAAAATAAACACAATTATGAAGAAAGAATAGTTTTTTTTCATTTGCTGATACAGTATACATTGTTGAAAAGCTTTGGGGCATAATTAGGCTACTGTTGAAACAGTGAAGAAACACCTAGATGTCAAAACGTTACAGTACAATGGGACGATGGTCGCGTGTTACTTCTATCGTATCCGATCCACGGAATTCCAGACGAGGAGTTCCGAAAGGTTGTTGAATAAGACGTTTTAATCCCGCGCCGCGAATCTACAGAATGTATGACTTGACTATGCAGACTCAAGACCAAGGTCACACTTCAAGGTCATTGGATCTGTCCGCTCCATATCTCCTGAACGCTTTGAAAGAATTTCATTAAGCTTCATCCAAATGTTCATCTAAGTGAGACGGTGTGCAGACCCTATGACTCAGCTATGCAGACTCAAGGTGAAGGTCACACTTCAAGGTTATGGGATTTACACTTGAATTTCGTGTCGCGGCTCCCTTTGAAAGTATTTCATTAAACATTCCTCAAATAATACTCTCAGTGAGACTGTGTGCTAAGCCCATGACTCAGCTATGCAGACTCAAGGCAGTGACCTATATAAGTATTATATAGGTCACTGCTAAAGGTCAAGGTCACACTCAATGTCATGGGATTCTGTGGTGTAGAATTTAGCTGTCCTTCAGACTGCTGTCTTGTTATGATAGCAATGAGTGTATCTGGTGGTAGCGCTATGGTACAATACGCAGGTGTTTCATTTTCGAAATGCATAATTACTGGCATTAGGCTCCAAGATGCAAATGCTGATAAGGTGTATCGCTGATCACTTAATATGCAAATTAAGAATATTTCACATCGCCAGCTTATACTCTAATGCAATTTACCAAACAGTTAGCAAGCATTGTGTTGCTTTCTGTCTGAATCACGTCACTGGTTTGAAATTTATTGGACTCGTGAGATTTGTGTTTCAAACACTTAGCTCTTCAATTGAATTCACACATCGTATTCATATTTAGTTATCAAATTGAACATACGGATCAGTTCATGGAATTCTGGTCCTTATCTTATAGGCATATGCGTTTTTCTTGCAAATGCATCTCCTCCTAAAACGTTAGACACCGAAGCTTCAAACAGGCCACATTTTATGTAGATGGTGCTGGGTAACAACTAATATTTCGGGCGAGTGCTAAATAATGTATTTGCTTGTAAATGCATCTACAATCTAAACAGTTGGCGAACAGTAGTGACTACAGACTTTGCAGGGGCAAAGGTCGCATTGTGTAGAGGTTACTGGGCAACATATCGTGTAACCTTGACCCAAGACCAATGTCAAAGGTCGAAAAGCGGGTATTTGTGATAGTGTACCATCGACTGCAGTCTAGTTGTTCTAAAAGGCCGCTCAAAAATAGACAAAACAAAGGTATTAACGACAAATGGTAGCTTTATGAAGGTCAAAAGTATTGCAGAATACTCTCTTGGAGCATTGTACAATACTTTTGATCTGCATTAAGTGATAATCGGTCTTGAAAGCTAATTTTTGGTCTCCTTTTAGTTTAAGCATATCTTATTTGATAAACTCTTTACATGTGTACAAACAAGAGAATATATACTAATCTATTACAAAGTTTATAAACTGGGATTCAGAAACAAGTCTTGGCGATTTATTCAAATCCTTTTAGAGTGGCCGTTTAAGACAGGTTTTACTGTATTCTTACTCATGAGTGTGTCTTCGACTGTATTTAAGTGTCTTTTCCTCAAGGCGTCATAAGTTGGTATGTAGCATATGATTGTGGCATATACAGTAAACCCTGGCTTAAGCAGCCACCAAAAGAAGACTAAAGATTGGTTTTCAAGACCGATTATCGCTTAATGCAGGTCAAAAGTCTTGCAGAATGCTCCAAGAGAGCATTCCGCAATACTTTCGACCTGCATTAAGCTACCATCTGTCTTTAAGACCCTTGTTTTCCTCTTTTGAATGGCCGCTTAAGACCGGTCATATTTTCTTATTTTCAAGCATGCGTTATTAATGTGCTGACTCATATGCGCTGCGATATTTTATGATTATACCGTCTGAGTAGCGAAACTGCACTCGTGCGAGCGCACTGACCATGATTTAAGGTAAAACTAACCTACATTTTATTTACCAATGTACAGGATTTATTTACCAATGTGCAAAGAATTGTTAATGAACATCATGATATAACAGCTAAGGTCTTGAGAGTAATCATCTAAAAAATGTAGAATTTTAGTTAATATCATAGACTCTGATAAGATGAATACTTTGTCATGAGGGGAGCCCTTGTTTCAACTCGTCCAGATTACCACTGCCTGTCCATTATCATAACTTTGAGTGTTACATATAAATTTATTGTTATTAATATTATGATTTTGTTGTTGTTGTTGATTGTTGCTGCTCTTGTTCTTGTTGTTGTTGGTTGTGGTGCAATCATATTGGCGTTTGCTTGTGCTTGGACAGTGTACAGGTCAATAACGTCTTCACAGAAGAGATTTCAATTTCCCTATTTAATTTGGTCCAGGCCATAAGAGGATGATACTTATTGCTAA
Source organism: Loripinus fragilis (assembly GCA_964019695.1). NCBI lineage: Eukaryota > Metazoa > Mollusca > Bivalvia > Lucinida > Lucinidae > Loripinus > Loripinus fragilis. The sequence continues at coordinate 82,404,182 of OZ026520.1, read as the reverse complement.
TGCGTCAAAGCCCTCTTTAAACGCGGGGCTAGAGGTCTAAACTTTGGTCTGAGTCTTCATTTACATCCATACTTTTTGTATGCGAGCAGCAAAGACTCTGGCGAGACTGCGCACATGCGCAGTCTCGCCTGAGCCTTCGTTACTCGACAATGCAATAAGCACTAAAATCCCATGTGATGGCTCATTCACACTACCATTAGAATATTACATAAACGGCTTCATCGTGAAATGTGCATTATTACTGCTACAATTTTAAATTAAACTGAGGCATTTGAAACCGTTAAAATGGATTTATTGTAACAAATGGCTTATCAAGAATGCAAGTTTCAATTTTAACAGATAAGTACATACATTTTGTATTTGCTAGGGAGGTCAATTTCTAAGGCAACCATACTTCGTAAACTCTGGTAGGATTGGCTTGCTCCTTTATTTAATAAAAAAGGGTCTAGATTGGGGTTAAATGAAAAGGGAATAGTGGTCATGTGGGTTATTGATAGGCGCAAAATGAGCAAAAAAGACATGCAGATAAAAGAAAACTAGTGGTTTAAACTAGAAGGAAAACTGATTGTCAACAACTTTCTAAAAGTATAACAAAATGTAAGAAAGTTTGATCAGGAAATACCACAATTACACACCACAGAACCACCTACGACACCTTGAGGAGAGTCACAGCACACTAACAGTCACAAGACATCAGGACAACAATTCAAGTAAAGCAACGCACAGCTCTTATGATTGTTAAACTTAAAGGACACTAAGTAATGCATTACAAAGCAAGGACCAAAGACAGAACCCCCACAAACAATGGGAATCACATGATTTAACAACGAATCACAAACAGCAGAACCACCGAAAATTGTACGGACAATAGCATAAGCCACCAGGGGGCTTTAAAAATGCAATCTACTTGCGCCCAATCTTCGCCAATCTTTGGTGGAAATCTCAAATTGAGCAAAGATATGCCCAGCTAAAGACAAGAATCAGGCACCAACCAACGGATGAAAGTTTCAAGTACACTCAGTACACAAAGAAACGCAAACTTTTAAATGAATTGTTTTTAGGGTAAAATTCATCGATTTTCCAAATGATTCAATTTCAGTGGCTTGGTCCTTAAATAAGGAACTTTACGACAGAGTTTCGTCGAAAACTGGACTTCGAGTTCTGTTTTGGGAGTAAAAGTCTAAAATCATTACTTTTTACCCAAAAATTGACTATGAAGATCTAATTTTCAAAATTTCAAACTGAATGTGTTTTTCTTGAACTAGCAAATAAGAAAAACATGAAACACTTTAAATTTTGCAAAGGCTTTACTGGGGTCTTAAATAACCGCGTTTTCTGAAAAATTACCAGAGATTTTGAAAATTGACTTTTTCGCCATTTCTTAATGAATTGACGTGTTTTTGTGACCATTTAATGAAAGTCTATATCTCACTCTTCTTCTAAATGTTCATCCGTGATTCAAATTTCCAACCGTTTCAAAGAACTTTCGGATCATTTTCTATCATTTTCTATTGCAATAGAATCGACACCAAAGCGAATATTTTCATTTCGATACCATGCAAGTTCACTGGGTGGGAGCGAAAGTACATGTGACCCTTTGTGTTGATCTGTATAGTGGACAAATCCTTGTGTTTTCTATGACCTTGATGACGGTGTGTGTTTTGTCATCTGTGTAATAAGGTTTTGGACATAGACAACTTGGTACGCGTGTTTTATTTATTCTTGTTTTCCTTATTGAAAAGCTTTGGGCACAAAAAGATGTAGTTTTCTATGGTATAAATTGTTTTTTCGTCCGTAAATCACTATTGCTTGCGAGAGTTACATATCACCTGTGAACAGAAAATCGACCGATTGAGCGCTTTGCTTGAAACAAAATATCGGTCAATGCCTTTTTAAGATAAAATAATGATCTATGATGACATTCATTTAAGATAAATGTCGTTAGAAATGCGTATGAAAGCACACGATGAGCATGTGTGACCATTCCCAAAATTTTCAGACTGCATGGCATGTCGCAGAACTAGTGTACAGTTTGTGATATGACACTTCGATTTGCCTGTATCGTGTGTCGATTTCAATATGCAGTAGTTTATAAGTTTAATTGAAAAATATTTTTCTTTGCAACAACAAAAATATGCTGAAGTATGTAGGGCAAAGCTACGTTAACCGTTTACCTCAATGAGAGACAACTTTATCACTTTTTCAGTCAGGGCAGACACAGATCAGCAGTTCTTGTCAGAGTTGCCTGATAAGGGTTTACTCTGTTCAATAATAAAAAAGGTTACAATATAGTGGATATGACAAGTAATTTATTAGGTCAATGTACAAACGTGAAATTTTATTATTGCCACAACTTTGGAAAAGTTGAAGGGGCATATTGAAATAAGCTTGCCCGTACGCCAGTCGGTTCAAAATTTAAGATAGGGTTTTAACATTTTATAGATGGATTTCTCATCAAAATATAAATGACCCGTAATTTATAAAGTCTGGATTATCTCCCTTTGTGGATTAATGCCCTTTTTAGGGGCCATTATGAAATTTTGTAATTGAGATACATGTATCTCAAAAACTATTACAGCTAAGAGCTCCAAACTTGGTCAGCTGGTAGAAGAAATGAGTAGATTACTTGGTGAAAATTAAAAAAAAACTAGAAATTTTTTTTCTACAAAAAAACAGATGTCTCCCCCTCTTTTAATGTCAAAAGCATGAGTCATTAAATACAATTTCAAACAGAAACATTAAATACATTTTCTAACGGAAATTCTAGTCATTTCATGAAGACAATCAGCTTGTATCTAGTTAAGATATTGTCAATGTAGTTAACTATTGCCCCATCATTACCTGGTATAGAATAGTCATAGATAATTGTTTTTGTGATTGACAAAGTTCCAAGGAAAATAACTCAAAAGGTATAAAAGGCAGAGTTACCATTCTTGCACTTTGCACGTCATCTCATGCTGATTGATATTTGTATAAAGTTTCTTGAATATAGCTTTAGCGGTTTTCAAGTTATAGAGCGGACACGATTTTTGTGATGCACAAAGTTCAAAGGGAAATAACTCAAAAAGTATAAAAGGCAGAGTTACCATTCTTGCACTCAGCACGCCATCTCACGCTGGTTGATATTTGTATAAAGTATTGTGAATAGAGCTTAAGAGGGTTTTAAGTTATATAGCGGACACGATTTGTGGCAGACAGTCAGACAGACGGACAGACGGAGGTCCGGGGGAAAACAATATGCCTCCCGATCCTGAAGGGGGAAACATAATTCAGTTATTGCCCTTTGCAAATTTGAACATAGAAAACTTGATATCTCAAATAATTTTACAGCTAGGACCTTTGAACAAACTTGAATAGCTGATAGAGGATAATGAGTAGATAACCTAGTGAAGATTTTTAAAAAATGTTTTTTTAATTATTTTTTCGATTATTGCCCTTTGCATTTTTCGAGTTATTTCCCTTTGCAAAGTTGGACATAAATAAAGATATCTTGTTGAAACTTTTAAAGCTAGTAGCCTCGTGTATAGATCTGGGGGTAATGGTTTAAGAGCTGGCCTATGATAGCACTAAAATGATCACTTACGACACACATTGTTTTCTCCCAAAATTCAAGTTATATACGAGGATACCTAAAAAATAAATGAGAGTTGATACATATCTTTTAATTAAGTTGACGTACGACAGTCAAATTTGGCATATTTTAACTATCCTGCCTCAGAATATGCAAAAACATGATCATTCAAAGTAAAGGTTGTTGTTGCTAAGCAAACAAAGAGCGCGATCTTATGCCATGCGTTCATGTTGAATAAAGCGTAGCTGTGGAAACACATTACAAAAGTGAGCGGCATCAATTTGTGCATTTGTTGCAAATAAAATGCATACATCCATTTTTATATTTTGTGTTTCAGAAGCTCCCTGAAAAATATGAACGGTTCAATACTCAGAAGCTCTTAAAATAACTAAAATCTTCTTCAAAATCTTAATATCGGCCAAAAATGGCCAAAGAAGATAATTCTTGGGCGGTATTGTGTAGACTCGTAGTGCATGTAGCACTCGCTGCTCCGCTATACCAAAAGCCTTACATTGTATCATGTTCACATGAGGTAAGCGACCCGGTTCATTAAATATAAGTCTCATGAACTGGCTAAATTGTGAACTTTGGCGAACTCGGCATGCTCAATTTGCAATGTAGCCAATCATGGGCAGATCCAGGAATTTTTGTCAGAGGGGTAGTGGGTCCGGACCCCCCTGAAAATCTTAAGTTGTATGTGTTTCTCAGTATACAAATAAGCATTTGGACTCCCCCCCCTCACCTGGAAAAATTGGACCCCCTCTGAATCCAGTTCCGACGGCTAGAAAACAGACTTGATTACGTTTTTTGAGTCCTCAACTTATTTATATGATTTTCCAAGGATTCAGAGGGGATCCGATTTTTCCAGGGTGAGGGGTCCAAATGCTTTTTTCTATAGAAACACATTTAACTTAAGATGTTCCAGGGGGGGGGGGGGGTCCGGACCCCCATCCCCCCTCTAGATCCGCGCATGCTAATCTAGTGAAATAAGCAACTACTCATAATTTGAGTGACCAAGTTGGGATATCCAGAAAAATGAATACACCAAGTATTCTCGAGTGAAAGACTTTTAGACTTTCCCGTCTTGAAGGAGGCAATTCGGCCTATTTGAGCGTGCTACAAAAACGCACCCGTATCTGTAGCCGGCCATCAAGTTTAGATAACCAGGATCAGTCATACACCTATACATGATGATTATATAAGATACAATGGCTTCATGGAGTAAAGGGCTTTTAGACTTTCCCGTCTAGGTGGAGACATTTCTGAATCGTATTTCTTAGTTATGATCAGGATAATCAAACTGTGCCTTTAGCCTGGTCATTTGAAGCATCCTTATCCCGAGCCCGCCATACAAGGCTAGAGTAGAAGTATAAATCTGTACCCAAAGACACCCCAGGGGGTACTCTCAATTTTCCTTCATACATAGGCTTGGACCCAGAATCTACTGTTTACCACCCCCCCCCCCCCCAAAAAAAAAAAAAAAAAAAAATCAGGAATATTAGGCAAACCCAAAAATATTTAAAATTTTGCGGCCCAAAAAATATTCCCATTCTGTATCTTGACCTTAAAAAGACCTAAAATGTGAAGAAATGACACCCCCCGCTCCCCCCCCCCCCCCAAAAAAAAAATAGTCCGATTTCGTAATGACCCCCCCCCCCCCCCCCAAAAAAAAAAAAAATATATATCCACAAATCTTCATACTCCCAAAAGTATTACTTTTCTGAAATTTTGAACCAAAAAAAATGCTCCCAATCTAAATATATATGAAAATATCGCAGTACCTCCCCACACGCCCGGATAGTCACTGCCTAGGAACCCCCACGACTGGAAGAGTGTCACTTTGTACTATTAGTATTCAACAAACAATATGTGCATCTGCCATATTTTCTCACTTTAGAAAAAAAAATTCAAACATATTTAAATGTCATCCTACAAAAACATTGAAACCCGTTTATAACATTATCATAACATACTATACAGCATGCCAGCAACACGACATGCAGTGCTGATAGTCAGTTTTGCAACACGCGATACGGAACAATTTTTGACCCCTCTATGATTTCCATTGCAATTAATTGCACTTACAATGCACGGCATTTAGAAATATTATTATAATCTGAAACAAAATACATCATGAAATACTCATAATGCAACATCAGCCATTTCAAATAACGTTTTTGGCAAATATTTATGAAAAAGTACCGGTGTTGCTTTTAAAATCGAAAGTAGAATGATGATTTTCTAAGAATAAAATGTGTAAATAACCGAAATCACGGCAATAAAGAGAAAAAACGGAGTAGTACATCGAAAAGACCTTTACTTATGCTTCTTGTACCACTGGTATGAAGCTGAAATTCTCAAGGTAAATAATATTAAATCACAAAAATAAACACTCTGAAACTTACCGGAAATGCTTCACACAAGGATTTGTCCACTATACAGATCAACAGAATGGGTTAAGTGTACTTTTCGCTCCCACCCAGTGAAGTTTTCTGCCCTTCGCGACATTTATTAAACATGGTTTTCAATCCTTAATTATATGAACTGTAAATTTTAGAAGCCTTTTGAATTTTGTCCATTAACCTAAAATTTATGGTACGTTATGTTTTATGGACAGTATACAGTTGTGTTTTTGGCACATAAGAGTTCTCATGAAGAAAGCTATTATCATTACCGTATGTGACTGAGACGAATATTATTGCATTTAGACACCGAATTCGTAAAATGCTAGATCTATCATTCTTTGGCTATTCTTTGGCTATCTTCTTTACGATGTTTTCGACGAAGGTTTAAACAGTGTTCATTTGTCTGAACAGCTCGCAAACGTTATTGGAAAACGACAAAACAATCGTTCTAAAATGTGAAAGGGCAATGACAGATCATTACATATTGTGTGTTGTGACTTTTTGTTTTATGGGTACCCTTGAATGACGAAAGAAAACATGTTGTGAAAAAGGAACTTGACCTACTGATAAAAAACATGAATATCGAAGTACCCTGCATATTTGAACTGTTTAGCTATAATAGGGATCTAGTTATCAAAGATTATGTATGGTTTGCGCTTCTTATTGTACAGACTGTACGTCAGTGCCATCATGGAGTCTGAGGCCTAATTCACCGTCGTGCAATCAAAGTGGAAACCATAGTTATAAATCGTGATTGGGTTTACAACCAGACAATGCAGAATGTCGCATGATATCCATGTTGTATCCAGCTTTTTTTTTATAACGTTTAATAATCTTTTTAGTTTGATCACTTAATACGGCTCTCTTACAATTATTTTATAGTTATAAACAAAATCATCATACAACAGAGACTCCGATACACCCTCTTGCAATTAGAGTTTTATCCGAAACCAATATTGAATTTAACTATCAACTCTGAGTGTCTGTGGTAAAATTTAGATAAGACTTTACAATGTTAATGTTATCGACAACCTTGTTGTATAAACTTAGCAGTCAAAAATTGGTTTCTATTGTTGAAGTCACCAACAGAACGCAGAACGAATAAGCTTCTATATATTATATACACCATAGGAAGGGTAGAAATGTAAATAAAAATGAGCTAGATTGTTACTGACAAAAACACCTCACATTTATGCATTTTATTTCTGATCAGCATAAATAAAAATTAAACTCCAAAGTGTGACTAAGCTCCTGTCAGCATCCACTAATCCTTCAGGGTTCATCAAAAAAGTGTCCCAAAAGTCAATAATGTGTGAAACCACCATTATTACGGTGACATTCACGGACTCTGTTCTTGGATGAGTATACGAGTTTCCAGATAGTCTGAAGTGGAATTCTGGCCCATTCTTCTCTCAGGAACCGCTGAAGATCGTGCAGTGTGCTGTTTTACTCTAGACGTTCCGAAGCAGCTCTCCCAAGGATATCCCAAGCATCCTCTATACATGATAAATCTGGAGAAATGACAGGCCAGACTATTCTGTTCAGGTTGTTTGTCAATTACAATACATGCTTAATGAGGTCTGGGGTTGTCATCGTGGAAAATAGGGTCGGCAACTGGAATTCGTCGCAGAAATGGCACCACGTGAAACTTCGTTTATGTAACGTTGGCCATTTAAGTTTCCCTCCATTAAGATCAGATCTGTATTCGCAGTTGCTGAGATCACCGCCCAAACCATAGTTATGTAACGATCTTCAGTCCTAGTTGTAACCTTGAGAAGCCCCAGGCGTGGCATATCCTTCAACAGTCATGTTCGCCTGTAGCGCTCTCTGACCCTGTTAATGGTCTGATGGCTTGTTTGGAACCTTCTCCCTACTTCCCAGTTTGCTATAAGCTTGTAAGCAGCCTAGGGCTCGAGCCTGGTGGATTCCACTTAGCTTGTTGTATTGTCCATCGCAGGCACCTTCTTACTGAATATATGATGTGCATAAACTGATGGTTTAAACTTTACCTGGTCTAAGAACCCGATTTGCATGATTTTGAATGTGAACTGTTTTTTGTGTTTGGCCATAATTGCATGAAACTTGGTAAAACAGTTGCCTTGTATACAATAAAAAGCAAGAAATTGAGGTGAATTCTAACCTGTTAGGACATGTAATGCATGATTTTTAAGTGAGTTGGTTTGTTGCAGCAATAACAGAAGAGAATTGCTTTGCAACTTACGATTTTGTATGGAAATTACCATAAACTGTGACATGCAGACTCCTGATTCTTGCAATATCTGCCATGTTGGTTCGCTTTTTTGACACACTACTGTACTTTAGAATTCTGTCACGATTTATGCCAATGCTTGCTCTTTTGAAAGAGCATGAAAGTTGTACAAATGTTTCAGATGTTAGAAATGACCGATATATATTTAAGCTATAAAATATTTAAAAAAAATAGTTGGTAGTCCAAAACTTTTTTGTCGAGTATAGTTAATTAACACACTATGTTTGTTTGTTTGATTTGATTCTTTACGTCCCATCAACAATCTTTCAGTTATGTAGGGACGGGTCTTCCTGGGTTGAACCAGTACTAAGTTAGGATTAATGTGTCTTGCTCAAGGACACAACGCAGTGGCGCCGGGGGAGGCTCGAACCCGCGGCCCCTCGGTCTCGAGTCAAGCACTCTACCACTGAGCCACTGCGCTCCCAAACACACTATGATACTCACAGAGCTAAAGAAAAATCTCAAGTTGAGCCAAAGTGGGCCCAGCTAAAGACAAGCATCAGACACCAGTTTTGAAAGCCTTTGCTGATGACACAAGCCTAACTGCTACAGCGAATTCACACGATTGCCATGTACCCGTCATAGCTCTGGTCGCACTGAAGTTTATACATAGGCATCCCAATGGCTTGTCACTTTTAACCATAATACAACCAAATCTGTTCTATTTTCTTACTTTTTACTAGTTTCAACAAGACAGTTGAATAAAGAAAAATACAAAATATGGCCACTCGAATTGACACAGGTGCATCAAAGCTAACATGATGCGACCTTTAATATAGACCCTCTTCAGTTTTCAATTTTTACACACAATAACAAAGTGCAGCTGTTTGAACTATAAATAACTTTTGAAAGAGTGATCTTTGCACCCTTACTTACTTTCATGCAATTCTTCAAAACCCCTTTCTAGTGAAATAACGACGAATTCCACGGGTGTCGTATATGTGTTATGGAGTCGTACTAAGTCAAGAATAAATGAACGACCCTCGTATGCTGTAATAGAAGCCATGAAAAGCATAATGCAAAGATGGAATCTTGTAATTGCCTTGTGGTTCATTTACTGAGACAGTGCGATATATATATATATTATTCAGCACAGAATTCTAGTTTCAAGTAAATTTCTTAATTATATTAATTATATATAATTCGGGTTCTTGTTTTAGATAGTGTAATAATACCATGCTGATTTGTATCGTATTTAAATTAGGGGAAATAAGTTCACTGCAATTAGACTTCATTTTAGTGTCATTAAGGGAAGATCCCTACGTATTATTTGTGCAGCCACATTTGTATATCGCCATGACCGAAAACAGAAACTGAAAATTAGTTCAGTTCCAGAGTGATTAATGTACAAACCGAACTATCTGACTTGACATCACAGTTAGACATGTAAGGAAAGGGAAATCTATGTAATAGTGCGATGATTTATCTTTGAGCTATATGACCGTTCTCAACCCTTTGTATACTGAAAACCCCTAAATGGGTACTATGGCAAACAGATAAGACGCAGATGAAATGCTGCAAAAATGCGGCTTTTCATCGGGATATGCACAGTTTGCTAAGATCAATACAATCCTCGGGGACTGAAATACATAATTATTTGGAAATTTCTTCATGTGACCCCTAAAATATATAACGTACAATCACATCCTTATTGTAGTTATCTCTATTGGAAAATCCTTCAGAATGCATAGGGCAAATGCCCTTATTGCGCCAATCGCAACAAAATTTGTCTGCTTTTCTCGTCTGTTGAAATGTTTAAGAAGCCATTATGGCAAACAGTGTGGACCCAGATCAGACTGCTCCTATAGGAGCAGTCTGTTCTGGGTCCACGCTGTTTACTTCTATACTTACTTCGTCAGTAATGTAATGCAATTATTTGCAGCAGACGACTTCAGCAGACGACATTTTCAGATGCATTTTTTTTTCTTGGCGCTTTAAGGGTTAAAGAGAAATAACTGCTAGAAAGGAGCAAAGCATGAAATGTGTGCATTTTTTACATTCTTTGCGATTTTAAGAGCAAATGGACCTACGTGTATTACGCTGATGCACTTTGATTTGACAGGTGATTATTATAAGCATGTTGTCGGTCAATTCTTTAAAGAACCAATAGTCTTTTCTTAACTTCTAACAAAGAAAACAAACACAGTTTGCATGTTGGCGCGCTTTAATGTGAGCAAATGAGCAGCGTGACATGGAAGGACGTTGTAGACCTTGATGAGATCTATTTAAGAAGTTCTTGTAAAAGCCCTGCCAGTAACACAACTTACTTAACCCTTAGATCTTCTCATTGCCGAAGTACCTGCCGTCCAGCCCACATGACACCAAACTTTCTATTTTTTGTTTGGCGAAAACTTGCTGTGATTTAAACAGTGCAGTATACCACATAGCAATGACGACGTGCAAATCAACACGGCAAGATCTCTTGCTCGAATCTATACAAAATTTTGTGTGTTGCTCACATCTGTGAAGCCGCCTTAGAACTGATTTTTCACGACACTTCGTTCACAAATACCTGATTATTCTCAGTCCGTGCATGACGACTGAGCAATAATATACTGCACAACCTTTGTTAATGCTAGTACCGACTAGACAAATATTCTGCTCTATTTGATGAAACGAGCAGAATGTTAATGTTTAAGGAAAAATAAACCGCTAACAATTTCAGTGATAATTCTAACATGTTGCTATATTCTCAGGAGAGTTAACAAGAAAAAAAACCTGTACAAAGCTACATATGTCAGGTGTCACTACGAATATTACAGGCTTCAAGAGAGTGAAATAGAACATGTATTTTCCTATTTCTCAACCAAAGCATATTTTAGAGTGGAATAGAAAATTTATTTTCCTATTTCTCAATCAAAGCATATTTTATTGGTACTGGAGGAGACATTGCAAAACACATAAATAAACTGTGATTGCTATGAAAATAATCACATACTGCGCTCAAAATTAGCTTAACTGGACATATACTAGCCAAAAGTTCTAACAGGCCACCTGCATTTTATTAATTTTCTTCAAAACGTATAATGACATGACTAGTCTTTTTGCATCTCGAAATAGCCAGACGTGTCCTGTACCTTAGACAGTAAAGATTTTGACAAAATGTTCAACAGCATATGCAGGATGCCAATTTTAATAGTGGTACCCTCATTTTCAAAATTCGCATTTTGGCTTAATTTGTGAGTCATGACTTTCCGAAATAACCCCTTTCACAGGCGAAACGTTTTCATTTCAAAAGCAAAACTCGTACAGGACACTAAAGTGCTGAACTGAACATTCCATCTGCATGAGACTCTTTGCTATTTGCCAAAGTGTCAAAAATTACCCCACCATCCAATGCAAATTCATGTGAATTTTGAAATTGAGGGTATTAGTCTGGTGTATGAAATTCAAAAAGGCCCTAAATAAGGAGAAAAATACACCCACCATTAGAAAGGATGAAAATGGTCTCAAATTAAAGCTTATCATCACTAAATTCAATATCCGCCTGTTGACACTTCGAAAAAGTGTAGCGTCATAGTGTAAAATGGGCAGATAACTCTATACCATGCATGTCAGAAAGTTACTAGACAGTCATTTAAACGATGAAAACGACATGTTTTCATGCTTATCAAAATCCAAAAGTTAATTGTTTTCAAAAGTAAAATTAATCTTAAGGAGACTCATATTTTAATTTAAATCATTGAAGTTATCTTGACGTTAGTGACGTCACGTTACGTAATTCAACCCTCCAAAATCGTTAAAATAAACTTTTTCACATTGATTCCTGAGCTGGATATTCAATATTCTGTCAAATACTTGCAATAATCAAACCACAAAATGTCTTAGCTTTGCAATATATTAAAGGTTGATTCCTACTATTCAGACGCAGAAGGTTATATTGCTTTAAAGATGCCAACCCCTTTGGGAGCAATCCGCCATATTTGACGTGTTTTCATAAGTAAATGGAATTCAAATAAGCCCTAAATAAGGAGAAAAATACACCAATCATTCGATAGGCTGAGACGGTCTTAAGTTAAAGCTTACCATCTCTACTTTAAATATCCAGGTGTTGACACTTCGAAAAAAGTGTAGCGTCATATTGTAAAATGGGGAGATAACTCGATACTATGATGTTCGAAATTTATGAGGAAAAATAATGCATTCTGGCATACCCATTGAAGAACTTATGTTGTGAGATGCAATATGTTTTTTCCATATGTGCAATTTAATTTTTGTAATAAGCTTAATAGCTATTTTTATTTTGCCTTAATCCATCTTCCAAAATTCAGAAGGGGTCAAGGTCAAACATCTGTAATTTTATTGGTTATTAGATTCTTAAAAAATCTATATCTAAAGAGTTCCTTGGCAAATAGTCTCGTGACCAACTTAGATAACCTTGCACCCTTGGACAATTTTTCATGGATGCCACATTGTTAATTATGACCACTATGATGCGAAACAAAATTGTCCAAACATAAACCTGTTAAGGCTATGAGAAAATGCATGTTTTCCATGGCAACCCATAACCGATTCAAGAATGGGGTGTGCCTATAAAATAACTCATTTCTCAGCTGCTACTTATTGTAGACTATTTAACTTGATACCACATTAAAGTTTAGACATAGACCTTTTAGTTATTTGTCACATATGCAAATTATAATGATCTTATTTGCATATTCATAAATATTTATTAAAACATTAAAAATGTGATTCAATAATGGGGGTGTATCTACAAAACCAATGCTATCTCAACTGCTACGTATCATAGACTACTAAAATTGTACCAAATAAAATCTTAGTCACATGTCTTTTTTTCATGGTCAGATACACAAATTATCTTATTTGCAAAATTTGCTATTTCATGAATATTCGAAAAATAGTTAAAAAAAGAAACATCATTAAAATTTAAACAGGTTGATTTCAACACCATGTTTTCATTGTTGCATGTTGTTATGTCATCAGAGATCAGTGATGCAATTAGACAAGTCCATACCTCCAGTGGTCCTATATTTGCATATTCATGAATATATATGAAATCGAGAAAAATAGGGATAATCACATAAAGCATCAGGGGGTGGGGTGGGGGCGAAGTGAGCTGGTTGATAATCAGACCTTTAACCCTTAGGAAATTTTCTCATGCTTGCCAAAATGTTAAGTGGGCCCCCCTAAATGAAAAACAAGTTGTTATAAACAAAACCTGTTTGGGCTATGTAAAATGCATAGTTGCCATGGCAGGTCATAATGCTATTCTCAAGAATTGGTGTGTACCAACAAAATTCTCATATCACAGCAGTATCTCATCCTTGAACAATATACGTGGTACCAAATTAAAGCTTAAACTGCTTTCACTCATAGGTCAAATATGCAAGTGTTCTAATTTGTATGTTCATAACTATTAATGAAAGCAATAGAAATGAGAGAAAATTGCAGAAAAATGAATGGGGTGTACCTACAAAAGTACCTATATCTCAGCTGCTTATTATCCGTTCCAACCGAACTTGGTACAAAATTAATGGTACCACATGGCACCTTTAGTTAATGGTCTGATATGCAAGTTATCTAATTTACATATTCATGAATATTAATGAAGCCATAAGAAATAAGAGGGGAAAACGAAGAAAATGTAAGGGCTGTTCTTACAAAATTAGCTATATCTCAGCTGCTATGTGTTCTCTACTACCAATTTGGTACCATATAAATGCTTAGACATATCAGGTTTTATATATTTACCTTTAGTGGTATAAGATGATTAGCAATTGAGATCTTAATGATCTTGTAAGTACACTATCATTAATTTGACTTCGAATATTTCTTATTTTCTTACGTTTTCATTTGCATACAGGAATATTCAAATCAGATAACTAGCATGTTAAATAACAGAGTAAAGGAAAATTACATTAGCTTTGATTAGGTACCAAGTTTTGAAGTTTATGATAAATGGTAGCTGAGATATGAGAAGTTTTGTAGGTACATCCTCAATGTTTTTTTCCATTTTTCCACAATTTTTTCTCTTTTCTAATGTTTTCATTAATATCCACGAATATTTTAATAAGATAATTTTTATATCATATCATTAGGTAAAATATTTGTATCTTAGCATGTGTTTGGTACCAAGTTTAGTTCCCTAGGGCAATTAGCTACTGAAACATAAGAAATGTTATAGGTACACCCCCTACCTTTTTCTCCGATTTTCCCAAATTTCTCGTGTTTTCATGAATATTCATAAATGATATAAAAAGATCATTTACATATAAGTTCTTTGATTAAATAGAATATGTCTTAGCATAATGTTGGTGCCCAGTTTAGTACTCTATGGCAATAAGCAGCTGAGAAAATGAAAAAATTGTAGGTGCACCCCTTTTTTGCAATTTTTGCTTTCCTTTGTAATGTTTTGATTAACATGCATGACTTTTTAAATTATATAAATTGCCTACAAGTTAAAAGAAAAAAATATAATTATCTAGACTTTGATTAGGTGCCAGATTTTGAAGTTTGTGATAAATGGAATCTGAGATATGAGTAGTTTTGTAAGTAAACCCCATTATTTTTTTCTATGATTTTCTTTCATTTCTAATGTTTTCATTAATATTCATGAATATGATAATTAGATAATTTGCATATCTTATCGTTAAGTAGATGGGTTTTACCTTAGCATTTATTTGATACAAAGTTTGGTACTCTATGGCAAGGGGCAACTGAAAATATAAGAATTTTCTTGGCACACCCCTAAATTCATGAATATTCATGAATATAAGAATAAGATCATTTGCATATCAGACGTGGATAAAAGTGCTATAACTAAGCATTGATTTTTTGCCAGTTTTAAAATTCTTGATCTATTAGCAAATAAGGGTTGAGTAATTTTGTAGGTACACCCCTTATTTTCTGCAATTTTCCCAAATTATTTCATTAATATTCATGAATATGCAAATTATGTGATTTGAATATTGGACCATTTGGGTAAGAACGTTTTGTCTTAACATTGATTTAATACCAAAAATAGTAAGTGAGTGTGATCAGGAAATACCACTATCACAAACCGCAGACAACCCCGTGGCACCGCGAGGAAGAGTCACCCAACCATCAAGAGACACCAGGAAGACAAATTAAGCAAAGCAACCAGCTCTCTCTTCCCCATCAAGGTGATTGCAATACTAGATGGACATAAAGTAACATACAACAAAACATAGAACAATTACAGACTCCCACAATGGGAGTTACAATAAACAAAAGGTCAACAACAACAGAACCACCACCTTAGAATGGACAGCAGCCTAAGCCACCGGGAGGCTTAAATGCATTTTACTGGTACCAAATCTTCACCCTAGATTCTGCTGTTGTTGAAGTACAAGAAATGTTCAGCTCGCATGGAGGCCATCTAACTAATGCAATGTATCATCATGGAGAAACACTCTAATCAAATTAACATATTAGATTTTACATATCTGATTATGCGATGAAAGGCCTATATCTAAGCTTTAATTTGATTTCAAGTTTAGTAGTCTAGGATAAGTATTGTTTGTCTACATTGACCTGAGACATGTAAATATTCAATGACCTTTCTTCCAATCTTCGGGAATCTTCGTAAAATGTGTGCCTCTGATTATTGCACAATTACTTTTATGCATGAAACAAATCACATTTCCTCGATAGCCTAATGGATAAGAGACTGTCCTTTCTGCCCAAAAGATGTGGGCTCCAGTCCAGTATCATTTCATTTTTTTTCTTCTTTCTTTTTAATTTGCTAGTTTGTTCATCTTTATCCTTGACTTTGTGTAGACATGGATATATTTTTTTGTGAATCTGGCATACGTTTATTAAACAAATACACACGTAGAACCGTGAATAATTTCAATAAGCCGAAATGTAATAACTCTTTGAAGGCTGAGTGAGTTTTATACTTCTGTTGTCATCTGCTTACTTTTTTTTCAAAATAAACTTTTTCGAAAGCATCTTTCAGGAACACTATAAGAGTGTCAAATGGTCTGTATCCACAAGTGCGGATCCAGTGGGGTGGGGGGGGGGGGTTGAAAGGGGGTCTGGACCCCCCCCCTGGAAAATCACGTTATATGGGTTTCTATAGGGAATAAGCAATTGGACCCCCCCTCCCCCCCCCCCCCCCCCCCCCCCCCCCCCGGGAAAGGTTGGACCCCCTGGAAAATGTTGGACCCCCTCTGGAACCTTGAAAAATGATAGTTTTCTTTGATTTGACTTCTGTAAAATAAGCTGAGGACTAAAAAAAAAAATAGCTTTTTTTTGGCAGATCAACCTGGACCCCCCTGACGAAAATTCCTGGATCCGCGCATGATCCAGATCAGGACTGACGTTCTGTCGGTACTGATCTGGGAAGAACAAACTGTTTGCAAAGGTTATTAGCAGACAACAAAAGTCCCCGCTGACAAGAAAAGGGTGAGGAAAGCTAGGAAATAATGAATATAAAAGTGACTAAAGACAAATGAAAGATGTAAAGCTCACCACGAGATGACGTGAAATACAAGAACAATTTTAGATTTAAAAAAGTTGTAATTTGACAATTATATAAAAAAGGCTTTTCCAAATTTTGGTCCAGGAAGGCTTGATTTGTAAGTTGCCACTTAACCACTAGGCTACCAGACCATTTGCGTTCATGAATCGACATTTTCTTCATATTCCTGTTAAAAGTATGACCAACGTCGGAGTATTTCACGAAAACGCACGAATATCACGAAGATTTTGGCGAAAATTAATCAGCCTCATGTCAATTTGGGCAGGCTATAGGTGCTGAGATAAGAATGAGTGTGTAGGTACAGCCCTATTCTTGAAAATCGCATTAGATTTTGACATGGAAACTGCATTTTCACATAGCCCAACAGGTTTATTTTTTAGGATAACTTGTTTTCCTCATTTGGGAGATCCGAATGAACAATTTGGCACCCATGACAAATTGCCCTGGGCGTCCAAAGTAGGTCAAAAAAAGCTCCCAAACTAAGTCTGTTTCTGTGGAAAAAAACATGAAAAGGTTTCTATAACAGTAACTGCTGTTTTTGAAAACATGCTTCCTGATGATATAAGTACATCGTATAGGGAGACATGATCAGTTATGCGTATGCACGGACGCATGCGTATGCGTATTCACAGACAGACATACGGATATGCGGACAGATCATAATACGAGTAGTATACAATGAACCAAATGCAATATCCCCTTCATGTTTTAATCAAAACGAGAAAAGCGCATTTAACGATGCTCAACTTTACTTTACTACAGGCTACTACATCTACTTATGTTACGTCATATTATACGCACATATTCGGACAGAATTAGTAAACCCTGTATGGATGATGTTCGCTCTATTGCATTTTAGTATTTCTACGAGAAGTCATCACTCATATGCTTTAAATTCCAATCATTAAGCCAATACAGAAAGGCCGCTTTGAAATTCGTTTTCAGGTTTTTATTATTTTCTTTAACTGGCGTTACGTTATGTAACTTACGGTTAAGTTACGTTCGTCGTTCATCGTAGCTTGTAGTCAGAAACGTTATAACGACAATCTGAGATGCCACACAGCACACAGCATTTCCTTTACTTTTAATATTTATCATGTTTATTATTTGGCGTTATTATGCAGGAGGGTTGACATCTCCAAGTATTGTCTTTTATGAAAAGATGTCAAATGTTGCGGTTGCCCGCAAAGGGGTCGGTTCCTTTACAGCGTTATAACTTTTTGCGTATAAATAGTAGGAAACAACCGTTTATATATTTACAAAGCTAAGACAATTTTGGTTTTGATTATGAAAAAGATTTAAAAGAATAATGAATATCCAGCTCAGGAATCAATTTGAAAAAGTTTATTTTAACGAATTTTGAGGGTTGAATTACATAACGTGACGTCACTAACGTCAAACCGACCTCAATGATTTTTTTAAATTATGAGTCTCCTTAAAATTAGTTTGACTTTCAAAAAATATTATCCTTTGGGGTTTAAAAAGTGTGAAAACGTGTCGAATTTATCAATTAAATGACAACTGGCAACTTTGTGACATGCATGGTACAGAGTTATCTGCCCATTTTACACTATGACGCTACACTTTTTCGAAGTGTCAACAGGCGGATATTGAAAGCAGACATGATTAGCTAAATTTTGAGACCACTTTCATCCTTTCTAACGATGGGTGTATTTTTGACTTAAAAATTCGAGTCCATACACCAGACTATATGTGTATTCGGCAAAGCCTCCCGGATACAATTTAATGAATTTTGCTTAGCCGTTTTCTGGTTTCGTTTACTGATAGGCTGGTCTATAAGGTAATGCAGATGACATTGATCTAGTTCTTACAGCTTTTCAGAAAATCGGTAAAAACACACGTGGCCGGTTAGAACTTTTGACTAGTATATATACTAGAAGAAGAACTAGTTCATTTTCAGCGGTTGTGTACCTTCAGCATTTGAATGTGATTTGTAATTAGAATCGCTCTTTTTAAGAAAATTGGTTAAATTACAATTCTATAAAAGCAAATTACGACTGTTAATATGGCGAGTATAAACACCTGCTGCTGCTTTTAACAACTAGCTTGTATGTAGGCTTTGCTTTGATTGCGAAAATAACACAACTGTGCTTGTTTTGCATAACGAACCTAGCGAGTTAAGTTGTTGTTTAAAAGATTCATTAAGTGCTTTGTTTTGTAAATATATAATTATACATTCAATTTGTGTCACAGCATTAGTATATCAGTAGCGCATACCTAATATAGTGTATTGTATCAGTAAGTATATTCTTGAACAGTCATATTTGCGCTTAAAAGAATCTCCTCTTAAAGAAGTGTTGAAATCTCTGTTGTGGCGAAATATACATTTCCTTAAAGGAAGTTCCTTGGAAACGGAATGTAATATTACTGGGACTTTTGGTGTTGAGATTAAAGCATGTCTTATCACGTGTCTGATCGTGCAATAAACAACTCCTCCGCGGTGGAGTGATGGGAAACTTGTCAATCTGATGGCTAGACGGACTAAAGCTTTTGCCGTTCTGACACATATTTTGGCTGATAAATCTGGGTAAAAAACGATTGATCTAACTTCCAAACTTTGAAGCTTGAAATTTATACATCTGGACAGAGAGACGGAAGCAAATTTGGTTTGTTTAAACAGGGCCGTGAAGGGGGTTAAACATGTTAAATGGTAGGAAAACTCGTGGCCATATATTTCACTGATAGGAAAAAAAAAATAAGTACAAAAATAGATGAACAATGGAAAGCCTAGTGGTATACAAAGATGATATTACGAGTGCTTATCTGAGCTGAGCCGCGACATGTGATTTCCAACAACAAAGTGGCATTTCGACAAGTGTAGACTCAGTTGAGCCTGTGCAGCCTTTTGTTAAGCTTAGAAACTCCATAGTTTTTTCGGTCAGTAGGTTAACAGTCATAAAATATTCAAGCGACCAACAAAGGCTCTGATCAGTCTGCGCAGGCTGGTCTGAGCCTTTGCTGGTCGTAATACCACATTGTTGGAAATCTCGTGTTATCATGGCTCAATTATGTCATTGCATTTATTAAACGAGTTAGGGGAAAGAGATAATATGCGAGGCTTGCCGACACCAATCCAGACCTGCATGTATGGGTTAATCAACCTGTTTGATGTAATGCCTACAGCCTAGTCCATGAAGCCAGAGACATGGGTCTGTGGATTCCCCAGACGCAAACTGAATGACATACGGTACATTTTTTGATGTTCCAGTTTGATGTTTTACTCACATATAAGCGACTTTATATCAACAGAAGACGAATGAGACGACCGGGGTTCATCCATGTCATCTTATGTTCTCATTATTTCTCTCCCAAAGACGTATCAGTTGGTGTGTCTAGCGATGTTGCACTCGTCCTGCAACCAGGCCTAAAAGTGAAAATAAAATATGAGCCGCGGCATGAGATTTCCAACAATGGGGTATATGCGACCAGCAAAGCCTCAGATCAGCCTGCGCAAACGCGCAGTCTGATCAGAGCCTATGCTAGTCGCTTGAGTATTCTATGACTGTAAAGCTACTGATTGATACCATTTGGAGTTTCTAAACTTCAAAGGAGGCTGTCCAGGCTCATCTTATTCTACACTTGTCAAAATGCCACATTGTTGGAAATCACATGCCACGGCTCATATTTTTTGTCTGGATGTTTTCTTGTGACTTGATTGATTTAGATATGTCTTTTGGGAGCGCATGGGCATGGTTAATCTGAGTACCCATGGCACATATTTTCGAATAAGGTGGAGGATCAGGATACCCATGTTGATGCCTGAGCCAATGAGAATTTTCTTAACCATTGGGAAATTAACATCGACTTTTCTATTTGAATCTGTCAAGGGTCTCGATGGGCAAAACTTTTGTATGTAATATTGTGATTATGCCCTTGTGCATCACTTATCATTTGTTTTGGATACTCAAAAGAACCGTCTCACGCAGCGGTGCTCTTAAGTGTCCACAACATTTGTTATGAACGCGAGTTAGGAAAACTGATTTTTAAATACTCACTCCATTATGGAGACTTGATTGTATTGATCCCTGATCTTTGCTCTCTTTCTTACTTTAATCTATCCTTGCCAAAACCCCTTTACATCCAAACACTGTTTTGATATTTACTATATATACAAGAATACAAAGGCTGTGTTTTTGAGCATGATGAGTGTGAGTTTCATACCCACCAGCACAGATACATGTGTTCATAGGTTTGCACGCATGTTTGCTCTGTGTGTGTGTGTGTGTGTGTGTGTGTGTGTGTGTGTGTGTGTGTGTGTGTGTGTGTGTGTGTGTGTGTGTTAGGGATTCAAGAACTATGACATGAAAAAATCTGGCTGTACAATTTGCCGCCAGTGAGGGTCGATGCTGGTTCATTTGTAATGAACATTTATATTTAACACCTTTATAGTTTAAATATAAGCTTAAACTCAGCTCTGCGACAGTTTTTTCTCATGGCAGGGCTCATGTACATGTTTTAGAAATCGTTTTAGAATTGTAAGTATCTAAAGAACTTAAACATTAATGTCTCTCACAATTCTTTTAGAATGGCAGTTGATTACATACTCATGTGTTTCAAATACTAGTACTATTTATAAAATATATGTAAGATATGTTTTACTGTATATACTGGTGAGACAAAAAATAAAGATACTAACTGCTACCTGCACAGCTTTTTTTTATCCCCTTCCTTAAAACCCTTCATTCGGAATCAAGGTTGACAATTACGTAAACAGAATGATAGGCTGCTGATTCTTAATACATGTATCTAAATTCGGACAGCATAGGTGAGTAAAAACGTTCCTATCATGTTATACCGTGTAAAATTTCGACACCACACGGTGGTAATAATGAGCTAAAACCATTACAGAGCCAGGGAATTATCTGAGAAAACGAGTCCTTCTGAAATAGAGAGAACCTGCAAAACCGGAAAACAACAGACTCGGTTTAATTGAGTTTGTTCATGATTGTAAATGGAAAGAGCAATATGACTCACACCCACTTGTACAGGTTTAATTGACATTCTGCTTCCTGAAGCACCAATATGTAATAGATAAAGGATTCTTTTCCGAGGCTTTCCTGTTTAAACCGCGAGGTGGGCGTAGCCCACCGAGCGGTTTAAACAGAAAGCCGAGGAAGAATTCTTTATTTAGCTTGTAGTATGGCACAGGCGCAAATAAACACGTGTTACTGACACCTGATGAAATTTACATTCGCTCCTCCCTGCATCCGGCCTAAGCTGTCAATTAAATTACATTTACCTACGTTTTTTTGTCGCTATTTGGAAAGTTACCGCCTACATCGCTGTTTAACTAAAATTGGACGTTAGAGTACGGTTTTAAGCTCCTCCTTCGTCGTTATTCTAGGGTGTCTGATTTACACATCAGCAAAGACCAAAGAAAAAAAGTATCGGCCATACTACAAATGAAAAATATCAACACTAGACTTATCAAGTTCACATCATATTAAGATTTACGTCCATTCCATAATGGCAAGTGTCGACATACATGGTAAAGATGAGCTGAAAAAAAATACTGTGACTGCAGGATTTCCCAAAAGCAGCATAAACCACGAACAACATTATTTTCGTTAAAGCCAGGAAGTATCGGAGTAAAATCAATATAACTTGATGCAAAATGTTAGTATGCTTTATGACATGTAAGTGTTTCCTTTGCATGTGGCTAGTATAGTAAAACAGTAAAAAGTGCCAGATCTGTGTCTTATAACTTAATACATACTTATTATATGCATTTGCAGAATAATTATTTAACAGATAAAATGACAAAAATAGGAGGCGAAACTATAAGAAATACTATTCATATGAGCTAATATTAGTACAGTTAGACTGTGCAAAACGGCCATTCAAAATAGACAAAACAAATATCTTAATGACAAAACGTAGCTTAATGAAGGTCGAAAGCAATACTTTTGACCTGCATTAAGTGATAATTGGTCTTGAAAACCAATTTTTGCTCTTTTTGAGAGTGTCCGTTTACACAGTTTTACTGTAATATGTTATAGATAATTAACAAAATAACAGTCTATACGTCGTGATATTTGCACTTCCTATGGAACAAAATACATGTTATAAATTGGCAAACAATTTAATTGTATTTTATGTCTTTTTGTTGGCATTATGTAATAATTAAATTGACAATTCTATACTTTGTCAATTGACTTTTTGTTACCATCATGTAACACTTATATTGACAAACCAGCAGTCCATACGTTGCGATTATTGTATACCCTATGTCTTTTTGCAACAGTTAAATTAAATTAACCAGCAGTCTGTACTTTGTGTTAATTACATAACATATGTATTTTCTATAACATATTAACTAGCAACCCAGCAGTGTATACTTTGCATTGCATAGTCTATGTACCTTGTTTGCAATATACAACAGAGTTATTGACAAACAACCAATCTATATTTTGTGATCATAGCATTTCCTAAGTATTTTCGTTAGCATTATGCAGCAGTTTTTACGTACCAACAGCCTGCATTTGATGTTATTGCACTTTCTGTGTATTTACGTTAACACATTGAAACAGATAAACTGACAAATTTTGCAGTTATTGCAGTAACTATGTATTTTCGATAGCATTATCAAACATACGAATTGACAAACCTGTTGTCTTTGTTGTGTAGTTGCATTACCTTTTTATTTTCGTTAACATTATGAAACATTTAAATTTACAAACTTTTGTTATTATTGTATTTTCCTGTGTATTTTTGACAACATTATGAAACAGATGATTTGACGACAGTATCAACCTGGTAGGCTGTGAACTGAAATTGAGGTTGTTACACTATTCATTTGTATTATGAGACAAATAAAATGACACGCAAAGAAATACTGTAATTGCATTATAACTACATGTACTTAAAACATGTTGTATAGGATATAGGTCATATATTACAATTATAAAGGAATTAAGTGGGAACGAGCGTAGCGAGTTAACCACTTAATTTCTTTATGACCTACTTATAGCTTTCTCCTCTCTTTTTCGATTGCTCCTTTGGAAATGGTCGCATTGACCACTTAACGGATTTACATAATGGTTTTACTTAATAGATATTATAATTTTTGACAAAATATGTGATTAAGTTGGCCAAATATTTATATTTCTGTGCAAACTGATTGGTCGTGAAGTACGGGAAGGGGCGGAGTAAACTATAAAAGATATTTTTCAATAGGTACCCCCGTGTGCATCTGTCAACAGATTCGTGAATTGATCACGAACGAAGTAGAAAGGTTTGTAGTAGACACTGGCAAACATCTGATCAGATAACTAATGAAGCACAGCAAAAGCGGAAGTTGAGGAGTTTAAATTAAAGTAGCTGCAACCATGGTGCATTTGGAATTTCAGAATATGTGGCAACGTGTGCAGTATTTGCTACGACCACGTATGTATGAAATGCGAAAGTTTGGTCGTTTCTAACAAGAAACTCGTTATTGAAGAATTCTGAGCATAGGAGAATCTATGACGGGTTTCTAATATGTCATAAATGATAGCATGTCTCTTTGTAATGATGTATTTCACCATAACAATCTCTTATCTATGTTCCATTTCTATTATCAAATCAATTGTAAGAACCCGTACTAGACTCCATTTGATACCATTAGAGACAAACATATCTCCTGACGTTTTCTGACTGTTAATACACCGGCACCAGGAGCAATCATCCTTAGTGATTAGTGAACAAAGAAGGTGCAGACCAGACTTCGCATGCGAAGTCTGTTCTGGATCTACATTGTACTATACTACAGTACTGAAGTGCAAATGTCACTAGGATGTACACTATCAAATTAATTCCTTAAGAGAGCAGACTGGGTTAGTGTTTCCGTTTTCTGCAATGGATGGAAATGGCGGATCGCTTGTGAACCGGTCTAGATTTATGTGCCATTGTAACTATTCTTTAACCCAAACGAGGACCGACAACACATGGCGTCGCTCATTACTGTCACTATTATGTCATTGTAACGCAATTATTACCAGGTTTTATTTGAAAGTATTATCTGATGTCTATAATGTTTAAAACTTCTAGAAAATCGGTTCATTAGCTAGCCGTATTGATCACAAGCTGTACTTAACTTTAATAATAGCAATTTGGATTGTTTATTATATGTTGTCATATATGTAAGTAACATTCGGGGAGTTCTCGTACATTCGGTATACTGCCTTCACTTGCACGTTTTATGCAGATTCAATCGACAAAAAGAAATACCAATCGCTGCAAAATGCATCAGAGAAGTAATACACGGCAACTAAAATGAATTAAGATTGTGTAGACGCTCAGCTAAAGTTTGGTTATAGTTTTAGCACTTTGTGAGCAAATTTAATACAAGCATAATTACGGTCAATTTTTGATAAACAATAATAACCAAAGGCTATATTCCAAGCCATAAGGTCAAAGTTCCTTTTCCCATGTGTCATTTTCATTCCCAGAGCATGGACAGAAAGTCATGTGCAAGGGATTGTATTTGGTGAAACTGTAGTTAGCCACATGTAAGTTTCTGCAGGTGCAGTTATCAGTGTTGCTGCAGTTGCAATTGTCAATGATGCTGCAGTTTCAGTTGTAAATGATGCTGCAGTTTGCAGTTGTCAGTGATGCTGTAGTTGCCGTTGTAAATGCTGTTGTCAGTGCTTCTGAAGTGTTGGTTGTCAAAATGCTTCAATTACATTGGTGAATTATGACACAGTTGCATTTGTAAATAATTCTGCAATTGCAGTCACCAATGAAGCTGCAATTGCGTTTATCAGTATTGCTGCAGTTGCAAAGGGAAATAGTGTTGCAGTTACGAATGTTGCTACAGTTGCAGCTATCAATCAATTGTAGATTTCAATAAAACATCATTTGCAGTTGTCAATGTTGCGTTTTTTATCAGTGCTACTGCAGTTGCAAAGGGAAATAGTGTTGCAGTTACAAATGTTGCTACAGTTGCAGCTATCAATCATGTTGTAGTTTTCAATAAAACAACATTTGCAGATGTCTATGTTGCTGGAGTTGCAGTTATCATGCAGTGTGCTCAGGTTCAAATTGCCAATGTTGCCCCAGTTGCAGTTGTCAATGTTGCTGAAGTTGCAGAAGTGCTTGAGTTTTACTGATGACTGACCTATATACTAGAGTTGGTTTCATGAAAGAAAATTTGAACTAGAGTATCCCTTTAAGCCCCTCCACCCGGCATGGATCTTTGGGTCAGGTGTCATACGGTTCTCCAGGTTACGTTTTGCTCTGATCAATGGTTGTAAAGATCTACACGGCTGAACGACTTCAAATACAAGAGTTTAAAGAGTTATAAATTTTGATCAGTAGCCCTACCCCTGGCATGGACCCTATTGTCGGACGCTACAGAAAAAGCCTCAAATGTGCATATGGTCCAAGAATAAATGCTTTCTAACGAGATTGATATGAAAACTTTAACACAGAAATACCACGTTTTCAAGATGTGCTAGTTTTTGCCCTCAAGCCCCGTCCCCGGGAATGTAGCCTTAGGATCAATTTTATTAAAGGGATACACTACATATACATTATGAAAATATACTAATCCATACCTCTGAGCAGGGACCCTGGAGTCCGTTGTCACAGAATGAAAGCCACTTCTGCATGGTACATTTGGTCCAAGTTTGAATGCTTCCTGATAATTGTTTTTATCCAAGATATGGACTTCTAGAACTTTGTAGTAGAAGCCCGCGCTTCGCAGGTTACCACTCTCGAGTAAGATTTTTACAGACAGGCGAACGGACAGACGGATGACTTGGCTCGCACAATGATTATTGTGCACACCTGCAATATCAGGATCTTCCATTTAAAAATGTAGAGGTGTTAGCGCACGTTACGAGCCTGAAGACAGATTTTAAATATATTCGATCTTGACTATTGAATACACGTTCATATGCTTACTTCGAGAACTTCTTTGTACTGTACACACCATGACAATCATTTAGTCTATTATAAACACCTTTAATAAAAGAAAAATTCGCGTCAAGAGCCGTAAGACAGATTTTAGTATATGTGACCTTGACCTTTAACTCCAAGGTCATATCGATAATCTGAATACGAACATCCTCGGGCAGGAATAAAACAAATTTCACTTCTATTAATGTTGAAAAGCATTAAAATGTTGAAAAGCATTAGGGCGTGACTGCCATTGAAATAGTAAGATTTGTATACAGGTAAATACCGAAAGATCCCAAATCATCTATAGTGCCATCCTCGGTAACCCAGGCGTGACCCATTCCGTACCCACTGCATTCATCACGTGATGAATGCAGTGGGTACGGAATGGGTCACGCCTGGGTTACCGAGGATGCTATAGTGCATGTGCAGTTGAAAATTTACACTGAAGTCGCGAGAAAACTTGTATCTAGATTTACGACCAGGCAAGAATCAAGCAACACTGTTCAGCTACAGTGGGTAGCTGTAATACAGAACTTATGCTTGCAGCTAATTTAAATATTTTGCTTTCTCTAATATGAGTAACAAAGACGCTGATCAGACTGTGCATATGCGCAGTCTGGTCTGCGACTGTGTTTTTCGCATGCAGTAAAAGCAGATTTTCTCGCGACGGGGAGGAGCCTTAAAGTTTACAATTTGTTACCACATGTTACAACTGGGGTACAATGGAATTATTTACTAGACAAAAAGCTGCACTACACCAGACGGTACATGCGAACATCAAATATCTTCTAACGCTTTGTCTGCCAAGGGCGAATTTGTCGTCTGCTGGTGATCTTTGCCAGCACTTTGGACCATGATCAAGACCGACAGAATGCCGACCTGATCTGGATCCAAACCGTTTGACACTCTGATAGTGGTCCTGAAAGAATTTTTTGAATAAGTTGATTTTGATAAAAGAAAAGTCAGCAGACGACGACAAAAACATGAAAAATATCCAGCATGCAAAAAGCTGAACAAATACTGTCCTGCCAGCCAAGAGTGACAGCGACGTCATGTCTTGTTTACAATTGTTAAGTTAAACATTAACTTGTACACACCACTTGAGCTAACGCGAATCGATAGATCACTTATGTATTAATCCTATCCTGCGGATAGGATTAATACATAAGTGATCTATCGATTTTAAGTCCCTGATAATTTTGTAAAATAAACATGATGTCACTGTCAGTCTTGGCTGGCAGGACAGTAACTTGATAATATCCGGCATCCTTACACAGCTCTGCATCACTAGTGATACCACAAGGTAAAGTGCATTTATATTAAATTATTTCAGTCGAATCATGTAAATTCAAAGTTCTCGGGATTAGAGGTTAAAATTCGAATTTTCAGCAGTTCGAATTAAAGAGAGATATAGACTTAAAATACATAACCCCAAAAGTAAGTATTATCTTTTTTTTATACATGTAAGTTAAGGGCGTCTACTGTACTTTTACGCACCCAACACACATGCTATTATTTATAGACATTTATTAAAAATGATCATAATTAGAACCTGTGAGTCCCGAAATAATTTCGAATAGCGAGTTTTTCGAAAAATCATAGTTCAAAATTTCAAGATTTTACTGTATTTCAAATATCTATAGGTAGAAATTTTATCGTTTGTATTGTTAATGCAGCAAACGACAGTTTTGCTTGTCCTGTTGTGTGGATGCGCTGGTTGTTCCGCACCATTGCTGTCATTATATAGCGTGGACAGGTATCTCCAATCGCGGTACATTTTTTTTTAAATAAATACAAAAAAAAACTTAGAAGAACGGAACATCTCACGCGGTATCCAAGAAATATAAACTTATTTCTAAATACTTGTATATCACAAAAACTCCAAATACAACGTGGTAATTTAGCAGAATCTGCAAGTGATTAAAAAAATTTCATTCACAGTTTGAGTGTCGGATATGAAACTTTTGGATGATTCAAAAATAAAAGAATGAGCCCGACATAACGTTTAGATGGTTCTAAAATGAAAGGTCGAACCCGCCTTAACGTTTGGATGGTTCCAAAATGAAAGGTCGAACACGACTTAACGTTTGGATGGTTCAAAATTGCAGGATGGGCCCAACTTAACGTTTGGATGGTTCCGAAATTGAAAGGATGAGCCCGATTTATTGTTTAAATGGTTCCAAAATGAAAAGGACGAGCCGGACTTAACGTTTAGATGGTTCCAAAATAAAAGAATGAGCCCAAAATGCCGTTTATGTGGTTCCAAAATGAAGAGAATAGACTGACTTAACGTTTAGATGGTTCTAAATTATTAAGACGAGCCGGACTTAAACGTTTGGATGATTCCAAAATAAAAGACTTAACATTTGGATGATTAGAAAATGAAAGAAGGAGCCCGACTTAAGGTTTGGATGGTAACAAAATGAAAGGACGAGCCCTACTTAACGTTTGGATGGTTAGAAAATAAAAGAATGAGCCAAACTTAACGTTAAAATGGTTCCCAAATAAAAGGATGAGCCTGAAATAACATTTAGACGGTTCTAAAATGAAAGGAGCGCGACTTAACGGTTGGATGGTTCCAAATAAAAGGACGAGCCCGACTTAACGTTTGGATGGTTAGAAAATAAAAGAATGAGTCCAACTTAGTGATAAAATGGTTCCAAAATATAAGGATGAGCCCAACTTAACGTTAAAATGGTTCCAAAATAAAGTATGAGCCCGACTTAACGTTTGGATGGTTCCAAAATGAAAGGATGAGCCCAACTAAACGTTTGGATGGTTAGAAAATAAAAGAATGAGTCCAACTTAGCGTTAAAATGGTTCCAAAATATAAGGATGAGCCCAACTTAACGTTACAATGGTTCCAAAATAAAGTATGAGCCCGACTTAACCTTTAGATGGTTCCAAAATGAGAGGATAAGCCCAACTAACCATTTGGATGTTTCTAAAATAAAAGGATGAGCCCAACATAACGTTTAGATGGTTCTAAAATGAAAGGACGAGCCTGACTTAACGTTAAAATGGTTCCAAAATGAAAGGATGAGCCCGACATAACGTTAAAATGGTTCCAAATTGAAAGGATGAGCCCGACATAACGTTAAAATGGTTCCAAATTGAAAGGATGAGCCCGACATAACGTTAAAATGGTTCCAAATTGAAAGGATGAGCCCGACATAACGTTAAAATGGTTCCAAATTGAAAGGATGAGCCCGACTTAACATTTAGATGGTTCCAAAATGAAAAGACGAGCCGAACTTAACAATTAGATGGTTCGAAATGAAGGGAGGAGCCCGACTTAACTTTATGATGATTCCAAAATGATTGGACGAGCCTGACTTAACGTTTAGATGATTTCAAAATCAAAGGTCGCGGCCAACTTAACGTTTGGTTGGTTCCAAAATGAAAGGACGAGTCCGACTAAACATTTTGATGATTCAAAAAAAAAAAAAGGATGAGCCCAACTTAATGTTTAGATGATTTCAAAATAAAAGGTCGAGCCCCACTTAATGTTTGGATGGTTCCAAAATGTAAGAATGAGCCCG
Source organism: Loripinus fragilis (assembly GCA_964019695.1). NCBI lineage: Eukaryota > Metazoa > Mollusca > Bivalvia > Lucinida > Lucinidae > Loripinus > Loripinus fragilis. Next base: position 82,374,025 of record OZ026520.1, on the reverse strand, counting down.
ACTAAAAGTTTGAATGGTTCCAAAATAAAAGGATGAGCCCAACTTGACGATTACATGGTTCCAAAATGAAAAGAAGGGCCTGACTTAACGTTGGATGATTTCTAAATGAAAGGACAAGCCCTACTTAAATATTTTTTTTATGATTTATACTCGTTTTAACACATATGAACAAACTAAAAAAAAGATTGCTTTTGAAAACATTTCTGGAAAAGATAAAATTTCATCTCTCCGAAAACTGCCTCAAATGAAGCTCTTGTCTACTAATGTGGTGTTCTGATAATCTTTAAAAACAGTTTTGGTCCAGAATAGGCCCAACAGATGTGAAATCTGATCTGGATCAAAAAGTGTTTGATATTCGGGTGGTATTCCTGAAAGATTTTTTTCGAAATTGATAATGATTGAAAAAAATATCATCAGACGACAAAAAAGCATAAAACAATCTTTAATAAAATACCCAGCATGTAAAGAGGTCAACACACTTACACGAATTAATTATGGTGGATTGAACATGTGCGTGTTGTTTGATGGGATATGCCTCATGCTAAGTCGTAGTTGTATTGGTCAGTTATAAAATTGAATACACTATCAGGTGACTTTTGAGTGACATTCTGGGCGTGACTTGGGAGACGTTACTTTTACACACCCAAAATATATGTTATTATCACATTATTAAATTCATATTCTGGACGCTATTTGCCGCAATAACCCATAGTCTGCATATGCGTTAAGCTCTTTTTCGCCAACAAGTTATCAGCCTGGCGTGATGATAACCGGAAGTCATGCACTTTGAAAGGAGAGGTTATCATGTCCATCACGTGACGTTCATCATTAGATGACATCAGATGTAAACAAGTGGCGTGAAGTTACGCAAAGTTTACGTCAATCCTATGTTTTACTTACATTTTTGTACGTCAAATGCGTTAAAACAGTGAATTGGAATATGTGATAAACAGATTATCTCACGGGGTTCTGGTTATCGCCCTCAGTATCAAACCTCGACCATTATCAGCCCTTGAGCTAAATCCTCGGGCTGATAATGGGGCGTCAGGTTGATACTTCGGGCAATAACCAAAACTCCTTGAGATTATCTCTAATTATAGATCATGTAAAGGTCCTGAACTCAGCGTGTCCCAAAATTATTTTACATTAGCGAATATTTCGAATATTCAATATTCGAACTATAACTGTAGTGTTAGCTTTGTTTATGTTCTCATTACAGATACCACCCAGTGTACATATCTGCACAATGGCATCATCCCGTTACGAATTGTATAATGCCTTGTTTACCCGTAGAAGATTTCTTGGAGTTATTTTGATGACGACTGTTATCATTCTTATAATAGCATTCCAAAACAGTGGTGAGTTCTCTGAGGGTCACAGTGAGTATAATACACGTTTCCGAACCACGCCCAAAATGTCACTCAAAAGTCATGTGATAGTGTATGACAAATTAACACGTGACTTAGTCCCACAGACAAAATCGCCCAAAAACAATCCGAGGTTCGCCTTAAAGATAGTGGATGGATGCATACCTGTTTAGTCCCTTGCATGCTGGGTATTTCTTCCATGCTTTTTGAAATCCGCCAGGACGAGGTTTATACGCGTATTCAGCCAAGCCTGGGTGTCAGATTGTTCATATCAAAGAAAAGCAATGTATAATGTGTATCATTCCTTTTAAGAGATTCCAACAAGGAAAAAGAGATAGAAAGACAAGAATTAGCAACAATAAGAAAACAGGCAAAAAGGAAATCATAACATCACTAGTGAAATATACCACTGCTCAAAATATCTAAGCTATTACAAAAAAGTAGATCCAGCTTAAAACATATTTCACTAGTGAAATATTTGACTCCATATCTCACTGCAAAACAATATTAGGAAATTAATGCGAGGTATATAATGTGTACTGGTATATATTACAATTATAGAGGGATTAATTTCTTTATAATTGTTATATATGAGATATGACCTACTTTTAGTTTCATATCCCCTTCTCTGCCCGCTCCTTTGGAAATGGTCGCATAGACCACTTAACGGATTTACTTAACGATTTTTACTTAGTACAGATATGATAATAAAATTGACAAAATATGTGATTAGCTTGACCAAAATTTTAATTTCTGTGCAAACTGATTGTTGTGAAACACAGGAAATTGTGGAGTGAACTATAAGTATATATTATAGATCATACGTGATAAAGTTGGCCAAAATTTTAAATTTCTGTGCCAACTGGTTGGTTTTGAAGCACAGGAAGGGGCGGCGTGAACTATGGGTATTAGGCCCCAGAGAGCATGATTATATATGTGAGTCGTCAACATAATGTAACTGACACCGCGTTGAGCCCTTATCATTTGAACTATCCAACATACCTTAGAATTATAGTGAATAAATACTAATCAAATTTCTCATTCCTTAACTCAAAATGAAACGTTCTTTTGAGCACCTTAAAGACACGTTTAGGCTTTTGGAGAAGTAAAAATCACATTTTATGCAAACATGCTTATCTGGTCCTATGTATTCATCAAACAATCGAGCTGATGTCCAGTATAAGGTACAAGTTGGCATGTGCATACAGCAAAGATTCAGATCAGTCCCCGCATTTGCTCAGTCTGATCAGATTCTTAGCTCACCGCGGAAGGAAATAATGAACACTTTACTACCAAAATTGCACCTATAGAAGACTGATCAGATTCTTAGCTCATTGCCTAAAGAAATGTTGAACACTTTATTACCAATTGTGTGCTTATTGCAGACTCTGATTAGGCTGCGCAGATGCGCAGCCTTATCTGAGTCTTCGATTGACGCACATGCCAACTTGTGCATTTGCTGGCTATCGGCTATATGTAAAATTATTAAAGTTCTCTTTCAGATGGAAATTTACAGATAAATGCCCTACACTTGTTTAAAGACACATACAAACAACAGTTCATGAGAGACACGCTATACAACACAAAACAATCAAGAAAATCCAGGAAGAAAAAATCCCAAAAGGACAGGTAGCCTAACAGATTTTACTGACAGAGCATATTTTGAACCGTATTGTGCAATGGAATCAAATGCTCATAAATATTTGATATGGCCAGATACGCCAACTGATTTCTACAACTGGAATTACACACGAATACGTAAATGTCCAAAATTAACTATACCTAATGATACAAACTATACTAAAAGAGTAAAATATTCTTTAAACTGTGACAATGGTACACCTGCGTTGATACCTTCTTTTACAAACAGATCTGGTGATATAGAGGTCGTGACATTGAAAGATTACTGCCTTGCTGAATTCACAAAACGCTGTTGTAACGATTACAGAGGAATTCCAAATATAGTTCATTATGTCTGGTATTTCAAAAAGGAAATGAAGTTTTATATGTTTTTAAGTTTATTAAGTATTATTCGATACGTGAGACCATGTCTAATTCTGTTTCATGGAGAATTTCTTCCCTATGGTAAATACTGGGATTATATCATTAGAATCTATCCCAATGTGTTACATATAAAACGTCCTAGACCTTTGTATATATTTGGGAAGAAGATATCATATCACGAACATTCGGGAGATATAATGAGAATTGAAGCATTAATAGAGTTGGGTGGAATGTATTTCGACACTGATACAATAGTATTACGAGATCTTGACCCTTTAAGAAGATACAACATGACGCTTTGCAAACAGGCCTCAACCTTTTTGCATAATTGTTTTATTATGGCAAAGAAAAACGCAACTTTTCTGACGCCGTGGATGGAAGGATACAAGAAAGATTACAGAAATGACAGCTATATATTCAATTCAATGCTGTATAATAAGGGTGTGGCAAAAAACAGAACAGACTTAATACACATAGAAGAAGGTACTTTATGTGCCCCAAATGCACTAAAACGTATACCCGACCAATTCAATAATAGTCTGAGATATGATTGGTCGAAACTTTATGGGTTTCATATGTACGCTAGGACTATACATGTTCCATGGGATGTTGGCTGGATTAAACATTATAACACCACTCTAGGCTCAATGGTCCGTCATGTTGTATATGGAAACAAAGAACTGTGTGAATAACCATTTTCACTTTTACGTTGCTCCTCTTAAAATAAACTGAGGTATAGTCCAGACAAATCCAACTGACGCTGGTTACCTCTATTAGCATAATTCCACTCCTCGTTGCATGTCTAAATATAGCTTTTAGACACCTTCTACAAGATTACCCTGTTCTCATTAGCTCAGGCGGAAAAGAAGGTAATTATAGGTCCTTATCATAGCTATTTTTATCTGTAATCAGTGTTTCAAATCCCATGCAATACTCATATATCTTTTTACATTTTTCTATTTTTCTCTTCCTATTTACTGTTTTATTTTATATTTTTCATACGCAATATCTTTCGAAGAGTTTGAAGACTTTTAGGGAATGCAATATCTTCTGTCGATACTTAGAGAGTCCTCAGAGTTGAAAGCAGCTTCCATAGGGTGTGAAACTCATTCCAATTTCCCTCTTCTCATGTCTAACGCAGTCAACTGTGCTATGGCTTACACCTGTGACCTCAGTTACCCCGGCATCCAATTTAGGTTACCTTGCACCCCCCAGGACAATTTTTCATGGGTGCCAAATTGTTCATTGGGACCCCCTGGATGGGAAACGAAGGTGTCCTCAAAAAAAAATTTGGTTTGGGCTATGTGAAATTGCATGGTTTCTATGCCAACCCATAGCGAATTTGAGAAGGGGGGTCTGCCTATAAAATTACTCATATCTCAGCTGTTACTTATCCTAGACTACTAAACTTAATACCAAATTAAAAGCTTTGACATATGTCTATTATCCCTTTGTTGCATATGGAAATTATCTAATTTGCATATTCAAAAATATTTATGAAAACATTAAAAATGTGTTTCAAGAATGGGGGTATACGTACAAGATCAATAATATCTCAACTGCTTTTAGTCGTAGAGTACTAAAATTTGTACTTAAATAAAGCTAATACATAGGCCTGTCATTCCATGCAAATATGCAACGTACCTTATTTGCATAATTTGCATATTCATGAATATTAATAAAAACGCTAAAAATAAGGGAAAATCATTACAAATATAAATAGGCTGATTTCATCCCAATATTGTCATTGTTGCATGTTTTAATATAATCAATGTTACAATTTGACAGGTCCAATCATCCAGTGGTCCTATATGAATATTATCTCATTTGAATATTCATGAAAATGCATGAAAACTTAAAAAATGAGGGAAAATCACGTAAAAACTATAAGCCTAGGGGAGGGTTTAAGGTACGATCTATCCTGCACTCCTAGGGCCTTTTAAATTCATGCCAAATTGTTAAGTGGGACCCTCAGAATGTGAAATGAAGTTCTCCTCACAAGAAATTAGGTATGGGCTACGTGAAAATGCATGGTTTCCATGGCAACCGCTTATATGATTTCCGAGATTGGGGAGTAGGCCTACAAATTCAATCATATCTAGGGTTCGACTTATCCTAGAGCACTAAAATTAGTGTCAAATTAAAGCTTAGACACATGTCTTTTTTCTTGTGGTCAGATTTGTAAATCATCTAATTTGCATATTTATGAATATTAATGAAAACCTACAAAAATGAAGTAAAATCATAAAAAACAAAACATAAATGAACATATTTCAGCACAAAAACATCATCCAACCATCATTGTTGTCAGTTTTTATATCCTCAGTGATTCAATTTGATAAGTTCTTTCATCCAGTGGTCCTATATGAAAATTATCTCATTTGCATATTCATGAATATTAATGAAAAGTTTTGTAATTAAAGAAAAAATCTTAGAAAAATTAAGAGATGTACATATAAAATGACAAATATTTCACCTACCATGTGTTTCAGTGTAACAAACCTAGTGCAAATTTAATGCTTAGACATTGTACTTTTACCATAAGGTATAATATGAAAAATATTTATCATGAATATTCGTGAATTTTAATGTAAACAGAAGGAATGAAAGAAAAATTGCGGAAAAATCAAGGGGGTGCACTTCCAAAATTACTCATATCTCAGTAGTTAAGTGCCCAATAGTGCCAAACCTGATTTTAAGTCAACGCATAGACACAATATGTTTTCCAAAATGATCCAATTCATAACACATCAAATTTAAATTCTCATGAATATTGATGAAAGCATGAGAAATTAAGAGAAAATACAGGAAAATTAAGGGGGTATAGCTACAAAGTGATTCATATCTTGGCTTTAAATTGCCCAATAGTAACAAGCTTGGTACCATATCAAACAGCATAATCCTAAGTAAAATTGAGTAAAAGAAAAAAAGTATAAAATTTATAACAGCTGAGATATGAGTAATTTTGTAAGTACACTGCTATCAATTTGTATATATTTTTTACTTGTATTTTTAAAGTTTTTATTAATATTGATCTTAAACAAATTAGTTAATTCTTATATCTTCCCACTAGGTAAAACTGCTATTCATAGACTAAAATTAAGTGTATTGTTTGCTACTCTAGGGCAATTAGCAGCTAAGATATTGGTAATTTTGTAGGTATACCCCAAACATTTTTCGGCGATTTTTCTCTTTATTCTAATGTTTATATTAATTTCATGAATATGTAAATGCGACAACTGGCAAATATTACCATTGAGATAAAGGGCTGTATCATAGCAATAAGTTGGCACCTTGTTTACTACGTAAGGGCTATAAGCTGCTGAGATATGAGTAATTTTGTAGGTATATCCCCTTCATTTTCAAATATTATTCTCAAAATGCTCATGGTTTCATCAATATTCATGAATATTATAATATGACCATTTTAAAATTTTATAATTTGTTAAACATACAGCTGCTTTTCAAAATTTTTATAGATAGCGATTTTTGTCATAATTATTTACATACCCTATACTTGTTTGAGAGTTTGTAATAAACTTGTGCTTTGTTTGAGATATGATTTATTTCTGCTCCTGTATGCACGACATATCGAATTATAGTGAGAAAAAACATGGCTTGTTTTTGCATATGTTTTGTATCAATGTTTAACTTCTAAAAAAGTTGATCATATTTTTAGCAAATCAAATTTGCTTATCAAAACTCTATTTCAAATTATGAGATAATAAGGAGGGCAACAACGAAAAATGTGGTAGGAATCTATAAAGTCATGTATACGGTGCATCGTGAAAATACTTTATGAATTGAAGCTATCTAGTGTAACAACAATGAATCACTTGATCGACTTTGGTGTATGTGCACTAGTAGGTTGCACAAACTATATAGTTTTACATAATTACTGTTAAAAGATATTTTAAGTGCATTTTTGGTGTTCAAATTGATGCTACATTTATATCGCTTTTGATATTATCCTGATATGCCTTACTGGTGATGTTTCATTAACAAGCTTAAGTTGAATAACTCCTTTAAAAGTTACGAGATAGTCCCCTCAATACGACTCCAGTAGATTTTTACCCATCCATCAATGTAATGTGGATAAATTTGTTCGTGTTTCAGACGCCAGATGGGAATAGGCTTGCAAAAGAAATAGGCTTAGAGTATGGGTTCATCTGAAAAAATAACATTTTTCCAATTTTAATACAATTTCTAACCCTCTTGGCCATTTAACTGTTTGGCAGGACTGAACTTTCCGTTTAGCCGTTCTCCTAATAGATATTTTTACCCACAAAGCGAACTGCTGATAGCGGATAACTGACTGCGGATTAAATTTTAGGGAACATCTCAACATTCATTTTGATGTCAAAATAAAACACCGACCATGGGACGGCGATTCAGGCTTTATACAATGATGTACTGGATATACACACTGGGTTTGCGGCAATCATGAGCTCAGCTTTTTACAAAACTGTTTTTATGCCCGCAAAGGAACTGTAAGAGGCATATAGAAATTGCTTTGTCCATTCCTCCGTCCGTCAGTCCATCCGTCCGTCCCGCTTCCTGTCTGGTCATATCTCCTATATTCTTTGAGGTAGGAATTCCAAATTTGGTGTGTGGATGCATATTGAGATAGCAAAGGGTCTCGTAACATGTTCAGGTCACTGTGACCTTGATCTTGACATCTGACCTAGTTTAGTTTTTAGAATAATCGTGTCCGCAGCATATCTCCTATATTATTTGAGGTACGAATCCCAATTTCGGTACGTTGCTGCATCTTGGGCTGACAAAGTGTCGCGCACCATCCTTGGGTCCCTGTGACATTGACCTTTACCTCTGACCTAGCTTCTAGAAACTGCTTTGAGCCTGGTGCATATCTCCTATATTCTTTGAGGTAGGAATTCCAAATTTGGTGTGGTAATGCATTTTGGGATGGTGGAGTGTCACGTACCATATTCGAGTCACTGTGACATTGACCTTTGACCTAGTTTTAAGAATTCTTGTGTCTGGAGCAGATCTCTTACATTCTTTAAGGTAGGAATTCCAAATTTGGTGAATAAATGCATCTTGGATGGCAATTAGGTGTGTGAATGCATCTTGAAATGGCGGATTGTCACGTTCCATTTTCCGGTCACTGTGACCTTAACCTCTGACCTAGTTTCTAGAATTGAAATCAAGTCTGGTGCAAAACTTCTATATTCTTTGAGGTAGGAATTCCAAATTAGGTGAGTCGATGCATCTTGAGATGGCAGAATGTCGCATACCATTTTTGGGTCATTATGACCTTGACCTCTGACCTAGTGTATAGAATAATTGTGTCCGGAGCATCTCACCTATATTATTTGAGCTAGGAATCCCAAATTTGGTGTGTGGTTGCATCTTTGGTTGGCAGAGTGTCATGTGGTAAATGTGTTTTAGGTGCGTACTTCTTTCCTTATCACAAGTCAATCACAATCAAGGTAAGCTGGGCTGGCCAGGACCTTTCTTGTTCGCCAGAAACAGTGGAAGGTATTCTATTTTTTGAAACTGTATTGCCACTGCATTGGAGGTCAACAATTTAATAACTTGCGATAGTCGGTATGCCTGGTAGAAAACTAAATCACGGTTTAGCTATGGTTTCCACTTTAATTGCATCACGATGGAGCAGACCTCAGTCTCAGAAGCATTCGTCTTCATGCTGGCCCCTTATGCTCGTTTTCAGCTGGACCCACCGTGGCTCAACTTGAAATACACTTTAGTTCTTACTCTCTGTGAGCCATTTTCTTTGTTTCACCAAATCATTGATAGTTTGTTCCTCTGTGGTAATGTTTTGCATAAATTAGAAATCCTCTATTCGAGCTTAACACCTTTGTGTTTTAAAAGAAACCCAGCAGAATCCAGAGCAAAGATTTGGCGCCATAACGCATTTAAGCAACCAGTAGCTTCCGCTGCTGTCCATTCTTTGGCTGTGATTCTGGCGTTGTTGAATGCTCATAACTTTATAACCAGATGGTATAGTTTGATCTAATTTTGCATACGTTTACATTTCAACGTTGTCCAAACACTGATATGCGTAAAAAATTCGTTTGGCGGACAAGGTTATGCCGAGCATCAGTCAGGCGGGTAATGGTCAGTTAGTATAAATGCTCATAAATCTTAAACCTCATGGTATATTTCCATCAAATTTTGCATACTTATTTCTTAATATTCATTTTAACATTGTTTAGACACATGTATGCAAAACGGTGACGACGCTTTGCCTAGCATCATTTAGGCCGGTCGAGGTATTCTAGCGAAAATGCTCATAACTTTGAATGGCAAGTTGTATATGTATTTTGATCAAAGTTTTCATATTTATCCTTAACACTGGTATAATATAATTATTTTGAATCTTGAACAAAAGCTGAGAATCTGATGCTGTGTAAAATGGTGTTCTTCTTTTAACTCTGGTAGTCATTTTGTTCAGCTGATCAGAACCGATTGAGAAATCTTACCAGATGACTTTATAATAAACATTTGCGTGATGTGTTTTTGAATTGAGACCAATGGCTCGAGAGAATATGGCATTTTAAGATATTTCTTATCTACAGTTCTGGCAGGCAGCTTGTTTGCCAGAGCAAAATCATTTAGGCAATTTTGTTAGAGGGCATTATGGGGAACATTTCTGCGAAATTATTTTGCATTTGTACCAGTGCTGTTTGATATAACCTTTGTTTCGCATTTCATTTCAATTTGTAGAAATACCCACCCTACAAGTCACTTTAGCTAAAATTTACTCATATTTCACGATTTTAAACTCAAATATGATATTTTGGGCCCCTATACTAGAATATCTTAAAATTGTTTCACTCCCAAATTTGAAACTATCCATTTCTCAATCAGTTAAAGCAAGAAAGAAAACTAATACGAATCTCAGGCGAAATGTATGAGAACCGCAACTGCAACATATCCTCAATGATGCACTCGCTTTCTTCAGTCTCGGCGCAGTCAGATCAGTAAAAACTCATTTAACTTTAAAATGTTGTTTCTAAGATAAACATTCACCACGGGTCGTGTACATAACGACCATTTGATTTTATAGTTTATTGTTGCTCTCATTGTGTGTGGGAGTTTTATGTTTGTTCCTTGTTTTGCTATACAGTACTTAGTATCAATTTTAGTTTTCACTCATTCCGCTAAGGAAGAGAGAGCTGATTGCTTTTATTTAATTGTCTTCTTGCTGTCATACGACTGTGAGTGTTCCTTGTCTCTTCCTCACGGTGTGTTTGGTTGGTCTGCAGTATGTGATTGTGGTATTTTCTGGACTCTTAGTTTTAAGAATTGCGCACAGCATCGCCACCTAGCCGATTTTATACTTCACATATCGTGAACAGATTAGCCTTTAGATTAAAGAAATATGGATGATACGAGGGTCATCCAATAAATAGAGAGAATTTCCTTATAATATAAGAGTTTGTACCACTTTAACATCACAAATATAACCATAAGGTGGCATAACTTGTTGTGCATGCAACAACATATCTAAATTTTTGACAAAGTGTGATGTCGCTTGTTGCTTAGCAACGCAAACACGTACTTAAAGCTTACCTGGCCGGATGCCTGAAACTGGTTGCCATGGTTACTGGCATGTGCAGATCAGTTCCAAAAAGCATATATTCTATAAACTACAGCATAAGGTAATTACTCTGTAAAATTCATTGACTTTTTATGAAAAATGTCAAATTGACAGGTACATTTGGCATAAAAAAGCAAACAAAATGCAAAATTGTGGAATCAGAAATGGGGGTATGGGTCATGAATTTGCCCTTTAATTATTGTTGGTTAGTATATAAGTTTTAAATCACCCTAAAAGTATTAAATATATTCTATATTTTAAAACAGTATCGTTAACAAACATGTATTCCATGTGTCCATTGTTGCCTAGCAACTGAAAAATATAGACTTAACAAATAGTCTATTTCTTCACAATTGCCTGGTTGCTAGGCAACCAAGACTAACTGGTACATGTTAATGACCATATTTTATATGAAACATTGAGAACAATTAAACTTTTACAGATTTAAGAACAATCTATGTTCAGATAAATGATAATAATTAAATGGCAAACTCTGTTTCATTAGCATTAGGTTTTAGTATATGAAAAATCTGGCCAGGCTAGCTTTAGTATCACTTTTTCGTTGCTAGGCAACAAGCGACCTCACTTTCCAACAACATTTTGGATATGCTTCTGCATGCCCAACAAGTTATGCCATCTAATGATTACATTTGCCATGTTCTAATGGTACAAACTCTTGCATTATAAGGAAATTCTCTCTATTTATTGGATGACCCTCGTATATCACTTTTAAATCTGAAACTGCGCTTAAAATATGTTCTATGCTAAAAAATAGTTGACGCCACAACAATAATTATTATTATGTGCATGCTAATTCATGAGCACCACAAATAATCACATATATGACTGTGAACTTTTTCACATGCAATAGAACAGTCTGATAACTTCAAAAAGACTGTAGCTGAATTTCACAACCGACCATTGACACAAAAACACCTCAAACCACATTGTCCACCATGTTAAAAACGGGATACTTCTAAATCAGTTAGCGTCTTTGCATGCTAGGTAATTTTGCATGCTTTTTTGAAGTCTGCTCAGTTTCTCTAAATTAGTATTTCAAAACATAATCCAGAATACCACCAGAATGTCAAATAGTTACAAAGTTCATTTTGTCGGTCTGATCTGGTTCTAAACTGTAGCCGAAGACACAACCCGCCACCAGCGCAGAAAAAGTTAATCTCGTCCGATACGCTGGCAAGATAGAAGCATGTTTGAAATGGTACAAAATCTTGAGCTCACGAGAAAAAAAGGCATTCGAGGTCGTCATTTCTAAAACAGTGAATTCAGCATCCAATCTATGTACAGCTGCTCGGTACATGTACATGTAGGATATTCCACATATTCTATATACATCCGCTGAGGTACATGTACATGTAGGATATTCCACATAAGAGAGAAATTATCGGTGCAGCAGTCAATGTTTAATGGAAGAATCTCTTATTTTAATGTGTCATAGACAATATGGGTAAAATGTATAAGGACAACGGGAACGACTTTCTTTGACGCCATAAATCGGAGAATATAAAGCATGTGAAACGACGAGCAAATGTTATTGTATTAACAAGCGTAGACAACGGATGGACTCTGCAATTCAGTGTCCGACAACTTTAAACTGCAGGGCGCAGTGGCTCAGTGGTAGAGTGCTTGACTCGAGACCGAATGGCCGCGGGTTCGAGCCACACCGGCGTCACTGTTTGTGGTCCTTGAGCAAGACGCATTTATCCTAGCTTAGTACTGATTCAACCCAGGAAGATTCGTCCCTATATAACTGAAAGATTGTTGATGGGACGTAAAGAATCAAATCAAACAAACAAAATCAAAGCAGACGCATAGACCGTACCGACGTACATGTACATGTTGTATGTAAAGTTATCCTGCGTATTCTGAGAAAATCCCCCAATATCTTAACCAGAGCATGAAATATAGCGATTGTGTTTTTGTGGTCAATAATTCCTATTACCTCAAGATGTCTTGTTTACTCGAAGGTTGTTATATGTAACCCAGGGCAGAATGTTGGTCTTATAGTATGAAGTTTTCTAATAGCTCAAAGCACATGAAATAGTGGCTGAAACATTTTTAATTCCCAGAAATATGTCATTTGCAGTTGTGTGGTCATCACTCTTAATTCACATTAGGTTCAGTGACGATATATACAGCAGAACATTCTATAAATACAGTCTATTCATAATGCGCTAAAGCATATAAGACAACATATCTGCGTGTAAGTTTGCTTGGTAAAAATTAAAAAGTTGACCGCAAATGCACAATACACTGCACCTATAAAGTCAGTGTAAGGTGTACGCGTAAGGTGTCAGCATGTGGGTAAAAATGTCTAATAATTGTCTCTTACTATGTAACATCAAATTTGAACACCAAAAATGCACTATAAATATCTTTTAAAAGTAGTTATGTAAACTTATATAATTTGTGCAACCTACTAGTGCACATACACCAAAGTCAATCAAGTGATTCATTGTTGCTACACTCGATAGCTTCAATTCCTAAAGTATTTTCACAATGCACCGTGTACTTGACATTATAGATTCCCACCACAGTTTTCGTTGCTGCTCTCCTTATTATCTCATAATTCGAAATAGAGTTTTGATAAGCAACTTTGATTTGCTAAAAATATGATCAACTTTTTTAGAAGTTAAAACTTGATACAAAACATCTGCAAAAACAAGCACTATTTTTACTCACTATAGCTAGATATTAGACTGGTAGTTATTTTCCAGGAAACAGCTAGAAATCACTTTTGGGAGGCCGGAATGTTAATGCAAAGTTATATGCTAGAAACTGTTCAGTAACCTATGCTGAACAATACCTGCCCTGTCTGCACTCCAGAAAACGGCCCTTATGCAAATTACAGAGGTCAAAGGTCACCAAGTGCATTTTTGTATTTGTAGCGTCAGATCAATGTAAATAACAGCTTTGGGTTCATTTTTTTCAGTTGATACTTGACTTAAAACCTGTTAAGAAGGTGGTTTAAGGCTGTTTTTAATGTTTACTAGAAAAAAGGAGATGAATTACTGGGTTTTCAAAATCAAAGCTCTAAAAGTACTAAAATGTTAGCGATTGAAGGATGTTAAAATGTTTGCGTTGTAGACATATCCTAAAATGTATGATCATTATATTTACAGGCAATTTTTGTTATTAAAGACCAATTTAGTTTAGATTTGAAAAACTTAAATTGGAGGTATAGTCAGAGTTTGTCAAAATGTAAATGCATACGAGTGGATGACAGGTGAATATGTTTGTTATGCATGTACAAGTATTGTATCGTTTTTACAGGTGCTAGTTATTCATTTGAAATGTTATAACAAAACATGCCATTTGGCTTGCATGAACAATTGATGACAGACAATGTTTAGGTAAAAATATGTAAGCATAGTTTTAATAAGTTGTCAACAGACCAAACCCTTGAGAATAGCAAAAAGATATGTAAAACTATTGGTGGCTCAAACCAATTACAAAGGATTGCATTACTGGTGATGTATGATGTTTTGCCGCAAAACATCATACGAGGGGTGATCAGAAAGTTCGTGGAAAATAGTTGCCATTTCTTCATCGTTCGACCAATAGAGCTGGAATTACAGCACACAATACTGCAACGCATATGCAGTTGATCGGTTACAACATGCTTAATGTTAGTCCTCTACATGAGTTACAGTTGTTGTCAAGGCAACGCTATAAAGCGAAAACCGGCCCATTTTACGCTGCATTTTGACGTTTTACTACACAACCAATTAAACTTCAACGTATTGTAATATTATATTATGCTGTGATAGCCCATATTGCGTTCCATGCGTATTTAGCAACATATTTACTCCTCTTCTATATGCAAACTTTCAAAGATTTATATCTAACAGATGGTGTTCTAACAGTTGAAACGATTAATAGTGCTATTAAAAGGCAAAGCATTTAACTTCTATGAACCCATTGCCTGTTTTGGCACGTCAATTCTTAAAAAATAACTATTTACACAGTTCGAAAAGCACTCATTTTCAGGACAGTAGATCTAATATTAATAGTAAGCCAGATATTATAATTATTGTGATGAACACTGACAAGAAAATAAGTTTTTTATTTAAAATTTACAAAAACTAAAAAAAAATGACGCATTTTAGGACTGCTCTTCGGACTGAAACCTATTAATTTGATTTCATAGCGCAGCGGAATGACATAAAAACCTCATATTATGTTCAAAGAATGACGGAACATTACTTTCGGTTAAAAATACCAATCAATTCAAACGCAACTACGAGTTTTAGCCTCGAGAAGCAACCCAGGGGTACATATGGGCCGGTTCCAGCGAAGTGACGTCACAGCGGCGCCTCGCGCTCATACGTCTGACGTCACATTTTCTAAATTTCAATTTCAGTCAACTTGCTTTCAATGGTAGTTTATATCTATGAATTTTCATTGCGATTGATGAAAGCAATGCGATTTAATAGCACTTTTCCGCGAACTTTCTGATCATCCCTCGTACATCACCAGTAATGCAATCCTTTGAATTGCCAACAATTTAGTAAGCACTTATAAAATGTTTGGCATCCTAATAGGGAGTACACTATATGGGAAGCATGAGAGTCAAACTCTGCGTGCCTAAATGCGTCATAAAGGTTCTTCCAGACTTGATAAATCTGTCTAAGGCTGGTGTCGTTGCTACTGATGAAATATTGGGCAGTATTACTCAGGTCTCTTGTGTGGGGAAGTGAACAAATAAATGATTTTGAAAGAACAGACTGATGCAGAATCTTAAAAGGCTTCATGATTCTATCAAACAGAACGGATCTCATATTCATTCTTCAATATACAACACTAACGAAGTGACTTTGCATACATCAGTGAATAAAGGCTCGCCATGAACTTTTTGAAAGACGTATAGTCTAGCTCGTCGTGTTAAAAGCTCAAAGAAGAATACATGTCATTAATTTTCAAATACCCCTCAGTTTATTGCTGATGCTGTCTGAATACTCCTTCCCTGTGACTGTAAATCAAACTGGACTGCTATTTTGGAAGCTGGGGTATCTCATAATAACAAAAATTGAAGGTCAATCACTGATATACACAGTTTGTAGAAAGACCAAAGCGTTTGGCGATTTCTCCTGTGGATCAGACTTCAGACTCTATGACGGTTCCGACTTAAAGACTTATCTATTGATGAGACGCTAAGGGTGTTTGTCTGGCCCCCCGGGGTTTACCTGTTGGATTTCTTTTGCTCCAGTATTCAGTTTTATTTACGGTTGAGTCCTTATCTTTGATTTATCTCCTTGGTATATCTTGATCTATATGTTCTAGATGATGCATTGATAAATTAGGGGTAATTCATGCAAACCAAATATCTATATGTCTTGATCTACATCTGAATTAAGGTTGAGATTGGCGCCAAGAAACCGGTTTAAGCCCTCCAGTAAAATGTTTTACTGACCGTTCCAAGGCGGTACTTCCTTTGTGGATCATTTATGTTTTTTCTGTCTTGTGTTTGTTATGCCTTTTTGCAAGCCTGTTCATTTGTTCCTTGTGGTCACCTACAGGGAAAGGGCTGGCCTCTTGGCTCTAGTTTGTGGTGTCTCATTGTATGTCTGTCACGTTCCCATTGGTATCCTCGGTCAGGTGTGGTACTTGATTGTATCGATTCCTGATCTTTGCACTCAAACTTACTTTCACTGAAGCTACCAGTAGAAATATTGAATCAAGAAAAGATGTTTGCTTTGATACATACCAGAACCATTCCATGAAAAGTGCAACTAATGGAGATCTGGAAGCCTGAGATCAATACATCATCTGATCAAAAACAGAGATGCCCTTTTCTGAAATAATAATAATACAATAAGGCCAATCTTGACGCTTTCTTATTTAATGAACAAATGGTTCACAGTGGCTCAACTTCAGATTTTCTTAACTCTGACTGACTGTGAGTCACGAGTCCTTTTCTTTGTTTTGTTGTAGCATGTTAATTCGAATGAATTGGTTCGTTTTTTGTGATGATGTAGTGAATAAGTTAGAAAGTGAAAAAGACGGCAAAGATCAGGAAACCGTACAATCAAGTTCCACACCTGACCCAGGATAGCACGTGGGAAAGTAACAAAAATACAATAAATGTCACCAACAAGAGTCAAGAGGTCAGCATTGCCTAGCAGGTGACCACAAGGCAGCAATGAGCAGATGTGAAAGCATGAGAAAGACAAGACACAAAAAACACAAATAATCCTCCATGTGAGCTAAGCTAGTTTCGTGTTGTAACAACAGCTGAATCCATGCCAAATATTTGGTGCCAATAGTTTGCCTTTAAGCAACCCTGTGGCTTTTGCTGCTCTTTATGCTTTATTGTTGCTCCCATTGTTTGTAGGGATTTGTGTTTGGCCCCTGTTTTAT
The DNA here is from genome assembly GCA_964019695.1 of Loripinus fragilis. Classification (NCBI taxonomy): domain Eukaryota; kingdom Metazoa; phylum Mollusca; class Bivalvia; order Lucinida; family Lucinidae; genus Loripinus; species Loripinus fragilis. Next base: position 82,356,688 of record OZ026520.1, on the reverse strand, counting down.
TATGCACTACATACTCATTAGTTTTGCAATCATATCTCTATCAAAGATGAAAGAGTTGGTTGTTATATATTAAGTGTCTTCTTGCTGTTATGGGGCTGTTAGTGGTCTGTGTCTCTTCTCATGGTGCTGTGGGTTGTTCGGCAGTGTATAATAGTGGTCATACTCACTTCTGGGATGTATGTGGAGATACAGAACTGACAAAAGTTGTATCAGGCATGAGGCGCGATTTTTACTCCGCTATGCCAGATCATAAAGAAGCCAGCACAAGGGTTAAATAGCATCCAAAAGCCACATCAGATGTAGGGTATGAAAGGTTTTGCATCTGTTGCAAGAACACAGATGTGCGTGTTTGTTTAAAGTGATTGTTTATTTTAGTGTCACTCATATTGAAAGGGTCAGCCATTTCTGACTTATGAGACACTTCAACTTGACACATTTACTTCCCAAAGTCCATCCTTTTGCCAAGCACCACACAGGCTAGGAATTGGTAACCATTCGTTTAACTCGCTGGCGGCTCACCAACCGGCCATATCAGAATAAACCCCACTGCCGCAGATACTGGGATTTGAACCTTCGAACTTCGGCTCCTGGAGTGGTTGGCTTAACCACTAGGCTATAGAGACCGGTACTGTTAATATCCTTTTTAAGAGAATTGTGCTAAGGCATGTCCTGCAAACAAGTAGTTTCAAAAGTAAGAAAGAAGGCAAAGATCAGAAATTGATACAATCAAGCACCACACCTGACCCAGTACATCACATGGGGAAGTAACAAAACCACAATCAAACATCACACACACGACAGCCATGAGATCAGCCCTTTCCTAGCAGGTGACCACAAGGCTACAATGAACAGACAAGAAAACATGACAAACACGAAACACAAATAACAAAAATGATCCAGAAAAGAAGTACCGCCTTGGAACGGTCAGTAAAAAACCATCTTACTGGAAGGCTTAAACTAGTTTCACGGCGCCAACCTCAAGTCTGTCAAGTTCATTAAAGTAAATCAAATACTCAGTTTGAATTCACTGCGAGAATATATATTGAAGTATAATGCTAGCATGACTCTGTCAGTCATTTCAGAGTATATCATAAACAGAAATCGTGGAAGGTGATTGAGATTTATCCAGAACTCCTCAAGAATTTAGGAGCTGGCACTCTTGCAGAACAAAACTTTATTAGGTGCTGAGCATTTGTCTCAGAAAGCTCTGATATCATATTCATAAATGAGTTGCACACTCGACTGTTCTTCAAGGGATCTTGGAGCCAGAAAATGTTTCAACATATTCGTAGAGTCCATTACGACGCCACAGTCTGATAAGTCTTCTTTAATTTCAAGACAGCAGCTAAATTCACCTATTCAGAATTGGTCAATTAAAGCCTCTGTTTGAGCCATTCTTACAGGCCTGTGGATGTACTTAGTGATGTTCAATGGCGATGATGACCTGTACACCTGCATGTTCTTGTGTGTACAGTGTGTGCTCAAACAAATAATGAACAGTGAAATAATGTTAAAGGGACTGTTTACATATGTGGCTTCTGTTTGATCAAACTAACGAGATAGGCTTTGCACTCAGTGAAAACTCAGATCAGTTTGGGCATATGCTTAGTCTAATCAACATCCTCCCTGTGCACTTAGTGAATATCAAATGGCCTTCGAAGCTTTCATCGTGCCTTCAGTTAAGATTCTGGTTAGACTTGGTGAATGTCAAGGCTGATTTTGTCAGGTAATGGCTCATATTTCAAAAGATTGTATGTGCAGTGGAATAAATTGAAAGCAGTGATGCTTAAGTTTATTAGTGGTGTACTTTGAACATAAATATATCAATTGACAATTGCAGTTTATTAAAATTACATCAGTCTCAAACTTTGCAAAGGATTTTTGGTCAACATTTTAAGTAATCTGAAAAGAACCATTATATCAAAGCTACTGGCTGGTAAAAACATATATTTCAAATCGAAAATTAATTGTTTTAGGTTCATTACATGGAAAAAGTGATGCTCTTTTCGGCCTTTATCAAGAATGCTTCAATACTTTTAGTACTTTGATTCTTATTTTCATTAATTTTGGTGCTTAAAGGAAGTTCATTATTTTTATAATCTTATTAGTACAGATACACATTCAAATGATCTTGTACCTGACATTATCTTAGCTTGAAATCAATTATTGTTCAAAATTTAAGACATTAAGCATTTTTTTGCACTCCATGACCTTTGACCTCCGTCCTTACTTTAATAACCAATTGCCACTCTGCAGACAGGCCAAGCATAAGTTGAAATTCAAATTTAAATAAGCACATGCCAGGTCTTTTTTAAGGTTAAAAACAATTATTGTATGAAAAATAACAAATTAAGCACATTTTGCACTCCATGACCTTTGACCTCTGTCTTGACTTAAATAATCAATTGCGAATTTGCAGACAGGCCTAGCTCTGTTACTCAGACATTGGGCAAGCAGAATAACAATGTCTGCATCCATTAACAAGCCGGCCTCCCACGTCTGAAAAAATGAGATTGGACCACCAGACTATATGTCGTGCATACAGGAGCAGAAATAAATCGTTTCTCAAACAAAGCATATATTATTACAAACTCTCAAACAAGTATAGGGTATGTAAATAATTATGACAAAAATCGCTATCTATAAAAATTTTAGATAGCAGATGTACTATTGTCTTAGCATTAGTTTAAACCTAATTTTGGTACTCTAGGGCACTTAGCAATCGAGATATTATTAGATTTGTAAGTACACCCCCTTGATTTTTCCGCGATTTTTCATTTGTTTCTTCTGTTTTAATTAAAATTCATAATTATTTATGTTAACTTTTTTTCAAAGCTGAACTTAAGGTAAAAGTATTATGTCTAAGCATTGACTTGGCACCAAGTTTGATACACCCTGACGCATAGCTGCTGAGATATTGGTAATTTTATACATACACCCCTTAATTTTTCTGAGATTTTATCTCTCATTTCTAAAGTTTTCATTAATATTCATGAATATGGCTATTAGATAATTTGCATATCTAACTACCAAATTAAACTGCTATGTCCAGGGATTAGTTTGGTACCATGTCTAGTAATCTAGGATGAGAAGTTGTTAAGATATGAGTATTTTTTGTACGTATACCCCCAATCTTTACAGTCGGCATAATGGATTGCCATGGAAACCATGAAATTTCAAAAACCCAAATAACATTTATTTTAAAGGACAATATTTATTTACACTAAGGTGGTCCTATTGGACAAATTTATGCCCATAATAAAATGTCTGATGTGTTTAATTTAGGTCTGATTACCCCCGTTGTATACTATAGTTTACCCATGCTTTTTCCATCATTTTAAGATTTCATTAATATTCATGAATATGCAAATGAGATAATTTTCAAATAGGACCATCAGATAATTTTCATATAGGACCACTGGATGAAAGAACTTATCAAGTTGAATCACTGAGGATATAAAAACTGGCAACAATGGTGGTTCGGTGATGTTTTTGTGCTGAAATATGTTCATTTATGTTTTGTTTTTTATTTTTTGTAGGTTTTCATTAATATTCATAAATATGCAAATTAGATGATTTACAAATCTGACCACGGAAAGAAAGACATGTGTCTAAGCTTTAATTTGACACCAATTTTAGTGCTCTAGGATAAGTAGAACCCTAGATATGATTGAATTTGTAGGCCTACCCCCAATCTCGAGAATCATATAAGCGGTTGCCATGGAAACCATGCATTTTCACGTAGCCCATACCTAATTTCTTGCAAGGAGAACTTCATTTCACATTCTGAGGGTCCCACTGAACAATTTTGCATGAATTTAAAAGGCCCTAGGAGTGCAGGATAGATCGTACCTTAACCCCTCCCCTAGGCTTATAGTTTTTACGTGATTTTCCCTCATGTTTTTAAGTTTTCATGCATTTTCATGAATATTTAAATGAAATAATATTCATATAGGACCACTGGATGATTGACCATGTCAAATTGTAACATTGATTATATTAAAACATGCAACAATGACAATATTGGGATGAAATCAGCCTATTTATATTTGTAATGATTTTCCCTTATTTTTTAGCGTTTTTATTAATATTCATGAATATGCAAATTATGCAAATAAGGTACGTTGCATATTTGACCATGGAATGAAAGGCCTATGTATTAGCTTTATTTTAGTACAAATTTTAGTACTCTACGACTAAAAGCAACTCATAATTTTTTTTTGAATATGCAAATTAGGTAATTTCCATAAGCAACAAGGGGATAATAGGCATATGGCTAAGCTTTAATTTGGTATAAAGTTTAGTAGTCTAGGATAAGTAACAGCTGAGATATGAGTAATTTTATAGGCAGACCCCCCTTCTCAAATTCGCTATGGGTTGGCATAGAAACCATGCAATTTCACATAGCCCAAACCAAATTTTTTTAAGGACACCTTCGTTTCCCATCCAGGGGGTCCCAACGAACAATTTGGCACCCATGAAAAATTGTCCTGGGGGTGCAAGGTAACCTAAATTGGATGCCGGGGTAAGTCCTCTTGTCCTAAAAATGATTTTGATCCGTGTTCTGCCCCTTTTCAATATCGCAGAAGCATTGAATATTTTTAAAGAAATGATTCTGTTTATACATCTTGTCGTTGAGCTATATGTTGTGTGTAAAAAGCATAGGATGTGGTATGAGATTGCACGTGGTAAAGACAGTATGAAGGTCGTATTATCCGTGTAATTTATTGAGTAAAATATAATAAATAGCTTAAAAATAACATTGGTCAGTATCTGTTGTTACAATGACATAGCTACAGTAGGTTAGATTGGTTCCCCTCGTTGATAAAGCTCCACTTCCGCTACGCATATAATATGCTGGCAAGCTATTAAAGGGGGAGAACCGGTCTAACAGTAGGTGCGATACCTCAAATGTTCATTGGGTATGCATAGTAATCACAACTGTAACACGATCCACGTAATTTATTCCTTCTTCTAATGCCTAACGCAGTCAACTGAGCTGTGGCTTACACCTGTGAGCTACAGTTGTGATAACTGTACATACCCAATGGATATTTGAGGTATCGCATCGAAACCTCAAATGCCCATTGGGTATGTATAGTAATCACAACAGTAGCACGATTCACGTAATTTATCAAACATCCCTGGCAGTGTAAGAGTTCGCTGGCGATTCCTAAATTATACGGAGTCATCATGCTTTAAAGTGTGCATGCATAAAGGTCAACGTCAGGTGAATTTATCTGGACAATAAAAGTAAGTAAGGGTGCAAAGATCAGGAATCGATACAATCAAGTACCACACCTGACCCAGGATACCAATGGGAAAGAGACAAATTCACAGTATGACACCACAAACCGGAGCCAAGAGGTCAGCCCTTTCTCAGCAGGTGACAACAAAGCACATATAAACAGACACGCACAAAGACATAGCAAAAAAAAGACAGAACAAAAACATAAAAGATCCACAAAAGAAGTACCGCATTGGAACGGTCAATAAGATATTTTACCGGAGGGCTTAAACCAGTTTTACGGTGCCAACCTCGCCCTTAATTCCAATGTGGACCAGGAGAAACATTTGGGAAAGAGACAAAACACAAGAAAACACAACACACACGACAGCCAAGAGGTCAGCCCTTTCCCAGCAGGTGACAACAAGGCTACAAGGAACAGACACGACAGTACAACACACACCAACATGAAGCATAACTACTAAAAACGATCCACACCACAAAAGAAGTACCGCCTTGGAACGGTCAGTGAAATATTCACTGGAGGGCTTAAACCGGTCCAACCTCACCCTTAATTCAGATGTGGATCGAGACACATAGATATTAGGTTTGCATGAAAGACCCCTAACTTATCAATGCATCATCTCCTAAAACATATAAATCAAGATAATACAATGAGATAAAGCAAAGAAAATGACTCAACAGTAAATAAAACTGAATACCGGAGCAAAAGAAATCCAACAGGTAGACCCCGGTGGGCCTGACAAACAGCTAAAGCATCAGGCACCTACCATCTCATCAATAGATAAGTCTTTAAGTCGGAACCATCATAGAGTCTGAAGCCCGACCCACGGGCGTGCAATTAAAGAGGAAAGCAAATTTGCCAACCGTGATTGGGTTGACCACCAAGCATACAGTCTGTTGCAATACATTAATGTTATAGCCAATTTTTTATAATGGGAAATTATTTTAATGAACTGCGCTGAAAAATCATTTGAGCCATTTATCTTCTTCAATTTATACACCAAGTTACCATAGAAATCAGGTTCCAAAAGTCCTTGGCGCAAGAGAGATTTAAGTCCAACTTGGAATTTAGAAATCATATTCATAGTATCGTCTAAAAAATTTAGAAAAGGTTTTGCGAAGTTTATGATACCAATAGCCTTGTTTAAGAAGTTTCTGAGTTAACAATTTATTGCGAGAAAGCTTTTAACATATTTGTCAAACTATTGAAAACTATAAGTTTATGTAAAATTAAAGTGTAATAGGTAGAAAGATATAAAAAAAAATTACCAAATGAGAAATTGTTCAATTGCCCTTATTTATTCTGATGGGGCTTATGGATTTAATAACGTTATACGAGTAAAGGCTTCGTATAGTGTATTTAGTTGGAATATAAATACTATAGTTAAAACTTTGCAAGTGTTTTCTAGTTTTAGCACAAAGTATTCATTTTGTTTTTCAAATTTAACCTTTATGCAATGATTTATATTTATAATAAGTAGAAATCTATTAAAAACTGTGATAAAACGAACAATTGTTCAATACAGTGATACTGGGTTCTATATATGGGTTGTAGCAGTTGTCTTTGGCAATCAATAAAACCTTTATCTCTTAACGATCATACTAAATACCATTTTGTGACTTGTTTCTTCTTTTCCACAAAAATTGCACAAAACTATAATTAATTATTTAATTTTGCTATTATTGGCATAAAGCATGTTGAAGTTCAAAGTAAGAAAGGCGGCAAAGATCAGGAAACGATCAAGTGACCCAGAATAATGTCATCTGGTATACATGTATTTGTATTGTATGCTCTGTCTATACTTTCATTTTTGAAATTAAGGTAGTACGGGACTAATCAGCATGTGTCCAAAAAGTTACCATCTTTTGATATGTTAAAAGATAGCTCAAACTCATCTATTTTGACAAAAATTACAGGACCTTACCGTGCTTTTCAAAAAGTTATTAAACTTTAAAAATTGAAAAATATGAGTTTTTCAAAATATCAAAAATTTTCATTGAACGTGAGAAATGCCATATTTTTCTGGGTATACGCTACATGCTTTTGGTTTATACAAGAAAACAAAATATAGCAATAAATAGGCATGTAGCTTAGTTTTAAGCTCAAATCTATTTTGTAAAAAAATCGTTTAAATCTAGAATAAAAATGTCACACAATGTAACTACAGGAACAAAAAAACGTATACCTTCAAAGGGAATTGTGTATAGAAACGTATAATTAATAAAAAAAAAAGGATATGTCACCGTGCTCGCTTTTCTTTTTTGTGCTATTTTTACCTCTGAATTAAAAAAACAGGCATAGAGTACCATACCTGATTCATTGTTTACTTTAGGTCCTTGTGCATATTTAGAATGCAGCAACGTTTGTTTGAGTTGATGTTTTACGTTCCAGAAAGTCAAAATCAGCCATATCAGGATGTCTTGTGTGCTACCCGGTACTGAGTACTTGGCGTAGGAACACGGAACGGTAACTGCATGCTCAAATGTCGATACCATAGCTAACTTCATTACTGTGCTTCCAGGATTTAAGTGACCCCGTTTTTTGCTGATTATTCTTTAATGATGATTTCAATTGAAAAAAAAATAGAGAAATGAATTTTGATATAGACCGCGTAGTTAATTTATGGTGTTTTATATAGGCTGGGATAAGATGTAATTTTGGCATGTTTCTGATGACCCTCTTTGAATTAGTCCCTAAGTGAACCTTACGATATAAACAAACTATGGTTCGTACAGATCAGTGGTGCTTATTCGTGCATTAAGCTTTGATTCGCCGCTTATACGAGGGCTGATTGATAAATTCGCGGAATTCTCCTCTCATTAATTTATTTATCAAATCACATGAAAACTTGTATGCAAGTAAAACAACTTATTTTCTTTTCATTATAAGGTAGGTGAATAATTATTTTATACTTAAGAAGAATAAATGGTATCCATAGCAACCACTGTTTCGTGACTTGAAGCACGCCGTTAAATAACATATTTTGAATACATTTAATATAGTCGTGTGCAGTCAAATTTAATATAAATTTGATGTGAACGCAACTGACGATAGCATGACGTGTCATCATTATTTACTGAAAATTTGAAGACGTTATGCTTGGCGGTTACCTCTAAGCAGCCTGGTATGGCTTCAAATGCTGCTTGACGTCAAGAGATGAAATTGGGTTGCGTGCGATTTTCAAATTTTGTGTGAGACTCAAAATTTCACCGGTAGAAAACATTAAAACTATTTCAAAACGCCTCTGCAGATTGTGCTCCTGATACAGAACTGGAAATTGACCTGCTTGGATTCAGTCTCCAATCATAACCTGCTATATAGTGGGGATTTAGCACCTCGCCCCTTTAAGAATTCTGTCTTTTCCCTGAACTGACAAAATAGCTCAATGGTTTGAAACCATTTTATAATTATGCGACAACTCATGCACATTTTTCTTCAGTCAGGATTGGTTTAAGGTAAAGTTAGATCAATCATGGGTACACAGACATGAAAAGTGGGTGGCCACAGGTGGTGATCACATGGAGAAAATTTATCGAACAGTTGACATTGATGTTTAAGTTGGCGTGCTTCAAGTCATACATAGTATTGTTGTTCAATTTATCATGTAAACTTTATTTTTCAATATATCTAAATGAAATTTGAGCTCAATGTTCGTCTTGAGAAAACGTATATTGTGATGTATTTTGTTTTTTCCCTTTCTATTTCAGATTTAAGTAATAAAGCAATTCCGCGAACTTATCAATCGCCCCTCGAACTAAGTCTAACTAGATTTTCTGTACATCTAAAACCGGTGCATTGAATGGCCTGTATTCAAAAGTGATTCAAGTTACAGCGTTGGTGGAACGTTATATACTAAGTTATTTTATGTCGTTGTTGCCCTCTTCTGTTTTTTCTTTCCAGATCAGTTGTTTTCAAAATATATATTTCAGGAGTTCGAGTAGAGTGTAAAACAGTATGGATCCAGATACTAACTGACATTTAAGCCTGATCTGGGTTCAGGCTGCTGACAAAGTTTAGCAGGCAAATATTAGATGTAGTTGGATCAAACATGGCGTTTTTTTGCATTCAAGAAGAATTCAACAACATTCAAATTAATAGGTGTATTCTCCCAATCTGTAACTTTTAAGTTTAATGTGGGTCCACGATTCGCTCTATCTAAAACCCACATTGCACTGGACGGTTATTCCGCTTCGATTCGAAAAATTGGTCAAAATGACACGAATCGTGGCCGAAACGTCAAGAGCGCAGTAGCCGCGCCTAGGTCGTAATAGAAGCGTATCAGAATCTTCATGATCGCCACCTCACGGCGATCGTTTTGACCTGCTCAAAATTTACGTTACGACATCGCCGTGGACTTGACGCTCAACGGAAGCGTAGTCACATCGCAGTAATATCTTCATGAACGTAGACGTATTGCGGTGGCATTGTGAGCATCGTAGCATAATCGCCGTCACATCGTGGTGAAATCGCGGGGTTATTCATCCTCAAAGCAGCTACTCTTATACTACGCTCTGCACGATCTTGTTACGCTCTGTACGTTATCGCTACGACTCGCTACAACCAACGCATTTCCGCGGCGACTGTGCTAATATTTAGACATTGTCAACCTTGACGCTTCTGCCACGCTTCCACTACGCTTTTGGCGCTCTGGCCAACTCTAGGCCTTGTTCAAGTGCTCTCCTAAAGTTGGTGTCGCTCTTTTGGATTCTAGGACCAACTCTGAGCGGTTCCATTCTCATATAATTGAAGAATTAAGAGGTATCTTCCATCCTCAGTGCTCTTATTAGTTGGTCATAGTGCCCAAACTGTAGCCGTCTGTCTGCGTATAATCATAGGCGGACACAGGACCTTTTGGTCCTACGCCTCCGTCTTACCTGGACCTCATCATCCAACATAATGGCCAGCTGAAGCACAGTGCGTCTATCCTTGACATTCACTTGAACATAAATCAGTTGAACTTCATATTTTATTTCGAAATGATACAAAAGCGCAACGAAAGCGTAGCTCCATCGCCTAGGTCGTAGCAAGGTCGCAGCTACATCGCCATCGGTGCAGACTAAGTGTAGTCGGATTCTTCATTGTCGTAGTGGGATCGTAGCAGCAGCGTAACAGAAGCGTAGTAGAAGAATAGTGGAAGCGTACTGGATGCGTCAAGTCCCCAAATCGTTGTGGTTGTCTACGCTTCCGCGGCAATTTGGAATAATTTTAGAGAAAATCTGTGATCGCTAAGATCGTAGCGAGTCGCCATCCAGTGGAATGGGGGTGGGGGGGGGGGGGGGCTAATCGACTCCCCAATTTACTTGGATTGTCCTCATAAACTCTTATTCTACTAGTGGCATCTGCTGATAACCTTTGACTAAGATCAGGCCCAACAATACATCGGACCTGATCTGGATAAAAATGTTTGACGCTCTGGTGAACGAGGGTTGTTCAAATATGAATGTAAGTAGCTTCATAACTTTCTTTATATATATGCTAAGACAAAATAGCATACCTTTCTGGAAAGAACTATTTGTCACCTTTAAAATGGCACCAAACATAAAGAAGCACTCACTATATTTCTCAAATTACAGACGCTGATTTTGTTTGTTTGATTTGATTCTTTACGTCCCATAAGCAATCTTTCAGTTATATAGGGAAGGGTCTTCCTGGTTGAACCAGTACTAAGCTAGGATAAATGTGTCTTGCTCAAGGACCACTACGCAGTGACGCCGGTGAGGCTCGAACCCAATGCCCTTCGGTCTTGAGTCAAGCACTCTACCACTGAGCCACTGCGCTCCCTACAGACGCTTATATAAAGGTCACGCCTGTATACTGAAGATTTTCTGAAGCAAATTGCAATACGCGTGTTGGTACATGTGCAGATATTGTGTCATATCTTTGTAAGTTTCACCAAAATAATTTTGATGCAAGTGTTAGTAACATTCACAAAGTAGCTTGCAGGAAAATGTTTATATATTCCTGTTTCAATCTTAAATAAATAGGCACGTTTGTGACGTCATTATTTTATAAATAATGTCATTTTTGAGTAATCTACTGGTGATGAAATAATGAATGGAGTAACACTCTAGTCAAATTAACACACAATGACAATATGATGAAACAAAGAAAATGGCTCATGACTCACAGATAGTCAGAGCTAAAGAAAACCTTAAGTTGAGCCACGGTGGGTCCAGCTATAGATAAGCATCAGGCACCAACCAACCAATTAAATCTGTACGTCAGAGCCGCCATTGAGTCTGAGGCCTGACCCACCGTCGTGCAAATAAAGAATAAACCGTAAACTATAAACCGTGATTGGGTTTAAAACCAGGCATGCAGACTGTCGCATGACATCCAAGTTATATCCAACCTTTATATAACGCTTGATAATCTTTTTGAATTGATCACTAAACTTAGGTTTTCCAACAATTCGTTTGAATTTATAAACTAAATCACCATAAAATATAGGTTCTAATATGCCTTGTTGCAGAAGAGTTTTTAATCCAATGTTGTATTAACAATTAACTCTGGGTGTTTGTGGTAGAATTTAGAAAATGTTTTTCGAATTTAATGATATCTATAAAGCTGAGAAATATATACACCATAAAGAAAGGGATCAAGGAACATCTTCATCAAGAAATGGGAAATTCACTATAATTTCAAAATTAAAATCATCCCGTGTATCGTCTCTTTAGCCAAGACAATTAAATGCTATTTATTATGCGATGTAACAGTTACATCCTTTAATAAGTGCTCTGATCTTGATTTTAAACAGGGGTTTAACTCAGTCACAGTGTGGGGTGATTCTTTATGAAAGTTGTCAATGATGCTTTATGAAAAGGGATATATAAGCATGAAAATATCAACTATGTATTATATCCGGCAGCGGCAAATATTTTCAAATAACTAACCAAAATGGGTTCCTTAAAACGTGAGGTATGATTATTTAATGGCTCATTAAAGACAAGATATCTAAGATAGAAAAGCAAATTCTGTTGTTTTTTTCTATAAGCAAACTGAGTATGTTAGTGCAACAAGATTAGAAACAGTTTGAAAAATACACAAGTCAGTTGTATAAGTAAATGATATTACTCACGATTACCATTTGAGCCGCGACATGTGACAATGTGGCATTTTTACAAAGTGTAGAGTCAGATGAGCCTGAACATCCTTCTTTTAAGCTTAGAAACTCCAAATGATGTTTAATCAGTAGCTTAACACTCCTAGAATATTCAAGCAACTAGCAAAGGCTCTGATCGAGTGCACACATTTGCAGGCTGATCCTAGGTTTTGCTGGTCGCACATACCACCTTGTTGGAAATCTCATGTCGCGGCTCATTTTCAGTTGGCAATTTAGTTTAAGTAACGCGCATAGCACAGTAGGAAACTGCAATTTTGTTCCATAAGCTTCCATGTGTAGCTAAAGCTTTCAGCATGCAGACTTGAAAATTTGGTCAAGGTCACAAAAATCTTATTATCTCTTCATTTGCCACAATGATACAACAAATAAAATTAGCTAGAGTTCATTGTTCTGTTCTATAGAAAATATGTGGAAACCCTATTTTGGCCAGCATTTGCTGGTAACCTTGAAAATAAGGTCAATGTCACGAAAACCCAATCAATTCTTTTCACTCTTCCTACAACTTATCTATACAACGTCAAGTTGGTCAGTTCCAAAGAAAGTGTGCCAAAAAGGTTAATTTTAGAGTATTTATAGGGTGTTGACCTTGAAAAGTAGGTCAAGGTCACCAAAATCTAATCAACTCTATATTGTGCCACAATAAAACAAATATAAAGTTTGGCCAGAATCGATTGAGACAACATGCGGAAACCGTTTTTGGTCAAAATTTGACATTTCAAAAAGCTAGTATGACCTTGAAAATAAGGACAAGGTTATTAAAATCTAACCAACCCTTAACCATCTCCTAGCAATATATATATATATATATATATATATATATATATATATATATATATATATATATATATATATATATATATATATATATATATATATATATATATATATATATATATATATATATATCAGACAAGGATATATAGAGTTGATTAGATTTTGGTGACCTTGACCTACTTTTCAAGGTCAACACCCTATAAATACTCTAAAATTAACCTTTTTGGCACACTTTCTTTGGAACTGACCAACTTGACGTTGTATAGATTGTGTAGTGCTAGGCGGTGTTGTCGAGGTCGTGGGTTCGAATCTCGCTAGAGGCAAAATATTTACAGCATCTATCGGCTCAGTTGATTCACTATATCCCTCTGTATATATATATATATATATATATATATATATATATATATATATATATATATATATATATATATATATATATATATATATATATGTGTGTGTGTTTTGCTCTAAAATTCACCCACAGACTCTTGAAAATAAAGTCTAGGTCATTAAAATTTTTACCAGTTCTTCACACGTTAAAAATATAAAAATGTGAAATTAGAGCACAAATGTTAGACCCAAAAATTGATCGAACATGACTGTACGTAAATTTCACATTTGCCAAAAGTGACTGATTAGTACCAATTCTTCACATGGTGTGAAACTTACGAAGTGTGAAATTTGCGGTTCAATTTGCAGCTCAACCTAGCACACGTGCCTAAGATCACATGTTAAGCTATCCAATATTTCTAGTCTGAGCATTTGTCAACTTTCATATTTTGTATTAGCTACCAGCGAATGCACTGACGAGTCTGTGCATATGCGTAGCCTCGTCTGAGCCTGGCTGTTCGCCTATACGATAGTAACCAAAATCTCATAAAATAACTGGCTTAATTTAAATCTTGAAGACAAGTTGAAGATCCCCTGGGAGGAGAGGTCTTACCTTGTCTATTACAACGGTTGGTCTGATGTTTATGCATATCTAAAAGACAACAAGAATATTGAGCCGTTGCGTGTCGAAAGCAACAAAATAGTTCGTGCGCCCAGCGAAGACTCTGATCAGACGGATGCCCAGTCTGATAAGAGTCTTCGCTGTTCGCGTGATTAAATCATTAAGCGCCTGTTGAGTAAAGAATCTGGTCTAACGCGCGCGTTTGGCTTTTGTGCTGGCTTGAGTGTTCACAGGGCGCACGGTTTGTGATACGCTGACGGACGCTTCTAGGGTAACGTGACATTGGGTCACTTGATGATTTTCTATCACAGTACGAACATCTGTCTGTCAATTGTCAAATCCACATTTATTACAGATTCTCAGTGGCCTTTTTTGCAACGACATCTGTCATTCAGCTTCTAAAAAGTAAAATAATGTTGCGTTTCTCGGCAAACTGTTTAATCATAGGCAAAATATAAGAGTCAAAAAGAGCACCGATAAATACAAAAAATCTCATGTACTGGTCCGTTTGTTACTTGAAAGATACAGTACATGAAAATAGTTGACATATGTGTTATGTTAGAGAAACAGTTTAAAAAAGAAATCTTATTCAGAGCACCAAACACGGGGTTGTCTTAAATGGGGAACCAGTCTTTTAGTGGTCTTTAGGCAACTGAATTGGGATTTTAAAATGCATGAATTAATGTGTTCACTGACTCGGCACACGATTCCCCGCTAACGCAAGAAAAAGAAATTCTAGAAAAGAATCGAGCGAGTTCCGTTGTCACTCAATTGACGGACTTATTTAAAACACTTCTGCTATACTTTCAACAAAATTAAATGCGTTTATATACTGCCTGATTTATTTCATTACTTGGATAGAACGTTCTGCATCTTGAAACGTTTGTTTCTCTTAAAAATGTCACTTTTAGAAACATCAAGCTTATGAAGTGTGCTTAAGAGCAAAACTGTGTCGAATCTGTTTACATGTATTTGTTTGGGTTTTAAATCAACTGCTTGCTCGCTCTTGTGAAATAGAGTATGAACATACATGGGTAACTACCCAAGTCATGCGAAAGTAAGGAACGCTTTCCGTTCTCACGTACGCATAATTAATGGGCCTCGACGTGAGAAAAACTGTCTTCGGGGTTTGCGAACAACAAAGGCGCAGACTAGACTGCGCATCCACGCAGTCTGATCAGCGCCCTTGTTATTCGCGTTTTGGAAAGTATCATATTTAGACTTGCTACCAGCAAAATTTCATTTTTCTAGCTAGTCTCTGTAGCTAAGGGGACTGGTTTGAGTCTCGCTTTGACGGAAACCCCGAAGACAGGTTTTGTCGCGACGAGGCCCATTTGGAACTAGGTTTGACAGTTGATCTCCTCACCCTTACGAAAATTAATAGGAATAGCCTATGCTGCAATGAGCAGACTTGCCGAATATTTCGACATATATAGGTGAAGATAAACACAAATTTTCAGCGTAAAATTGTAAAAATGTTCTTACCCAACAGTTTTAACATATCTTTTGGGTGCTCAAAAGAACCGTCTCATTGAGACGGTTCTTTTGAGTACCCACAACATATGTTTTGGTTGAGAAATAATAAAATTAAAATTTCGTTACGCACTCTTAACTAAAGTCCTGACATCTTATACTGATTATATTGCTATCAAAATTAATCACGTTTTCGTTGCAAATCGGTCAGAATAAATGTATTCAAAGTTTTATCTTAGAATGTTGATGATTTGTTTTAATGAAACGGGTGCAGAAATAGTAGTAGCTTTAAAAATCTGGAAAAGTGGATCCTTCAGAAAAGGAGAAAATCTACAATATTAGAAAACAGCAGACTAGGTTTGATTGAGTCTTTCATGAAAACTAATGGAAAGCAATGAACCATCCCATGTCCAATGTATTACAGCCGCGCAAGTAGCAGCTTAGCAAAAGCATACCTCATGAAATCAAATTTGGTGATATAGCTGTCATGTAAATATATAGTGACAGGTATATAAGTACTGATTGGCAGTTTGAAATGTTTAAAGAGGCAAAGTCAATGGACATGATAGTAGTTTAGTGTATATTTCAAAAAATGTTTCTCTAATTTTAGTACCATATGTGGTTGGTACATATTGGAATTGCCTCATTGAGGCAATTTCAATGTAGGCAATTTCAATGTGCACATTCAACATATGTCAATTCAATAAATGAGTGTTTTTCACCATAAACTTTTTTTCACAAATTTCTCAACTACTTTTTAATGTTTTGATCAGTCTAATGAGCATTTAGAAATGAACGAGCTATTGTATAGTTTGGTGTACACCTGGATTACAATAACATATATAGCCAATTTTATATTATTGACAGTTTATCTTTATATGTTTCATTGGAATGAAATGCTAACTTGGTGGTTGCGCGGTTGTAAACACTTAACCCTTTGTATACGAGTACCAGCGAGTCCTAAATATGCACCTTGGCAAACAGTGTAGACCCTTATGTAATGCCGCATTATGCGGTATTTCATCAGGTTGTGCACAGTTTGCTACGACAAAAACAATCTTCAGAGAAAGAAATAAAGGTGTACTCGGAAATTTGAATATGTGACCCCTCGATATAAACAATGGATCATCCCAAGTGTATTGTATCAAATCAAATTGGTGCATGGAAACATTGCATGGGATCACAAACAAATGATCATGCCAAAGAATGTCTTCAGTGTAATTGTGTTACGGAAACGAATCGCTATGTAACTATAAAATTAAACGGAAATTTCATTTCTGTCAAATACGGCGATAAAGTTGAAGATAAATTGGTCGCCTGTATTGTTTATCAATAATGCTTCTGTTTGTATAAGCAGTTTCTTTACTTTCATCATTTATGTCTTGTATCTGTTGCTCTCTATAGCCTGGGTGCTACTGGACAGAAATTTTCTTTGATATAAACTTCCTTCTCGGCTGTAACTGATATAGCCCTATCAGAGAGATAACATAACATAACATACATTTTAATCAGGCTTAAGCATAAAACAGCTCATCACCATACAAACAAATATACAATCAGCATGAAATAATAGATACATACTAGCAGCCATTGTGACATACACAATGGCTGTTTGCTATCTAAGAGTGTCAAATATTTATTAATATATGGTAATAACTACGGATTTCTATACTAAAGCATAAGAGATGTAGGAAAATATATCAAATACATGCCAGTTTTGGAATTTTAGTCAATCTGGACTCGCTTCATGTATGCTTGCTAGAACCACCTCTGTGGGACTATTCTAGCAAGCATCCGTGAGTACATGACCAGGTATTAGCAGACTTAGTTTAGACTAGAGTGTGTATGGAAATGCGTCGTATATGCTCAATAGAATTGTCTCTTCATGTAGTTCTAACGAGCATCTACGAACGCAAACTTATAAATCAGTTGAGACTATAGAATATTAGAAAATAGGACTCCAGTTCAAAAGGTTTGTTTATTCCATAAAATAGGCGTATGAAGTACCGACAATACGCGTAAACACCGGCAAAGCGACGTATACCTTTACCAGTGTGTTATTGTTATATACCTAATAGTTACTATAGTAAGCACTTATTAGGTTTTTAACAATGTTTATTCTTTCATATTCTTAGCCATCACATCATCGCTTTGGTCGATAAGCACCGTTGTTTGCAGAAAATAAGGTAAATATGTTCAAACCAAACAAGCATTGGGCGTCGGCCCACACCCTATCCTGAATGTTAAATAGCAAAATGTAGAAAATGGGTCCATTAGAAATAAACATCAAAAACAACAAATTGCAAGTGAGTATGACCAGGAAATGCCTCAATCACAGGCTGTAGGCCAGCCCATGGCTTCGCGAGAAAGAGACACAGAAGACGGCCAGCCACCGCACAAAGTAAAGCAACTAGCTCTCTCTTCCTCAGCAAAACGATTGCTAAACAATAAAGGACACCAAGAACCATAACACAATACAAGAACAACACACACACGCACGCACGCACAATGGGAGCAACAGCAAACAATGAATAAATAACAACAGAATCGCCGCCTTAGAACGGACAACTTGTAGTGGCTTAAACATATTTTTCTGGCCAAATCTTCGCCCAAGATTATGCTGTTAATATTGTTCAGCTCGCATGTAGGCTTCCTAACTTATGCAATGCATGATCATAACAGAAACAATAAAATCAAATTAACATACCATGCTGTTCAAACAATAGAAATTGTTATATGACTGGAGAGAATCTTGTCTCCTGATTGGCCCAATATTTCTTCATAAATCTCAATGTCTACCTGAAAACTGGTCTAAACTGGCCTACAGGTGTAAATATGATGAAAACCAGCTCAAACTAGTTTCCAGAAGTTAATATTACCCTCTGGAGAGCTCAAAATAGCATGATGAGTATGCAACCAGCATGGGTTGCATGAAATTGACATGATTTACTGTTTCACCTCCCAACAGGTAAAAGACTTGTTACCTAAGCTTCATTAATGGCCCTATAAGTAGCGTTTTATTGCTAATTCTAGTTAATGTACAACTACTGAGTTGTCTATTCTTTTGACTTCTTGCCTCACTGCGATTAAAAACCATGTCATTAAATACTGCACAACAGTTTATGAAAGGAAAGGTAAAAAATTACTTTGGTCTATCAAAAATTCAGGTGAAATTCTTAATAAATTAAAGTCTAGAGGTTTTCTAGCATCTAGTTTGTCTACATATGATTTCTCTACTCTCTATAGTACATTGCCTCATAATCTAATCAAAGAAAAACTAACAGAATTAATTGAACAAACATTTGACAGAGAGGGCTCACTTTATTTGGCTTGAAATGATAAAAATGCCTTTTTTACTTCTGAAAAACCTAAACGATATAAATTGTGGTCATGTCAAAAAATGTGTGATGCTCTCCATTATCTTTTAAACAATATATTTATAAGATTAGACTCAAAATTATATAGACCAATTGTAGGTATTCCAATGGGTACTAATTGTGCTCCTCTTGTTGCAGATTTGTATTTGTTTTGTTATGAGAGAGACTTCATGTTGTCGTTGTCTGTGTCAGAAATTAATCAAACTGATATAATTGAAGCTTTTAACTCCACCTCCAGATATTTAGATGACTTACTTAATATTAATAATCCTTATTTTGAACAAATGGTAGGTCAGATATATCCTACTGAGCTTCAGTTAAATAAGGCGAATTCTTCTGATACTGAAGCTCCGTTTTTGGACTTGAACTTGTCCATAGCAAATGGCATAGTGTCTTCTAAAATTTATGATAAACGGGATGATTTTAATTTTGAAATAGTAAATTTCCCATTTCTTGATGGAGATGTTCCTCGCTCTCCTTCCCATTGCATATATATTTATCAGCTTATTCGTTTTGCGAGTGTGTGTTCTTATGTTGATGACTTCAACAACAGAAACTTATTTTTAACTGCTAAGTTATTAAAACAAGGTTATAGATATCATAAAGTTCGAAAAGCATTTTCTAAATTCTACCACAGCCACTCAGAGTTAATTGTTAAATACAACATTGGGTTAAAAACTCTTCTCCAACAAGGCATATCAGAACCTATATTGTATGGTGATTTAGTTCATAAATTCAAACGAATTGTTGGAAAACCTAATTCTAGTGATCAATTCAAAAAGATTATCAAACGTTATATAAAGGTTGGATATAACTTGGATGTCATGCGACAGTCTGCATGCCTGGTTTTAAACCCAATCACGGTTTATAGCTATGGTTTCCTCCTTAATTGCACGATGGTGGGTCAGGCCCTAGGCTCTATGACGGCTCTGACGTAAAGATTTAATCGGTGGGTTGCTGCCTGATGCTTATCTGTAGCTGGACCCACCGTGGCTCAACTTGAGGTTTTATTTAGCTCTGACTATCTGTGAGTCGTGAGCCATTTTCTTTGTTTCATCACAGTGTGTTAATTTGATTAGAGTGTTTCTCCATGATGATACATTGCAATAGTTAGAAGGCTTCCATGCGAGCTGAACATTTCTTGTACTTCAACAACAACAGAATCTAGGGCGAAGATTTGGTACCAGTAAAATGCATTTAAGTCCCCCCCAGGTGGCTTAGGCTGCTGTCCGTTCTAAGACGGTGGTTCTGTTGTTGTTGACTTGTTGTTTATTGTTACTCCCATTGTGGGAGTCTGTAATTATTCTATGTTTTGTTGTACGTTACTTCATGTCCCTTCTAGTTTTGCAATCATCTTGATGGGGAAGAGAAAGCTGGTTGCTTTGCTTAGTTTGTCTTCCTGATGTCTCGTGATTGTTGTTTGACTCTTCCTCGCGGTGCCATGGGGTTGTTTGCAGTTTGTGATTGTGGTATTTCCTGATCATACTCACTTACTATTTCTAATGAAATTCAACAACAGTTTTGTTTTGTTTTGTTTGTTCATTTTTCTTTGTTTGAATAAACAAAATGTAAAAAAAAGGTGTTTTGTGATTAAATTTTACATTCAGTATTCAGAGAATTTAAAATATTTCAAATAGCAAAATACTACATTAAAATATTCTAATAACAGTTGCTAAAACTTGTGAGAAAGTCCTTAGGTTGAACATGGCTTCAACTAGAAAATTTTCATTCATAGTTGAAAAGTAAGAAAGGCGGCAAAGATCAGGAATCGATACAATCAAGTACCGCACCTGACCCAGGATACCACATGGGAAAGTGACAAAAATACAATTAAACATCACAAACAAGAGCCACGAGGTCAGCCCTATCCCAGCAGGTGACCACAAGGCTGCAATGAACAGACGCGAAAGCATGAAAAACACAAGATATAAATAACACAAATGATCCACAAAAGAAGTACCGCCGTGGAACGGTCAGTAAAATTATTTTACTGGAGGGCTTAAACCTGTTTCACGGCGCCAACCTCACCCTTAGTTCAGATGTGGATCAAGACACAGAGATGTTTGGTTTGCATGAAAGACCCCTACCTAGCCTGTCCATGCATCATCTCCTACAACATATAAATCAAGATATAAATAGGAGATAAAGCAAAGATAAGGACTTAACAGTACATAAAACTGAATACCTGAGCAAAGGAAATCCAACAGGTAAACCCCGGTGGGCCGGACAACAGTCAAAGCATCAGGCCCCTAACATCTCATCAATAGATAAGTCTTTAAGTTGGAACCTTCATAGAGTCTGAAGTCCGACCCACCGGCGTGCAATTAAAGAGGAAAGCAAAGTTGCCAACCGTGATTGGGTTGACCACCAAGCATGCAGTCTGTTGCAATACATTGATGTTATAGCCAATCTTTTTATAATGGGAAATTATTTTAAAAATTATTAGAGATAACTTACTTCTTCAATTTATACACCAAGTCACCATAGAACTCAGGTTCCGAAAGTCCTTGGCGCAAGAGAGATTTAATTCCAACTTGGAATTTAGATATCAAATCATAGCATCGTCGATAAAATTTAGAAAAGGTTTTGCAAAGTTTAAAATACCGATAGCCTTGTTTAAGAAGTTTCTGAGTTAACAATTTATTGCGAGTGTTGAAGTCAGCAGCATGGCTAGATACACTAGCAAAACAAAACAAAACAGTTATTGACTTCAATTACAGTAGACATAAGGATTTATCTACCCTTAAAAGTGATATTCACCTCCGCCAATATCACTTTTTCAGGTAGATAAATCCTCATGTCTACCTCAGTGAAGTCAATAATTGTATAATGTCTCTTGACTCACAGGTAGCCAGAGCTTAAGAACCCCTCATGTTGAGCCACGATGGGCCCAGCCATGTAAAGCATCAGGCACCAACTCACCGATAAAGTTTTAGGTCATGGTCGTAATTAAGGCTGAGGCCTGACCCACCGTCATGCAATTATAGAGGAAAACATAGATTTAAACCATTATTGGGTTTAAACCACACATAATATTCATGTGATTGTCTTTTTGGTATTGATCAGTAAAAGTAGAGTTTCCAACAACTTGTTGAATTTATAAACTAGAATCACCATAAAGTATTGACTCTGATGTGTTCTGTTGCAGAAGGGCTTTTATCAAGTGGATTGATGGATGGATGGACGAACGAACGACCTGTCTTTAATCCTCAACTCTGTTGGTGTGCTGTCTACGGTCAGTCTGATTACCGCAGGATACCACAGGATACCGCAGGATCCCTTAAATGCTATAATTTATATCATTTTACTCTATAAAAAGCTCATGATATTTGATTTGGTGACATTTTATCTTGAATTTTAGCAATCAATATTGAAAACTGCCTAAAATAGTATGTACGAAAAAGTTTTAATGAGTTCAAACCAGCATTATGCAGAACAGGTAGGCTACCGCAGGATCCCTCAAACTGCTACTATATAGTTAATTTTCTTCAATAAAAAGCTGGATATATCATTCGAGACAAAATTTTTTAAAATATTTTTCCAACAGGAATAACTCTTATCTAAAGATATAATGGGGTTACCTATTTTATATTGTAACACATGTGATATTGCTAGACAGATACCGCAGGATTCGTCAAAAAATATTTCAAATATCATCTTAATCTATGAAAACCTTAAATCATGATTTATACTTATGAAAAATATTTCAAATATAAAAATAGGAAATAATCATATAATTTATCGAAATTTAGTATTTGGAATAAAAACACCAAATTGTTCCGAACTATCCTTAGGCTAATGTGGGTTCCATTGAAACACCCCAAACCTCCACCAAACCACCCCAAACCACCTCCAAACACACTCATACCACATGTTTAAACAACTTTAAACGCATTTTATATTTTTATTACCATGTCAGGGTCAAAAACCAAATAAAAGTGCCTAACTGCATGATCTATACTGGAAAAAAAATGTAATGGTTCGACAGTAAGCAATGGTCCCTAGACCACATATTACTACACCAAACCATCCCGAACATCCACATACTGTATGCAAACCACTTTAAAACTCATTTTAAACTTTTTTATCACCACAAAACGCATCAAACCAAATAAGCATAAAGGTGTCTCACTATATATTGCTCATACTGGAGAGAAACCAACACTTAATTGAATTCAATCTTGGTGCACATAGACCCATTAGAATTTAGGAAATTATACTACCATGCCCACGCAATAGTAATGTAATAGTATAGTTAATGACTTCAAATGTTGTAAATTATTTGACAGCACGAGACAGCACATTAATGAAAGAATTGCTGGCGTGAAGTGAAAAAGGGGGAATATAAAGGTTGTGGTTGTCTTGGTCCGGAGAGAGTGTAGGGGTAGGGGAGGGGTCGAAGGTTTACTTGTATATCCAGGGCTAGACTTATGTGCTTTGGGGTGGTTTGATGGGGTGCAGGACAACTCGGCCCAAAACCAACTTGGCCCATGCCAACTCGGCCCACACAAAAATCAGCCCATGCCAACTCGGCCCAAGATTCAAAACTCGGCCCAAGACAACTCGGCCCAATTTTTAGTTTTATAATTAGACAACTCGTCCCACGTTTTAGAGGGATTTAGGGGATAACAGTATTCAAAATTACAGGGCGGCCACATGATGCGCAACGCCGATGCGCGTACGGTTCGTTCACGTCAGGAGACGTTCAACAGCAATGGCGGACATGACGCATGATTTGGGCGACTTGAAACTCCAAATAACTTCGCTGTTTATGGTCAGAAACATAAAGTGTGGGTACTCGTTTTCTTTGTTAAGACGAGAGGAACAATTTGATACCAAATTTAAGTCGATTAGACGAAATTTTCTATTTTGCATCAAAACAGCCTCATGTGCAGTATCTCCTTTAAAAATGACGCTGCTTGGTATTGAGTTTGACGTCATCAGCTCTTATGACGTAATATGTTAAACGGAATGTCAGTGATCAGGTCGAGCATTCAGATCGTTAACTTTTTTGTGAAAGATTTAGTTTCATTCAAGTTTTCCCTTCGGATCTCCCCTCACCATGATAGGTATATTGAGTAAGAGAAGTACTTCAGAAAATAATAGGGGATCTAATGTTCTGTTCGGTATAATAAAATAAATATTACATTGCCTGCTAGGGTAATAGTCGAAACTATCATCCCTCGAAATATGATTAGGCCTAAATGAAATATATGTGTGGTTCCTGTTGCATACCAACAACATTTAGGGTAGGTAGGTAGGGAAATTATTAAATTTTGTTATAACATTTAACAAAGAAAATAGTGACAAAATCTGAAAAAGTGCCCATTTTCGGTATTTTTTCTCCAAAGACCAATTTAATGTTTAGGGTAGGGTTAAAAAAAATAGGGTAGGTAGGCAACAGGAACCACACATATATTTCATTTAAGCCTTATCAACCTCGGCTGCGCCTCGGTTGATAATCACATTCCTTGGGATGATATTTTCGACTATCACCCGCGCAGGGAATGTAATATTTATATATTATTATACCTCACGTGAATTCCAAAACACTATATTTACAAAAATAAATTTTCTGACAAACAATTAAACATCAATTCCTTTATTTCCATGCTCAAAGTCAAATTTCAATGCGAAAGGTTTATTGCGAACATCAACAATAAAATGTCAAAGTTTCTATCAAAATGGACCCCATTCTATAATTACTTTAACAAAAACCAAGACCAGACAAATGATAATAATGATAATAACAATAATAACAACAATAATACTCCTGGAAATAATTGAAAACACAAACATTAAATGTTATATAACGCCTTTACCGTTTACGTTTAAATAAGGCAAGAATATTTCTTGTACCTTAAGTTGTTTTAGGAGGAGGCTCATAGGAGAGTAAATACTTTTCACAACATTATTTAAGATATACCAAAAACATGCTAACCTTTATGTATAACAAGGTAGCGGTTATCATGTCGCGTAGTTTAAAAAGTGTAGTGATGAATGAAACATTTGCGCAAGTCATACATATATGTACCAATTTTAATTCCAACAATTAAGTGAGAAGTAATAAATGTCACAAAAACAGATGTAGATTTACACCAGACCAAATAAGTAACCCAGACAAAGCCGATAGTTGAATATATGCAAAGTAATGAGAAACGAAACGTTCAACAGCAATGGCGGACATGACGCATGATTTGGGCGACTTTAAACTCCAAATAACTTCGCTGTTTATGGTCAGAAACATAAAGTGTGGGTACTCGTTTTCTTTGTTAAGACGAGAGGAACAATTTGATACCAAATTTAAGTCGATTAGACGAAATTTTCTATTTTGCATCAAAACAGCCTCATGTGCAGTATCTCCTTTAAAAATGACGCTGCTTGGTATTGAGTTTGACGTCATCAGCTCTTATGACGTAATATGTTAAACGGAATGTCAGTGATCAGGTCGAGCATTCAGATCGTTAACTTCTTTGTGAAAGATTTAGTTTCATTCAAGTTTTCCCTTCGGATCTCCCCTCACCATGATAGGTATATTGAGTAAGAGAAGTACTTCAGAAAATAATAGGGGATCTAATGTTCTGTTCGGTATAATAAAATAAATATTACATTGCCTGCTAGGGTAATAGTCGAAACTATCATCCCTCGAAATATGATTAGGCCTAAATGAAATATATGTGTGGTTCCTGTTGCATACCAACAACATTTAGGGTAGGTAGGTAGGGAAATTATTAAATTTTGTTATAACATTTAACAAAGAAAATAGTGACAAAATCTGAAAAAGTGCCCATTTTCGGTATTTTTTCTCCAAAGACCAATTTAATGTTTAGGGTAGGGTTAAAAAAAATACGGTAGGTAGGCAACAGGAACCACACATATATTTCATTTAAGCCTTATCAACCTCGGCTGCGCCTCGGTTGATAATCACATTCCTTGGGATGATATTTTCGACTATCACCCGCGCAGGGAATGTAATATTTATATATTATTATACCTCACGTGAATTCCACATACAAAACTTCCATAGACGAACGACTGATATTTTATAATATCACCCGCTGCTACAGCGACGGCGAATAATGTCACGTGTTTGTCATAGCAGCCGGTGATATTATAAAATATCAGGGCGGTCACATGATGCGCAACGCCGATGCGCGTACGGTTCGTTCACGTCAGGAGACGTTCAGCAGCAATGGCGGACACGACGCATGATTTAGCGACTTTAAACTCCAAATAACTTCGTTGTTAATGGTCAGAAACATAAAGTGCGGGGACTTGTTTTCTTAGTTAGAACGAGAGGAACACGTTGAGGCCAAATTTAGGCAAATTAGGCGAAATTTTCTACTTTGCATCAAAACAGCCTCATGTACAGTATCTCCTTCAAAAATGACGCTGCCTGGTATTAAGTTTGACGTCATCAGCTTTTATGACGTAATTTGTTAAACGGAACGTCAGTGATCAGGTCGAGCATTCAGATTGTTAAAGAAGAACCATTTTTGTGAAAGATTTAATTTCCTTCAAGCATAGGCTATCATTATTTTCCTTTTGGATCTCCCCTCACCATGATAGGTCTATTGAGTAAGAGAAGTAGCTCTACTTCAGAAAATAAGGGATCTAATGTTCTGTTCGGTATAATAAAATAAATATTACATTTCCTGCTAGGATGATAGTCGAAAATATCATCCCTCGAAATATGATTATCAACCTCGGCTGCGCCTCGGTTCATAATCACATTCCTCGGGATGATATTTCCGACTATCACCCGCGCAGGGAATGTAATATTTATATAATATCACCCGCTGCTATGGCAAACAAGTGGCAGTATTCGCCGTCGCTGTAGCAACGGGTGATATTATAAAATATCAGTCGTTCCTCTATGGAAGTTTTGTATGGGGAATTCACGTGAGGTATAATAAAAGATAATATAGGTCTAATATAGGTCACTGGTACAAGCCAGCAGTGTGGACCCTCATGATTTGACGCACCATGTGGCACTTCTTCTGGGTCTTCACTGTTTGCCAAAGTACGTATTTAAATGTGAAACATGGTGCGAGGCTAGAAGCATAAATCCATAGTTCCATACTCTATGTTTGATAGCCGATGATCGAAGGCTCTGACGAGATTGCGCGTATGCGCAGGCTCGTCTGATAATTCGATGCTCGCCGATTCGATAAGTAGCCACATTTCGCACGACCTCATAATCAACGTAGCAACCAGCGACAAGTCGCATAATGAATCATGTGGCTCAGCATAAACCTTTATTCATTCATAATCAATTCAAACTCTTAAACAACATTCTAAAAAGAAAATAAAGGAAACAAGACACTGGCACGAGATCAAATAATGAGATCAGTTCTGTATGACTTAGGTAAGTTTAAACACGCCTACAAAACGATCAAATTCTAAACCGCTAGTGAATTTGAACAAGACCAAACTCTGCTCTGGACCTGCGTCGCGGATGCACATCGTCAATGTGTAAACAGTCGATATGCAAAGTTCAAATAAACAGGACTGAAATCAGATTACACCCAAATTTCGAAATGTAATTTACAGTAAGCATTTCAGATTGAAAAAATGTCTAAGTTCAACACCCGTCAAAAATGAGAAAGAAATCATAAAACGTGCACAATATAGGAGATGCACATCTTCAATATGTGAACAATCATTAGGCAAAGTTTGAATAAAAAGGAATGAAAACTTTTAAAGTTACAGGGTGGGTAGTCGCGTGGTTTCTGTTGGGATACACTGTACGGAAAAAATGGCAAACTTCTTTCCACAACGATGTTTTAAGCAAAAGTAAGTTGATATTTCTGCTTGTTTTTTTTATCTTTACCCAGAAAGTTATACACCCTTTTCCAGCCCCCATTTTCCCCGATCTAATGATGCCAGGATATCCTCATGTCATGAAGCTTCTGACTTTGAGAACTGACTCTTGTCACAATTTTTTTAGCGACGAAGATCGGGCCTGAATTATAAAAATAAGCTGTACGGACAACAATTATTTTCTTTTTGACAGAGTTTGTACTCAAGGTAAGAAGCTTAATGATGCTATCCTGGTAACGTTTGATCGGGAAAACTGTGGGCTGGAAAAGGGTGTATAGCTTTTTGGGTATAGATGAGAAAGCAGAGAAACTACCTACATTCGATCAGAATGTCCGTACAGTGTATTCGAACATCCGAAAAGCATATCCAAGTGAAAACCACGTGACTACCCACCCTGAAGTTACAGATTACACAAACTTGGCACCCCGAAAATGTTGCTGTCAAACGGACAGATGGAAAAAATGTCTAAGTTCAACACCCATCAAAATGATAAAAAAATGAAACAATTTCACAAAATAAGAGGTGCACATCTTCAATGTGTGAACAATCATTATGCAAAGTTTAATATATAGGAATAAATACTGTTGGAGTTACAGATTACACAAACTAGACAACCACTAAGCATATCAGTTGGAAAAAAATGTCCAAGTTCAACACCCATCAAAATGAGAAAAAATATGAAACATGCACAAAATAGGAGGTGCACATCTTCAATGTGTGAATAATCATAGTGCAGAGTTTGAATATAAAGGAATGAATACTGTTGGAGTTACAGATTACACAAACTAGGCACCGCACCCCTAAGCATTGCGGATAGAAAAAATGTCTAAGTTCAACACCCGTCAAAATGAGAAAAAATTATGAAACATGCACAAAATAGGAGGTGCACACTTCAATATGTGAACAATCATTAAGCAAAGTTTGAATCAAAAGAATGAAAGCTTTTGGAGTTACAGATTACACAAACTTGGCACCCTAAAGTGATGCGGACGGACTGACAGGACATTGGGATACTCAACACTTTCATGCAACAAAGGGTCTAAGTCCATTTTCATCCCGCGTGAAGCCTCAACACCCTCTGTATACATGAAATCGATCAAAATTTGACGAAAACCTTTCCATTCAACCTCCAAAGATGATAGCATTTCGTTAAACCCTTCTTCTAGGGTGCAATTTAGGAGTTAAACGGAACAGATTATGTTTGTGCAACAAAAGGCCTAACTCCACCGGAGCTTACAGATTTTTTTTTAATTTCTCACAATTTGCAATGGTTATTTCCAGTATGCTTGTACCATTACATAGACAAATTTCATTTTATTGTATAAAATAATAATATCGTATTTGCATACACATGCTACTCGCCAAAATATTCAAATCAATGGCGCTCTTCAACTTCTTGTGATCTTGCTACATATGCTGTGAGTTAGTGCAACAAGGGTACTGAATCCAGCGGTGGACTTAGACCCTTTGTAATTTTTTTGAAAAGGCTGTTATATCTCCTAAAAACAAGAGTTAAGTGTTGTAGGGGAAGCAATCTAGTGGGAAATGTTATGTTTTAAATCACAAAGTGCCTATCTCCAAAATTTCCAAAAATGGACTAAAGCACCTTTTTGCTCTGACCCCTTCAAATTTATTATCATGTAAAGAGATAATGTCAGAAACATACATGCGCGTGCATGTCGAGGCATACATGCAGGGGTCATTATCTTTAAATTTCCCACCGAGACCAAATTAATTCATTTTCATAGGATATCTAAAAACTAGGGGGGGGGGGGCATGGAGGGGGTTCGAGTGAACCCCCTGAACCCAAACTGGATCCGCCACTGCTTATAGAGACATCCATGTACATGTATGCTAATGCACATGCATTCTGGCTGCATCCTACATGAACATGCAACTCATATGTACTTCAAAAAATATATGGGCCGAGTTGTCTTATGAATTTGGGCCGAGTTGTCTTATAGACTTGGGCCGAGTTGGCATGGGCCGAGTTTTATGTAGGCCGAGTTGGCATGGGCCGAGTTGGTTTTGGGCCGAGTTGTCCGTAATTCGTTTGATGGCGGTTTGGGGTGGTTTGATGGCGGTTTGGGGTGGTTTGGGGGTGGTTTGATGGAGGTTTGGGTGGTTTGGGGTGGTTTGGGGTGTTTCAATGGACCGGCTAATGTGACAGGGTCTCTTTATCAGTTTGTTTATTGCATGGCTTTTTTTTACCAACAAAAACAAAAACAAGTGAAGATAATTACTGTTATTTATTATAAAATGTCTATTCTGTGTAAAAGTATGGTAAATTACATTGAAAACACCCATAACAAGGGATCCTGCGGTATCCTGCGGTATCCGGTAATCAGAGTGGGAATGGCGTGTTCGTTCATTTCGGCTCATTTGCAAATTTTGGTTACTTCCGTGGAAAACAAAATGGACGGCAGCGGGAAATTGAAATTGGTTACCTCAAATAAATCCAGAAAATATCATCCCTACAGGGTCTCTCGGGTAATTTAGTGGAAGAGTTTCAATAAATTTGATATTCATTAAAATGTGATTGAGTATAATGTGTTAGCTTTGTCCGATTGATATGCACAGCATTAAAAACTTTATTCCTTCTCCCTTTCCTATCATATTTTTTATTATTTTCATTTGTCCTAATTTAAGCTTATTTATTATTTTCTCTACTCCTTCATTATACTGTACACAACTTCTTCCTGCCTATATTCAATCTTTCTTTTCTTTCTTGGTCACCCAAAACATACGGACTGTAATGGTCAAGTTTGACAGAGTGTCATAACACATAGATGTAGATGATGCTGGTTTTCTGGAGTTGATTCTCGGTAAAGAAAGAGTGTGGGGTATCAAAGCTAGATGTTTGTACTTTCGCACAAGCACCATAGGCGCAGAGGCACGGGTATTGCGGCATGTGGCAAAACACAAGAAATGGCATCACAAGTTTATAGGCAGTAGAAGAATGCCACAAAAGACAGCAACAACAAACTTTTCCTTAGGGAACACAGTGGTAGAGTGCTTGGATCGATACTGAGGGGTTGCGGGTTCGATCCTCACCGGCATCACTGCATTGTGTCCTTGAGCAAGACACATAACATCTTGCTTAGTACTGGTTCAACAATGTTAGAAATAATCCAACTTGTCTGGCGGGCAACCTGAAGAAAAATGCAACTTGCCCTGGCAGGGGTGTGGAAATAGTAAAATTTTCTACTTGTCCAGGGACAAGTAAATGGCCATAATGTACTTATCCAAATATAGTACAGATTAGCTTATTCCTTTCTGTGCTTAAACAATTTACACTTTAGAAAACAGTATGAAACCATGCAGATATCATTTTTCTTGTTAACAATGTAGATCCAGATCAGCTGATAACTACAGCCAATTGGGGCTTAGCTACAACCAACCAACCAGCTGATCAGGATCCACACTGTTTTCAATGCAACATGTGAACTCGTAATAATTTATCTAAATATGAAAAACAAAATTTTGTTAGCTTTATAACAAATTTTGCACTTGTCCAAGGACAAGTAAATTGAAATTTTCAACTTGTCCTGAATGAAATGGGACCAGGTCGGACAAGTCGGGCATGGTATTTCCACAGCCCTGTGCCCTGGTGGTCAGTGTGGTTGCCGCAGGGTGCAGGATCCCTTGATATGGACATTTTTTAATGGAATTTAGCATATTAGGCTTAAATGAAATATATGTGTGGTTCCTGTTGCCTACCTACCCTAATTTTTTTAACCCTACCCTAAACATTAAAATGGTCTTTGTAGAAAAAAATACCTAATATGGGCACTTTTTCAGATTTTGTCACTATTTTCTTTGTTAAATGCAGGGTTTCAGCTGGACTGAAATTTACTTCGGACATTTTGTCCAAGCAGCCCCAATTTTGTTCGGACATTTGGAAATTTTTTAGGACATTTTTTCAACACTAAATTTTACCACCATAAACGGAAATTGCCATCTACCCTTCTCAAATTGAAACCAGGGGTAGTTTTGCTACCATTTTTGATGGTAAGTGCGGTCTGATTGATTGTCTGGCTTTTCATTTCATGAAGAGAGAGAGGAGCTTGTCGATCATTGTCAGCGGAAGTGGGTGGGGTACTGTTTTTTGCGGCCGCTGCACGACTCGTTAGCCACGGAAAATGACTGTTCAGGTAATGATGGAGCGGGCAAACTGTTTTGGTACATAAAAAAACTTCAGTTCCTGTTGTTTCTTGGCGGCAATTAAGTTTTTTAGTCATTTTATCGGTAAATGCCAATGCAAATATGCTGTCCGCTTCGAGATGAAATCAAGGGAAGAAAACTAAGGTCGCAATAGACCAATCAGGTGCGGCGTAACAAAACACTATGACTGGTTTGCTTTAATGAATAAGTATTTGCGGGGTAAAATAAGGCAAACCAGTCAGCAGCTTACATAAATTTGGCCAATCAGCGATCGTTTTTTAAAGCAAAAATACTATTGCATCACTGTGAATAACCGTACAGCGTGTGCTTCCGAAAATCGTCTCGGACAAACTGTTGGAAAGATTGTCTTAACTCGTGGTCAAAATTTTGTAATGTCTGTAAAGTAGAATCAGTAAACCACATTCTCTGTTCACCTATCTGGTTCAACAATAATTTAAACAGAGGGCAAAATTTATATATTAACAACTGGTTCAAAAAAGGAATTAAACAAGTATCAGACTTATTAGATATAGACGGCAATATGTATCAGTTTGATGCTTTAAAAGAAACATACAGTATTAATCGCACATTTTTGGATTACCAATCATTAATTCGTAAAATTCCAAATAATTGGAAAAACATAATTATAAATAACAGGCAAGTATGTATCCAGACTAAATATAATGTTACATGTAATATCTATGTTAAATACTTGCTTAAAGATAAACGGGGCTGTAGAACATTTTATGACCAGTTGATACAAGTAGACCAAATTATTAGGCAGGAAAAATGGATGAACGAGGTTGGGTACATAAATGATCAGGAATGGAATACGTATAATTCAGTTATAAAAGATTTTAACGAGGTGGTTCTTAAAGATTTTCAATACAAATTAACAAATAAAATTTTGGTTACAAAATCCTTCTTACACAGAATAAGAAAAATTGAAGATAATCTGTGTTCTTATTGTAAACAGGAACCAGAAACAATTTTGCATTTATTTGTCGATTGTGATAGAGTTAAAGAATTTTGGCAATCTTTACAAATGTGGCTGTTACAAAATATTAATTTAAGGATAAATATGGATACAAAATGTATTTTATTTTCATATCAGGGGAAAAGTAAATTAGAAAATTACCTACTTGCAGTTGCAAAACACTATATTTACAAAAATAAATTTTCTGACAAACAATTAAACATCAATTCCTTTATTTCCATGCTCAAAGTCAAATTTCAATGCGAAAGGTTTATTGCGAACATCAACAATAAAATGTCAAAGTTTCTATCAAAATGGACCCCATTCTATAATTACTTTAACAAAAACCAAGACCAGACAA
Source organism: Loripinus fragilis (assembly GCA_964019695.1). NCBI lineage: Eukaryota > Metazoa > Mollusca > Bivalvia > Lucinida > Lucinidae > Loripinus > Loripinus fragilis. Next base: position 82,323,410 of record OZ026520.1, on the reverse strand, counting down.
ATGATAATAATGATAATAACAATAATAACAACAATAATACTCCTGGAAATAATTGAAAACACAAACATTAAATGTTATATAACGCCTTTACCGTTTACTTTTAAATAAGGCAAGAATATTTCTTGTACCTTAAGTTGTTTTAGGAGGAGGCTCATAGGAGAGTAAATACTTTTCACAACATTATTTAAGATATACCAAAAACATGCTAACCTTTATGTATAACAAGGTAGCGGTTATCATGTCGCGTAGTTTAAAAAGTGTAGTGATGAATGAAACATTTGCGCAAGTCATACATATATGTACCAATTTTAATTCCAACAATTAAGTGAGAAGTAATAAATGTCACAAAAACAGATGTAGATTTACACCAGACCAAATAAGTAACCCAGACAAAGCCGATAGTTGAATATATGCAAAGTAATGAGAAACGAAAAGTATTGTATAAAACCTCTCTCTCTCTCTCTCTCTCTCTCTCTCTCTCTCAAAATGTATAATAAATGTATGTAATATGTATTGTTTAGAATTGTATAGACGAGGATATTTTGAAGTAAAATTATAAAAAAAACAAAAAACAAAAAAACTGTTCAAACTGGACAGCAAAGTCTCGGACATCTGGAACTATTTTCGGACTATGTCCGATGGCCGACGCCAAACTGAATCCCTGAAATGTTATAACAAAATTTGATAATTTCCCTACCTACCTACCCTAAATTTTGTTGGTATGCAACAGGAACCACACATATATTTCATTTAAGCCTAGGTTCAAGATACTCTTTTTACTTAAACTCATAAATATTTCAGCTTCACATAGCGGGAGTAACCTCTTATAATCTCATGTATGTTCAGAATCAGAATCAATTTTATTGGCTAAAGTACTTTGAAATAAAGCTAAAATAAAGACTGGATAACATAACTTTGTATTTCCATCAGTAACCAGTCCGTTTATACTGGGTCTGAGGCCTAAAGATAACACAATTTGACGTTATTGTTTCACATACTAAATTAAATGATTGTTTTCTATTTTTATATTTGACATATTTTCATAAATATAAATCATGATTTAAGCTTTTCCTAGATTAAGATGATATTTGAAATAAAAATTTTGACGAATCCTGCGGTATCCTGTCGTGCAATATCACCTGTGTAACAATATAAATAGGTTCCCCTAATCTATCTTTAGATTCTGAGATTTTTAGCTTGCCCCCAGCGAATTCATCCCGTGACTGGCAAGTGGGCAACTGCTTAGGCCTAAATGAAATATATGTGTGGTTCCTGTTGCATACCAACAAAATTTAGGGTAGGTAGCATAGCTCCAGATAAGGCTGCGTATTGCGTATTTACCCAATTTCGTGGACCTGAAAACGCAATTAAATTCATTTCTGTGCGTACAAAAACGCAATTAAAATCCTTGATACTCAATTCCGAACTTTTATGTAGTGTATGACGCTAAAGTATTCAGTTTGCGATTGTCGTATTTTCGCATCACAAGCTGTTTTTGGGTACAAATTTATACACGGCGTGGCGTCAAATCTAGTTAATTAAATTGTAAACCAGTCCAGGAACATTCTTATCGCTGTTTAGCTATACCCAATATTTACACGATTACGACAATTATCTCGCTTTACAATAACAATGGCGTAACATGGACGAAAAAGCCTTAGAGCAATTGAATAATATCATATCGTAACTAACTCTAATACCGCGTTGGTGGTTTGAAGAATCAAAGATGAATTGATAGATACGAGGGTCAGTCAAAAAATAACTGAGAGTTGATTCATATCTCTTACGTAGGCTAACGTACACTAGTGAAATTTAGCACATGCATTCAATGAACTGTCCTGCGTCAGAATATGCAATATACAAGACCAAACAAAATATAGATTGTTTTTGCTTAGCAACCGGAGAATGTGAAATAACGTCATGCGTTCACGCTGGAATATAGCGTTGCCATGGAAACACTATACACAATTTCAGTTACATCAACTTGTACATATGTTGCAAATACATTATGTGAATGTACTTTGTAAAATGCAACACCTAGATTGAGGCATTGGAATTTTATTACATAAATAAGAGGAAAATTAACTAATTTTCTGAAAATTTCACCCCAAAATATACCCCACCCACCAGTTACGGTTAATTTTAGAGCAATATTATCAACTAAGTATCATATCATATGGCCATTTCATTGTATTGAGTAATTGGTTTTGACATCTGAATGCATATCTTGCATATTCCCAGGAATAAACGGTTGCCATTGCAACAAAATCTGGTCTTTCAGTTAAAATTGGAATTTCCATCGATTTTGGTTGCTAGGCAACGAAAATTGCGTGTATTGTATTTACTATCTATTGCACTTCTTCAAAACATTCCTAACTAATTGTTTGATACAACTGGAGAGATAAAAGGTCCGTTATTATACTGTTTTAGATTTGAAATGCTTTTAAATTCATGGCTACTTAGTCAGAAGTGTCGTTAGCGCGAACGCACATCGCTGAGAGACGGTCTTCGGTTGCCTAGCAACACCGCATTTAAGATGATAAGACGTCAACTTCTATATGTAATGAAGGCCGAAGGTTCATTCTATATGTGTATAAAGTTTCAGCCAAAACTGCCAACCCAGTAAAAAGATATTAACCAACTCTCAGTTATTTTTGACTGACCCTCGTACGTTGGATTTTCGAAATAAGTTGGAAATAGCGATCTCAGATATACTAATATTGCAAGTGTGCTTTCTGAAAGTGAAACCGAAAGTAAACAAAAAAGTCAGGAGAAACAAGGCCCAGTTTCATTGCTTATTTGCTTTCAGATAGATACCCAATACAAAAACTTGAAAAACCCAATTTAAAATTTGAAATACCCAATTAAGCCAAAAAGAGGTGGGTAAATACCCAATTGCATCCAATCCTTATCTGGAGCTATGGGTAGGTAGGGAAATTATTAAATTTTGTTATAACATTTAACAAAGAAAATAGTGACAAAATCTGAAAAAGTGCCCCTTTTAGGTAATTTTTCTCCAAAGACCATTTTAATGTTTAGGGTAGGGTTAAAAAAAAATTAGGGTAGGTAGGCAACAGGAACCACACATATATTTCATTTAAGCCTTATTTTTAACACTGGTTCAACCCAGGAAGACCTGTCCCGACATAACTGAAAAATTGTTGACTGGGGCGTAAAGAATCAACTATATCAATTTTTGTTTGATTCTCGGGAACCGTAAGAATCAAACAAAAAAACGTTTCTAGTCCACTAAATTCTGACAATGGCTTGATCCGATGTCAATCCAAATTCAAGTGTCCTCTTTGCTGCCTAGAGAGTGAAGATCTTCAACAGTTCATATTGCGTTGTCCAGCACTGACAGGGACAAGAGATCACTAATTTCCACACTTCATAAAGTTTTGGTGCAGTGGGTGACGAAGCTTGGTAAAAATATTGCTGTACCAGATAAATCCTTGTAAACCTAGTGATGGTCTGTCAGAACTGGTTACTTCCAAGATCTATACATACAGACATTCTGTTTGGGATTGTGACATGTGCAAAAACTCTGTGCTGTAAACTACATCAAATAAGCCTATTTATTAAGACAGAAATTACATTCATAGAAGAACTTTGAATTTAAACTATGGCAGCTGTCAACATATGATCGGTGGCACCCTTTTCAAGATTTGGCGCACCTCTGGTTTACCGGGTGCAGTTCATGACGTAAGACTTAAGAAATAGATCAGCTCTAGCAGTGAATTGTTACAATTTACTGTTTGGAGGTCAGTTGTAAAGAAGATCAAATCATGAGCGCGCATTTGGATCAGGTGTGGTACTTGATTGTATCGATTCCTAATCTTTGTACCCTTACTTACTTTTATCTAGTAGTGCTCAGTACATTGGTGATCATCAGGCCTTGATAGGATTGTGTAAATTAAAAACAAAACAATTTTCTTATTTCTCAACCAAAACATAAGCTGTGAGTATTCAAAAGAACTGTCTCATTGTGTCTGAGATGGTTCTTTGAACACCCACAACAAATGTTATATACATGTAGCGATGGATCATAAGTAAATATTCATAATCTTATGCGGCTATTCCCAAATTTTTTTTTTTATCTAGACCCGAACCGGGTAGGCGGCAATTGAAAACATCAATACTATTGACGAATGTAGATCAAAATCCTTAGAAACAGAGTATTTGATTGTCACTTGTCGCCCGATTGGCGACAAATGACAATCGAAAACACTGTTTCTATCGATATTTGATCCTCGTTTGTCGATTGTGAAGCGCATTTTCGATTGCAGCCTACCCGGTGTGAGACTTATTGTGATCCTTCTGTTTCAGGTCCCAAGACGTGAGGTTCACAGAGCATATGACAGAATCTATGCCACGTTGTATGGGCATTGTATAGGAGATGCTATAGGGCTCTTGACAGAAGGGCTAACCAGAGCGGATGTGAAAAAGGTATACATATAGTTACGTAGCTCAGAAAAACATTTTTATTACCGTGTAACTACCAGTCTATATGTGTAATATTTATATCCCCAACCACCACCATGGTGACATGGATAAACCTCTCGCTGTGTTACATGAATATATGAAAATTGGATAGCAGGCAGGTGATGCAGCTTCTTAGGCTAAATAAGAAAAATAGTGTGATTCAGGTAACGGGTCAGAAAATTTTAGGTAGGGTAGGCACAAACATTTTTTGTCGAAACAGCTTGGATCTAGATCAGGACCAACATTCTGTCGGTTCAAACTGTTTGCAGAAGACAAAAGTTGACGCTAGCAAGGCAAGGGTTACATACATATGTAAGAAACTTTAGTCATCTTCTCTGCAATCAGTCATGCTGAGAATTGAAAACAATTTGGCAGAAAGTGACCGCAGAGTAAGGCCATCCTTAAAAAAAAATTTGTTTGTCATCACCCGACCGACTCGTTCAAAAAGCCACCGAGTACCCAAAATATTTTATCTCCGTTTCAGATAAAAAATATTTTATTCTAGTTTTATACATTTTTTCTTTATTTTTAATGTCTTTTAAACAAACCATTTTAAAAATACCTACCTATCCACCTGGAAAATTATGAGTAGGGTGACAGCAGACAAATTATTTTTTTAAGGATGGCCTTACTCTGCAGAGGCTAGAGGGTCACTTTCTGCCATATTGTTTTCAATTCTCAGCATGACTGATTGCAAAGAAGATGACAAAAGTTTCTTACATTCTAAAGAACATGGGCTTCATCGTGTGGAAACCTGTCGCTGGGGTTTCTGAGTAAGATTAAAACTAGTCTACACAGCTACTAAGTTATTTCACTTCCCAGACAGAAAACAGCAAAGACACTGATCAGATTTCGTGAATACACCAGCTGGTCTGAGCTTTTGTTGGTCACATGCAACAAAATCAGGTTTACTTGCGTCAAGGTCCATTTAGGCTGATAATTGTATAGGGCCAGTAAAGCAAAAATATTAAAGTAAATTTGCGATTATTTTCTCATCCATCAGTTTAATTATATGTTTTGGGTGCTCAAACCAACCGTCTCATTGAGACAGTTCTTTTGAGTACCCACAACATGTGTTTTGGTTGAGATATAAGAAAAAGAAGTTTTCAGTTATGTACTCTTATCTGGGGGCCTGAATTGGTTTGTTATATTATTATACAGCATTACAAAGAGGTGTACGAGAGGCTAGAGTTTGTTCATAAGAAAGTCTTCCCAGATGCTCATCGGCGGAGATGGAAACAGGCGGACTGGACTGATGAGACAGATCAGATGATTCTTGTTTTGCAGTCTATAATTCATAATAAAGCCCTGGTAAGTATACAGAAAATACTTTTGAGAAACATCATGGCTCAGTTGGTAGTCTAAATGGTAGAGTTTTAGACTTGGGGTCGTGAGTCCAAACTCACCGTCGGAGGTACTGTGTTATGTCCTTGAACAAGAAATCTTCTTCTTAGTACTGGCTCCGAGGTTATAAAACTTTTTTCATGCCCAACTCAATTCAGCAAAAAATTTCAACTGCTCATAAAAACTAAAATACTGACAAATAAAGATGTTTCCTGCTTTAAGTCTCTCAGATATTGTATTTATTATGCTAATTAATGTATTAATTGTTGGTGTTTTAACATTTATGAGCAGGATAAATTCTGTGCTCAGCTGAGTTGAGTATGAAAAAAGTTTTATAACCTCGGGGCCGGGTTCTATCCAGGAACTGACATGACTGGAAAATGTTGACTGAGATGTAAAGTATCAACACACACAACAAACAAAACTGTTTTCCTCTGTTTATGACAATTGTCATCTTTAATACTTGGTAGCCTATATTACAATAGATATTGGCCCAGATCAGATGGCTCTCTTAGGAGTGATCTGTTCAGGATTCATGCTGTCTGCATTCTGAATTTAATGGTAAAAGTAGACTGGCATGAATGCAGTAGACATAAAGAGCAGACCACATTTTCAAGACAAAAAACATTGGCATGATAGATGTTTGGGTTAGTTGATATAGGGGAAAACATAAGAGTGTGGGCATTCAAAGTGAAAATTGTAATAGAAAAGAGCATTGGTTAAAGAAAGTTAATTTTTGAACATTATTATTTGCTTGTCGATCTTTTTAAACATGTTTTGGATGTTGTAAAGAATGTCTCATTAATTATCTGATGGTTTATTTGAGTACCCGCAAAATTGGTTTTGTTTGAGACGTAATAAATTTATTTTTTTATTACATAATCTTATCTGGGGGCCTGTGATAGACTATTTGATTTGGTTATTATGTTCTCCTATCAAAGGAGTGGGCGGACATATTGTTTTAGGTGCAGATTCTGTAGGCATCATCGTAGCTTTTTGTCTGCGCCCTAACATGTGAACGGTTGCATAGGTTTTGACCAAACTTGCACAGATCTACTTATTAGGGACAGCAGAAAGTAATGATTAGATTTGGTGACCTTGACCTAATTTTTAAGGTCAGGGTCTTTCTTCAGGACCAATGGCCAGATTTTGACTAAACTGGCACAGATACATTGATTGAGATTTGGGTGACCTTGGCCTGGTTTTCAAGTTCAATAGGGTCATATAAGCCAATGAAAAAACCTTGTCTGCACTCTATATTCTGAACAAACGGCCAGCTTTTGACCAAAATGGCACAAACATTTATACATCATTGAAAGGACCTTAAAATGATTGAATTTTGGTGACCATGGGCTAATTTTCAAGGTCACCAGGGTCATATTAAAAACCTTGTCTTCAGTCTATCATCTGAACCAATGGCCTGATTTTGACCAAACTGACACAGATACATCATAACAATGACCTTAAGAATCCATCTTGACCTAATTTTTAAGGTCACTATATTAACACAGTTGTCTTGGCTTCCAATATTAATTACTAATTCTACAATTTATCATATGATGCTGTATTTAAAAGTGTAATAAAGTAATGTATTGACGGTACTCAATATTATAACCTGTGTGCCTAAATATATAAAATGGGTCATCCTTACTTAACTGTATCAAACTTTATGAAAAAATCCATTAGTCTCCAAACCTTTAAACAAAACAGTACTGGCTCTAACCCTTTCGATACTACTGACTCCTAAATGCTTACATGTACTTTGGCAAACATTATTAAAAGATCATGATGCAGCATTTCATCAGGGTCAACACTTTTCGCTTAGACAAAAATAATCTTCATAGAAAGAAACACAATTTTACTTGGAATTTATAACCTGACACCCCATTGATATATACAATGGACCTTCCCAAGTTTATTGTATCAAACCAAAAGGAAGAATCCATTAGTTCATTTTTTTTTTTTTTTTTTTTTTCATTTTTTTTTTTTTTTTTTTTGCATAAAGGTTAACAGGGACTTTAGTTTAGACAGCGTAATAGAAAACTAATTGTCTTATTTCTCAACCAAAACATATGTTGTGGTTACTCAAAAGAACCGTCTCAGTGAGACAGTTTATTTGCGCACCAAAAACATATGCTAAAAATTATGGACAAGAAAATATTTACAGTTTTACGCAGATTTTTTTTAACAAGACCTGTGATTAGAGGGATTTGTTGCGATACTTGCAATATCTGGTATCATATAGACTGTCAGAGTATGTCATCAACTATGTACAGTATTCTTAATAAATCTTCGGGTAAGAACATTGTATGGGAATGCTTGAAATGTGGAATGCCAAACTTTTCCACATCACTTTTTGATACCACAGCTTCTCTGGAAACCCATGACCGATTTGATTCGCTTTCTTCCCTGTCCGATCCTGAGAGTCTGATACCAGATATCATCGGCCCCCCCCCACTGCAGCCTCCTCTCCTTTAGTACAGGAGCCTAAGGAAGCTAAAGGGAAGGCAGCCAAGGCTGCCTTAAACCATCCCCTCAGAATTTTGATTATGAATAGTCAGTCAATAAAGAATAAGAAGGCTGAACTTCATACGATTATCGACTCGGCAAAACCAGACATCATCTTGGGGAATGAGTCCTGGTTAACCCCTGAAATCAAAAACTCGGAAATTTTCCCCGACTCCTTTGATGCAGTTCGGAAAGACAGAGCAAGTGATGCCCATGGTGGTGTCTTTATTGCTTTTAAGCGTGACTTGCTCTGTACTGAAACTCCGGAACTGGACACCAGCTGTGAAATAGTTTGGTGTAAGTTGAACATTATTGGATGTAGGACACTGTACCTTGGTTCTTTTTATCGCCCCCCTGACAAGATTGACAATGAATATCTTGATGAATTTAACTCATCCTTATCTCGAATTATGTCGAATCGTAACGCTCATGTTCTGGTTGGAGGAGATTTCAATTGCGGCGACATATAGTGGAGTCACATGCAAGTACCTCATGGGGTACAAAAAAGACAGTCTCAGCAGCAACTTTTGGATATTATAGGAGAGCACTGTCTAATTCAAGTTGTAAACATACCAACGCGCAATGATAAAACTCTTGACCTGCTTTTTACTAAAGCCCCATCCCCTGTGAATAGAGTCAAGGGGATGCCCTCGATCGGCAAAGCTGATCACGACATTGTATATGTTGAGTATGACATTAAGGCTAAAAGAATAAAACAGGCATCACGCAAGATCTATCTCTATAAACGTGAAGACATGGTCGGCCTTAAAGACCACATGGCCCAATTTAAGGACGCGTACCTTTCTGAAGACCACAGTCACATGTCAGTTAATGACATGTGGGTCAAATTCAAAACAGGCTTTGTAGAGGCTGTAGAAAGGTTTATCCCATCAAAAATGACCAAAACAAAATACTCTAAGCCATGGATCGATGCAACGATCAAATGGCTTGTAAAAAAGAGACATAAGCTTTACTTTCGTGCTCGCAAATCAAAGGACCCTGATGTCAAGATTCATTACAAGCGGTTCAGAGCACATGTTCAGAAGGTACTGAGAGATGCCTATTGGAAATACGTTTCCAATATATTTACGTTCGAGAATGATAGCTCAGATCCCGACACTCCCAAGCCTGAAAAGATAAACAGTTTTGGTCATTTGTCAAATCACTTAAAAAAGACGCGTATGGGATCACCTCACTCAGAGAAAATGGAATTCTTAAGACAGATTCTAAGGAAAAAGCCAACATTTGTAATAGGCAATTCCAATCAGCCTTCACACGCGAAGATGACTCTGACCTGCCCTCGAAAGGGGCTAGTCCGTTCTCCTCCATGGGGGACATAACAGTTGACCCGAAAGGGGTCACCAAACTGTTGGACGGACTAAATGTTCATAAAGCCTCTGGCCCGGATGGACTGAATGCCAGAGTACTTAAAGAGTGTAGCAATGAGATCTCTCCAATACTGGCACTCATCTACAATGAGTCTTTAGCTCAGGGCGAGGTACCAGATGAGTGGCGACAAGCAAATGTTTCTCCGGTCTTTAAAAAGGGTGAAAAGTATGATGCTGCTAACTACAGGCCGGTGTCGCTCACATGCATCTGCTGCAAAACCCTAGAGCATATTTTAGTCAGCAACATCAACAAACACTTAGCCTTAGATAGCATACTTGCTGACTGTCAGCATGGTTTCCGAAGTCAGAGGTCTTGCGAAACCCAGTTGGTCCAGTTTGTGCACGATATCATCAGCAACCTGGATGGGGCTGTGAATCGTGGGCACGAACACACAGATCTAATCATAATGGATTTTGCTAAGGCCTTTGACAAGGTTCCACATAGGAGGCTATTACACAAATTGGAATATTATGGGAATAGAGGATCCACCCACAAGTGGATCAACTCATGGCTCTCTGGGCGCACTCAACAAGTTGTTTTAGATGGCCAAGCCTCAGATCCAGTCCCAGTGCTATCCGGCGTGCCCCAGGGATCGGTCTTAGGTCCGGTCCTGTTCCTCCTCTTCATAAATGATCTGCCGGATAACATCAGGTCTTCTGTTCGCCTGTTCGCAGACGATTGTGTCCTGTATAGGAATATACATTCACTTCAGGATTGTTTGACCTTGCAAGAAGACCTCACCAGCTTAGGACAGTGGGAAGCCGATTGGCAAATGAAATTTAACGTAGCCAAATGTCACTCAATGAGAGTGACTCGGCATCAGCATCACAAACAAATTCTTTTTGACTACTCACTACACAATCAAACTTTGGAAAATGTTCAGTCCGCAAAATACCTTGGTATCACCATTACAGATAACATGGATTGGGGTCAGCATGTCTCTGAAATCTCTTCCAAAGCAACTAAGATACTTGGTTTCCTTCGCAGGAATTTGGCTTTTGCACCTAGGAGTACAAAGGAAGTTGCATACAAAACTTTGGTTCGGCCTAAACTAGAGTATGCAGCACCCATTTGGAGCCCTCACTCGAAACTTCAGATTAATCAGATTGAGAAAGTTCAGAGGACAGCAGCCCGCTGGACCTGCAGGAGATGGCGAAACACCAGTAGCGTCGGCGAAATGCTTGATGAGCTTGAATGGCCATCTCTTGAGGCCCGTAGGGACCAGTCCTCCTTGCTTCTTTTTCACAAGATTCATTGTGGAGCAGTGTCTATTGAAAAAGACAAGTATATGACCCCTGCTCATAGTTTGAAAACTACCAGGTCATCACATAGTGCTCAATACCGCAGACACCAGACATACAGTGATGCCCTGAAGAATTCTTTTTTCCCCCGAACTATTCCACATTGGAATAGTCTGCCTCCTTCTGTGGCAAATGCCTAGTCCACAGAGGAGTTTAGGGCACTCCTTATTTAAACAAAAATTCAGCCAAAAGTTTTTGTGTTTTTTGTGTTGTTTTTTTTTTTTTTTGTGATTTTTTTTTGTTTTTATTTTATCAAAATTTCTAAATTCGCACTCCCTGGTGTAATGCTCATGTATGAGCGAACCAGTAAAGATAGAAAGAAAGAAAGAAAGAAAGAGGGTTTGGCACAGGCTTGAAAAGTACTTGAATAAACAGGACTGTCTTGAAAAGTCCTTGAAAATTAAATTTGCCTTGAAAGGTACTTGAAAAACACTCAAAAGCCTTGAAAAGTCCTTGAATTTTACCATTTACAGGAAGATGCAACAGCGTTTTATTATTTTATACTAATTATCTTAAAATGGTATCTTTAGTTATGGACTCTAACATTTCAGAAGTAGAATTTTAACATGTAAATCAGTATTTTTCTAAAGTTTTCAGTCCTTGAATAAGGAAGGAAAGTCCTTTAGAAGTCCTTGAAAAGTCCTTGAATTTTTCATAATCTTGCCTGTATGAACCCTGTATTGTTTTTCAGATTGATCTGATAGACTTTGCGAAGAGGCTGATTGGTTGGTCTGAGCAGGGGTTTCCAGAATTAGGTGATGAAAGTAGTCCCGGAGTATGTTCACAAGTTAGAAGTATTATTGGGCACCCACAGTTTTCAGAAGCACCTTTAAGGGTAAGGATTACTACAGGGATTGGAAATACTATAAAAATCTATCATGAATGTGAGGGTGGTAAAGAAATATCCATCCTGAGGATCACCTTTTGGCATCAAGAGGCTTGCTGAGTGATGGCTAACAATGAATGAACCAGAGGGACAGATTTTCTGTCGCATCCTCACACAATAAATGATTTTCAGTTTTTACAAAAGGCTCCCAGAAGTTTGTAATTTTAACATCACTTTAACATAACAGCATAATTCTGTTCTTCCAATGCTGTTCTGACAAAAATAAAGACAGTATTATGTTTATATTGTTTCAATTGGTTTAACCCTGAAATTTACATGCTTGATTATGATCTGTAAATAAAATGTATGAAAACAGTAAAACACCTGATTTGACAGCTGGCTTCTGAAGAACTTGGTCCAAACTGTTTGACACTCTGATGGTATTCCTGAAATATTATTTTCAGGAGGATCTTCATTTAGAAACAATCCACAGATTACAAAAAAGTCAAACAAAATAACCCAGCATGCAAAGAGTTAAGATTTTGCAATTAATGACACTGTCAAATTTAACAGTATAAATGGACCTTTCCAAGAGATTTTGGTACTTATCTCATCAGCGAGCAGAAAGGATCAGGTGAGTCTGCGCATATGCACCTCAGCCTCTGCTGCTTGCATGCACAAAGAAGGGATGTAGCCGAAGGCTCAGAACAAAATTTGGGCATCTAGCTATATACATGTAGCTCAGGGATAATACTGGCTCATAGACGCGATGGGCCTTTTTGAGGGAAATTTGTAGAAAAGTACTCAAACAACGGCACTTCCCTGTACACTTATCGGTACGCTTATTGTTTAAAAGGCCCATGTTTTCTAGAAGAAGGGGCCTTTCAGAAAATTTAGGGGCCTTTCATCACAGGGCCCCTTCCAGAATTATCCCAGATCATCGTCTTATGACTTTAAATTTGCTGGATATATCAGCATGGACATTTGTTAAAGGCATTTGTGCATACATGTCTGTGATAAGGACCAAAATCTTGTAAGCTGACCAGAATCATTTATATGTATAATTGCAGGCATCAGAAATTATGTGGCGTGACTCGGGAAAGTTTATAGCCAGCAATAGTGCAGTGGCCCGGACAGCTGTACTTGGGATACATCAGTATGATACACTAGGACAAGTTATCAAAAACACTCTTGATATTTGTAAAGCAACTCATTTTGACCAAAGGTGAGTATTTTTCTTTTCATGTCTTGAATATATTAGACCAAAAATGTATGCCATCTTTATTTATTTCAGGGCAAGGCATGCTATTTTGCATGAAATGATTTCATAAAATGTGAGACAAAAAAAACAAGTGAATATAAATGGGAAAAAGGAGCATTCCTTAATTCAAGATTTTGACGATGAATATATAATAGCTTCTCTGATTTAAATAGTTTATACAGTTTATAAATGTATAATCAAATTTTGTTTGGAAATTTTATTTGTTTCATCCCTTTTGCCAGTTCTGCATTTTCTAAATGATGTCCAGTGATATAAAGTAACAGATGCATAGGCCCAGTTAAGCAAATATTTTCAGCGTAAAGTTGCAAATGTGTCTATCCAAGACTCGGATCAGCCTATTTATCCACCACAGGTTTAGATAAACAAAATTTTCAACTTAAAATTGTAAATATTGTCTTAACCATAAGATTTAGGATATATTTTGGATGCTCAAAAGAACCGTCTCATCGACACAGTTCTTTTGAGTACCCACAACATGTGTTGTTGAGAAGTAACAAGGTTATTTTTCTGATACACACTCTAAAGTCCTGGTATCCACACAGTCTAACTAGAGTCTATGATGGGCGCTCTATGGGTAGCAACATTTCTTCAGGCAGAAAACTAAGACTGATCAGATAGACTATATGGATGCACATACCAATTTGAATCTTCCCGGGTATGCTTGTGCCAACTTGTACCATAGGGCCAGTTATGCAAATGTTTCTAGCGTTAAATTGTAATTATTTTCTTACCCATCAGTTTAAACATGTGTTTTGGGTACCCAAAAGAACCGTCTCATTGAGACGGTTCTTTTGAGTACCCACAACATATGTTTTGGTTGAGAAATAAGAAAAATAATTTTCTGTTACACACTCTTATCTGGGGCTCTGTTGTGTTCTTGAGCAAGACATTTTATTCTCTGCTTAGTACTGGTTTAACCCAAGAAGGCACATTCAGACATAACTGAAAAATTGTTGACTGGGAAGTAAAGAATCAACTGGATACCAACTAATTTAATTTGCCCTATTTGTTTCAGGTGTCAGGCCTCTTGTGTTGCTGTGAGCACCGCTATAGCCCTTATGTTACAGAAAAATGAGAAATATATGAAGAAAAATGGCAAATTTGATATAGACTCTTTAATAAATGAATGTTTTTTGTACGCCTCAAGATTACTGGAGTCAAGTAAACAGGTAAAAGTAAAGATACTTATGAAGAAAAATTTAATTGTAATTATTTTCCTGTTTATTTATCTTAGGTTAAATTAAAAAATAAATGTGTTTTGGGTAACAGGTCTGAAAATTTTAGGTAGGGTGAGCACAGATTTTAATTTTATATTTATTTTTTATCTGAAAAAAATATAAGTTTATGCATTTTGAAAGGCATTTTGCCTTTCAAAATGCATAAGATTATATTTTTTCCAGAAAACCTGAAAAAAATTGTAGGTTTCACCAGTAAATTTAGGTAGGGTTGGGTTACCCTAAACACAGGTATTTTTCTCATTGAGATGGTTCTTATGGGTACCAACAACTTATGTTTTGGTGGAGAAAAAAGAAAATTTTAGATTAGGATTGGTTCCTCTTTTCTGGAGGTATGTACACATCTAGATAAAAGCTTACTGTTTAAGTTACTGTTGATTTTATTTTTTAGATTTATCATGTCACAAAAAGGCAAGTGAGTAATTGAGTATGGTTAGGAAATACCACAATCACACACTGCAGACCAACCCATGGCACCGTGAAGAAGAGCCACAAAACAGTAACAGTCACACAACATAAGGAAAACAATCAAAGTAAAGCAACCAGCTCTCTCTTCCCCATCAAGATGATTGCAAAACTAGAAAGGATACAAAGCAATGCCTAACAAAACAACGACCAAACTCAAAGCCCCACAAACAATGGGAGCAGCAATAAACAATGAATCAATAACAACAGAAACACCACCTTAGAATGGACAGCAGCCTTAGCCACTGGGGAGCTTTAACATATTTTACTCATGCCAAATCTTTGCCCTAGATTCTGTTATTGTTAAAACACAAAATAATGTTTAGCTAGCATGGAGCCAGTAGGCAATGTATCATCAGAAACAATCTAATCAAATTAACACACTATGATGAAACAAAGAAAAGGGCTCACCACTCACAGTTGGGTAGAGCTTAAGAATATAAGAATCATGAATGTGAGGGAGGGATAGAAAATGTTTGCCAGAGACACATGTATACACCATCAGGCCGTAAGTTAAGAGTGTGTACCAAAAAAATTTTTTTCTTATTTCTCAACCAAAACATCTGTTGTGGTTACTCAAAAGAACCATCTGAACGAGACGGTTCTTTTGAGCACCCAAAACACATGTTAAAACGGACAGGTAAGAAAATATTAGCAATTTTACGCTCAAAAATGTTGCTTATTTAAACCTGTGACCATAAACAAAAGCTATGACCTTGTACATCAGTGTAGTACAGTGCAGTTCCTTTGTAATGCCATTTTGGGGTCCATAGAATGATGGTCTGTGCTATTAGCTAATTGTGTTATAAGGAAATAATTTCCAGGGGTTGCCGGTTCAATCCCTGGCTTCTCCAGTCTGTTGGACATGACTTTAAGCCATGGCCTCATCCCCATATGACCTTAGGTGTTGATGGGACATTAAGGTCACTGCCCATAGCAATAACCGTAACTCTAAATCATCAAGGGAGGTAATACTTGGTAGCGTTCGATTATGACAAAGTGTGATTTTACGCAACTATGGTATGTTTTCTACAGACAGTAATGCCCGTTACACTGCATGTTGGTAATCTGAAAGTGATTGATATCACATTAAAAATGCAAACAAAATTTAAAATATAATGAACAACAAAAGTTGGCATTCTTTACGGATACTAAGCGATGGACGCTCAGCTCTGTGAGAAGAAAAAAAGTCAGTCAGTGTAATGGAACACGCATTTTACCAGGGAAATGTCAGTCGACTATTCGCGTTTTTTTGACAGTCCACAACAGCTATAAAGATATAACTACTTGTATATAGATCTATATATGATTTTGTGGTTTTATTTTACCTGCACTAAAATTTCACCATGACAGACTATCTCGTCACGTTCTCTAGCGTCTTCTTTGAATTTGACGTGCGCTAATGACGTCACTTGCTCTTATGACGTCATTATGCGTAAACGACAAGTATTGAACTTGACGTTGACGTTGAGGGTCCCTCGCTTTAGTTTGCGCCCTAAACAATTTGCCTTATGTCAAATGTGTTCCAATTTTTAGCTACAAGGGCTATCTTGGACTAAGGTTGACCCAAGTATAGTCGTGAGTCTAAATTATAGTAGGCCTACTCTAAATTTACTAAAGATACGCGAGGAATTCTGCCATCGGGGTCTGCAAACAACAAAGGCACAGACCAGCTTGCGCATCCGCGCAGTCTGATCAGCGCCTTTGCTATTCACACATTGAATAGTATCGTATTTAAACTTGCTCCAAGCGAGACTTCACTATTTCTATCTAGTCTCTGTGGCTGAGAAGGCTGGTTTTTGGTATGATCTTATCGGAAACCCTGAAGAGAGGTTTTGTCGCATCGATGCTCATATATGCATTTATATTCATTTAAATGCGGACCCAATCCATAAACCTGTTTCGTGTGATATGCACATAGAAAATGTCTAACCCTTCTATACTACTCGTGGCCAATTCCGCATATGACCAACGCCGACGGGATCCGTACCAAAGATAATACCCCCTCCCCCTCCGCGCCAACGAATACCCCTTTCAGTAGCGGGAAGGGTGTGTGCATAAAAAGACCCTTTTTCATATAAATGCGGGCCCAACCAAAGCATAGGTAAGTTATAGGTACTCAGTGAGACGGTTCTTTTGAGCACCAAAGCAAATATAAAAATAATGAGCAATAAAATATTAACAATTTTACGCTAAAATGTTTGCTAATCTCCAAGTTTACTCTACATTTGACATGTTTCAACCGAAAGATGTCCGTCAAGGGATATATAGATCTAATAGAAATAAACCTCCTCTGGTCAAGTGTTAAGGTCTGGCCTTGCTTCGCCATCGGACATTAGTATGGCGCCCGAGGCAGCAACAAAGATTTAAAAACATTTCAAAATTTTGGATGAGTACATGTAGTATATGCATCGATCAATTGAAGCGATGCATATTAAAACAGCACATTTTTCACCTAAATTAGCCATGCAGAGTTACCCCGTGACCTTGAAAAACGGTTAATGTCCCCAAAACATTACATCTCTATTCTAATGATGTATCTATGCAAATTTGGTCAAAACATATCGACTAGGTGTTCAGACAAAATGCAGATAAGTTTCTTTTTACTGTGGGTGGGGTATTTTGGTATCGTTTTTGGTATTGAAAAGTCTTCTCATATATGCATATAAATGTTCCAAGTATTAAGAGTATGTATAGTTTCATTTGGCAGTTCACAGTGAGGTATTTCAATCAATAGCGTTTGGTTCGTAAGGTTTTAATATGCTTAGAAATAAGAAAAGCCTGCTTCGTTCATTATTTTGCAGTTTAGGGGGTAGGGATAATTATTTGGTAATATCTCACTAATTAGACGGTGAATTTTTTTAAAATTCTGTCATAATGCATCTTACATAATGATCATTTTCCTAAAGAAAAATTAGAAAAATTTATTTTTTTAAAGTATGTTTAAATATTGAATTATCAGTCAGTAATTGCTGAAAACGAGTGCATAAATATCGGTGAATGCTGGTTTGAAAGCGTGATATGAAGAAAAATACTTGTATAGCTGCAAAAGAATGGTTTGAGAATAAGTTCTTAATTATTAATGGCTTCGCATGCTTGTTTGAAATTACGATTTTCAAATATAAAAATTGAGTTACAGATTATTTTACTTGTCTTAATGAGTTTCCAAAAAGCTGCTCAAAAAAGCCAACATAGGCCATATAATGAAGAGCTGTAACTTTTGAACTGGACGGTAAATTTTCTTTAAAATGCGTTATTTTTCTTATAATATGATGTACTACAGAATATCAAAAAATGAAAAAATTCTATTTTTTGGAAAAAAAATCGCCCAGGTGTGGGCAGTGACCTTAAACACAAACAATTGGGAGCGCAGTGGCTCAGTGGTAGAAGCCCAGTGATTCAGTGTTAGAGTGCTTGACCGAATGGCCACAGATTTTAGCCGCACCAGCGTCACTGGGTTGTGTCCTTGAGCAAGAACATTAATCCTAGCTTAGTACTGTTTCAACCCAGGAAGACCCGTCCCTTAATAACTGAAAGATTGTTGATGGGACGTTAAGAATCAAATCACACAAACACAAACACGCAAACAAACAAAATATTGGTCATTTTCCTATAATTCCTTTGTAGAATTCCATGGTAACAATGTTGGGAGTCACAACATCACCTTGTTACATCTAAATCCATATTATAACTAGGTATGTTATAAAGGAAAGTTCTGCACTATTTAATTCCAGGTGAAGGAGTTAAAGTTCTATATATATTGTACTTCTCTAAAAGACCTTGACCTTGATGAGCCAGGCAAGGTGAGCTACACATACAAGGCCCTAGGAGCTGGCTTCTGGGCCCTCAGACAGAAAGATTTCAGACAAGCTATACAGGATATAGTACTGCAGGTAAGTCTAGGGGGCCAGTAGGGGCTGACCTTGACCTGGATGAGCCAGGCAAGGTGAGCTACACATACAAAGCCCTAGGAGCTGGCTTCTGGGCCCTCAGACAGAAAGATTTCAGACAAGCCATACAGGATATAGTACTGCAGGTAAGTCTAGGGGGCCAGTAGGGGCTGACCTTGACCTTGATGAGCCAGGTAAGGTGAGCTACACATACAAAGCCCTAGGAACTGGCTTCTGGGCCCTCAGACAGAAAGATTTCAGACAAGCCATACAGGATATAGTACTGCAGGTAAGTCTAGGGGGCCAGTAGGGGCTGACCTTGACCTTGATGAGCCAGGCAAGGTGAGCTACACATACAAAGCCCTAGGAGCTGGCTTCTGGGCCCTCAGACAGAAGGATTTCAGACAAGCCATACTGGATATAGTACTACAGGTAAATCTATTCATTTTTTCGGCAACCTGTTTTCAGATAAATGTTCTAAAATTTCAAACACTAGTTGCCTGCCAAAAAAGGCTAAGTGACAAACAGCGCAGACCCTGATCAGACTGCTTCTTAAGAAGCAGTCTGATCAAGGTCTCTTCCCTGTTTGCTGCTCTGTCAAAAATTTTGTGAAACCAACATCTTATTTTAGAACAGAAACAATGCAGGAATTCATTCAAATGTTTACAGGTCAAATTGTTTTGACCGTTTTAACGTTGACTTTTCTTTACTAGCCTGATTTAGTAGATCAGAAAGGACCTTTGCATTATTGACAATTATTTCTAAAGGACATAGGCATATAGATAAATTTGTATGCCTGTGATTTAATCAACCCAATCAACCACTTCACTAGACCACCAATTGACCAGTAATGAACAATTTAAACCATGCCCAGTCAATATGAGTGTTGACCGCCTTTTATCTAACCTTGGCCTGACTTGCCCAACCTGGTCCCATTTCATTTAGGACAGGTTGAAAATTTCTATACCAGAATTTAAAAAGTATTAAGTAAGAATTGCCGAAAAGAGGGACTTAACGGTATTTAAACCTTTATATTCTGATGGATTTTCCGATACATATCGATACAAAAGTATGGGACTGCCCATTGTGTGCTAGAAGGGGTCATAGGCTGAATTTTCTAAAATATAATGTATTTCTGTCCCTGAAGGTTGTTTTAATCTTAGAAAACAGTGCAGTCTTACGTTTAGGGGTATCAGTAAAGTAAGGTTTTATAATGTTTTTTTAGGAATTGAGCTTTAAAACTGATTATTTCAAAAGGCGCAAATGTTAGCAGGTTATCTCAAGAACCATTTGAGCTAGAACCTTAAGATATGAGTCCAGATGTGAGAATCCTGGTTTCAGGGTTAAATCAGTGATTTGTTTACAATTTTGGTCTTATGGGTCCTAGGACTCGCTGTTTCCCATATCAATGAGTCCAACTGCATTTTATCAGTCCAGAACACTATTCTTCATGACAAGTCTGCAATACCAGTGCATCCTGGGACTCAATGAAATAAAAACTTTGCATCCCAGAGACAAACTTATGAGTAAAAAATGCAGGATGCGCAGGCAGCAAAATCACTGCGGGTTTTGCAACATGGTGAGGCTTAATCCAGCTACAGAGACTAGCTAGAATAAATGAGACATGTGATTTCCAACAATGTGGCATTTTGACATGTGTAGACTCAGACGAGCCTGTGCAACCTCCTTTTTAGCTCAGAAACCCCAAAATATGTTCAGTAAGTAGCCTAACACTCATAGATTAATCAAGCAACTAGCAAAGGCTCTGATCAGACTGCACATGTGCGTGGGCTGATCTGAGGCTTTGCTGGTAACACATACCACATTGTTGGAAATCTCATGTCGTGGCTCAAATGTAAATTGTCTTCAAAATAGTAAGTTTAGTAATTACATTTTCCAGATAGCGAATAAGAAAGACGCTGATCAGTCTGCCCCTTTGTTTTTTCCATGCAACAAAATCAGGTTTTCACGGGACACGGCCCATATGGTGTACTAATTTTGGCTGGGGAATAGATTACCTGAAACCCTTTTAAATGAATCTCATAGAGTTTGACATAGTTATGACCTTTGAGTGTTTTGGCATATTTTGTAAAATAGACAATCATGTGGTAAAGGGCAATGTGTTATACAAAACACAATAAATACAAAAAATGTGTTGATGAAAAATTCTCTGTTATCTCTTACCTGCTGGTATCTTCTGTTCAGGGATTTTCCTACCTTTCTGAAGTCGGGGCCAGGGGCTTGTTGAATTTGGGAAAAAGCATTTGGATCATCAAATTTGGGAAAATTTGATGCAGCCTAAAAGAACTGGACTGCCGTTTTAAAAGGATTAAAAAGCATATAAGAAATTAAAAGTGTAAAGCATTTCTAGTGTTAATTGCCCTTCATAAAAAACGCATGAAAATTTGCATAAAAATGTGAATAAAAACATTTTTTTCATTCACATTTTTATACAAATTTTCATGCATCTGTAACTTTGCTATTTTTGTTCAGATTTTCATGAAATTTTCACCAAAATGTAGAAATTAGGAATGATATACACCATTTTGGGAAGTTTTGCTCATTTTTGAATTGGAAAGGAACCGATATTTGGCCCCAAATCAGGCCTAGGAAAATCCTTGCTGCTGATATCATTTGTAAACTGTTCCCACTCGTATCACGCTCACTAAGATGTCGGGCCTGATCAGGACCAAAACTGTTTTATATACTGGTGGTATTTCATTAAAGATTTTTTCGAAGTACGATAAATGTTCTAAAACTTCGAACACTAAAAAATAATTATTTTTTCCGCTGTTCGTAATTTTTAGAAATTACGTTTCAGAAAAAGCGCTAGTGTTCGTAATTTTAGAATGTGGTCTTTATCATGAGCAAAAACGGTATATATGCATGTAAAAATGTGGTAAAAACGTGTTGAAAACACGGTGATATGATTCTGCGCTATCTACTCATTTTTCTTTTCAGCCGCTAAATTCTTGCAGACTGAGTCAGTAAAATGTCCAGCGCGTGTGGTAATTGCCAAGTCGAGAGCCAGGCAAGTGCATGTTATGTCACTCAATTTACTACAAGTCGTAAAAGTCCACTTATTTCACCTCATACTACCGATAAATCGCTACACTTTCGTTCTTCAGAAAACCAAAACGCTTTCGCTTGCTCTCCATCTGCGCAATGCCGTTTATAATGTAATACAGTCACTCAGGGACATCTGAAATATGTAGACGAGTTCTCAGAGTTAAAAAAAGACGGAATTCAAAAAGAACACACATCTCTCTCTCTCTCTCTCTCTCTCTCTATACTTGTCGATCTGTCGATGCACTTTGATTTTCCCGAAAGGATGTGCATGTACCAGTCACTCTCTCTCTCTATTTTCATTTGCAAAAACGGTTTGGATCCAGATCAGACCCGAATGGAATTCAGAAAGAATGTTTCGTCAATTTAAAAATTTGTTGATGCGATAGAAAGTATGCAAATTGTCATACAAAAGCCAATGCGCACGATATAATGCATTTTCAGTATAGCTTAAGTATATACATTGTCCGGTCCCATGCCCGGATCCAGAGGGGGGACAGGAAGTCCGGACCCCCCCCCCCCCTGAAAAATCACAAATATATAGAATTTCTTAGCAATACTGGACCGGATCACCTGAAATTCTCAAAGCTACCAAGCCAGCATTCATTGTTGGGCCATCATCGGCACGCCAGCGAAACGCCATTTTCTAATGAAAATTTTGATGATGGCCCGCTTTTAGTGATATTTGGATCCTTTCTCCCTTAAAAAAGAAGAAAGAAAAAACGTTGTCAGAGTTCGGATCCAGGTCAGATCCGAATGAAATTCAAGAAAGAATGTTTTGTCAATTTAACATTTGGGCAGGCGATAGAAAGCATGCAAAGCATCAATACTATGGAATATCCGACTTTGTCGTGCAAAAGCCGATGCGCACGAGAAGCATCTCCAAGTATCATTTTCAGCACCGATACATGATATTTTTCGAGATAACAAGAGATGCGTATGCAAGCGCTAGTCTCTCTCTCTCTCTCTCTCTCTCTCTCTCTCTCTCTCTCTCTCTACCACCTGCTTTCAAAGTTTGCAAATAGTCTGGATCCAGAAGATCTCCGACGTCTTGCCAAACCAAATCAGGGGCAAACAGGCATACCAAGAATTTAGCATGTAAGCGAACGTCCGACTTTGCGTCCGATGCCTCAAAAAAATATAATAAATATTTATTATATACCATGATATATTGGCTTCGAGCCAATGCTTATATTCATATCTCAAAGAAAAGGAAAAATTCGTACAAGTACCACAAATCTAGTTTTTCATGCATGCAGTGCGCCGTTTTATGCTTGTTCATTTAAACTGTTTTTTTTGTTGTTGTTTTTCACGCAAAAGTCTGCTTTCGTGTGCCAAAGCTACCGCATGCTACCCGAGTCTTAAAACAACAACAATATGTGGTCTGATAGTCGGCTTCTTTGATCTCAAACAAGTCCATGAACCATTACCCTGTCCCTTTGTCTGCCGCTTATACTATTAGCAGTGCCAGACCCAGGGTGGGGCCTGGGAGGCACCCCCCCCCCCCCCCCCCCAAAGGCTGTGACAAACATATTTAGCAGACAGTTTGGGCCCAGATTTTTAATGTTTTGTTCTAGAAACAAAGGTGCTGATAAGACTGTGTGGTGTGCAGGCTGATCTTCGTATGTAACAAAGTCGGGGTACATACATCTACAGACGTGTGGTAAATAAAGCAAATTCCGAGATGCTGTGATCATCTCAAGGGCTTAACTGTTTTTAAATTCACAGCCCTTTAGTAGGGCTATATTACCAAAAATTAAGGCATGCACCTTCATCTACATTCATTCTATGTGTATGTGGGCAGTTAAGGCGCTTGCAATTTTCCGCGGATGTGCAGGCTCGTCTGAGCCTTCGCTGCTCGCATATGCGATAGGTACCATAATTTCATGAACTGGCTTATTTCATGAAATTAAATATGGTAATAGGCTATTAAATTCATCAAGATGCAGAATCGTGCTACAATCAACTTATTTCTTGGTACATGTATGTGCGTCTGTGCGTACATTATACCAGTAATGCACTTATAGGACCTTCCATGTGCAGTTTCATGAGGACAAACAGACACGCCGCGGTCGGCTCAACAGTTTGTTAAAATGTTCCATTTTGAGGAATTTGATGTTTTTGATTGATAGGAATAGATATTATTACATGTACCTAGAAAACCGCCGACAAGTATTTTAAAGACAACGTAAGTATATGTCAAGAATTTTTATTTGGCTAGAGTCTTCATCCACTTTAAACTTTGTTAGTGAGCGAGACCCTGACGAGATTGTGCAAACACACATGCTCTGATCACATCTGTCATAAGTACCAGCAGGGTCTTTACCAGCTCAAATGGGGCTCCGCGCAAATTGATTTCATGCTTGGGTCCGAGCTGTGTTCAAGAAAAGAGCACACGCATAGAATGATAGACGAGCCCTCCGTGTCGCACGCGGCATGGGCATAGTGCATGAAAAAGTGATCGTCTCATTTTCCTTAACTCTCTCTCTTCGGGGCTTGTATTTTAGAAAAAAAAACGAGTACGTGTCACAGCACGCTAATGAGAATTGCTTCCGCATGTGTCAACGTGTATAATTCAATAACAATTAGCTGAATCGAGGCCTGAAGGTCAATGTTTGGTCAGTAATGAATAATGATCTCAGCCATTTGGGTGGATACATATACTCAATAGGGCTAGTCAAAGCAGTTTCGGAATCGTTGCAAGAACTTGTCCGTGCATCAAGTTCGTCAATGCTGGTCACCCTGAATATTGTATAACGTCGCGCGCTGGCATGCGAAATAGAACGTCACGTGCCAGATCACCCATCTAAGTAGAATGGAACCTTCCAAAACCCCTCATGTGCTGTAGGGTAGAAGTATACCGAACACAGATGGGACAAACAGACCGATTTTCCGCCGAAAATAACGTGTGTTCGTAATTTTAGAAATTCACTTTTCCGAAATGTTTAAAAATTTTATTTTCGGCGATAATTTTAGGTGTTCGTAATTTTAGAGTGTTCGAAATTTTAGAACATTTACCGTAATTACTTTTGAAAAGTCAGCAGACCACAAAAAAGCATGCATAGATCCAATGATACAAAGAGTTACATGAAAGACTACAGTATGTTATGTGTTATCAGGGTGGAGATGCTGACGCTAATGGTGCTGTGGCTGGTGCTCTGCTAGGATGTAAACTAGGAATGGATGCCTTACCTAGGACCTGGGTGGAGAATCTCACACATAGACTATGGCTAGATGAACTCATTGATCAGTAAGTAATTCTGTCTCTCCCTTTTCAGAGTGCTATGGCAAGGTTCTGGTATATGCTGTTTTCTCCAGTTCTCGTCCACCTAATTTTTAAAAAGCTTTGATTGTTGTAAGCTGCAAACATTACTTGACTTGTTGTTTCTTTTATCTCTGCAACGGCATTTCTTTTAGGAATATATTCTGCAATTTTTGTAAAATTCCATTCAGTATTTTTTTGAAAACATGAGGCAAAAACTACTTACATTGACCTTTAATAACATTTGGATTTCTCCAGTTATCTTACAGCCTCATTTAAATGACGTCATCACAAAACTTGTTGCATATAAAAATAAAATTCTGATCAATATCTTTGAGCATGACTAAGCAGGGTTTTCAATAAGATTTTTTTCAAGAGGCCAGATACCAGTTTTAGGCAGTCAGATTTTAAGGTTTTGTATACATTTTTATGGTAGTTAAAACATTTGAGGTGACCAGAAAATGGTTTGAGGCAGTCATTTTGGCCTCCAGTCGCCTCTTAATGAAAACCCTGCTAAGCACGTGCTTTCTTAATTTTGTTAAGAATTCTGGGTAATTTATGATGTGCCTCAGAAAATGAAAGTAGAATGTAGGCCACTGATTTCAGTTTTTTGTCTGCCGTCATTTTCTTTGAAAACATCCTACCAAACATGGACTTTAATTGACTCCACTGCAAAATTCTTCTGTCAATGTGAGTGATTCTCTTTGCTGATGTCACTAGAACATTTTTTATGAAATTATTCCTGTTTGGTGCTCAGGTATTCAAGAATATAGAGGTGGACGAGAACATGAGAATTGACGATAACATGAGTACAAGGGATACTGTAAACCAACAAATGATTTCGCTGATTTAAGTTAGTGGTGTTCGGGTTCAGTGTACATCCGCGAAAGTATATAGCTGCCAAAATGTCTGTTGTTACGAAGACGCGAAAGTTTCTCACTGGGCCTTGTAGCACAGTCGGTAGCGATTCGGACTGAAGATCCAGGGGTTGCAAGTTCGATCCTCGCCCGGTCTTAAACTTTTGTTGAGATTGATCATGAAATAATTTCTACGGTCATTCTCCTCCTTCCGCTGATTCAAGAAGGGTTGTTGTCAGTTACAAGCGAAGGTAATTGTGCACAAAGTACTAGTTAACCACTTAAATAGTCAAACTTGCACAGGAAAAGTGTGGTTAGGTGAACTGACCGTCTCAACATGGCCATAGCTGTTGACTGAGACATAAAGAATCAAACCAAACAACCAAATCTCACCCATGATTAAATGTAGCTTGAAACTTGATTGACAGGTGATTTTCATATGATGTTGTTTCTTCTCCGGGGATATTGTTCAAAGCGCTGAACAGGAGTAAAAATACACAATACATTGTAAATTCTGACCAACTTTTGATAAGCTTAATAATAGCAAAAGAATAAGCTTAATATTTAATAGCAAAAGAATAAGATATTTATTCAATGTATCCTGCCTACAGTCAGCCAGCTTCCTGAAACACAGTCACTGTTACCAAACCTGTTTTTTACTACTACCTTTTTTGCGTATTTACTATGCTTTTTGTGCTTCAAAACATGCTCTATGGATCACTATGGCAAAACTACGCCATATTTAATAAGACTGTATTGGAGGTCAAAATTTTTAAATAGGCCATTCTAAATTGCAGGACTTTAGTTAAAGCTGCATACTCTGTAACTTTTGATATTTTCATTTTAAAAATAATGTTTCTATTTGTCAAGAACATAGTAAAAATACTAAAATTCAGGTATAGATTTTACCTTTTTCGTAATAATTAACAAATTATTAGTGCCAAAACAACAGCATTTATGTTAAAAATCAACTGTCTAGAATTATTGGAGGGACGCAAATAATTACAAACAAGAGAAAATACACCTGATTTTATAAGATAATTCACTTTTTCATGCAGTTTTCAGCTGTAGAAATTAGATTTATTGTGACAACATAACTTTATTCTACTTTTGCAAATGATTTTAAAAGAAAATATTTTTTTTTCGAAAAATGTTCATAGTTACAGAGTATGCAGCTTTAAGAGTGCGTAACACAGAAAAATATTTTTCTTATTTCTCAACCAAAACATATGTTGTGGGTACTCAAAAGAACCGTCTCAATGAGACGTTTCTTTTGAGCACCCAAAACATATGTTAAAATTATGGGTGAGAAAATATTTAAAATTTTACTCTGAAAGTTTTTGTTTATCTAAACCTATGAATTTGTGTATAAACCAAAACAATAGTCTGTTATGCAAGATTTTTTGTTTCAATTGTATTTATGCCCCCGCCATTTATAATGGGGGGAGGATATAGCATCACCCTAGTCCGTATGTCCCGTAGGTCCAGCCCCGTGCGTACAAAAAATGGTTTCCGGGCAATATCTTTTGAAGACATTGGTGTATTGGATTCATATTTCATACACAGGTATGTAATAATAAAATACAGGTCAAGTTCGATTACGGGTAAAATCCACCGATTATTATCAGAGTTATGGCCCTTGATCTCGGTACGAAAAATGGTTTCCGGGCGATATCGTTTGAATACATTGGTGAATTGGATTCATATTTCATACACAGGTATATAATCATAAAATACAGGTCAACTTGGATTATGGATAAAATCCACCAATTATTGTCAGAGCTATGGCCCTTGATCTCCATATGAAAAATGGTTTTCGGGCGACATCTTTTGAATACATTGGTGTATTGGATTCATATTTCATACACAGGTATATAATCATAAAATACAGGTCAAGTTCGATTACGGATAAAAGCCACTGATTATTATCAGAGTTATGGCCCTTTGTTAATGACAATGCCCTATTTATGGGAATTTGGCAATAGTGGGGGCATCTGTGTCCCATGGACACATTTCTAGTTAATGTCTGCTCTTTTAAGATAAAAAAGACGGATTCAGAAAAGTCAATTTTACATTTCACTAACTGTTGTGAGTGAGGCAAATAATCCCTAAGCTCTCTTCCTCTGGACGTTTTAATGGCTGACATAAAAGTTTCTCCAATTCGATTTTAGTTCAACAATTGACCGTTTAAACTTGAAATTGCTAATAATTTGTGGCCAAGCAGAGCTCTCGGAAACGCAGAATTACGCGTATTGGTACGCACGTTTTTTTCCCCTTGGACGCATGATTTTCGCTAGGCGGGAGTCCCGCGTACGCATGTTTTTTTAGTCGGCACGCGCTAAAAATCCGGTAGCTGAGAGATAAATACACACCGGAGATCAAAAGCCCTTTGATATTATCGATCGCGACACGCTTTCCTGTCTCTGTTGACCAATCGTATGACTCGGACTGCAGTGTAGCAATTCTGACAAGTGATTGACAGGATTACCGATGCGGAACAGTGTGATTATTACGAGGTGATTATTAAAGTTATTAAGCAAGGATTATCGGGTAATTGTTTGAAGATTTACCGTTAATTAAAGGGAGAAAAACTAATAGGGTATTGTAAACAACATCGGACTACCGACTTTCGAATTTGACTGATTAGGGATGAAAGAGAAAACATATTTAATTGCACACATTTGCGATTTGAGCAACATAAACATGGAGAAAAAAACAATTATTTTACGGATTTGCATTTCTTCATTCGTTCATTGCTACGGCAAACAAAAGAGTCTGAGAATTGTTGGAAAAAAAACGGTACAGCGGTAAGCCGTATACGGTAAACGTCCGACTGACAAAAGTTCCAAATGAAGCTACACTACAAGCCGTGCGATGAAATTTTTCATCGGTACAAGTCGAGTGTCTAGATAATTAAACTTTCAGCAAGTAAAATCGTTCATTCCAAATCATGGAAGCCATGTTAAATGGCTTAGTAATGTCAGTCTATTCATTGCAATCGCCGTAGACACTAGCGAGATGCGTTTTTTTTAGAAGAAAAAACACTCCCATCTGCATAAGATTATACAAAACAGAGGACAGCTGTCTGTCTGCCTGCCTGCCTGCCTGCCTGTCTGTCTTGTTAATGAATGAAACAAGTACCAACAGTTTAATCTTTTATTTTGATAAGGCCAAACAAAAAAATGTGTGTTCAGGTTACATGAAAAAATAAAGTACCAAAATATTTTGTTTTTGTTAAGTAGGAACAATCAATTAATGCTTAAAGGGTTAAAATCAGTCTATCTAAAAATTATTCAAATGTATCACTTCCAGCTAAAATGGAAAAGATATACGGTATGCACAAATTGGTGGGACTCCAACTTTTATGGAGTAGGACTCCCACTTTTTCCAGTGGGACTCCTACTTTTTGCCAGATGGGAGTCCTGAACTCCTGTTTTCAAAATTCTAGTGAGAGCTCTGGCCAAGATTAGATGTTTTAAAGTTCAGGATTTTGGATTTTAAACTTTCACCTGTATATATGTCAATCAGGGTAGAATGTTTTACCTAGGACTAGTGTGGAAAATCTTGCACAAAAACTATGACTAGAGATTAATTCAATAGAGCGGGTATCCAGTTACCTTTTGAGGGGCCCATTGAAGATTCTGATCAGACTGTACTGATGCACTGCATCTGTTTTATTTTCTTTACAGATACTTTGATATGATGGAAAGAAAGAAGAAAACAAAAGAAACAGTTGTGTAAAGATGACTACCAGATTAAAAAATATTCATTATAATTGGTTGTACCAAGAGCTTTTGTGTCATCAGCTACTTATTTGTATCCAAAGGGAGATAATCTTGGAATCAAGAATGATGTTTTATAACAATTATGTCATGTCCCTATCCAAAATGTCCTGCTGAAACTGCATCTATAGGGCCACATCTCTAGCAAACCTGTCTTCATGATTCCCAACCAAGTAAGACTCAAACCAGTCTGCTGAGCTACAGAAACAAGTTAAAATATTGAAACGGTTCTTTAGGGTTGTCACAACACATGTTTTGGTTGAGAAATAAGGAAAAATAATTTTCAATTACAGCCTCTTATTTGGAGACCTGCATAATAATATTGAAATTTGATGCAAAACATTGAACAATCACGTGATCTGACACACGCCTTGGGCGGACTAACGTTAACGTCAGCCATGACTAGCTCTGCTTATGGTGTTTGTGTGACGTAAAGTTATCACCATGATGTAATTAACGTATCCTCATGACATTGTGTACAAGAGTTTCGATGGTTGGCTTTTCCAACACCCCGTTACAAATAAAATAAATCATTTTAAAAGGGTAACAAGTGGGGCTGGGTGTAAGATTGTACGGCATATTTGATTCATAATATAAAATGTAAATATAAGGATTGAAATGCAGAATTTTAGCTTGCACTGGATGATGCAAAACATTAGCTTTTTAATGTCTACAAGAAGCTCTTCGGGCTTCACATACATTAAAAAGCTTAATGCTTTGCATCATCCAGCGCAACCTAAAAAAATCTGCATTTCAAAACTTAATAAACTGACTATAAAGTAACTTGGTGTGCATCTATAAGAATATAATTATGCGCCTTTTAGGTCAAATACATTAATATTTTTGGATTGTTGATAGATTTGAACTGTGTGATGTTTAACATACAATAATCATGTATTTAATGAACCATAACCAACATTTACCTGGTTGAAAACCTGGAAGACGTATCTGAACTGTGTAATATCTATAGGTCATACATTCCTCTCATGTATTTTATGAGCCATAAACAAAACATTTACCTGTTTTTGGACCTGAAAGACATATCTGTCTGAATAATGTGATATAGGACATACATTCCCCTCATGTATTTTATAAACTATAACCAACAATTACCTGGAAGACATATCTGAACTAATAATGTGATATTGGACAAACATTCCCTTGTGTATTTTATGAACCATAACCAACATTTACTGCTGTGCCAACCAAGAGTGACAGTGACGTACTACTTTGTTTACAGCTGCTAAGTAAAACACTAACGTGTACACTCCACTTGAGCTTACGCGAATTGATATATCACTTGTGTATTAATCCTATCCTGTGGATAGGATTAATACACAAGTGATGCATCGATTATAAGTCCCTGATAACTTTGTAAACAAAACATGATGTCGCTGTCACTCTTTGCTGGCAGGACAGTACCTGGTTGCAAATCTGGAAAACATATCTGAAATATGTGATATAGGACATATACTGACAGACTTTAAGAACGTGACACTTGGATAACAGCTTTAGTTTATGTCGTGAAAAAGAAGGCTGAACTATGATTTTGATTGTATGTTAATGAGTATTCATTTGTAAGTAACATGGAAAACTTGTCCAATTAAGATGAATTTAATGCTTTTAAATGTATTCTTTTTGAGATCGGGGTCAACTGTTTCATGTGACAAAATGTTATCAGTGAAAGATTCCCTAATGCTTTAAATCAAGAAACACGAGAGGCATCAAATTTGTGTCATGGACTTTGTTAGTCATCGAGGAATCACTCTCATATTGATTGGCAGATCTGCGATACAGCTTATTCACGTATTTGACCTTTATCTGTTTGTACACTTTCATTCGATGACTGAAAATCACCTTTACTTAAGAAATGTTTCAGTGACTAATTAAATACAAAGCAAGTAACGTTGTCGAAGTGAGTTGTACAATTAAAACTTAAGTGTTTGCTGAAGAAGCCAACTCATGATGACATTATCCAAGCAAAGGAATTTTACATGCAACTGTCTTTTGAAAGATATAAAGGGAAGTTAGTATTGCGTTTTTAAAGTCCGTAAGTATACATTCCCCTCATGTATTTTATGAACTATAACCAACATTTACCTGTATTTTGTGGCATTTCATCTGGGTCTTCACTGTTTGCCAAAGTACCCGTTTAGAGTTTCCAGCGTACAAATGGTAAAGGGTGTCAATCTCAGCCAATGCGGTAAATGTGATCAAGCAGATCATGTGGCGAATTTGTGTAAAAATAGAACAAATACTAAGACAAATATTAAGGTTTACCTCTATATTACCAGGCCCCAAGGTTATAAAATTTGTCATGCTCAACTGAACTGAGCATGAAATTTATCATGCTCATAAATAATAAAATGTCAACAATTGTTTATCATGCTCAAAAATGTTAAAATGCCACCAATAATTGTTTATCATGCTCATAAATGTTAAAATGTCAACAATTGTTTATCATACTCATGAATGTTAAAATGTCAACAATAAAAGTTTATCATGCTTATAAATGTAGTTGGCATCTTAACACTTATCAGCACGATAAATAGCTTGAAAGCAAGAAAAGTAAGTAAGGGTGCAAAGATCAGAAATCAATACAATCAAGTACCACACCTGACCCAGGATACCAATGGGAAAGTGACAAACTCACAGTTAGACACCACAAACAAGAGCCAAAAGGGCAGCCCTTTCCCAGCAGGTGACCACAAGGCACAAATAAACAGACTGGCACAAAGGCATAGCAAACACAAGACAGAGCAAAAAAAAAAAGATCCACAAAAGAAGTACTGCCTTGGAACGGTCAGTAAAACATTTACTGGAGGGCTTAAACCAGTTTCACGGTGCCAACCTCACCCTTGATTCCGATGTGGACCAGAACACAAAGTCTTTATTTTTCATCATTTGTTTTTATGAGCAGTTGAAATTTCATGATCAGTTGAGTTGAGCGTGAAAAAGCTTTATAACATCGGGGCCTGGTTAACCTCAATATTACCTATTGAATCCTTGCCTTAGCAATAAGTAAGCATACTACTTAATTTCATTGTGTGCAGAAGGAAACTACTTGTATTGTGCCTTATTAGGATAGTGTTTTGATTAGCCCTTATCCTATATTGCAAACAGTATGGAACCAGATCAGACTGTTCACAAGGTCTGATCTGGGTTCATAGTGTATGCTTCCATGGTTAAAGTATTCTGAGGTGCATTTGAATATAAAATAAGCAGACAATAGTTTCACGCAAAAATATTGACATGGTAAAGGTTAATATACTAATACACTAATCAAAACTTTTAACCGATCAGTCTTAAAAAATCAATCTTCTAGACAACTACATGTTTTTGACATACGAAATCTTTAGCACAAAGTACAAAGACAAATTTATGGAGATTTTCCATGTTTATTCCTGAAATGACATGTTCTCTTACCGTATCTAAACGGTTGGGACGAATTTCATTAATAAACCTTTATTAGAACTTTCGATTATTGTATGCATACCTCACTTATTTCAAGCCATTTTGGTACACTCATTGCAATAGATTCAAAGGCAGTGTGGAAAACTGTGCAGATCCTGATCAGTTGGCTTTAGAAGACAGCTGATCTGGATCTTCAGTTTTCTGTAGAAGGGAACCAGTCTTTTTAAGAAGAACCCAGCAGATAGGTTCTTTATTCTCTCAAAGGGATAATATGGGCTGGATATGAGAAAACCTGGTCTTCGGGGGTAGCAAAGAACAAGGCGCAGATTAGTCTGCGCATCCCCGCAGACTGATCAGCGCCTTTGTTATTCGCTTTTTGAAAAATTTCATGTCCAAACTTGCAACAAGTGATACTTCAATTTTCTAGCTGGTCTCTGTAGCTGAGGAGACTGGTTTGAGTCTCGCTTTGTTGGAAACTATTGTCACGTCAAGGCCCATATCTTGTTCAGCAGGACAGGGATTGGGATTGGTTGGTTGTATAGCGGCCTTGTCGTGACAAAACCTGTCTTCGGGGTTTCCGACAAAGCTAGACTCAAACCAGTCTCTGAAACTACAGATACCAGCTAGAATGTTGAACTTGTGCATGAAGCAAGTCTAGGTGCAGCCCTGTTTAAACCACCTACTCGTGAATAAAGTAATAAGATAAGTTAAATGGCTGTGTAGACCTAGACAGTTTTTACTGTCTGGGTTTATGCAGCCATTTAACTTATCTGGTGCATGAAGCAAGTCTTGATATAACACTTTCCAACAAGTGCAAAATATAGGCACTGAGCAATATGCGCAGATGTACAGGCTGGTCTGGGCCTTTGTTGTTTTCAACCCCTGAAGACTGCTTTTCTGGCATCAAGGCCCATAGAAAGTGGGCTCTGTTATGTAAAACTGTAGTCTTTCCATTTACTGTGATATATTTTCTCATCATTTGTAAGTTTTCTGCTTGTATTTTCTTTGTTTATTTGTACATCTTTTTTCTATGTTCTATTTGTGTATCTTCAACATGTTTTATTAATAGTTTAATTTGTATTTCAATGTTTTGGGGATATTAGGATTAAATCTGATGGGAGACTGCCTGCACCCATATCAAGTATAAGAAGAAAAGTGCATCAGATGGTCCAGGGGACAAAAATTCCACTCGCCCGCTCGTAATTACAAGTGAAATCTAAAAAGGACAAGTAATTCTTCCTAAGCACTTGTTCTACAAAGTGCTTTGGGAAGATTTACTAGTCCTTTTTAGCTTCACCCTAACATTTGAGGGTGAAACTGGCTTTTTCTGAGTATTGACTGTGAAATCTTTTTGTCAGTATATGGGATGCAGTTTTGAATTTGACTGGGTAAATATTAATTTAACAGTGATATAAGGAACTTTTTAAGTCATATTACATATTACTCCCTTATGTTCTGTATTGCATACGCTTTTAAAGGACAAGTACATGTGTTTGCAGGATGAGTGAAACTTGTAAGTCACTCGTTCTGCAGGACAAGTGCAATATTGAAATATTTTTGTCCCCTCAGACCCGAGGAGTGCAGTAGTAGAATGCTCTACTTGAGGTTGATGGGTTGCTGGTTTGAGCCTCACTAGAGACACTGTGTTATGCAAGACACTTTATCCTCTGCTTTGTACTTGTTCAGTCTAGGAAATGTCCCGACATCACTGTAAAATTGTTGACTGGGATGTAAAGCACAACTCAAACAAACAAAATCATAAAATTTGATCTGGAGTTGTGTAAAAGGTAGCGAAAAAGTGGCAAACAGTGTAAACCCTGATCAGTCTGCTCTCAGTCTGATCTAGGTTTATACCATTTGATCAGCCTACCTGTCAGAACACATTGGATTAATACTTTACCTTTAATGGGACTGCAGTGGCTCAGTGGTAGAGTGCTTGATTCAAAATTAAGAGGATACCAATTCAAGCCTCACCGGCGTCACTATGTTGTGTTCTTGAGCAAGACACAATAATCCCTGCTAAGTACTGGTTTAACCCAGGAAGACTCATCCCGACATAACTGAAAAATTGTTGACTGGGATGTAAAGAATCCTATCAACCTTTTAAATATGAGGTCAACTTTACCCTAGGTCAATAATATATGGTAATATACAATCCTAGCATAACACTGAAAAGCAATATATTATTCATTTTTATACTATTTTAAACCAGACATTCCAGTTTTAATACTATTCTATATTTACCATATTGTGAAATGTATTTATTTATAGGATACCACACATTGTTTGGCAAATTTTACCCGAAGAAGCAGTCACAAACAGAGTCTTCTCTGTTCGCTATTGTATGATTTAATTAATCTGACACAGGTGCATAATTTCACGGTTAATGCACAAGATGTTTTACCTTCTGTTGACTTCTTTTATTTTCCGAAAGTTTTACAGAAATATAGCAAGTTCTAATGCAGATAATGAAACGTTTAGCACCATCCTACTGACTAGTCAAGTGGTAATGGTACAGAGTTTACAACCAAAAGGTCATGCATTCGAGTCCATGTGTGTTCTTTTTTTATATATTTTTTTACCTTTATTCGATTCGTTTAAGTTCATTTATTATACATGTACCACAACCTTTGAGAAATGACATTCGGATCATTATATTTCAAATGGTTGTTGCGTAATGCGTAAAATGAGCCAGTCTGTCTGAAACATTTTCAGAAGTTGCACATGCATACGGTTGAAAATTATTCACTATACATGTTGTTTGAACTAAAGTTCAGTGGGTAAATGTCTGAAGAAAAGTATGCAGCAAGTCTTGGCACTAAGGCAAAGCAGATTGCTTAAAATATCTGCGATTACTTAAAAAAGATGTCAATGGGCAAGTATAGATAAACAAAAAGCTTTGAAGTGTGACTATATTTACAATATTGAAAATACGGATCTAAAAATAAGGGTTTTAGGCATTTTATTACGTATACTATAATAAGTTGTCGCTCGTAGATGTTCCAGACAGACTGGCTCATTTTACATGTAACACATCAACCTTTTGAAATATAATGATCCAAAGGACATTACTCAGAGGTCGTGGTACATCTATAATAAATGAACTTAAAAGAATCGAATAAAGGTAAAAAAACTAAAAACAAAAAAAACAAAAACACACGTGGACTTGAACTTACAACCTTTTGGTTGTAAACTCTGTATCATAACCACTTGACTAGTCAGTAGGACGGTACAAATCGTTTCATTATCTGCATTAGTACTTGCTAAATTCCTGTAAAACTTATGGAAAATAACAGAAGTCAACCGAAGCTAAAAATGTCTTGTGCATTAACCGTGAAATTATGCACCTGTGTCAGGTTAATAAAATCATAGTATATTCTGACAGGTACTATTATGTAAATCTCAGCCCAAATAACCAACATTTCATTTGAGTACAGAAATATTAAAGTGGTTGAAGGTTTAGGACATTTACCATCATATTTCACAATAGAGTAAAACCTGTGTAAAACGGCCACACAAAAATAGACAAAACAAAGGTCTTAATAACAACTGGTAGCTTAATGAAGGTCAAAAGTATTGCAGAATGCTCCTTTTGGAATACTTTTCACCTGCATTAAGCGATAATTCATCTTGAAAACCATTTTTTGTCATTTTGAGATTGGCCGTTTTACACAGGTTTTACTGTATATTGCAGTCTTTTACCCAATGATTCACTAAGATGGATGAAAGTTCATTGAATATCTCGGGTTGATTCTGCCAAACAATATTAATCATTGCACAATATATTTTAATCATATCATCCCTTTTCTTTGCAAAGAAATGGTGCTTTTATTTTACATAGTTGGGTCGGCAAATGAGATTTTGGTATGAAAGAATTGCAAATGCGCAAAAGCCTATCTTAACCATTCTCATTCTAATCGAATATTTCATACATATTGATACAATAAGTATTAGAAAATGCATTTGAGCCGCCACATGAGATTTCCAACAATGTGGTATGTGAGACCAGCAAAGGCTCAGACCAGCCTGCGCATACGCGCAGTCTGATCAGATTCTTTGCTGGTCGCTTGGATATTCTATGACTGTTAAGCTACTGACTAACACCAATTGGAGTTTCTAAGCTTAAAAGAGAGCTGCAGAGGCTTGTCTGAGTCTGAGTAGGACTGATTCTTTATCTGCATCCTTAATTTGTGTATGCAAGAAGCAAAGGCTTTGGCCAAGTCTGCGCATTTTTGTAGGCTGGCCTGAGCCTTTGTTGCTTGGAAATAGAAATTCTAAAATCTCATGCGCTGGCTCAATTACAATATCATCCCTTTTCTTAACTCGTTGCCTGCCAGTGATGAATTTTGTCGTCTGCTGATTATTTTTGCAAGTAGTTTGGACCTAGATCAGGCCCAACAATACCTAGGGCCTGACCTGGATCCAATCCCATTTGGCATTCTAATAGTGTACATGAAAAAATATGTTGAAAAATTTCAGTTTGAAAAATATCTGCAGACAACAAAAAATCATGAAAAATTACCCAGCATGCAATGAGTTAAAAAAGGAAATGAGGCTTTTTAATTGCTGTATCACATGAGTGAAAGTTTTCAGGATAATTTCTATATTTTCCTAAATATGCAGATTATAAAAGCTTTTCAGATTTTGTTTCAGTTTATTTTAGGACGGTTGACCAATCAAATTTGAAATTGGTGATATTTTAAAGGTAAATTGCAACTTTTAAGATTTGAATTTCTAAAGTTCAGTATTTTGGAAATTTTGATCTTTCACCTATGGTAATTCACGTGACATTGTGACCTAACATGAAGATGCATTTGCCATTAGCTGCCAGCTAGTTGGAAACTTTTTATATTGTGTTATTCTTCTTCATAAAGATCTATATAAATATAGCCATAAATTTTTGAAAATATTGTTTGTTTAAAAGCCTAAGATTTGTCTTTTAAAGTGGTGTAAGATAAATGAAATTGTACACTAATGAAGTTTATAGAACTTGGTAAATAATGTGAACCACTTTTGGTTTATCAGTTTTAATACACTGTATTATATCACCCTCATCCCTGAGATGCACTGCAATGTGCAAAATACTTCAAAAGCCTTAATAAACTTCAATCATCTCAAACCTATAGGTGAATCATGGCATTTCATAGACAGGGCTCGCATAGGCTTGAAAAGTACTTGAATTTAGAGGGCTTTCTTGGAAAGCCCTTGAAAATTAAATTTGCCTTTAAATTACTGGAAAATCACCCAAAGGCCTTGAAAAGTCCTTGAATTCTACTATTTTCTGTAGGACTTAGCACTGTTGATAGAGACCATAATCATTATAAAATTGTTGTGCCTTTATTTGGTGCAGCATATGCTGCACCAAATATAGGCACAAAAATTTTATACAAATTTTCTAGTACTAATAACTCCATTATCTCAGTCTAGCGTTTCTGAAGTCGAATTAACACTTAGATCTGTATTGTTCATTATCTTTTAGTCCTTGAAAACTGTAGGAGAGGCTTTTAGAAGTCCTTGAAAAGTCCTTGAATTTTACTCAAGCTTGCCTGTATGAACCCTGTTAGATTTCATTTAAAATTTGATGTTGTTATACATTATCATTATATTTTTGATAGTATTAAAAGAGAAGATAACCATATCTTAGTGTTTCATTTATTCAGCCAGAAGATTCAAAAAAAATCACGAGAATTTATTGGCGAATAATGTATAAAAGACATGTTCATGATGTTAAAAATTTGATCTTGTCGCTATTGCTTCTCTTCTGCACTCTATCTCCTGAAGGGACAGATAAATTTTGACCAGACTTGCACAGATACATCGTATGGTGGGGGAGAATTGAGTTGATTTTGGTGACCTTGACCCTATTTTCAAGGTCACCAGAGGCCATTTAACGCTGAAAATTCCTTGTTTGCATCATATCTCCTGAAAAAATGGATATATGGATTGGAACTTAACTAGCACAGATGTACCACTTGAAGGTGGAATCTTTTAACCCTTTGTATTCTGATGGAAATTTTCATACAGGCTAATAGAATAAGTATGACCTTTTGGGACTGCCTGTTGTGTACTTTAAGGAGTCTCAGGTAGAATTTTCTAACTTGTGTATTCTGTCCCTGAAGAATGTTTTCATCTTAGCAAACAGTGTAGACCCTGATGAAATGCAGCATTATGCCGCATTTCATCTAGGCCTTCAATGTTTGCCAAAGTACCCGCTTGGGGGTTTCCAGTATAGAAAGTGTTAAGGTCACATAAGGTCAAATAAGGTTGAAAAAAGCTTGTTTGCATCATATCTCCAGATAGAAAATGACTGATTAGGTTTTGGTGACCTTGAACCCAAGGTCAAAGAGAAATCAAAATGCATTGTCTGCACCATCTCTTCTGAATGGATGGTTGGATTTGAACGAAATTTACAAATATATTTCACTGGGAGCTCAGAAGAAGTGGTTTTAATTTAGTGATTTTGAAGGTCAACGTCACAGGTCGAAAACATTCAAAAGATATGGCCACCTTACCTCCTGAATAGATGGGTGAATTTGAATCAAGATTTCACAGAATTGAATATATTTTGGCGACATTAAATTACTGCAAGAACTGATTGTAATTTTGGTTACATTGACTTAGTTTTCAAGGTCACAGGAGGTCAAAAATGTTGAAAAATACTTTATCTGCCCCATATCTCCTGAATGGATCTCTAGATTTGAACCAAACTGTGACAGATGTATCACTGGAAGCTAGAAAAGAACGGATTATATTTGGTGAACTTGATCTACTGCAAACTGAAAAAGAACATATCAATTTCTGGTGAACACATTTTAAAGGTCACAGAAGGTTAAAACTTAATTGAAAATTGCTTGTCTGCACCATATTGCCTTCTTACACAACTTGAGGCAAGTATTTCATCGGAGATAAATGTTTTAAAACATTAACATTGAACATACATAGCTGTTTAACCCATAAAGCGCGACCTATAATTTGCTGCAGACAGCAATTAAATTATTTTAAAAATAGCAAATAAGGCATGATATTTCATGTTGATGCATTTTCATAAAATATCATACCTTATTTTTTTCGAAATTAGGATTTGACGTCTTCTGCTTTCGTAATTGGCGCTTTAAGAGTTGAAGTATACTGAAGGACTTTAGAAACGCACAACCTGCTAAAATGCTAATTTATTGTCAAAAACTTATATTTTAATTATATGAAAAATAAATTTGACAAGTCCCCTCATTTAGCTTGCATTCATTAAGAAAATCGAAACGCTGTGTTTAATGGTTGCCGTGAGGTCGCGATAATTCTGATACAACCCTAATTCAAAAAGCCACATTGTACCAATACCTTCCATAATGAGCGCAAAAAGTTTTTGAACCAATGTTTTCGAAAGCAAAAGTGTGGAAAAACTCAAATTATGAAGTTAAAGGCTTTTGGCAATGTTCATTTCGTCTAAATGACGTCATTTACCTTTTGACGTAATTGGCCATTTAGGTATCCCAAGGAACAGAAATAATCAAAATCTTTAAGTGCCACCATCTGTTGCATAAAAGACAAAAATATCCCGGCATGCGCGAGCGCCATCCGCCTGTTATTGCAGTTTGAAATATAAGACTGACCATTTGCTGATGTAAGCAAAGAAGCGCTGCGCCTGGGAGTGTAATTAAACGATTATTTCCAAAACCGTTCCTGTTTTTACATCGGTTAAGACAGCTGGCTACTTGCTCAAAGTGTTTAATTTCGAATTGAATTAAACTCACATTTGTTGAAAAACACTAACGTCAGTGTTACGTCAGAATGAACAGACGTCGCGCACAGTATTGGCGTACAAAACGGGTTTTTGCATTTTTTTCTCTTTACAGGAACCGATTTTTGATGTTCTGGTCATATTTTTGTTTTGAAACTAGAGGTGTACGTGTGCCTCGTTAAGAGTTTATTGATTCTTAGTTTTTAGTTATCAAAACAGTAAAAGGAGAACCCAATAACTCAAAATTTGAGGAAAAAACCTCTGTAACTCTGTAACAATAGCGCTGTGGTAGGCATACGCGAACGCGTATTACAACGCCATTTTGACGTCAATTATTACTGGATTTAGTCTACGTCAGGCCTGAAACTTCACCGTTCAACGTCATATCCATTTTGTTGTTTATTTCTCTACAACGATGTCTCAGAAAGTTAAGTTTTATAAAATGAAATCTGTAACTCGTGACAAAAAACGCGCGAAAGATACAGGCATGGTCTCTTCGGTAAGCAATTTTGTAATCTTGATGGCGTTTTATTGACAAAATGTTTGTTTGTTTAAAATGTACTTTTTCCGTTGTGAAAGTTAATCGAAACATATTTGCATTGCCGCTTTCCATTTAAAAATGTTCAACAAAGTCCCAAGTCTTAAAATTTGATACCAAAACACAATTTTCATTAAAGTAAATACACATACTCTTGAAATTTAAGCATAGCTTTAATAATGACAATGAATCTCACTAGAAAGTTATATCTCTACAATGTACTTTGCTTGCTTACTTATAAATGCGGTATATGAAGTTTGTCCGCCGAAAAATAAAGAAAACATTAACATTTACCCTGGTCTTAAATTCTGTTACCGGCGGTAAAAATGACGTTAAGCAAAGATACGTCAATGAGGGATTTGAGAATAAGCTGCCGTTCTCAGTTCTGTTGTGTATGCGTGCATACTAAGTTAGAAATACTGATTCTGACCTTTATTGATGTTTTAAAGCTAGAAAACAATTTTCATATATTTTACCAGCGAATGAAAGTCTCTCTAGAAGCAAGACGTCAGGCTAAATATAAGGAGAAGAAGAAAGAAATTAGCGTCGCGACGTGACAATTCGACGTTACGTTTTGTACGCCAATACTGTGCGCGCCGTCACAGCACGAGCAAATCGAAATTACGGCAAATATTGGTCCATTTTGTAAGGGAATAGAAAATGATAAAGGAAACATTTTTGAATCAGAATTGTGGAAAAAAAAACAGTGAATATGATGTGCGTTTCTAAAGTCCCTCAGTATAGTAGAAAGATGACAACTAGTACGTAGTATCTTTTTTGTAGTGTATAGTTTCACACAGAATCTCTAAACCTTCAGATATTTTGCCATCGGCGCATCCTCGTCCAATCCAGTCATGAACTCGACCCAGGCTGCTGCGTATGTATCCTTATCAATTTTCCCATTCCCTGCAGTATCCAGCCCTGCAAAAACTTTGGTCAAAGCATCTGGCTTGTCGATACCGAAACATTTCAATCCTCGAATCATGTTCTCCGCTGTTATATAGCCATCACTGTCGGTGTCGAAAACGTCGAAAAAACTCGACACCATCTGAGTAAGGACTGCCGGGAATAAGTTTTTATTGATATTTAGAACCTCCTGATAGGCATTAAGGTAGAGCTCCTCGTTAATTTTTTCACCGTTTGCAATTTTCTCTGCAACCAGGAACGTAAATGGCATACTCTCTTGGGATACAAGCGGCGATTTCCCTGGTGTATCCGGTTTGATCTGTTTAAGCAAAGCTTCCCATCCATCTACTAACCAAGCTCGAACCTCGGCTCCGCGTTTTTCATCAAGTTCGAATTCCGATATGAAAGTATCAGCCATTTTGTTGAAGTCTGCTCTGTCCATGTACCCGGTTTTATTTGTATTTGTGAGTCTGTACCACGTTCGAGCCTTCCTTTCAACGAATGGCGTAAAATTGCTTTCAGGCTTGGACATTTTCTGAAATTCCCCGAAGCCACAAGTTCTCATCTGAATTTTGTCCGCAAAAGAGATGCGATTTATAGAGGATGGTATATCGCATAGATGCATGAGCCAATACATGAGGTTTTGGAACTTATCGCAAATGCGAGCAGCGAAGACTCGGGCGAGCCTGCGCATCGGCGCAGTCTCGCCTGAACCTTTGCTGCTCAAAACACATAGAAGGGATTTAGATTCATACACAGACCAAATTTTAGGCACCTAGCCCCACTAGGAGGCTGTGCATGTATGGTTAAAGAACGATTCTACGCAAATGCGGTAAGAACCATTTTTTCCTGAACTGGGTTGTATATTATATGCGTGCTTCGAGAAATAGGAACGTTTGCATGATAACTGGCATTCTCCATGCGAAAACGACGTATTTGAAGTACAGCTGCAAACAGTGTGGACCGAGATCAGACTGCTCCTGTAGGAGCACTGATCTGGGACTACTCTGTAACGTTTCACCAAAGTCAGTGGCACTTCATCTTAAGTCAGTGGCACTTCATCTAAAGTCAGTGGCTCTTCATCTAAAGTCAGGGGCACTTCATCTAAAACCAGTGGCACTTCATATAAAATCAGTGGCACTTCATCTAAAGTCAGTGGCACTTCATCTAAAACCAGTGGCACTTCATCTAAAATCAGTGGCACTTCATCTAAAGTCAGTGGCACTTCATCTAAAATCAGTGGCACTTCATCTAAAGTCAGTGGCACTTCATCTAAAGTCAGGGGCACTTCATCTAAAACCAGTGGCACTTCATCTAAAATCAGTGGCACTTCATCTAAAATCAGTGGCACTTCATCTAAAGTCAGTGGCACTTCATCCAAAAACCAGTGGCACTTCATCTAAAATCAGTGGCACTTCATCTAAAGTCAGTGGCACTTCATCTAAAATCAGTGGCACTTCATCAACAATCAGTGGCACTTCATCTAAAATCAGTGGCACTTCATCTAAAGTCAGTGGCACTTCATCTAAAACCAGTGGCACTTCATCTAAAATCAGTGGCACTTCATCTAAAGTCAGTGGCACTTCT
This sequence comes from Loripinus fragilis, assembly GCA_964019695.1. Classification (NCBI taxonomy): domain Eukaryota; kingdom Metazoa; phylum Mollusca; class Bivalvia; order Lucinida; family Lucinidae; genus Loripinus; species Loripinus fragilis. Next base: position 82,279,541 of record OZ026520.1, on the reverse strand, counting down.
TCTAAAATCAGTGGCACTCCATCAACAATCAGTGGCACTTCATCTAGAATCAGTGGCACTTCATCTAAAACCAGTGGCACTTCATCTTAAATCAGTGGCACTTCATATAAAATCAGTGGCACTTCATATAAAATCAGTGGCACTTTATCTAAAATCAGTGGCACTTCATCTAAAATCAGTGGCACTTCATCTAAAATTAGTGGAAGTGCATTCGCCACCAACTTTGCTGTGAAGTTACACTTATTTTTTACAGTTCAACGGGAAAAGGTTTAACTGAAATTTGGGCCTCGTCGCGAGAAAACCTGTCTAGTCGGGGTTTCAGCCAAAGCGAGACTCAAACCCGTCTGCTCAACTAGTGAGACTAGCTAGAAAGTTGAAATTTCGCTCGTAGCAAGTCTATATATGTTACTTTCCAATAAGCGAATGACAAAGGCGCTGATCAGACTGCGCGGATGCGCAGGCTGGTCTGCGCCGTTGTTGTTCGCAAACCACCGAAGACAGGTTTTCTCGCGTCGAGGCCCATTTATCAGCGCTGATATCTTGTATTTGAGAGAAGCACTTTTAGGCGTGATTCTTAAGCTCGTTGTCAAGGCGGCGACAGGTAACGTATTAAGGTGCCTAATTAATTCTGGTATAATTAAATGACCTTGTCGGGAGAAACTATGATTTTGTCGCATTCGAACAACACTGATATAGACCAGCCTGCACATCTGCACAGGCTGATATGCATACTTGCTTTTCACTCTATAGAAGGAATAACAGCTTAACTAGCTGCATGGAAAATTTCAATATTCTATCTGGTCAAAGTAGTTGGCCAGTCTCAATTGAGCCTTAACTTGGTCGACTGCAAACCTAACACAGAAGACAAGTTTTCTTGTGACAAGGCGAAAATTCAATGGGTGGCATATGCAATCAATGTTTCCTCCGGATCAAATATGCCTTTAGCATGCACATAAAGACGTGGTTTTCATGAGATGAGTATATCTGAAATTAATTTAAAAAAAACTAACATCTGCACTGCTTGCTGTCATAAAAAAATTGAAACATTTTTTATTTTAAACCAGTAAACATGTGTATTAAATAATATACCAGTTATGTACTTATACCTTTTACCATAAAGATGGAAAGATCCACGGGAACTAAATGAGTTGGAATCAGCTAAAATCTGATTAGGACTAAAATAGCTTCATAATCAGCTCAATACGCATGTTAACATGCATTTAGTGATTCAAGAGAGAGTGCTAACCCTCACAATGCCAAGATATTTTGTTCTCGAAATGTCGTCCGCTTTTACGTCTGCTGCATATATTCATTTGTTTTAAGACTTTGGACATAAAAATATGAATCGAGTTCAGATTTCTCTATTTTCTTAAGGGAGCAGTCTGAGCTGTAGGCTCCCCTATTGTATAAGCAGATAAGTGATCATGAATATCGAAGAAATTGTTAAGTATGATTAGTGTTTCCCACAGCCCCCAAAAAGGGCATGGTAAAGTTTCCAGGAAAAGGGCACTTTAAGTGCGCGACAAAAGGCTAAGAGGGCACTTTTGAACGCGCGGCGACAGGCTTAGAGGGCACTTTTAAATCGAAGTTCTAAATTGAATGTGGTATTGTCATATAATAATGTATGTCCCTTAGTATAATGCAGCTGTTATCTGTTCTTTTTAAATGTAAAATATACTACTTATTTAATTCTTATTTGAGAATTTTCCAACCAGTTTTGGGACTCATTTGAGCACACACTCATTATATTATTATATTTTTTAATTCTTAATATTTATCAGAAGCACATTATTATGGGAATCATTTGAGCACACACTCATTATATTATTATATTTTTTAATTCTTAAAATTTGTCAGAAGCACATTATTATGGGAATCATTTGAGCACACACTCATTATATTATTATATTTTTTAATTCTTAAAATTTATCAGAAGCACATTATTATGGGAACCATTTTTTTTCAATTGCCAAGACCACCTCCTAAGTTTTTAACCAGACTGCCTTTACTTCCAGTACTTGTTTTACAATCTTACTTGTACCTGATTCTGATTCACACTTCATTCTAAATAATTGCTTATTGGGGTATTGTCATCAAAATGATGTGTCAAAATTGCCTAGGGTAATTAGTGACCATTGTAAAAGGATTAACCACTGAGTAAAATATTGTAACAGCAGGTGTCTCCCCTTCAATTTCAGACTTCAAACTGGAAAAACTTTAACTTCTTTTGTTTTTGTCAGATTTTCATGATTTTTTTACCAAAATGTAGGGCATTTTATGTAATTTTTGAAAATGGGCATGGCGCTGGGCAAAAAGGGCATGACGCTAGAGAAAAATGGCATGGCGCGACGCCATGCTAAAACTGGCTAGGGGAAACACTAATGATCCAGTGTGATAATAAGATACAGTAAATTCAGTTGTTTTAAGACTTTGGACATGAAAACTATGAATCGGGTTCAGATTTCTCTATTATTTAAAGGGGGCAGTCTGAGCCGTAGGCTTCCCATTTGTATAAGCAGATAAGTGATCATGAATATCGAAGAAATTGTTAAGTATACTATTACTATAATTGAGCCGCGACATGTGATTTCCAACAATTTGGTATTTTGAGAAGTGTAGACTCAGACAAGCCTGTGCAGCCTCATTTTAGGCTTAGAAACTCTAAATGGCTTTCATTGAGTAGCTTAATATTCATAGAATATTTTAGCTGCTAGCAAAGGCTCTGATCAGACTGCGCGTATGCGCAGTCTGGTCTGAGCCTTTGCTCGTCGCACATACCCCATTTTTGGAAATCCCATGTCGCGGCTCATATTTAGGAGCCACATCATGATAAACATACAAAGAAGGCCCAACTATATTTTCAAGATGTCTGCCATGGTGGCCCTATTGGATGTTTAGACGCCACCTCTTGAACCATACTAAATCTGACCGCTGACCTGTATGTGTGTCACACAAATTTCAGCCCAGTTTAAGATAACTATCATGACAGTCATATTGCATGTCATGATCATAGTCGATACCCGACAAACCACTGTAAAATGCTACCATGATCTGACAGCGGCTTCCCGGGGGGGGGGGGGGGGGGGGCGTATTTTTCAGATAACCACCATGATTACACGTCTCGATTATAAGGTATGGGAACATGTCATATGACACGACGATCCACAAAGATTTTCAGGCCAATTCGAAAAGCATTTCAAGATTAGTGAGTATGGTCAGGAAATACCACAATCACAAACTGCAGACAAACCTGTGGCATCGCGAGGAAGAGCGTGCACACACAATCACGAGGCACCAGGAAGACAAACAGATCAAGGAAATCAGACTGAATAAAAGAGAAAATCTAAAAGTGGCTGCCAGGAAGCCATATTGAATTACGTGACGTCAAAAGTTTCCAATCCAATCTGACAAATGGTTCATGAAACATTTGCTTTACGAGATAACTTTTGAGCAAGACTAATTCTCTCATGCTTGGGTCCAGAGGGGGGGGGGGAGAGGTCCCAAAGTAAATAAATCAGTTTCTTTGTTATGGTATAGTGCGACCAGGTAACGGACGTTGGGCGTGTCAGAAAGAACACTGCCATTTACTGTCAATTTAGACTGGTCTACAGTAAATTGGGTAAAACAGCACAGGTACCGTTTTAATCGTGCAAAACAACTGAACCGCAGACGACAAAGGTGACCAGTTTAATACGGGTAATATGCCTGGTAAACGTTCGCAAGCAAATCTAAACAGAAACCCTAAGTCTTACTTGTTTGCAGACGCATTGGTATGTACTATTGCTCACTGACCAGTGCCTACTAAACATGGTTTTTATGTTTTTCACATTGATTTTCGGCGATGACTTTTTTATTAACAATTTTAGCAAACTGCGTTCGCGATGAAAGTTGTGGAGAAAAATTTGCGCCAATATCTCCAAGAGGTCCGAAGTTTGTGGCACAAATAGATTTGTGTGTACATAGATTAAGATTGTGCAATAAATTGAACTCAGCCAAATTTTCTAAGTCTTTTATTGACAGGTAAATTTCGTAGAGGCGTGACAGAAAGGTTTCGTCTCAAAAGAATAATCACCAGGGGTATATATTAAGTTATTCAACGGTTGTTTATAGTATATCTTGTCGTATGTAGACTCAGAATGACTATGCATGTTCAGAATCTACTATGAGCATGGTCAGTTGAAGGTACAGAAGCTGTGATATCGCATGACGAGCCATCATTTTCGCTTATGCATGTGCTCCTAAACAGACAGTTTCGAGATGACCCAACTAGCTTAACGCACGAGCAAATCAGGCGCGATTTCGAATTTAATTGAACAAGCCATCCGTCGTCTTTCTTATTGAACCGGGGTGGTGCAATGTAACGTTTTGACTGACATATTTGACTTAGTTTTTTTTTGCGCTTTGCTTAAAATGCTCAAATAGTAGGCCTACATCTATGCGCAGAGTAAATTGCAGTATCTATGATGTAGGAACTGCTTGGAGAAGTTGGCGCTAATATTTCTCTACAACGTTCATCGCGAACATAGTTTACTAAAATCAATAATAAAAAGTTATTGCCGAAAATCAATGTGAATAAACATAAAAACTTGAGTTTAGTACTTATGTGGATTTTAGTCAAGATCGGCAGGCTGCTAATACATGTATAAAGATATAGAGTCAGGTTGCACAGCGTAATGAAGATCTGATTGCATGTAGTCATATCTCAAGTAACCATCTAAAACGCAAAGCTGTATACACTGGTACCTGTACATGTTGGGAGGTCGAAATGTTTTATACATGATATACGCATATAAATGCGTACATGTAATATAGGTTTAGTGATAACACATTATTGAACTAGCCCAACAAACAGGCTGGCATAAATGACGCCTTCTAAAACAGTAGTTATTAATCAACTTTTGGGTCACTATCTAGCCATGCCCACAACTGGTTGCTATCTCCGTTAGTTTTACATGAGACCGGGACATCGCATGCCATGTGGCGATACAGTGACTGAATAGCTGTGTTACCTGTAGAGCGAACCAGTGGTAGAGTGCTCGACTTGATATAAAGTGGTCGTTGCTTTGAGTCTCTGGAGGCACCATGTTGTGTCCTTGTGCAAGACATGTTATGCTCCATTTAGTACTGGTTCAACCCAGGAAACATCCCGACATGACTGAAATTTTTTGACTGGGATGTAAAGTATCAACTAGAATCATCGAGGTCCACAGTTGCTCAGTGCCAGTGTGTTAGACCTGTGATTAAAGAATTGCTATTTTGAGAAGGTTCAATCGAAGCACTTTGTAATGTCCTAAGTTCTCTGCTTAGTACATGTACTGGTTCAACCTAGGTGGACAGGGAAACGTCGCGTCATGACTGCAAACATGTTTGCAGCAACGCAAAACATATATGCAAACAAACAAAATCAACTCAAAATAACAAAAGAGACACTCATCTATAAACTTTGCTGAAGTTGTGTGCGTCTCCTGGTACACGGGTTTATCTTTAGCATGCTACTTGGAACATATTCGCGTGATATATATTGTCGATGAAAATATTCTTCGAAATACTGGTTGTTTGGCAAGAAAATGATTTGGTGTTTAGCTCGAATTCGAAAAAAATAGCATTACAAAAACAACATAAAAAAAGCCCCCTTCTCTCTCTACACACACACAGACAACAAAATTCAGCTTGATAAGGTTTCAATATCTTGGCCACAGGGAAAGGGTACACAGATCTTTTATAAAACAATAAAATCTTGTGTGATTATAGATTGTCGAAGATTGATGTTTTGCTTGTATAGTTTAAGATACACGTGCGTGTTTAAGATACATGTACGTACATATTTCAAACAAAGTGTATTGACTGATCAGATTCATCTGCAACAATTCGAAACGCTCATTTTTCACGACATGGCAACCATAAGACTACAGGTATATAATTTTGTTGTGGAGAGTTTCACAGACGGGTGAATACGCAAACAATGCAACCTGACTAACCGATTTCCAAATGTATTTGTCCAGGGGTTGAACTTAGCTATGAACCGCCCAACGTCTCTTATCTGGACGGACTATATTTCTCTAGCATAATATAATACAGAAGGAGCAAACTCGCTTATCTTGTTTTTTCACCATCAGCCATTACGTTAGATTTGCACAAAAATAGCCCAAACATGCACGGATCCAGAAAGTTTTGTCAGAGGGGGTCCAACTTTGACAACGTTTTTTTTTAGTTTGATGAGGAGAGAAAGGATCCAAATACCACTATTAGCGGGCCAGCGAAACGCGAGTTTAAATGGCGTTTCGCTGGCGGGCCGATGATTGTCCAACATTGAACGCTGGATTGGTAGCTTTGTGATTTTAAGGGGATCCGGACCAGTATTGCTAAGGAACCCTATATTTTTGTAATTTTCCAGGGGATCCGGACCCCCTGTCCCCCCCACCTTTGGATCCGCATATGCCAAAGACACAAGTCATAAGTCGCAATTGCAAGTCATAAGTCACAAGCCGCAAGTCAAAATGTCCTGTGTCGGCTTCCATCCTTAACGGCTCAGAAATAATAAAAAAATATATTTTCGACCTTTAAAATATCGCCTTCTGCATATTTTGGGAAGCCTTACCTCCATGCTAGGTAGTTCTGCATGTTTTTGACGTATGCGGAAATCTTAAAACTTAATGTACGTAGAATACCCTGAGAGTGTCAGGTAGTTTTGTGTTTTTCTCCCTGATCTTGGCTCCCTCTAATTGTAAAGGTTATCATCAGGTGACAACAGTTACCGATAGAGGAGAGCGGGTTAACCCTTTCAATACTAGAGACCTGGAAAAAGTTCTGGGCAAACATTGTAGATCCAGATGAGATGGATCATTGGGCAAACAGCCAATGAACCATCTCATCTGGATCTACACTTTTGCCTGCTCAATTTTGCCTTTTTTCTCCATTTCTTTTTTTTGACAGTTTTTTTCTAATACCCCTGATTAACTCAATGGACTCTTTCTACAGTCTAAAGTGGATGCGTTTACCTCATAAACTTAGGGGTGAAATGGTTTAGATATAATACTATTAATATCTACTTAATATTGAAACACAGATTTAGATTAAACATTATTGTCTAAACAAAGGTAGGATAGAAATTATAACACGATTAGTAAATCAAAACCATGTGCAAATAGCACACTACTGTAGTATAGCCTTTTAAATGGAACACTGTTGTACAGCTATAACATTAAATGCGAATTTTAAATTTAATTGGGAAAATAAAGTATATAAATATTATTTAAACCAGCACACTCTAATCCAAAATATTTTTGAAGCTTGCATACGTTATCATAAATGCTGTGATAGGATGGAATTTTAACATTCTTGATGTTTTAGGCCAAATAATATTCCCTTCAAGTACATTGAGCGAAACGGCTCAATGACTATCAGTTGAACAGAAAGCCATGTATATACATAGAACCAAAAATAAGAGAGCCCTTGTAATTCATGGTGTTCAAGTCAATATCATGGGGTGACCTCCACGTGCAGCAACACAAGCGCGACACTTGTCTGGCATACTGAAGATGATACGTGGAGGTAACGCCAGGTATCGACTGGAATTCCTTGTCATTTATGTGTCAAATAAAAACACACCTCAAACTGAAAGAGTTCTCTTAATTTTGACTCTACATATATATACTCCGACCAGTTAAGAAAGACTGGGCGGTTCTTAGCAAAGACACACCCGTGGACATTTCCATTCAAAAGTCAGTAAACAGATAGCATTTATTCACCTGTGAAACGCTGTACATCTGTATAAACTTGAAGTAGTTTTGAGCCCTATTGTGAGAAAATGGCATTTCGAATTAATTTGGATAACAAGCACACTGACTAGTCTAGATATATAAGCTCAGACAATGTTCGAAATTTTATCTATTCAAATTATCATACTGAATAAGAAAATAAAATAATGGTTCGCAATGAAATTATAATGACACTTACGTTGTACTATAAATTGGTCAGCACACGAGATGATGGCTCTTATTACATTGGCATGTAGCGAGGGCTCTGATGAGTCTGCATGTATGCATGACCTCGCCAGGGCTTTTGCATCTCGCATAAACAAAGTATGCAAGTTGAAGAAGACTCTGAATAACTTTTAGACATCAAGTCCCTCTGGAAACGCCAGAATGAGCGATTATTAGAGGCTTTTGTGGGTATGCGATAAGACCAAATCTCATGTTTGTATGCCCTTTTCTCATGATCCAGATACTTAACCCTTGTCTCGCTGAATTCTAATTGGTGATTTATTATTACTGTATTGGGCTTAAAAATCAAACCAGTTTTGCCATACAGACAGAATTTGAAGAAAGTGCAAACCTACTCTCCCCCAAAGTTTCACAACATATCTATACCGGAAAATGAAATGCAGCAGGTCCCCAGCAGCATACTTGAGATAAACGTTTACCAGGCATGCTAACGTATAAAGTTGGTCAACCTTGTCATCTGCGCTTCAGTTTGCTTGCACGAGTAAAGCGTGCATAGTCTGTTACACCCGATTTACTGCAGACTAGTCTTATTTGACAGTGTATGACAGCACCCTGTCTGACACACCAAGTCTCTGTTAGCTGGTCGCACTATATACTCACATAAGACATTTCACAACGATGCTTCAGTGATTTTAAATGTAGCTGCATATTGGCTTGTGTTGCTGTTTATCAGCAGTGTGAACAATCTTTAGTTATATCCAATTGTGATTCAAATTGGTGACCCAAAAGAACGGCTACATGTATATCTATGTCTACTGCCAAAAACCCTCTTAGTCAAGCTATTCCATGAACGAATCTGCTTACTGATCGCACCACTCTCACATGCCTGATGGAAGCACAACAATCATATTTTCTATCATATAAAGCAACGGTAGAAGTCAAATATTAAATAAAATGTAGTAAGTGTCCGTACATTCTGTGATTTTATTCATATTTCCAGGACTGTATCAGTCTAGTTGTACGCTTGCACATATAGACACGTAAAGGAGGCAAACACAATGATAGTATTAGGTAGACATTAAACGCAAAAGTAAACCATTTTCCATGGACCTACATTAGCAGTTCGGACTGCATCGTAAACCCCACCATTTGATGCCTTCAAGATAGTCCTCTGCTGTAATCTCTAATGGACATTTTATAGATGAGCAAATACTGCGATATCTATCCCAGGTGCATTGCACTGACAGTACCAAAATGGGTACTGAAAGGGTATCAGAGCAGTAACATTGATATCATTTTCCGCCGAAATTTAAATCTAGCTAGGGTTTTGCTATTTCTATGTGCATGCAATTTTTCAGTGTGAAGTTACTTTTATGTACAATTTTAGAAAAAGAAAAACTGTGTTCCATTTGAGGTACTACACTACAGTAGTATACAACGGATTGAGTTCGATATATGTATGTTCTGCTTTTTTAATTTTTGAAGTTACTGTAGATTCGGAAATATTTGCGAGAACATAATTTTCGCTAATATTCGCGAATTCGATGCCTCGCGAATTCAAAGTTCTCGCTAATATTGGCTTATTCAGAAGTGAGTTACACTGATCGTCGGATACTGAAAAGAGAAAATGTTGCCTCACTCGCTCACTAACTTTATCCACAAATCTGTCACAACTCTATAACTGTTTAACAGATGAAACAATATTTGTGTATTCATTTGTGATTTGTAAAAAGAATAAAAACACTGACCAGTGTGGTTACAGGTTAAATTAAATTGTTATTGAACATGAAAAGATTACGCAAATCAATGTCGTTTAAGTGAGCGTTTAACCATAACACAATTGACGTTTTGTGATACCTCTCAATAGTGTTGAATACTGCATATATCAATTACGCTAAAAATTCAGATATCGAGCAGTGATTTTCCTTGTGTGTTCGAAGAGACAATGACTACAATTTGCATGCATAGTTTCAAGCCACGGAATTGAAGACCACACGAATGCTTGCTCGCGAATTCAATTCGGAAATAGAAAATTCGCGAAATAAAGATCACGCGAAAATTTCCTAATCTACAGTATTATAATAAATGAAAGGGAACTGGTGACTTTAAAAATTTGTTTGAACTAAACATGAAAGCAATACATGTACACCGATATAGATTAAAAGACATGGCTGTTTTCTCTATTTTGGTGTTCATTTTGTGGTTTGAATCTTTCAAATTGGTGAATGGTGCAGATATTTCCGAGATGGACAGATTGATGAATGACAAACTTAGTAACTATAACAAAAGACTAAGACCAGTGCGAAACCAGAGTTCCCCGGTAGAGGTGGGCATCATGTTCTACGTCTTCACTATTAATGAACTCAATGAGCTGTCAGGAAAATTCAGTTTTACGGGTTTCTTTACAATGCAATGGACAGATGAAATGATGTCTTGGAATGAGACAGAATATGGTGGTATTGATTCGTTGGTAGTGGAACCATCCGCTGTCTGGTACCCTCATATTGTTTTCTCAAATCCTTTTCAAAACCGAGTTACCTTATTTAACGACTGGAATCCAGTAAGATACTCTTCTTCCGGCGCAGCTGCCCTTAATGCTGGAGGGTTAGTGTCGATCAAATGTGAGGTGGAATTAATATTTTACCCTTGGGACAGGCAGTCGTGTATTACCCAGGTAATGATGCTGGGCTACAGAGAAAATGAGGTTAAATTACGTAAAGCAGGCAATTATAGTTCAACGATTGGATATTCGCCAAATGGGGAGTGGTCATTGGCAGATGCGCATGTGTCAGCCGCAAGCATGAAAGGCGCATCATTTCTGTTAATGCAATTCCATCTTCGAAGAAAACCCGAATTTATCATTTGGAATGTAATCTTCCCTGTTGTGTGTATGTCATTCCTGAATATCATGGTATTTGTTCTACCATCTGAAAGCGGAGAAAGGGTGTCTTATGCGATGACCGTTCTGCTGGCAACTGCAGTATTTCTGACCCTTGTTGGTGACACGTTACCCAAAGTCTCAAGTCCTATGCCATTGTTATGTTTCTACTTGTTCTCATTGTTGATTCTTGGAGCTTGTGTTTGTGTTATGACAATTATCAACTTAGCAATATATTTCAAAGACCCGGAATCACAAGTTCCTAACTGTCTTAAAGCTTTTACGAGATGTTTTCAATGTAAAAGCAAGCGACAAGACAGTGAGTCTAATGATCCAGAAACCAATCGCCCTAGGAATGCTATTAATAGAGGAACTGCCAAAGATACCATAAACACCAATATTAAGCAGTATCCAAACATGCAAAATGTAACAAAATGTAAAGCAAGCGGGTCACACAATGATAATGCTATTGGAAGTGTGATGTTTTCGGATTGGAAACGCCATGCTCCTACGTTGGGTCAACAAACTGGTAAGATAAGCGCTACAAAGTCTCGCATAAAAACAAGAATGATGTAAATTGGAAAGACGTCAGCAAATCGTTGGACATTGTGTGCTTTTTTTTGTTTTGTCTTGCTCTTATTGCATTGTCGGCTATTTTTATAATTAGCATGTGGTTAAATATAGATAGTTTTGAATAGTTCCAGCAGTAACATGACGACGAACAACGTCGTATCGACGTCGCATTGACGTTGATATGACGTTGTTTTAAGCTTGTGTGCCTGCTTGGGTATATCGGACGAATACAACTGACATCATAGGGCCAATTAAGCAAAAAATTTCAGCGTAAAATAGCGATTATTTTCTTATCTATCAGTTTAAACATGTGTTTTGGTGATCAAAGGAACCGTCTCAGTGAGTTGTTTTGAGTACCCACAACATATGTTTTGATGGAGAAATAAGAAAAATATTGTTCCATTAAGCACCCTTATCTGGGGGCCTGACTACTGTGCTTCCAGGGTTTAGATTTACATCAGTTCCTGTGTTTATTCTTTAATTAAGTGTTTGATTGAAAAAGAAATTACAGAATTGAATTAAATATACATAGCATTTAAGCAGTGTTTTCAGAGGAAAACTATATCCACAAATTGAGCCGACAAGCATGCTTACTGCTCTTTGTCGCAAGGATACAGACTGGAATCCATCAATCATTTCAAGAGAGAGCATGCACAAACACAATTTTGGTAAAACTTTGAAATTACGAAGGGCTGTGGTACCTTGTAGGTCTTGAGCTGGCAATAGACCCCCTCCCCCAGAATTTTGTACACTATGATTTTCTGAAACTACGTTATATAAGACACAAAATAAAATATGTTAGCCCTCTGAGAGTGGCAGCGTTAATGTGTAACATCACGTTATATACGTTACCCCCCAAAATAGCATTAAACGTCCCTGATTATGTCTCAACCATGACATCTTCGTACATATTTGCATGCTGACACAGGTTTATGAACTTCGTATAACACAGTTACATGTTTTTAGTATTAATTTTATAAATGTCTTGAGTTATTACCGTTGTATACGTTACTTAGTGTTTCCTGCGTTATTTCCAAGTATCAGTATGGTATTTATTGACTATATGTGTATTACATCTGTCACAGAATATAGTAAATCTATAAGTCTGCTACTTAAATGATTTAAAGTTCTTTATTATGGACGCTCACACCATTTTTCAGGCCCATGTTATGTATGTTACCTTCAAAATAGCATTAAACATTCAAGTAAATGTCTCTCACAAGCTCTGTTTATACTTATTTGCATGCTGACACAGGTTTATGTACTTCTTTTAACAAGGTTTACCTATTTTAAGTATTCATTTAATAAATGCCCTGAGCTTTAACTGTTATGTGTGTTACCAAATGATACATACGTTATTCTGAGTATCTGTACAGTATAGCAGTTGTTGACTATACATGTATAAAATCTGTCAGAGAATTCAGAAAATTTATAAGGCTGATTTGTTTGTTTTATTTAATTCTTTACGTCCTATCAACAATATTTCAGTTATTAAGGGATGGGTCTTCCTGGGTTCAACCAGTACTAAGGTAGGATTAATGTTCTTGCTCAAAGACACAACACAGTGACGCCGGTGAGGCTCGAACCCGCGGCCCCTCGGTCTCGAGTCAAGCACTCTACCACTGAGCCACTGCGCTCCCTTTTATAAGGCTGAAATAAATTGAAGTTCCTTATTAATTTATGGTGACGTAAACTAAAAATATATTGTGATCTATCAACTTTCGCTGTTTGCTCACATAAACAGTAGATAAAATGCCTTCAAATTAGAAGTTTTGAAAGACAGTCACTGTGAAACAGCTCAGTTCTGGGCAGGGTATATGGATATAATTCAGATGGTTTTGACACTGATTAGGGCTGCAAAGAAAACAACTTTGAATTGCATGTCAGCTCTATCCGTATGCCTTGTTCCCAATGTTCATTGCAAACGGTCACAACAACTACGCACAATATGTACCTGTGTAACTGATTACACTCATAAATATGTCTGATACACATCGCAGATGCAAAGAACTTCTCAAACAAAATGGGTTTATTCTGTCGCAACCATTGGTTCTTTGCTTGAGAAATGCTTTTGACATAACTATCAGGCAAACAATAAAGAGGTATTATAGGCTTCAGCAAATAGAACTACGCTTCGTACTACAGATGGAATGGTGTATTACTCATCACATCGGAGCTCAATATATTGAAACAACTCTTCAATGCACTGAAATGAAATATTCAATCTGCTCAGATGCAAAGTAGAACGAGTACTAGTGGCAGCTTCAGGCTTCACCAATCCTTTTAGTTCTAGTTTTGAAGACAATGAACTGTACGTTTTGTCTTTCCGTGTTCCTGCTAAGCCTTGCATAGCTTAGTATCTTATTGAGGCTGATGACATTGGCAGGGAGGTTGTTGCAGACTTCATTGAATCACTTTTAGTTAAAAATATTCCTACCAAAACTGATAGAGAACCCCTCCCCCACTAGTTCATCAACGTTCTAAGCAGGGTAGGAAAACAGATAAAGAATTGCTCTAGGCACTCATGAGTGATATGAAGCCCTTACATGTGCTATTTATGTAATTGTGAATAAGCTGCAGTACGACATGTTTCTGAAAAAAGTACAAAACCATACACATATACTGACTATTTCAAATGGCATGAACATGAGCTTACCTCCACCCTGCTTTCCTGTCCCTAAGATGTACATACAAAGATTGAACTATCAGGTCTTTCCCATGAAAACAAGTGAGGCTTTCAGATAGAGACCGAATGTGTGGAAAATAAATGGGAAGGAAATCAAGTACCTCTAGGTGAGAGATAACTTGATTGTACCCTAACAAAAGAGCCACAGAATTATATTCCACATTAAGTGAGATATGGGGTTACCATGTTCAAAACTCAGGTTACCATGTTCAAAACTCAACAACTCAAACATTATAAAAAATTGACAAATAATATTTACAGTTTCCAAAAGGTACATAAACATTCTTTAATACAAAATGAGTTAGTAAGCACATTCACATTAAAAATATATCAAACTATATTAGTTTCATAAATCATTTATATAGGAATAATGAAAAAAGTAACATACGTAAAATTTGGGGTACATATTTGTTTTCAAAGGTCCATATCTGTGATGCAAAAAAAGCTTATTTGGATGATATAGCCAATTTGGAAATCTTACCTTATGGTTTGCACTTTTCAGAAGACATGTCATTTTCTAAAATTATCAAAGATGTTGATGGGTAATATATAATTGGCTGTTACAAGGTATTGGTGCCATTACCAGATTGCTAGCATATTGCAAAATCCTTGCAAGATGAATCTGATATGGATTAATAAGCTGTATAGGAAAATTCTTCAATCCCTTGGATAATATACGAAGATTTGATCTATAACTTCTACCTGATTGGGTTTTCTTTGATATTTTAAGTTGTTACTCGCACATTGCACTGTATGTTACAAACTTTCCATGAGTATTATGTTAACTAAATTTGATGTCTCTATAAAAGAAAAGAGGGTTTATGGTAGTTCATGTTTTGAGTTACTTCCATAGCAAATGAGCCAGAGTAAAAAGAAGTACATGGACCTGTGCCAGCATGCAAATAAATACAAGCAGGTCGTGTTGGAGACCATATCTTGAACGTTTAATGGTATCAAGAGAGTAACGTATGTAACCTGGGCTGTAAAATAGTGTAAGACACCATAATAAGGAACTTTAATTCATTTGAATAGCAGCCTTATAGATTTACTATACTCACTGATGGATGTAATACATGTATAGTCAATAACTGCCATACTGATACTTGGAAATAACATATAAAACACTAAGTTACATTCACAACGGCAAAAACTCAAGACATTTGTAAACTAAATGCTATATTTTATATAACTGTGTTATAAGAAGTTATTAAACCTGTGCCAGACTTCCAAAAAAGTGTGAATATGTCATGTTGGAGACATCATCAGGAAATTTTAATGTTATTTTGCGGGTAATGTACGTAACAAGATGTTTCCGCTAACGCTGCCACTCTCAGAGGGCTAACATATTTCATTTTGAGGCTTATATAATTTTGTATCTGGAAATCATAGTGTACAAAATTCCCTCTGTAGGGAGGTGGGATCTATGGCCAGTGGGAGGCCTAGAGAATTAAATTTTACATTTTTGTGTGATATGGGGGTACCATGTTCAACATCTAATAACTCAAAAAGTATATAAGATAGAAACGTAATGCTTGCAGTTTTGAAAAGGTAAATAAAAGTATTTTAATATGATACAAAATTAATGAATATAAACTGGTTTCAATAAAATTTAAGACAAACTATATTAGATGCATTTATAATTTAAAAGTGTGGGGGGGGGGGTAAATGAAAAATGTAACATACACTACATCGGGGGTGACTATATTTGTTTTCAAATGTCAATACCTGTGGCCCAGTAACAGCTTACTTAGAAAATACAACCAATTTGGAATTTTTACCTTATCTTTTGCATTTTTCTGAAGTCTTAAAAGGATTTTAGTTATCAAATATTTTGTTGGGTAACGTATGTCACAGGCTGTAACAGCTTAACGCTACCATTGTCAGAGGGCTAACATGTTGCAAAATCCTCCCAAGACATTGGGCTTTAAGAAAAATATGGTCTACAAAATTCCCCCTGGGGGAGGTAAACCATATCCAGCCAGTGGCCTATTGATTTTAAGGCCAATGTCATCAAAATCTAATCAATTAGTATCTGTCTCCAAACAATGTATCTATGCAAATTTGGTAAACACCGACCCACTGGTTCAGAAGACAGAGCTCATAAATGGCAGATTTTACAGTTTTATAGGATGGTGACCTTGAAAATTAGGCCAAAGACACCAAAATCTAATCATCTTTTTTAATATTGCCAAAAAAACAACAATATATTAAGATTGGGTAAGTCCATTGTTGGTGCAAGAGATAAAGTACAGAAACCCTATTTCGCTCAAAATTCAACATTTTGAAGTACTGCTACGACCTTTAAAATAAGGTCAAGGTTACCAAAATCTATTCAACTGTTAATCCTCCCCTAGCAATTATCTATTCAAAATTGGTTAACGATGTACCACTGGTTCGGAAGATAGTGTGGTGTAGAAATGGATGAATTATACCGTCTCTATAGGATGGTGACCTTGCAAACCATGTCAAGGTCACCAAAATCTATTCAACTCTTCCCACATTTCCAACAATGTATCTTTGCAAATTTGGTTAATACCCATCAATTGGTTCAAATTATAGCTCCCCAAACCATATTTTGGACATTTCAAAGTGCTGATAAGACCTTGAAAATTACGCAAAGGTCACACAATCTAATCAAATCTATCCCTTCTCCCAATAATGTATCTATATTAGTTTGATTGAAATCAAACCACTGATTCAGAAGATACTGCACGTAGCCCTATTTTAGACATTTCAAAGTGAACATTAGGTCAAGGTCACAAAAATCTAATCACCCAACAATGTACCTGTGCAAGTTTAGTTGAAATCCATCAACTGGTTCAGATGATAATGCACGGAAAGGCTAGACGCCAAAGCCACAGCCATTACCGACGAGATCCACGCCAAAACAATATGTCACCCACCCTTTTGTGTTGGGTGACATATTGGAATCATATCTCGACTTGCTACGAGCGAAATTTCAACTTTCTAGCTAGTCTCTGTAGCTGAGGAGTCTGTTATGTCTCTCGATTCGTCGGAAATCTGACGACAGGTTTTGTCAAGACGTGGCCCAAATATGAGTGGTCTCAGTCAAAAACTGAAAGAGGTTTTGGCATTATGAGCTGTAATTAAGTTGTAAGTATGTACGTCCTTGACGCCAAGGTCATATTTGTAATCTGAAGCCTATGTTATATTCCATACACAATAAGCAATCATGTCACTTCATGTCAACTCCCTCTACCGAGATATGAAAGAAAAAATTGTGTTATGAGCCGTAGGCAGATTAAAAGTATATATATGGCATTGACCTTTAGTTCCAAGATCATAGCAATAATTCTGGACTTTTATAATAATCTACATACCATAGACAATGATGGTTCAACCATTAAAAGAGGAGTTAGTGTTCTAGCTGTATGCAAGCTCTAAGTATAGGACATTATAAAATAAGCGTTTAGCACTGAAAGCCTCAACGAGGTAAATTATCAATGAAATTTCAAGAACTTTAGGTGAAAGTAACACTGGCTTATTTCTCAAGATCGTGTTGGTAATTTTTCCTTTATATTAATCTACACACTATAACCTATCATTGTACCAATTATGAATGCCCTTCATCAAAACATGAAAGAGGAATTCTCGTTTTAAGTGATAGGCAGGTTTTAAGAATATTTGACCTTGACCTTTGACGAAAAGGTAATAGCCATCTTTGTTAATATTCACAACCATAATTATGGCAATAACCATATCAAATACAAACACTCTCAGTCTAAAAGTGAAAGACGAGTTCGCATTCTGAAATGTGGGTACGTTTATGCTTGTGTGACCATGACCCTTGATTCCATGGTCATATTGGCAACATGAAAACCTATGTCTTATTCTACTTATCATAAACAATCGTTCTGCTGTATATGGACTCATTCCAGCGAGAAATGAAAGAGGAATTCACGTTACGAGCAGTAGACAGCTTAAAAGTATATGTGACCTACTTTTTATAAATGTATTGTTATAATTCTTAAAAACATACATACAATAAAACCTCGAAAATTCAATCAACGTGTTTTCGAAATACTCGCCAATTCGAAATAAATTCCTGACACAATGGATGCAGAGATATTCTCTATGTATGAGCTATTTTAAGCACTATTTATAAAAACATGTTTTGTGTGCGTACAAGAAACGTCTCCCTGAGACGTTTCTTTTATGCACACTAAACATATGTTAGATGGGGGGGGGGGGGGAACTGATAATGTTCATTTGGGGCTTATATATTATATACCTACTTTTTTGATTCCAATGCCAGCACTCATCTGGAATTTTCGTTGTAATTTGCACTCCATAGGCAATCATTGTGTCAAGTATGAACACCCTTGGTCAAAAAAAGGTTTGAGTTTCAAGCCATAATATGTGTGACATTGACCTTTTTAATCAAGCTCATATTGATGACTTGAAACCTTTGCTGTAATTTAAACACTACAAGCAATCATCGTCTTAAATATGTACACCCTCTATTAAACAATTTAAGAGGAGTTCGTGTTTAGAGTAATAAGACAGATTCTAAGAATGTTTGACCTTGACCTTTCACCACAAGGTTGTATCCGTATTCTGAGACTATTGCGTAATCTACACATGATAGGTAATTGTACTATATTCCAAGTTCCCCAAGGTCCTTCCTCATTTAAGTATTGGATCGAGAAACCCGAAAGTTTCTTAAGGTTTGAGAAAGGGGAGGGAACAGTAACTGTTATTCTTTCTCGATCATGATACATATTCTTCTTCAGATCACCCAACATACAAGTACGATTCATCTGCATGGCTCCATTATATCTTAAGTCATATATTAAATTCATGCACATATTAATTATATTTCGATCAGACATTGGCTGCTTTGTACACATAGCTTTTCCCGTTAAGTAGCACCGAGACCAAAACAACATCCCCTGAATATACTGGGGTACTGATATGTACGGGACCAACATAAAACACTGACTGAATTACAAGTTTCTGGTTTCCCATGCACTCCATTTTTTTATTTATCAATTTATTTTTTTTATTTTTTGCAAAATAAAACTGCTCCTTTTTAGATTGTACAGTAGGGGTGGGGAGGGACGGGTAGCTATTTTACCTGGTCCTACCCTCACTGCGTGTTATCACAGCTTATGACAGGATTCTTCATTAGCACATCTACAGCAGTACGCTGCCTGCCACAGATAAACTGACCACTGGACCATTAGGTGGCTACTTATATCGGAGGCCCTAATTGGGGTACTTGGAATAGTACTATATTCCAAGTTCCCCAAGGTCCTTCCTCATTTAAGTATTGGATCGAGAAACCCGAAAGGTTTCCTCTCTTTGTTAAGGTATTGACATTATAAAACAATCCACCCCTCCTCTCACCAAGTCTTTTCTATCCAATACTCACCAATTTACAAATTCAAATGTACTAGTGTCGTATACCTCAATATATACAGGGAATTTCAACCTGACTTTAATAGTGGACAAGGTTGTACGCATTAGAAACGCTCTTATGTGGAGCTCATACAATTTACAACAAACCCAAATGACAGAACGGAAACACGTCCATATCATAGCCTAGGCCGGCGAATCAACAAATTCTCACGCTCTTGTAAGGGCCCTTCTAATATTGTCCAGAGTTCATCCAGCTTGCAGCTGGCATTTCAAATGTGATGTTGATGTGAATATAAATGCTATGTAAAATACTTATGTAAAGCTCAGTCATAAAACCTCTGGAACTTCCTTCAACTTATGCAACTGGATTGTGTTATCTCTTTATCCAGTCCCTATCTTAGAAATAATTACCCTCTTTACTAATTAGAAGGTTGCAACACATCATCTTAATATATTTAGTGGTCTAATTCTCACAGTCCGAAGCTGCTGGTAAGTTAAAATCTATTAGCCAGAACTGTTCAATTAAAGATGTGAAGACTCTGGATAACATTATACACTCCTACGACTAGGGTAAATATTCTCCAATAAAACCAATTTCTCTCAAAGTCCATAACGCATTACCTGTACAGTTATCTCAACAAGCAGAAACATGATAACATCTGGTTATAATTTCTTCACTGGTAAACTGACCAAAATTTTATTGAAGCATAGACTTGATTCCAGAGGTGAATTGGATGTTACATGTTGTAAAACTGTTTTCTGAAGACATTTATTTAGTCAGGACAAAGAAAGCTGGTGGTTAGGAATATACTTTGTATTTGCTATCCCTTACATTGTTCGATTGTTTATTTAACTCTTTAGTTTCGTCTGCTGATAAACTTTGCAAAACAGTTTGGACCCAAATTAGGCCCGACATTGTGAATCCAAACCAGTTGACACTCTGATGAGACTCCTGTATGAAAAATTAATTTTGAAAATAAAAGCGCTGCATGCATGCAACATACCCCGCCATAGGATATTTTCAAGGCAAAGAAAATCATTTTGAAACTAGACATGCAAAGTTAGAAGAAAATCGATAAAGAAATGCCAAAGATAGAGAGTGAAAAAACAATTTATAACGTCAATCAAGGCCATAACTCTACTGATTTGTCGAAATTTATCCATCTGCAATACCAAGACACTACTTTTCAATATCAACTCTTATACCCAGTTTGAAGAGAATCGGTAAAAACTGTCAAAGATAGAGAGTGAAAACAAATTTCTAATGTCAATCAAGGGCTATAACTCTGTACTATTAGTCAAAATTTACCGATCTGCAATCCGAGAACACTCCTTCACAATATCGACTCTCATACCAAGTTTGAAGAAAATTGGTATAGAAATGTCAAAATATGATATATACGAAGTTGCAAAGTCTTAAATGAGATACTGTGATATCGGCGTTCGTATAGTCTGTGGTGCGTGAAACATTTTCTTTAAACAACAACTCCTACATTATGAACCACTGGTCCTTGATCGATCATTTATGATAATCTCACAGGAATGTTTCCCATAATATCCTCAGCCAAAATTGCACGAATGGTTCTCTCCCTGAGCCACCACTAATCCAAATTCAAAATAATTTCACAGAACTGTTCCTCATAATGAGCACTACCAAAAAGAACAAATGGTTCCGCTTTGCCATACAAAATGGTCACCAGAGCTAAAAATAGGAATATCTGTAAAACAACATCTCCCCTGAACCACTGGTCTAAATTCAAAATGTTTTACAGAAAAGTTCTTCATATAACACTCCTTCTACCAAAATTGCACAAAGCATTATGCAACGCTGGACAAAATGGCCACCAGAGCTAAAATAGAAATGTCTTATACAACATCACTTTGTTGACCACTTACCTAAATTTAGAATAATTTCACTGAAATGTTCGTCATACTGCCCTCTACCAAGAATTGCACAATCCATTTTGCTTCGCCGAAAATAAAATAGCCACCAGAGCTAAAATTAGAACTATACTTAAACCACATCTCCTTAATCACTGACTCAAATGCAAAATAATTTCACAGAAGGCCCTATCAAAACTGCACAAACCGTTCGGCTACCCAAAACAAACTGGCTGCTAGAGATCCAGGGCTAAAACTAAAAAATATCTTTATATGACAAATCCTCTTGAGCCACTGGTCCAAATTGAAATAATTTCACAGAAATATTTCTCATATTGCCCTCTACTGAAATAGCATAAATGGTTTAGCTCAATTTAACAAAATGGCTGACAGAGCTAAAAAAACAAATATCTGACAGCAACATCTCTTGAACCCTGGTCCAAAATCTAAATAATTCTACACAAATGATCCTCATATTGCCCAGTTCAAAAATTGCTTAAGAGGTTTCGCTCTGCTGAAAAATAGCCACCAGAGCTAAAAATAGAAATATACCTTTAAACGGTATTTCCTCATGAGCCACTGGCCCAAATTAATTAAGAATAATTTCACAGAAATGTTCCACAAACTACCCTCTAACAATATAGCACAAACCGGTATGCTCTGCGGAACAAACTGGAAAACCAGAGCGAAAAATAGAATTATCTTTAAAAGAAATCCCCTCCTGATCCACTAGCCTAAATTTTGAATAATTTTAGAGAAATTTTTATCATACTGCCCTCTTACAAAATCAAGTAGTTCTAATCCGCAGAATAAATGTCGGATAGAAACTAACCTTGGCGGGATACATTCGGGATACATGAATATTCAGAGTTGCTAAAATTGTTCCTTTCCGATATTCAAGATGTCAGACCGTCATCCTGAAGATGTAAAGATGACATCTTCTCTACTGAGCACTTAGTGGTATGCATCCAGGCCACATTGAGATTCAGAATTGCAGTAATTGTTCCATTCTTCTTTCCAAGATGGCCGCCATCGCACCCATCTTGAAATTTGTAAACAATGTGACCTTGTCCTCTCCAAAGTTTAATGATGGATTGAACAGAAACTTTGTGAGACGTATATACTATCAGGGCAGCACAGAGACTCAAAAATACTAAATCCATTCCATTCTGATGTCAAAGATGTCAGCCATCTTGAAAATATTCAAACAAAATCGCTCACCAAACGGAATGTTGGGTTGAAGCGAAATTTGGTGGGAGATATCGTTACAATAGGAAGATTTAGAATAGCAAATGTTGTTCCTTAGTCAGCCATAGCAGTCATCTTGAAATTCTTCAATGAAGTCCTCACCCAAACTATGTTAGATTTGAATGAATTAGCTGGAGGCATCAGAGCATATTCATTTTATATTCTTGTAGCCAAGATGGCCGTAAAATTCTTCAAAACACATCTCCTCCCGAACAATATGTAAGAGACATGGGGGTAACATGGAGATTCAGAATTGCTAAACACCTTTCATTCAGATATCGAAGGTCACAGGCTCTACTGACGGCCATTTCATTTTTTTTTTCAAACAACATCTTCAGAACCATATGCCGGATTGTACGGGGTCATCAGGGCTACATGTAGATTAAGAATTGCATAAATCATTATATGCTTGTATCCTACATGGCTGCCAAAATGGCAATCTTGGAACTCTCTAACCTACACCCCTCCCGAAATATTATTCACACTACACTGAATTTTGATATGAGGCAGCGCAGTTACATTCAGAGATTCAGAATTGTTATATGCAAATTGATCTGACAGCCAAGAATGCCACCATGGTGCTCATTAACATGTCATGACCAATCTCATCCAGTTGAGCGATTCTGGTCCACTACGGTATCAATTATATATATGCAAGCGTTAAATGCTCAGACAAGCATATACATACACAGCCTTGCTAAAGAGCCTTCGCCGTTCAATTGATGAACATGTATAAGCAGACGCGAGCTAATGCATAGCACATGAAACGTAACATTAAATGATAGAATGTGACCAGAAGCAATACTTTTGAAAAATTAAAATGGCAAATAAAGTCTATGAATCTCGTCGGGCACACTGTGTAACGAAAGTGCTGATCAGACTGTGCAGGCTATCCTGTACATTGTTTGTCGCATACAATTAATATATGTTATCTATTGGTGTGGCTCACAATATGATTTGAAGTATTTCGGGTATTAATGGGTTTCAAATATGATTTTCATGACGGCATAAGCATCATTTTCTTTGATCCTAGACAATGTAGACACAAATTAAACCCTGCAGATGTTTGCTAATAAAGAATTACAACAGACATCCCTAAACTTTAATATGTACAAGTCCAATAGAGAATATGTGTATGTGTCAAACATATACATTGAATGCCTTAATTATGCTGTACATTTTTTTTTCTAAATAAAGATGTACAGTATCAAAGTACGAGTTATATCTATATATTAATGTTGTTTGCAAAATCTATTTAATCCTTAAAAAGATCAGACAATCTTGCCTGCTTCATATTGCTGCATTTTCAAATTACATGCAATTATTTGGATCATGCAATCTGCCCTGGGCCCACATTGTTGGAAGTTTTACTTCCAACGTATAACAACAGACGACACTACCGAAGACTTAACTCAACTATTGCAGTGAACGGGTTGATGAAAGATTTCATTTCAGAAAATAATATTGGCTTGTCTTTACTTTTCAATGCTTCAAACCACAGTTCCCATGTGCGTACAATTTGTTCTGACCTCTCAATAACAGTAATATCTGTCCAAGATCAGGAGTGAAAATAAACAGAGGAGAGATTAATAGCTTTCAGTGGCCGATCGGATCTGATCAAAAATTTTACTCTATTCGTAGATCTGTATAGATAAAATAAAATAACTTTGTACAAGCATCTTACCAACACTTGATACTACCAGCACCTGACAGTGAACAGGTACCTTCGCCTATCATAGCACATTAAGACGGCCTCAGATTCTGAATTCCCGCAAAGTGGGAAACTGATCATTGTTTAGCTAGAAATAACATTCACTTGTTCAACACTAAAAACTTGACACCCTGCTGAAATGCACTTCGTATCTGCATTCTTGTTTTAACAAGCAGCAAAACCTGACACGAAACGTTCATGGTACCTAAATCTGAATCTCCATGTGATGAAGTTTACGTGCGGGGATACACCTCCAGTGATTTATGGCATTATTTCCTCCTGCCCATTCAGCTATTTGCTGCGATTATGGTTTAAGAAAATACCTACTCAAGCACCATCGATCAACCTTGATTCCCATACAAATGTTGTTGTGTTGTTGTCATATACGTATGCTCCAAACCGCACTAGACCTACCCTCCGGAACTTTTTGCACACATACACAAACCACATACATGTAAATGCTAAAAACATGGCAACCTAATAAGCACATGCTACACCAAGAATAAAACATACTCTGAGAGTGTTTCAAGCAGCATATAATATCCACGCATAGCCATCAT
This sequence comes from Loripinus fragilis, assembly GCA_964019695.1. NCBI lineage: Eukaryota > Metazoa > Mollusca > Bivalvia > Lucinida > Lucinidae > Loripinus > Loripinus fragilis. The sequence goes on along the minus strand of OZ026520.1, from coordinate 82,254,679 downwards.
CCAAACACATTTTTCTATACACGTTTGATGGCATCTACCGAAAATAAACATGCTGACAAAGCATTCGCAACTTAACAGCCAATTTAAGTAACACATTTGTCTAACAGTCCCACAACCATGCCCAATAGCCAAAACTACTCGCTTACATAATTTGCTTCAGTACGCATGTATGCGTGTGCACCTGCTCACTGAGCACTAAGCAAACTTATTACGCATCATCTGTAACCACATAAAATAGCTAACTAAGCAAAATAGAAGACAGCTTAGCGTTCTTCGTTTTTCCCTTTTTTTCTTTTTTCAGATTCACGATGCAAATCTAATCCTCACACAAAATATATGTTCACCCAAGCCGGAAAATGCCAATTTTCTGTTTTCATTTGAGCATGAATTCGAGTCATACCGAGTTCTGCTACCTATTAACTTCTTATTGGTTTTTGTTCGTCTTTTGTGAAACGAACAGTATTATAATGATATAAATAATAATAAACACGAAACAACACATTTTAGAACAGTGTCGCCTCAATACAAGTAAAATAATAACACCCCCTCGAAATAATAATAATAAATACAAACAAAACACATAGTTGCCTATGCTTCGAAATACGCAAACGCCGATCTCCCAACCATTCCCTATCATTATAAACCAGCATGATATTGCAGGGGCGTGCCTGAGGGCAAAATCAAAGTACGCAGGGGGTGGGCATGGGAGGGGGTGTCCCCCTGCCATACGTTAGGAAAAAAATCAAAATATGAACTAAATGGTGGCTTCTCCTGCATTTTCTGAACAGCAGTCAAAATCCTATTGCGTTGGTTCAGGATTATTACAAAATCGGTATACTGTTAATGTGAAGATCTAACCCGGGTGAGGCATGTTTTTATTGCATTTTTCGCGATTTAAGACGTTTTTATTTTTTGGACATTCAAAAATTAAAGTACGCAGCTGCGTACTTTGCGTATACGCAGGCACGCCTCTGTATTGGCATGCTAATCTGCTACCATTAAAACATTGAAATAATAACTACATATTTCTAGACCACCTCAAGGCCAAATCTATATCTGCAACTGCAGTACTACATGTATACTATCATGTTCAAGCACTTGGCTTATACGGTTTCCATTGGCTCACCTCTTAGATAATGACACCTCACGCGCATAAATAGCCAACTGCAATTTCACATGTAAATTTATGAAACATTTGTAACGTTTCTAATATTTTGCTTTGTCTCATCAGTGTAAGGGCTGTTTTAATTTGCTAGCTATGTGCAGAACGGGAATCTGTTCGATCCACTGTTGTTCATACTCGAAGGTACATTTAACAATGCTTACAAAATGTTTGCATTTTGTACAAAACACACCTGCAGCCCGCTAGCGCAGGTGATTGCGAGGCATAAACTTTAGATTCACAAAAGCTATCCCATGAAAGCGGCGCGCCACGATAATGTGCAAACGTACATTGGCTAGAAACAGTTATCACTGCAAATGTGCCGAAACGATAGAGTCACCTCATAGCAATCGAGTACCCGACACAAAATAGCATCTTAAAACGTCCCGAATAGTATACGTACCAAATTATCGTGGGTCCAGAAAATTTAAACTACATACACCATTGCGTCATTGAGTTATTAACAAACAGGTATACGGCTACCCTCATAACACAGAAGCAGACGTATTTCGCACAATTTAATACGGAATACTCGTATAATATTACAAATGCCTTCATTGCTTAGAAATAATACAAACTGCCAAAATCTGAAATCGGCTTGTCGCAAAACACAAATGCACTTTTTACAAAGCATTGAATTTTAACAAACACCTCCGGACTGACTCACTCCGGTAGTGGCACAAAGGCAGTGAAAATTGTGAAATAAAACTCATGATTCGTACTCATAACGCAGACAACAAATAAACAAAAATTGCAAAACAAAAAGTGAAAAGCTTACCGTACTCACCATTGGACAAGACGTACCCTCACTTCTTTTTTTTTTTTAAATGTTCGATGCAAGTTTTTAACTGGCGACTAGCGACTCGTCGTAATAATACACATACCCTAGAAGCTCAGAGCACGTCTTCAAACTCAGCTCTCAAGATTATGGAAAGTAAATTAAAAAAAAAAATCAATGACCCGTCGCCACCATGCATGAACCCATCCAAGTTTAGGACACCAAAATACTGAACACGTCCTGGCTGACACGTCCTCAAAACACATACTAACCGGGTAGGGAAACCAAATTTCAAAACACGTCCTATCTGACCCATCCTCGTAACACACGTACCTACCAGGTACAAAACCTAAATGCAAAGCAAGTCATAGCTTACTCCTCCTCGCCATACCCTTACCCACCAGGTACAGAAAAGCTGAATTGCAAAGCACATCATATCAGCACAAGTACCCACTAGGTACATATAAACTAAATTGCAATAAGTCCTAGCTGAACTCGTCTTAAAATACACCCATCCACTTGGTACCGAAAAACAAAAGTTCAAAACCCTTTATAGCTGTCTCGTTTTAAAGATACACGTACCCATTAAGTACAGAAAACCAAATTCAAGCACGTCGATGACCATAGCTCGCTCGCAAAAAAAAAAAAAAAATGCGCATCCACTCGGTACAGAAAACCAATTTGCAAACACATAGCCTACTCACCCTAACACTAGTCTTGTCCATTAGGTACAGAAGAACCAAATTTCTGACTCCTGTTAAAGAATAGAAGAACCCACTGGGTACAGAGTTCAGAATTGCAAGCACGTTATAGCTTATTCGACTTAAAATACACATACCCACTTGGTACAGATGAGAAAATAAATGGCTCGTCTTATAAATACACGTACCAATTAGGTACAAAAGCACGGAACTGTAAACACGTCATGGCTGACTTGTCTTGCAAATATACGTACCAACTAGGTACAGAGAAAAAAACATATGCAAGCATGCCATAGTTTACTCATTCACACATTAACGTACCTGACAGGTACTGAAAACAAGAAATATCTTTAAAAAAGATATTCGGCGGCTCTCAAATACTTACAATTTTAACACAACTAAGTGACGAAATCCCCTTATACTCCCTGTCTTTGCATGCTGGAAAAGGATGTTCCGTCTAAAACCAGCGAATTTGGAAGTTGTGCTATGTTTCTGGTCTCTCTTTTGCTTGGTGCTCTTTTCGCTGAGCGATATGCATCTGAATCGTTCCAAATTGTAGGCACTTCACCAGCAAAGGAACAATGTTTTTAAGAAAACGGGAGATTTTGACGATAAATGTATGTACTGAAACAAACTGAAAACCCGGAAAAAACATGCCATATTGTTGTTGTTGTTGTCACATAGGCTAGATTCTGCCCGTCTCAGATCTCAACTTGGAGTAGTTTTCAAGTCTTAAATGGTTCACACTTTCACCACTCTATTTACATATTATGAATGTCTCTATTTACAGAAAAATACTGATATACCAAATCACTTTTGTGTGGAACTAACTCCTATAACATTTCTATTTCCTGTGGCACCTCGCCATAGCCGGGGTCAGGGAATAAATACATGTAGACTCAAAAACTGATCGACTAGCTCCCAGTAAGCACGTAAAATCCGGCTACTCTCGGCCTGCCAGAAAAACACCACCCGAAAAGCGTTTTGCTGGCGGGCCCATAGTGGCCCGAGATTTGTGCTGGCTGTTTGCAAGTTAGCCCTGGGAAGTTAGCCTTATATGATACATGTTCGTTTGACATACATGTAGTTAAAGAAACTAGAGCTTGTGCTTGTCATCTTCCTAAAGGAAATAGCAAAATACGCTGATACATGTACAGCTGTGGAGGTTGATCTGAGTCTAAGTGTAGGATTGTGGGTTGCGGGCACATTCAAATTGTAGGAAATTATGTGCCATTATTTACCGTTAAATATCCATCCCCATTATAACCTCTTTTTTTAAGATACATCTTTTTTCACAAAGATGTATCTTGTTAAGCGCTATTAATAGACATTATAACGTGGGCTTTTTGGCTGTCTATTTATAACGCACCATGTTGTCTGATTAAAGAGAGACTCTGCCGATAGCTACACTGTCCTTGTAAAAACATGCATTTGCCGGTCAGAGCAAGCTTTGCACGTATTTACTCGCCTGAAACCCGAGGTTACTCTCTAATTCGCGATGAATTTTACGCCCTTGTATATAATGTAATGCATTAAATACACTTGTTATATTTGTTTTAGAAATAGACTAGACCTAATTCAGTGATTTTTTACAAATTTGTTTCTATGAGTCCCGGGACTCACTGGGCCTGAATTCTTTGCATCCCAAACTCGAAGTTCTGCATCCCATACGACGTCCACTTTGATTTATAAATTTTGTGTATCCATACGAATCCGGCCATTCATAGAAGCCAATTTGGGAAGCAAAACACTGGCATACTTATTTATACTATAATAAAGATAAAACTTAATTTACTTTGTCAAGTAAAATAATAAAGATATAAAAACCTACCTGACTTTCTTATTAATAAAAAGTTCAGTTGCAGACAGTATATTTCCTTAATTTAACCATATTATCATCTTTTGCCAAGAGTCAGACTTTTGTCTCGCAGTTTTCATATATTTTTTAGAGCCCAGGTCATTAGCCCGTGTTCATCTAACTCTGCATGCCTACAAGTGTAGTGCTGGAAGTTACTGCATTTGAGCCTTTGGACATACCATATTAATTTTTCTTTTATCATCTGTGCACAGTCCAGTCTCCGTACTTCATGAGCCTGCAGTAATACTTTAACCATTCTATTGGTATTTGCTCGAAGCAGGGTGTTTAAACTTGCGGGTAAAACGCATTATTCAATGTTTCATTTCGGGTTGGTAGTATTGGATCAGTACTGGTTTATCGGCACTGGTTTTTACCAATAGTCCGGTACTGGCTTTTACCGGTAAACTCCCCTACAGCGGGTCATATCTGAAAACACGTGTTTCCCAAGGGAAGTAATGATCGCTATACTGTTGGGGAGTTTTTTTTCAGTACCGGTTTTTACCAATATTATTCAAGACACGATGCGCAAGTTAAAAAAACAACACTCAAAACGAAAGTTGCAAATACTAAATGCAGACTTTTCGCCACAATTTTAATGCATCCTGCAGGACTCTCATGGTTTAAAATCATACGTCCTTTGTGAGAAGCATGCGTCTGAGACCCAGGACGCGCAGGTAAAAAAAATCACTGCATATTGTCGAAATTTATGAAACAGACTATAATCGTGTAACGCGCATTTGATACGGGAAACCATAATGGCTTGAATAAAAAATACAAAGATTTGCTTTATATAATGCTGTTAAAGTCCTTTAGGATATAGTGAGTTATCTTATATTGCACTTATTTACTATGTGCAATTAAGCAAGGCATGCAAAGAATGGTAGTAAAGCAAATTAGAAATGCTGTACAGCGGGAGTTGACCTATATTCATGATCAATGTTCATTATAAGGACTAGTGGACAGACTGGTTCTTGGCCATTTACATGGAAATTTTCAAGTTAAATTGCATCTATAATAAGATCGCGTGGTTAGTCTGAGTATTAACCAATGAGGGCATTGTTTTCTATCTGGTGTGATGAATATTACAATTTAAGAATACTTCTGATTGGTGAAAATTTGCATAAATTGTAGGTCTAAAGCGATATTAGAACGGCGGCCTTTTGGTCGCCGTAAAAAAACAATTTGCAAATGCGTCATAGCTGACTCGTCCCAAAATACCCGTAACTACTAAGTACAGAAAACCAAAATTTAAACCACCGTCATAAACTGACCCTTCCTTATAATACAAGTACCTATCAGGTACAGAAAAGTATACATACCAACCAGGTACAGAACACCCGATTTGAAAACACGTCATAGCTGACACGTCGTAGTTATGTACGTACACACTGGGTACAGAAAAACAAATTGCAACTACGTCATAGCTGACTCGTCCCAAAATACCTGTAACTACTAAGTACAAAAAAACCCAAATTTAAACCACCGTCATAAACTGACCCTTCCTTATAATACAAGTACCTATCAGGTACAGAAAAATATACGCACCAACCAGGTACAGAGCACTCAATTTTAAAACACACTATAGCTGACACGTCGTAGTTATGTACGTACACACTGGGTACAGAAAAACCAAATTGCAAATGCGTCATAGCTGACTCGTCCCAAAATACCCGTAATTACTAAGTACAGAAAACCCAAATTTAAACCACCATCATAAGCTGACTCTTTCTTATAATACAAGTACCTATCAGGTACAGGAAAATATACGTACCAATCAGGTACAGAAAACACAACTCTAAAACAAATCATAGCTGACACGTCGTAGTAATGAACGTACTCACTACATTTGTAGGTACAGAAAAACCAAATTGCAAATGCGTCATAGCTGACTCGTCCCAAAATACCCGTATTACTAAGTACAGAAATCCCAAATTTAAACCACCGTCATAAACTGACCCTTCCTTATAATACAAATACCTATCAGGTACAGAAAAATATACGTACCAACCAGGTACATGTACAGAACACCAAATTTTTAAAACGCGTCATTGCTGACACGTCGTAGTTATGTACGTACTCACTAGATACAGAAAAACAAAATTGCCATTAACCAATCATAATTGACTCGTCCCAAAATACCCGTACCTACCAGGTACAGAACACCCAATTTCAAAAACACGTCATGGCTGACTCGTCGTCGTTATGCACGTACCCACTATTAGGCACAGAAAAAACAAATTACAAAACACGCCATAGCTGACTCGTCCCACAGATACACCTAACCACCAAATTGCTAACTGTGTCATCGCCCACAAATATAATACTGAATATCCCAAAAAGCACCCACAACTTTGTGCCACAGAAAAGGGAAAGACATTAATTTGTTAACTCATAAACAGGTCGAAACTAAAACCCGCTTGACGTGATACACAATGTATTAACATTTCTTAACTTTCATGCAGCCACCCATATGGAACAAGTTAACGCTTTTTCCTCATAAATAAACATCTCTTTTACCAAGCCAAAACATACCACCACAGTTAAGATTGGAATAATAAGTTATATATTGTTTGATGCCTTTATCATTCAAACCAAACTACCGTTCTCGTGAATCTCTCAGTCATAAAATATACTGATCAGTACCTACTATGAACGAAAAAATAAACAAAACATAAATTGTTTTTATTTCATGACCCTGTTAAAGGAAACCCCATTGAAGTCTTGCTTAATGACATGGTTCCTAACCGTTTACGACCTCATATATCACAACGAGTAGAGAATCAAACAAATGATGTGTAATCGCTAATACGAGGAAAAACTTTCCACGGAGCATTTCTGTTTCTATCTCCTGCAAAATAAAAAATGCACAGCATAGCCGCCTCGCTCCAGATATTAGATTGTATCTAATGGCTCATTCTCAAAACCATTATAACCACCCTTTAAATAGATTTCTTCGTGTTTATGAAAACTTTATCGACCATAGCACATAGCCCACCCTAGTACATCCCTTGCACACCACGCAACAACACCTGCTCCAAACAGTCCAGTTAATTGTGTAAGCCTATCGCATTTCCCTTAAGTACTCCTTTCCATAAACCTCAGTACATAAAACAAAACACTCCTAATGGCACAATTAGATATGAACACAGCCCATATCCCCTTTGGTACACCTTGTTGTCCTACCTCAGATCTTAGTAACATCATAACGTGTGCTCTAAATAGCACAATTAAATCATTTGCCCTCAGTACACACCTACCACATACCTTAATACAATCACTAGCTTAGTATAATTACATTTGTCACAATATCCCAAAAACACTTGAACATAACACATCCATCTAAGTACACCCCTGCCATGTACCTTAGTACAATCATTTTGTATGATCCCTACAACACCATTATACATGAAAAAACAGTACATATCCCTTAGAAGACCCCTATCACGTACCTAAGAGCAATCATAACTCGTGCTCCCAAATTGCACAATTACACATAAACATAGCATATATACCATTAGGCTTTAGCACACCCCTACCACGTCCCTTTTTACAATCCCAATGTGTGCCCCCAAAGCACAAACTACATATGAACATAGCACATGTCCCTCTTAATATACCCCAACCATGTACCTTAGTACAATCATCATGCATGCTCACAATAGCACACTTACACATGAATATAACAATGCGTACTGCACTACTCCCTATATCACCATTTTGTGTGCACTTAGCACATATTCCCCCTGGTACATACCCCCTACGTACCTTAGTTTAATCACGACATATGCTTCTTATATCACAATTTTACGTACACATAGCACCTATCACCCTTGGTACACCCCTTTCATGTACCTAAGTACAATCACGGCACACATTCTGATAGCACAATCTCGCATGCACATGGTATCTATTACACTTGGTACAGCCCTTAGAAGCATCTAAGTACAACTAGGACACATTCTTCTAATAACGAGATTTTACGTTCACATGGCACCTATTATCCTTAGCACACCCCTTTCAAGTACCTAAGTACAATCACGAGATGTACTCCTACAAGCACAATCTCATGTGCACCTATCACACTTGGTACACCCCCTCCATGTGCCTAAGTACAACTAGGACGCATTCTCCTAATAGTACAATTTTAGGTTTACATATATATAGCACCTATCACCCTTGGTACACCCCTTTCATGCTCTTAAGTACAATCACGACATGTACTCCTAAAATTACAATCTCATATGCACCTACCACCCTTGGTACACCCCTTTCATGTACCTAAGTACAATCACGACATGTACTCCTAAAACACAATCTCATATGCACCTATCACCCTTGGTACACCCCTTTCATGTACCTAAGTACAACCACGACATGTACTCGTAAGAGCACAATCTCCTATGCACCTATCACCCTTGGTACACCCCTATCATGTACCTAGGTACAATCACAATATGTACTCCTAAAAGAACAATCTCACGTGCACATATCACCCTTGGTACACCCCTTTCATGTACTTAAGTACAACTTTGGCACGTGCTCCTAATAGCACAATATTACGTGCACATGGCACCAACACCCCTTTACGTTCTTAAACATACAATGTATCTATACCAAAGCAATATATATAGACCAAATTTATTTGATCACACTTTAAGATGGGATTTAGCAGAAAAATAAATAAAAAAGAAACTATCAAAAGCTCAGTCTCCTAAAACTGTAAATAATCTGAAACAAACTTATATCCTTTATTCAACATATCTTAACTTTCCGTGAAATTGATTGAACAAAAACTGATTTAAAATTAATCAATGGAAAATTAATTCGTACACACCAGTTATGTATATTGTACCCCACACAATGACTTAGTTAGCTTCACTATTGTAACAAATTATTAAATTACCTGTTAATTATTTAATTAACAGTTTCAATGTCAACAGCAAACACGGAAATACATTTATTTACACTTCAAGGGGAATCACTCATAGTATATACAAAACAGTATTATGGATCTTGTGCAAAATATATACGAACATCAAGAATTTCCCCCCAAACAACTTTCCGTTTTCAAGTAATGGAGTTGATTCAAGATTGCATTTTTAGAATTAAAATAAATATCAGAGTTAGCTTTCTTTTGTACTGCATGTCGTCTTATTTTGCTTCACAAATGTACGATGAAGTTACACCTTAATTGAAAGTTTTCAACCAAGATGTACCAATAATTACACCAAATTATTCCAGGATACAAACATGTACATCAAACATGTTTTGTGCCTCTTACAATACGCCATTCATGTACATCATGCTTTACAAATTAAATGATATTTCATCAAAATATCCCAAACGGTTTTCAACCTTCTAGAGTACACCCAATTTCGTGACTAAGGACAGACAGCCAAACAGACATCCGCACAGACCTACCGAGAAAGCAATATGCTGTATTTGATGAAAAAAAACAAAAACAACAACAACAACAAAACCTCTGTCTATAGAAACAACATTTAAATTAAATATCCCCATTTAATATGCCTATTAGGGTTGTTTTAGCCTATTTAAAGCTATTAGACATGGCAAATATTTACGACCCATTGAAATATCTCGACAGTTTTCCCTGAAGCGTCGATTAACACAAACTTCTGATATATCTTCAAATTCGGTAAAAAACATGCCTTAAAACTATAAATAGAAAAATGCTTCTGAAATAAACTATAAAAAAGGCAAATCACATGGAGACCAAAATTATCGAACATGAATGTGGCGTTACTCCTCAAAACAAACGTCACGTGCGTCTAATTGCACAACATATAGCCACGCATGCACAAATCATAACAACCTGATAATCAGAGAAACGACTGTTTATTTGCGTTAGTGATATACGTCACAGTCAACAATTTATTTTTATCATCAGCTTCACAATCATCATCATATCATCTATTTTAATTCTACCCATTTCACCAAATGTATGCCTTATCTACCCGATTACACCCATTCACAGTTAATAATGGTATACTATGCAAAACATTGCTTGCTAAGCTGCTGTCGGCTTGAAGCCTCATTCAAGAAGCTGTTTATTTAGAAATTTTAACCGTTTATTAAAATTTTGAATCTATAAGGGCTATGATATTCCATCGAAAGAACCTCACCAAATTCATACGATTAAGAATTGACTATTTTACACACCACCAAAAATCGCCCTTTTGCATAAAACCTATCACCAGTATGCCGTCGCTAATCGCACATATTAGCATTCTATCTGAACTTAGAAGGAGTAGCTAAATAAAATTGAAATATCAAGAACCTGCATTTTAAATACTTAAGTTTCTTTGTACTCAACATTTCAGCACGTTCATGACTCACACTATTTAGTACTTATCCATGCCTAGGACACTCTGCCTACTCGGACCTGGGTTCAAAATGGCTCTAATGATTAAATTTAAAAATACATCCCAAATATTCGCTGTGAAAGAGTCTTTTCCCCAGGATATACACAAACATTCAGCTGGCCAGTTCCCATCATACACCCCAAACTGCATACTAATCATGGCATTGTCTGCCCGGAAAACATTAATTAAATAAAATAACTCACCATTTCTACAGCATTCATGCCTTACTCAACAAGGTGACTGAAAAACATACCTCCGGTTACACATAACCTACACGTAATGCTTCCACCAATATAAACTCATACCTTCCATATACAGAATCTACAATTAAAATTCACTGCCTAAAACGATCTTTCTTTTAATCAAAATTGGCACAAAATCACAAAAAAAAAAACAAACGCGCTGTTGCCTAAGATTTAATAAAAAATATCACATGTACTTTCACACCGAAACTGCTTGATTAATATTTTCTTCCCAAAATAACTCAAAAACACGAAATTTTATCACTAATTCACATAATTGAAAGCATAATACAAAAAGTACTTAAGATTCCATTAATTATCACTGAAACATGTGTACAGGCTGCCTGCCACTGATAAACTGACCACTGGACCATTAGGTGGCTACTTATATCGGAGGTCCTAATTGGGGTACTTGGAATAGTGGTGTCAAATATAAAATTGTTCAGTCTAACATGAAAGGGGGTTACGTTACAAGCTATAGCATGCCTGGTTGTAAACTCAATCACGGTTTATAGCTATGGTTTCCTCTTTAATTGCACGGCGGTGGGTCAGGCCTCAGACTCAATGACAGCTCGGAGGTAAAGATTTAATCGGTGGGTTGGTGCCTGATGCTAGGCTGTAGCTGGGCATACCGTGGCTCAACTCGGGGTTTTCTTTAGCTCTGTGAGTCGTGAGCCCTTTTCTCTGTTTCTTCATCATGCGTTAATTTGATTATATTGTTTCTCTATGCTGATACCTTGCAATATTTAGGAATCCTCCGTGCGAGCTTAACATTTTTTTGCGCTTCAACAACAGCAGAATCAAGGGCGTAGACTTGGTACCATTAAAATGCATTTAAGTTCCACCAGTGGCTTCGACTGCTGTCCGTTCTAAGGTGGTGGTTCTGTTGTTGTTGATTCGTTGTTGACTGTTACTCACATTGCTGGATTCTGTAATTGTTCTATGTTTTGTTGTGCGTTACTTTGTGTCAATTCTACTTTTGCAATCATCTTGATGGGGAAGAAATAGAAATAGCTGTTTGCTAAATGCTTTGTTTGTCTACCTGGTGTCTCGTGATTGTTGTATGGCTCTTCCTCACGATGCCACGGGTTTGTCTGCAGTTCGTTATTGTGGTATTTATTTCCTGGTCATACTCACTATTTTAAAAGTATATGGAACTTTTACTCTTAACTCCAGATCACATAGATGTTCTAAATAACATATTGTTATCTACACACAATACGTAATGATTAATTGTGCCAAATAAAAATATTTAATAAAAACATGAAGGAGTTTACGTTATGGTACATACGACAGAATTATGACAAATTCAAGGATACGCGACCTCAACCTTCGACTCCAAATTTATATCCGTGTTTAATAGCTAATCGTTATTTACATCACATTGGCAATTATTGTGCTAAATATGAACATCCTCCGTACAAAAAATGAAAGCTGAGATACGAGTCATAAGACAGATTTTATTCTTTGTGACTTTGATCTTTGACTTCATGGTCATATCAGTGATGTGAATATCATATTGTCATCTGCACCCATAGTCAATCATTGTGACTAATGATTCAAAAAATAAATAAGGAGTTCATGTTAGGAGCCAGAAGACAATGTTTTATAGATTCTAAGAATATGTGACACCTTGATATTTGACTCCAATGTACTCTGTATAGCCAATTGTTATATTATATATAGATTGTATCCTCACGGGCTTTATAGCCTATTGGAGTTCGAATAAAATTTTGTTCTGTTCCGTTCTATCATCACACCATTGACAATCATTAAGCCAAATACGAACATTTGCCTACACAAATGGAGGAGTCAGCATCTCAAGCAAGTGGCGACTGATAAACGGATGGGACCGGTTATAATATATCAGACTTTTTGAAAAAGAGGAGATCAAATAAGCTCTAAATTAGTTCAAGGAGGATATGGATATTATAGTATATTGTGTCATTGAGCAGTAGTACTATTTGCAGTCAGTTGTTACATATAAGTAGTTGCCCCAAGGTTGTAAATGTAAAAATTAAAAAAAGGCGAGCGTTAGGAGACGTGACAGTCGTTGCACCCCACCTTTGACTCTAATTATTTGGGCCTCGACGCGAGAAAACCTGTCCTCGGAGGGTTGCGAACAACATAGGCGCAGACCAGCCTGCGCATCCGCGCAGTCTGATCAGCGCCTTTGGTTTTCGCTTTTTGGAAAGTATCACATCCACACGTACTACAAGCGAAATTTCAACTTTCTAGCTAGTCTCTGTAGCTGAGGAGACCGGTTTGAAACTCGCTTTGACGGAAACCCCGAAGACAGGCTTTCTCGCGACGCGGCCCATACGTAACAGCTTCAATGAATGCAATTCTGCTGTTATCACATATAGTGTAGGGGCCAAATTTCAAATTTTGAGTTCTGTTGCACCCCCCAGGAAGAAAAACTTGGTCACTATTTTCAGTCAGGGACATGTCTTGGGACCTCGGAGGCCCATGTTTTACTAAGTTTTCTGTGGTCAATTTTCTGTAAATGGCCTGTAACCAACGTTACCCTACTAACATAGAAAATGGTAGTATACAAAATACAAGACTAATAGAATATTTTACAAAAGTATCAATGAAATTGTTTGAATGTTTGATCTTGTCATAAACATCAATTGCAGACATCCGTGAGATATATTTCCACTCAACAGCGTGACGTATGTTACATTTTTTACGAAATTGCAGATAATGACTTTATAGGTTGCATATGAGAATGAACCATGTCCCCTAACCACAGGAAGAAGCACTTGGTAACTATTTTCAGTCAGGGACATGTCTTGTGACCTTAGAAACCCATGATTTACTAAGATTTCTTCGGTCAGTTGTCTGTAAATGGCCTGTAATCAATGTTACCCTACTGACTTTAAAATTAACAACACAAAATACAAGACTAATTGGATATTTCCCAATAGTATTATTGAAATTATTTGAGCTTTACATTTTTGGGCTAGACTTAAACACCAATTTGAGACATCTATGGAGTGTATTTCTGCCTGTCAGAGTTACTTATGTTACATTTTTTATGAAAGTGCATATTATGTCTTTATAGATTACATATTAGAATAAATCATGTTCTCCAACAACCTTAAATATGTGAAAAAGATCTCTTTTCAAATGATGAATGTCCATTCTTACATATAAAAGCTACTTATAACTTGTAACTGGCGAAAAAGGTAGCGAAATAAACGTTTGAATAACACGTAACTTCTACTGGCGTACATATTTTCTATCTGGTCTGATTTACATTGCATTGGAATGTACAATGTCTTCTTTCATAACTGTCACATTGATATAAAATAATGATTTAATACACAGAGTCAACGATGATGGAAAGTTTGTTGCTGTTAATATTAAAGGTAACGTAGGTAACAGCATTGTCCTTAGCATAAATAGATAAAAACACTAAAGTGTGGAAAGTAGGCTCAAATTCTTCCTTAGCCTGACGACATAGCCTGTCGACAAGGTTATATTTGAGTCTACTCTCTTTCTTTTTTTTAAATAACTTCAATTATAGTCAAATTATTCTAAATAAACAATAAAATAAAAGAGTTTTGCAATTTTAATTGATTCTGTTACTTTGATATGACAGTTTGTTGATTTTTTACCAATATTTCATAACAATAAACATAATTTCTACTTCATGATTCAAATATTAGACCGAATGTTTTATTACATTACCTGTTGTCAAACTCATAATACGCCTGTAAATTGCATGACCATATAAAATCAGGATAGAAAGTAAGTCACTACAAGTCACATGCTAATAAGCGTATTTGAATATTTATTTCACTACAGTTACAAGTTATAAACAGCTGCAAATATGAAAAAATGGTAATTTATCATTATAATAATAACCAACATTTAAAATCAAGTTTGGGGAACATGTTTTTTTCTAATATGGAATTAAAAAAGTCATTATCTGCAATTTTGTATAAAACGTAACATACGTAACGCTGACAAGCAGAAACCTATCTCTCAGATGTCTGCAATAAGTGTTTATGTCTAAGTCAAACATTTAAAGCTCAAATAAGTTCATTGATACTATTAGAAAATATCCTATTAGGGTAAGTGTGTCTGCGTTGGTCTTTCGGTGACAAAGGCTCTTGATAAGGTTATTCAACGATGTAAACATGCTACGCACGCAGCTGTCATTCACCACATTGGATCAGCTGACAGCTTTAGTGTATACCCAGTCTTTCATCAGTTAATTAGAGGTCATGTCTCATGTTTTGAGAAACTACATCACGAAAGATTTATCTAATACAAATTTACAAACATAATTAATTGTTTTAATATTTCTGATTTGCATGATGAAAACAATCCCTTAGTTGGGATGCTCGCCATCCTAACATATAATGAATCTGTTTTTCAACCATATCAGTTTGCTGAAACAGTGATTAGTTGCATATAAGGTTTGTCTTTATAATACAGTATCATATTACATGCATTAACCAGTGCAATATACAAGATTAGCTAGCACTTGTAACCGGCAACATACAGTACTAAATATTTGTAATCGAAATATTGCACTACACTTAAACTTAAAATTAAATGGAAATGATTTTCTTTCACTGTAGACAAGACAGCCCTCAAACAATATTAGTATTAACAAATGGGTTCAAGAATGAGTCAGTTTATGACTAAAATGCTGTCTACAAGCTGTTATCCGCAGTATTATTCACATTTTCGGATGGCTCTGCATGCAATAAGCCTAATTCAGTAAATCTTTTAAACCAACAAACTGACCATAAGTTGCATACTAATCATTTCATTGATCATGTGCAAACATATATAATTGTTACAAATAACTCCGACAGTGCAAAAAACAACACAGAACTACATTATTAACAATGTAAGAAAGCCAATAGCTGCGTGTTTGCTGTGACACCTTTTTTCAACTGGCAATCATTTGACAACTAAATCTATGAGCTTCAGAGATTCAAACCATGTTGCTTAATTTTGTTGTGTCATGTTTATGATTCTAGTTGTATCTCCTGAAAATGGACTTTCAAAAAGATTCAATAACTGACAAAATATTTGCAATTAACGTTACCATGAAATATCTTTATAGCTTTGTAATTAGTGTTACCACATCTTATGTTTTTCAGTCTATGAGTATGGCTTTACCTTAACTTTTCTTAATTAACAAACAAAATAATTTTTTTCAAAATTGCTGTATAATATAATAAATTAATAAGCATTACAATATGATATATGAAAGAATCGTGCTTACAATTGTGACAGATGAAACATTGCTGTTATTTGCTTTCAAAATGTAATTGCCAACAGTAAAAATAAAATGTATTAAGCGTACGAGAAACATGTTTAGATTAGATCTACAAAACATCAGGTACATTTGGGTATAAACCATGCTACTTCTGTTCTAATAAATATTTTGGTTGATATTATGTTTGCACTCTTTAAAAAAATGAGTTAGAAAATTTAGATAACATGTATAGCAAAATGCAGTCAAGACCTAAAATGTCCTGTGTCTCTTCTTCAACGTACCGTTGGTTAGTCTGCAGTCTGCGACATTTCCTGGTCATACTCACTTTTTAGCAAACATAGTTTTTTTCAAGCCTGATAAAATACTTGGCAAATAGAATGGCAAAAAAAGCCACAACTTGCAGGAAAATATATTTAATCTAAAATAATGGCAGTGTGCTGTAACATATGTTGTGCACTACCATACATATACATTTAGTGTAAAAGTTATATAACTTGTAAAACAGCTAATCATCAAATCTGACCAATCTGTTACCCATTCGCTCTTGTTAAACAGTAAGGCACATCCGTCCGAACGAGATATAGTATGTGAATCCGAATATAACATCTTATTCGAAATAACATATCTGAATCGAGATATAAACATATCTATTTCAATGTAAATATAATATATCCTTCGAGATACATAACTCTATTATTCCAACTATCTATATTTCATTTGAAATATTATATCTAAAACGGCATATAATTTTAGGAAATTTCAATTTGATTTAAACTTGCCTGATCTAGATAGTATCATTAGATTTATACCATCTTCAGTCGTTTAGTTGCTAGACTTTAAGAAGTCTATAAATTAGTGTGAGGGTATCTGTCCCGAGATCATCGTTTGGCATCACTCGGCTTGTCGAGCGATGACACATTAGTCGCAACATGTGATTTCCAACAATGTGCATTTTGACAAGTGTAGACTCAGACGAGACTGTGTAGCCTCCTTTTTAGCTTAGAAACTCCAAACAATGTCCAATCAATAGCCTTAGAGTCATGGAATATTCAAGCGACTAGCAAAGACTCTGATCGGAGCGCGCGTATGCGCAGGCTGGTCTGGGCTTTTTGCTGGTCGCACATTACGTTTCCTCATTGTTGGAAATCTCATGAACATTGCGGCTCAATTTAAGACGGATGTTTTTCTTTTGACACAAATGGGTTCTATTTCCAGCTCACCACTAAACACCTCTGTCCTCATTTTTATTGAAAAAAAAAAACGTGAAAAAAGCTTCCAGAAAATCCTGAATACGCTGAGATGCGACATAATAATTATGTGTGGCATGGTGACGTCATTTTGTACAATAAAATGACGTCACAGATCAACGTGCGGCCGGCGTGCGGCTGTTCGTTTTTTTATCTTTCTCATGGGCTGGCATGGTTTGTACTGTTAGGCTTATCATATCACTATATGAGGGTGGGATAGAAAAATCCGTCCCGAGGAGCGCATATAACATGTTCCGTCGGATACTCATCTGTAACTTGTATCAATATTCAATTTATTCCATAAACAGCAAGAAAGTGTCTGTTTTCATCAGTATTCTAATGCCCTAATTAGCGAGAGGTTTTATCAATCAACATAGGCTCGGATCAGGCTTCTCTTGAATGATCATTCTGATCCGGTTTTACACTATTCACTGACACATTGTCTTATTTTACATGCCTCTCATTGAATAATTGAGCAACTGGATGAGTAAGGTGGCGGCCAATGCGTCGAAATAGTGCCAAACGTTGTTGCCACTGTGTTTACGGTGCGTGCATGGGTGCGTGTGTGCGACATTTAAGTCATAAGATTTGATACTTATTTTGTATGTCGACATTTGGGTACGAGCTCACTTTCGACTCTATTCTATGTAAAAGTTCCCTGGTGAACTTTCTTATGACGCTGGCTTTTTTGTAGGTATAAATTATTTCTATCAAATTCAAATTTGCGCGTTATGCGCAAATCGATACAAGACTGCGCATGACGCAACAAAGACCACGTGTGCGAATTGAGAAAAAACAATATGTCGATCGAAATATATCGCATATCTCGATTGAAATAATATATTTCGTTCTGGGTATATTACAAATTAGGCATATCTCGATTGGCATAAGATAATTATGTATATCTAGATTGACATATTATATCTCGTTCGAACGGATGTGCCTAACTGTTAAAAGAAGGCTTAACCAGAACTTTATTAGTTTTAAGATTTGTCTTTCTCTGTATAAAATCAACATGAAGCCCCTGCTCTGGAAGGCACTGCGCACTATCATCTCTGCCCTGCCACCAGATGCAGGAAATATTGCTTTGCTATTTTACTTTTAAATTTTGATTGATATACAGTATCTTCAGTCCAATATTTGAATCATGAAGTAAATATCATGTATATTGCCATGAACCATTGACAAAAATGCAAATAGCCATATCAAAGTAACAGAACCAAACATACAAAACTCTTATATTAGTGTTTATTTAGAATAATTTGTCTGTAAATGAAGTTATTAAAAACATGTTGAGAGTAGACATAATTTTTACCTTGCGTGTAGTCGGGCAAAGGCAAAAAAGTTGAGTCTATTCTCCACAAATTCTATTATCTTTATCCATTTATGCAAAACATCATTTTGTAACCTACGTTACCTTATTTATATATTGACAGAAATTAAATATCCATGGTAGTTAAACCTGTTTGTTTAGTCGATTTTAAATTTCATTGTGAAAGAGATGAAAGAAGACAGTGCCCATTCCAGTGCAATGTAAAAGGACTAAAATAAAATATGTACGCCAGTAGAAGTCAGACGCTTATAAGCATCTTGAAATATTTATTTTACTACAGTTTATTGCCAGTTGCAATTTAAAAATTGCTTCAAATGTGTGAAAATGAATATTCAGCATTAGAATAGAAATCTTAATTACACATTTATGGTTGAGGAACATGGTTTATTCTGATATGCAATTTTTTAAGTTATTATCTGAAATTTTATAAAAAATGTGACATAAGTCACTCTGGAGAGCAGAAGTACATATCACAGATGTTTGCAATTGATATTTATGTCTAGCTAAAACGTGTGAAGCTAAAATAATTTCATTAATACTATTGGAAAATATCCTATTGGTCATGTCTTATTTGTTAGTATTTTTAATGTTATTAGGATAACATTGATCACAGGCCTTTTGCAGACGACTGAACAAAGAAAGCTTAAAAAAATCATGGGTTTCTAAGGCCCCAGGACATGTCTCTGACTGAAAATAGTAACCAAGCTTTTTTCCTGGGGTTGGAGAACATGATTAATTCTTAAATGCAATCTCTAAAGTCAATATCTGCAATTTTGTATAAAATGTAACGTACGTAACACTGATGAGCAGAAATACATCTCACATATGTCTGCAATTGATGTTTATGACAGGATCAACCATTTAAAGTTCAAATAATTTCATTGATACTTCTGTAAAATGTCTATTAGTCTTGTATTTTGAGTACTACTATTTTCAATGTTAGTAGGGTAACGTTGATTACAGGCCATTTACAGAAAGCTGACCACAGAAAACTTAGTAAAACATGGGTTTCTAAGGCCCCAAGACATGTCCCTAACTGAAAATAGTAACCAAGTTTTTCTTCCTGGGGGGTGCAACAAACTCGCAAAATAGCCCATATATATCAGATTGGCCCCTAGACCAATAGATTCGCGCTTCCAGTGATTTGTTGCTTACTATATCACTGGCTGGAGGTCAGCCATTAAGCAATAGTTATACCATGGGTTGTACACCTGTACGTGGAGATAATCCACGAGCTTTAGCGAGTGTATTATCTTACGTACAGGTGGATTACCCATGGTATAACTATTTTATACCACCGGATCAGTGTAGACCTTGCACATCACGAGATATTTCGTGCTAAAGTTGGTAAGGGTTGTATAAAGTGGATCAATCTCAAGCAGGAAGCGCGCCAAGTGATATATTCATTTACAACTGACCAACAGACAGTGATATAGTAGCCAACAAATCACAGCCAGTGCGTATCTAGTCTGATTCTTACTCACCCAAAGGTTAAAACTATGATTTATTTTATACTTAGCAGTGAAATCAATGCATATCAAAAGACAAATAAAAGTGATATCAATCACTAGTGAAATGATATGATATCAATCACTAGTGATTGATATCAGCCTATATTTTCACTGTAGCGTTTTTTGGATCACCTCTGACTTTTCCATTCACTTAATGCAGCTCATTTCGAAAGTTCAAACGCCTATAACTTTCTTATTTGAGAACAAAAAAAAAACATCAAGTGTGGATAGTCATTTTCTTAGTTAGAACATGAGGAACATTTTGGTACAAAAATAATTCAGATTTGCTGAAATTTTTCGATTTTGAATTTTCAACACCTCCCGCTTCAGTGAGTGAGGCAATACATGTAACCTATGCTACACAACGTCATCAACAAATCATGCCGTCGCTTATGACGTCGCTCGTCCCACACTTTGACACTGGATATTTTTTTATCATCTGGAAGTCCTGATGATTATAGATCATGTTGATTGATCCAGGTATTCTGTCACAAATACTCCTTTGTCTTCCTTTACATTCTTGTGATTCGGCTTGAAGCATGGTTAACAAATTGATTAACTGTAAATCATCTATAAAAAGTATAAAATAAAAAGAAAATTTACTTTTCTTAGTAAATACCAAATAGATTACATCTCGTGAGTTGAAAACATCGAATTTTTTTATTAGTGCTATGCACTCATGAAAAGTCTGATGTTTTCAACACACTCGATGAAATATATTTGGCATTCACCCCAAAAAAGTAAATATCCCCCATGCCTATAATGAATCCACCGTCTTGAACAGGGCATTAGGATTTTCTGTGACTCTTGTTTAGACCAAAATGCGTTTTGAAAGTCCTTTCGATGCCAAAACGACGTTACACTGTCTATTGCCAACGCTACAAGATAGTACGTGATAGATGACGTTATGAAATCAAACTGTCGATCAAATGACGTCCCACGAGTACCTGCAGTGCTTTATCACCCCATAAATCACTGGATTTAACCATTGGCTATATAGGCGATCAGTGTTAGAGTTCAAATTGGTTTGTTTTTTAGACTTTATATATACAAACACAAATACTTTATTCAATATTTTACATTACACAAGTTTATCTAGTCTACACAATACAAACAAGTGAAGAAAACATTTACAGAGAAGCATGTTGTTTCGAAGTAAGTAAGCTTTCCAAACATTTCCAAAGATTTCTATATCTTCTATTGGAAGAACAGATGAGCCGTGACATGTGATTTCCAACAATGTGGCATTTTGACAAGTGTAGACTCAGACGAGCTTGTGAAGCCTCCTGTTAAGCTTAGAAACTCTAAACGTTGTTCAGTCAGTAGCTTAACACTCATAGAATATTCAAGCGAATAGCACAAGCTCTGATCAGACTGCGCGTATGTGCAGGCTGGTCTGAGCCTTTGCTGGTCGCACATACCACATTGTTGGAAATCTCATGTCACGGTTCAGATCATTATAATACACAATAGATTTTAACTTACAGAAAGTTAGCGTTTTAAATCTCTTCATGTCCAAGGATTGTTAAAAAGTTTGACATGCGTATATCCAGAACAGGTGGAGGTGGTGGACCCCAGTGAAAATCACAAGTGGTTATACATTTATTTTAGAATACTGGTATGGACAGTGTCGGGTCATCATGAGTCTGCTAGCAAAACGTCATTTAAATGGCGTTTGATGGCGTGCACATGAAGACCTACATTTTTTATTATTAAAGTGATCGCCACAAAACCCCCCAATAAACATCAAAACTGGACCACATGACCTAACTTTTTGTATCTCTGCATGTTTGATTTATAGACTTCCAAGCACCCTCAAAGCTTAATATATCTCTGATATAGCTTTTTCTTTCAGTTCGAAGTTATGGGAAGAACACAATATATTTATTTACCACAATGTCAATATACACAGAGATCTAATATTTCATTTGCATCATCTATCTTTTAAAGTCTGAAGACTATTTAAAAAAATAGATGATAGCCTTCCAAACATTTCCAAAGTCTGCTTTACTTTTAATAAGACGTTATTTCAGTCCAAAGTTATGGTTAGCACAGATCATATTTATACACACAACAAATGTTAACTCATATACACAGAAAGTTTACATAGCATTGGTAACATCCCCTGTCTCCCAAAGTCCAAAGACCATTTAAAAGTTTGGTTATAGCCTTTAAACATTCTCAAAGCTTGCTATATCTGATTAAACGTTCTTCTTGCTGTTCAAAGATAAGGGGAGTACAGATAATATATACACAAAAAACGGTAATTCAAATACACAGAAAGTTAACATTTCTTTGATGCATCCCCTGTCTTTTCAAGCCCAAAGACTATTTAAAAGTTTGGACGATAGCTTTCAAAAATTTCCAAAGTCTGCCATAGCTTTGATAAAACTTTCTTGATCAGATCAAAGTTAAAGATAGTACAGATCATATATATTATACAACAGATGTAAACTCATATACACAGAAAGTTAACACTTCATTGCTAACATCATCTGTCGTTTCAAGTCCAAACACTGCTTAACGGTTTGGTTGATAGCCTTCAAAACTCTTCCAAAATATTGTATATTTCTGATAAAAATTTCTCCTTCCGTTTCAAAGTCCGGAGAGGAATGGATCATATAGACACAGCATAGGCGGCCTTCAAAAACGTCAATGCTATCGACGAACGTAGCTAAAAAAGTTTAAAACAGTGTTTTTGATTGCCTTTTGTCCCACAAATTGCGACAAATGCAATGGAAAACCTGTTTTTAGCAATTTTTTATCCACGCTCGTCCTTTGTTAGGAGCATTTTGGATTGCCGCCTATCAGGTGTGATATACATGCAATTGATATTACTCATACACATAAAAAAATTAACATTTCATAGAAACTGCCCTCTGTCTTTTCAAGTCCAAAGTCTGTTTAAAAGTTTGAGTGATGGCCTTTAAAACATTTCCAAAGTCTAATATATCTCTGATAAATTTTTCTTCTTCTAGTCCAAAGTCAGGAGAGGAACGGAGGGCTACACCAGTCAACACCTGATATAGAAATGTACATAATATTTTATTAATCCAATTATAGGCCATCTCTGCAATAATAAAACAATAATAAATGCAACAATAAAATAAAATCCTAATGCACTTGCTTTTGTAGCGTGACATCTGATTGAATAACGTCAAATATTTGCTACAGTACATAGTTTGACGTCATTAATGACGTCACATTTCGTTGGATGATATGCGGCTTGCAAAGCTCTAAATTGAGACAAAGCTACAGAAGGGCATTAGAATGGGGCTAACCATATTCAAAATTTTTATTTGGGGAGGTATATTGTCAAATATACGTTCGTAAATCACGTTTTACTACTCCGCTTGTGCGTCCCGGTATAACTTAATTTCCGACTGTATATCCAATGATATACATCCCCAAATGAAAATTTTGAACACAGTTATCCCCTAATTCAATGCAGTACAGTACAGTAAACTCTGGATATAGCTCTCTTTTTTGTTGCCTGCTGATAACCATACCAAACAGTTTGGGTCCAGCCCATATGCATTAACTGCTGCTTACGAACTTGTAAATTTAAGTTATATACTGTCAATTCAGGAAATTCAGCGAGGGTTTGGTATGCGTAGAACCTAGCGCATTTCTAAAAGTTTTACAAAGAGAACACAAAAAAACACATCACAAAATGGGGATATTACTCAACCATTTACAAATGTAGGTAAATCATGCTCAAGTCCCAGTTTTTTAGAGTTGCAAATATGAATTTGAACAGTATCTCTCTCGCAAAAAATTTTGAACTTACAATACGTACATTTTTCTTGAATTGTACAAGAACTGATTTAGTTGTAAGATTGCCATGGACAAGTTCAGCTTCATGTAGTTCCTTCAAACCTTTGATAATACGCAACGCAATGACAGCAGCCTCTTTTGCACGGAAAGGTCGTGTAGGCAAGACATCATCCAGTGTTGTCCTTCGTGGTTGTCGAAATCCTAAGAAAATCACGCCAGAATGGAATAGCTGGGCTAGTGAAGCAGCCCTCTTATCTATAAAAGAAATAAGGTAGCTCATGATTCAGGTAGTTACAGTGAAACCTGTCTTAAGCGACCACTTAAAAAGAATACAAAAATGGCTTGCAATACAAATTATCGCTTAATGCAGGTCAAAAGCATTGCAGAATGCTAAAGAGAACATTCTGCAATACTTTCGACCTTCAATAAGCTACCATTAGTCTTTAAAACCTTTGTTTGTTTTTTTTTTGAGTGGTCGCTTAACACAGGGGTTTTCTGTATAAGTAAAGTGCAAATGAACCATACATCTGCATAATTCAGTATTTTGATGCTGGCTTTTTATAAGCTGCAAAATACTAAAGTCAGAAATAATTTTGGAAACTTACACAAATGCATATGCGTGAATTCATCCTTTAAAGAATCATGCTTAACTATCTGGTTTTGCTAGACGTTTAGATCTTGGCCTGAGCCTTCATGTGTGTATGTGAGAATAACCCATAATAACAGAATAACCAATTGGCTGCTATTGATTTTAAATATGTTTGCATTTTCATATATCTTTATTTTCCATATCTACAATAATTGCTGGTTCCCCATCTACAGGTGGTCAGTAATGTAAATACAGGTAACCAGACCCCCTATTTGCAGGTATTTGGGGTACTGGTTACCTGTTATTTCCATTACTGACCACCTGTAAACCGGGAGATAGCAATTAATACAGATATGGTAAATGGTTAATATAGCTGATTTGAAAATAATCTGTATGGTTTGCAATAAAGTTAGAATTTTTAATGGATTTCAAACATTTACAGGACATTAATTACATACTCAGATATAAGACTTTTGAATGGCTATAGCTTTCTCATTTTACATCAATTTGATCAATTTTGTATTACACTTTAAAACACGAATCAAGACTGCAGCAGATGACATATTTTGTGACATCTTTCTTAACTTTCAGAAAAAATGATGCATGATATTTCGTATGAATCAAGGCTCGAACCCATGGCCCCTTGGTCTCAAATCAACACTCTAGCATTGAGCCAATGCACTCCCAATCACAGCTTTTTTATAAAATAGGATGGATCGTACCAACACTGTTGTTATTTTTTCACGCAAAGCTCAATTGCTATTGTAACTTGTAAACAAAAGTGTAGTATTTAACAAAAAGATATTTGTTTGTTTGATTTGATTATTTAATCCCAGTCAACATGTTTTCAGCTCAGTTGAGACGGGTCTTCCTGTGTTGAACCAGTACTAAACAAAGATTACCGTGTCTTGCTTAAGGACACAGTGCAGTGACACAGCTGAGGCCCAAACCTGTGACCCCTCGACAAAAAAATATGTTATATCATATATTATAATACCTTTTCCTTTGGCTGAACTAACGGATAGACTTCTTCTGACTTTCTCAGACTAAAATGCAAAGACACAATGTATACAAAATAAATTAATTGCATCTTACAGGATAGCAAATCTTTTATCTTTTTAAAAAAAAGGTAGTAAACTAATTAACCCTTAAAGCGCCAATCACAACAAGAGTCGTCTGCTTTTCTCGTCTGCTTAAATGTATAGGAAGCCTATATGGCAAACAGCGTGGGCCCAAATCAGACTGCTCCTATGGGAGCAGTCTGTTCTGGGTCCACGATGTTTGCTTCTATACTTGATTCGCAAATAATATTAGGCAATTATTTGCAGCAGACGACTTCAGCAGACGACACTTTCAGAATGCATTTTTTTCTTGGCGCTTTAAGGGTTAAGAAATTATGCCATTATGAAGAACTATCCTTTTTTGTACTTAACTATATTGATGCAATGATTCAAAATGTAGGGCATCTATCCTGCTAAAATTAACAATTTCCTACAATAAAATACAATAATATACGAAAATATCTATTCTCTGGTATACGTTATATACAAAAAAAAATATATATATATATATATATATATATATACCTGGCATGACTTTTCTATTGTTTTGCAGTGAGATAGTTTTAGTATCTTGAGGTGTGAAATATTTCACTTGCGATGATATCAGTTTTTGATATCTCAATATTGATGACATGATTTTGCCGGAACTACTTTTTTCAACGCACAACCATACAAAGTCATAAGTAGAAAATACGAATCACCATTACAGCATAGGTCCAGTTAAGCAAAGTTTTTGAGCGTAAAAATGCAATTATTTTCTTACCCAGCAATCTAAACAAATGTTTTGGGTGCTCAAAAGAACCGTCTCATTGAGACGGTTCTTTTGAGTACCCACAACATATGTTTTGGTTGAGAAATAAGAAAAATAATTTTCAGTTACACACATTTATTTGGAGGCCTGTTACAGGTGTGAGTGAGATGAAGGCAACCAAGTCATATGAATTTCATCATTCGCATGTCAATGTATTACTATGCACTGTTTATCATTGTGTATCGTTTAAAATTATGACTTTTATTGAAAACATCACTGGAAGGTATATAATATACAGAATAGTAAACTGTGTTTCCTTGATACGAAAACGATGTCACTCAAGAATGGTGGTGACCCAGTAAAAAAACTTGCCTGGCTAAATCCTTGTTTACCAATATCACCACCATTCCTCCATTACACAATTTTCATACCAAGAAAAAAAACCAGTTTATTATTCTCTATGTAGCTTAAAGAGTCATTCCTTACAATGGTGCAATAAATCCAAATATCATTAACCAATAATTTCAAATATGAATAACAGCACGATTGAAAATTATACTGCTTCAAATGTATGTGGTATTCCTATGCAAGTGCAGGAAATGTACAAATATGAAACCTGTTCTTCTCACACGGTAGTACGCCTTTAAATATCAGTAGAAAATTGTACTACAACAAATACGCATACAAGCATATACTTCAGTCTGAGTTATATTTTATTAGTTTAGTAGGTCAGTAGATCACAACAACCCACAATGAGAGTCCATGTATGATAGAGATATATCAACTGAGGGGTTGCAATTTAACCAAATTAACCAAATTTAACTGACCCTGAGTTCTCTATCCTATATGGACAGACTTATAATAGATTGTTTTTCTCCAGCTTTGTCCAATCTAAACTCGTCAAAATAAGTTAAGCCCCATGTCACTTTTTTACATAGTCATAATGTTTAATTCCCAAAGTTTAGTTGTTTATTTAAAAATATCAATGGTAGTTGAAAATTCTAATTCCATCGAAGTTAGACAAAAATGTCTTAGGTGTAATTACACAAATAATGAATTGAAAATACCGATTTTCTTTGGGTATGTGCTAAATTTTCCATGAGTATCCAATTTTTGACCAATTTAACTATAGGAATGATAGGGAACGAACTGGGACATTTACTGGAATGTGTGGAGCTCTATGGAAAACTTATCAATAAATCTGAAATCTAGCGTATCTTGAGAGGAAACATGGCTGCTACTTCGCTGAAAATGTTATTGAAAAATCTTTATTCAGTAAAATGTTATGATAAATTAAACATGAATGCATTAACATTAAGTCTAAGGGAAAATTTCTGGTGGGGCTTAATTTATTTCGACCAGTTTACTTTGATAGAACATAAAATTGACCTAAATTGTGAGATTCAACTTTTGACGTTTTGGTTTTACATTATTTCTGAGCTCACAAGCGTCTGTATTTGGTACGTTATTGGGTGTGGTGTTAGTTATTGACTAGAAAACGTGATTAGTTCAGTCCCAAACTCTGTCGTTAGTGTCACATTGCCAATTAGGGGATAACTGTATTCAAATTTTTCATTTGGGGAGGTATATCGTCGGATATACGGTCGGAAATTTAGTTTTACGGCGACGCGTGAGCGGAGCCGTAAAACGAGATTTCCGAACGTATATCCGACGATATACCTCCCCCAATGAAAATTTGAATATGGTTATCTCCATTCTAATGCACTTCTTCAGTTTTGTCTCAAATAGGAACGTTGCAAGCCGCATAATGCCGCACGTCATCTAATGAAATGTGACGTAATTAATGACGTCAAACTGTTTCCTACAGTATATCGCAGGATATACTGTCGCAAATTTTGACGTTAACCAATCAGAAGTAACGTTACAATAACAAGTGCATTAGAATATCACATATGCTGCAGGTATGGTGATGTCATTAACTTTCAGTGATGTCTGTAAGTGATGCTAAGCCTTGCTTAGTGCATTTGAGCTACTTAGAACTTTGTACTCATTGTCTTTACATAAAATATGAGCTAGGAGGTCTTTTTATTGGGCATGACAATGGGTGTAAACATACACTTTGTTAATGACTGGAAAACATCATTGCAGCATTATTAGGTTGCAAGGTGCAAAAACAATCAAACGTCGCCCATATTGTCGCGTAACACAAGATTGGTGACGTCTTTATGTTCAGTGACGTTTGGTTTTTTGTGTGCGTTTTTGAGAAAATGAATATTTTACTCTGCACAATTAAGAAAGCCGTCAAGTGGTCATGTAAGATTATAACAATCTACCATGAGTGTCCATGTAGGATAGAGTTATCTCACTCAAGGGGTCGAAATTTTAACTTGGGACAAGTCTTGCAGAGACCATGGTTAAATTCCGACCGAGTGTGAGATTTCTCTATCCTACATGTTCAGGCTTATGATGGATTGTTTTTCTCTAACTTTTCAGAGTCCAAAAAATGTGAAAATTTTAACTTTTTAGTTGTTGAATTTACATCATTTCCGAGTTCACAAGTGATTAATCGGGTATTTTGCACCTTGTTATTGACTGGAAAACATGATTGGGGCATTAGTAATGTTGCAAAATGCAAAAATAAAATCCTGCCAGGCTCTCTGTGATATTAGCGTCACGCTGCCAATATCGTCACTAGGTGCACGTTATGTGACGTTATTACAGGGTTCATACAGACATGACAAAACAAAATTCACTGACATTTCCCTGACTTTTCCCTGACGCCAATCCAAATTTCCCTGACATAATATTACTCTCCGGTGAAACTTGGCTTTATTCAAAACTTTGTGTATAGCTACAGTTTACAGCTCTTTTTTCAATTTTCAGTAATTATTTTGAACTTTTTAAGCTTTTCAGCATGTGTATAGTAAATAACTATGTTTTCAACAAAGAAATCTACAGATTGTCACAAACAACTATATGTTAGAAACTGCTGTCTTTTTCAGAAAAATTGGAGGTTGACTTTTATATGTAACCTCCTCTGCATCAATATCCACCTGAATTGCAACCAGTATATAGAAGAAAGCACTTTTCAACTGGATGTGGAATATTTCATTGTAAAAGCTACAATGTTTGATAAAATTCCACTAAAGCCCTCAGAATACAGCAATTGCAGACAACAGACGACACATGACAGAGTTATCAGAACAGCTCACTTTGAGCACAAAGTGCTTAGGTGGGCTAAGAGGCTTAATGAGCCTAAACCGCTGACTTTATGATTGCATTCTTTTTTGGGGAATCATTTTTCTTTTATGAGTCTATGGGAGCAGTCATGACCCCGGGTGTGGTGGTGGCAAATTTGAACCCCAGCAGGGTTTACATAGTGAACCGCTATACACTGATAAATACTACAGTAATCAAAGAAGCTGTAGGCTTCATGGTCTCAGAAGATTTTTTTTAAAAAGTTATTATCCATTATACAGTAAATCTATGGAAGCTTAAGAACCTTAGGAAGTGGCCAATTTAGAACCCAGGGGCATCGCTGGCATGATATATGTAGGGGATCACCAGACATTGCTATATTCTAAGTATATAAGCTGTGCGCCTCATGGTTATAGAGTAGATAGATTTATTTTAAGTCTTTGCAAGCTATTGATCCCCAAGTGCATGACAAGTTGGAAACACCCAATGATTTATGTAGCCTAGGGGACCACTAGACATTGCCATATACATACTAAATACTAGAATTGTTTTCCACGAAAAAACAGATGTCTCCCCCCTTTTGATGTCAAAAGCATGAGTCATTGAATACAATTTCAAACAGAAACATTAAATACAATTTCTAACAGAAATTCTAGTCATTTCTTGCAGACAATCTGCTCGTATCTAGTAAAGATATCTGTCAAATAAATTAACTATTGCACAATCTTAACCTGGTATTAAATAGTCATAGATAATTGTTTTTGTGATGCACAAAGTTCCAAGGGAAATAACACAAAGAGTATAAATGACAGAGTTACCATTCTTGCACTCTGCACGTCAACTCATGTTGGTTAATACTTGTATAAAGTTTCGTGAATATAGCTTAAGCAGTTTTCAAGTAATAGAGCGGACACGATTTTTGTGATGCACAAAGTTCCAAGGGTAATAACTCAAAAAGTATAAAAAGTAGAGTTACCATTCTTGCACTCTGCACGTCATATCATGCTGATTGATATTTGTATAAAGTTATGTGAATACAGCTTAAGCGGTTTTCAAGTAATAGAGCGGACACGATTTTTGTGATGCACAAAGTTCCAAGGGTAATAACTCAAAAAGTATAAAAGGCAGAGTTACTCTTCTTGCACTCTGCACGTCATCTCATGCTGATTGATATTTGTATAAAGTTTCGTGAATATAGCTTAAGTGTTTTTCAAGTTATAGAGCGGACACGATTATTGTGATGCACAATGTTTAAAGGGAAATAACTCAAAAAGTATAAAAGGCAGAGTTACCATTCTTGCACTCTGCACGTCGTCTCATGCTGATTGATATTTGTATAAAGTTTTGTGAATAGAGCTTTAGCAGTTTTCGAGTGATTGAGCGGACACGATTTGTGACAGACAGACGGACGGACAGACAAACAGACGGACGGACGCCCGGGGAAAAACAATATGTCTCCCTACCCTGAAGGGGGGAGACATAATAAAAACTGTGGGCCGCATGATTTCAGAGATTTATGCTTTTTCCATTATATGTCTAAGGGAGTTATTGATCCACAGGGCGTGGCCAGTTTGGACCCCAGGGGCTTGATTGGCAGGATCTATGTTGTGGAGCACTAGATTTTGCTACTAAATGTATATGGTTTCAGAGAAGATTTTTAAAGTTTCTCTCATAATATGTTGATGGAAGCTATTGATCTCCAGGATGTGTGGCCAGTTTTGACCCCAGGAGCTTGATTTGTAAGATTTATGAAAGGGCCACTAGACATTTCTACATACTAAAATAAGCTGTGGACCTCATGGTTTCAGAGAAGATTTTTTTCCGATTATAAGTCTAATGGAGGTGTATGTTGCCATCATCCATGGTAACTAGTTCCAATCCAATCAGCCCAAAAACCTTTTGTAGCCTTTCCCTCTACCTGATGATGCATTGCATGAAATTTGATTATGTTTGGCCAACATTAGGGACATGCTTCTTTGAAATTGTGAAAGGAAAACCGATAAACAAATTGATGGATTAGGGACACCGAACCATTGCCATACTAATACCTCACTTGAGCCTTTGGCTCAGGTGAGCTAAAAAGGCAGTTGAGGTGGCAAGGGGAATCAAATCCTTCCACTTTCTTGTGTTTAAAGCAATCTTGAAGCTATCCAAATAATTAAGTTTGAATCCAAAATGTTAAGAAAACTGCCCTAATCATTTTGTTTCTCATCATTTGATACAAACTGGAAATTGTAAAACTCCCTGACATTTCCCTGACATTTAAGAAAACATTCATTTTTCCCTGACACAACATAAAATTCCCTGACAATTCCCTGACCTTGAACAAAATTAAAATTTCCCTGACATTTCCCTGATGCGTATGAACCCTGTATTAACTTTATATGACATCAGTAAGTGACGCTTAACCTTGCTTGGTGCCTTTGAGTTACTAAGGTACACACTATTTGTCCTTTGAATACCTTTTCTCGAAAAAAAGAATATTTTATTCTCCCCATGGAAGAAAGCAGTCACATGGTCAACGTAAGATTATAACAATCCACCATGAGCGTCCATGTAGGATAGAGATATCTCACCCTAGGGGTTGGAAGTTTAACCAGGGACGAGGCTTGCCGAGTCCCTTGTTAAATTCAAACCCTGAGGGTAAGATTTCTCTATCCTACATGGACAGGCTCATGATGGATCGTTTTTCTCCCACTTTTCGAAGGGTTTTGTCAGAACATAAAACTCATTGAAACCTGAAATTTCTAACTTTTTACTCGTTGGGTTTACATTATTTCTGAGTTCACGAGTGCTTTTATCAGGCATTAAAATGGGTGTAGACATAGTTTGCACCTTGTTATTGCCAGGAAAACACTCTTGGAGCATAAGTTAAGTTGCAATATGCAAAATAAATTCCTGCTTGGCTCCCTGTGCCATTAGCGAAACTTTGCCGTTTTTGACACGCGGTGCACGTTTGGTGACGTCACTAACGTTATATGACGTCAGTAAGTAACGCTTTACCTTGCTTGGTGCCTTTTGGTTACCTAGGCGCAATATATTGGTCCTTTAAGTATCCTTTTTTGGGATAAAAGAATATTTAACTCTGCCCATGTAAGAAAGCAGTCACGTGGTCATGTAAGATAAAACTTTCTTACATGAGCTGACAGCCTATCTTACATGGGCAAAGGTGGGAGAAAGAAATTTCTTACATGAACTGACAGCCTATCTTACATGGGCAAAGGTGGGAGAAAGAAATTCTTACATGAGATGACAGCCTATCTTACATAGGTCAAGGTGGGAGAATATAATATCTTTTTAACAGATTATTTTGTGATAAGGTACCTCACCTGGTTAATAATATATTTACAATGTGAGTTTTCATAACGCTATGTAGGCTACCAAAGTACATAAGCAATTGAAAAACAGATGGACGACAAAAATTGTGAATTACAGGAAAATGGTCAATCAAACAGAACAGCATGATTCACAACTGCAGCATACACCATTTTGCAGAAAAACGACAGCTTTTCCAATGAATTTTCTGATTTTTTTCTCACTTTTCAGGACTAATTAATATGTCTCATAAAGCAGCAATAAAGTATAAAATTGTCATCTGCCAATTTTTATAAGCAGTATAAGTGTAAAGTTCGTAGTATATGGGAAACCCCTAGACGGATACTTTTACAAACAGTGAAAACCAAAATGAAATGCTGCATAATTCAGCATTTCATCAGGTCACTATTTAAAAAGATCTTCAGGCAAAAGAAGACAAAAAATAAAAACTATCCTGACACGCCCAGAAATGTATAATGGACTATCCAAACTTTATTATATCAACCCAGAAGGAAGAATCAATTAGTATACAAAGGGTTAAATATGTCTGTTATCCATTTTACCAAATGTAGAAGTGGTCAAATCCGATTACAGACTGGACATTTTAATGTTTTTCCTGCTGGCTAATTGTTCATGCTTTTGTTGTTGTCTGCTATTTTTTTTTCCAAACTTAACGTTTTCAAAAGTCGTTCAGGAGCACAATAAGAGTGTCAAACAGTTTGACTCTAGATAAAGACCAACATTCTGTTGATGCTGATCTGGGTCCAAACTGTTAGCAAATACCATCAGCAAAGGACAAAGGTTGCCATCAGTAAGCTGGACGTTATTAAGATATACCTGTCTTGTGATAGTCGGTCCTAGGGTATAGAGAAATGGGTTTAAGGCAGAGTTGATTGGTAAGACAAATACTGCAACCCAGGCATAAACGTCTCCAGACACCACATGACCATTTAATGCCATAATACCTGTAAAAGTACATTAACTAGAACTAAAGATAAAACATTATAGGTTAAAGTCAGGTAAATTTGAACTGTCAATTAAATTTGGACAGCAACCTTGCTTCTTTCATATTTTAATTATTGGATTAAAAATTGATTAGCTTAGCAAACAAAGAAAATCCTGATGAAATACATTTATTTATTTCTAAATAAAACCGTATTTTGCGGATACTCAAAAGAATTAGTGGCTCGTAGACTACACATTTATGTCAGAAAACTCAACTATTTTACCAAGATTTGCAGATGATGAAATGAAAGAAAGCCTCTGAAGTATTTAACGTAAACTCTTAAAGATTTCTTTACTATACTTTACTATATCTTTACTTCTCCTATATGCGTCTTTGGCAAGCAGTCATACCCTGATTTAGTTCTACAAAATGCAATATTCATCAGGGTATTCACTTTTGCTAAGACAAACACATCAGATAAAGACGTACATTTTATATTGGGAAAAAATAACCTGTTGCCACTTAATATACTACTCAAAATTTATAAGGATCACAATTCCAATAACATAAGTAAACTATATTAATCAAGAATATCTGAGCTATCCAGCGCTCTATGTCGTTGTTAAGACATCTAGAACAAACTTCACGATGTTAAATCAGTCAATATTTGACAATTGATGCAAATGTATGCTTACCCTCAAAATAAGTCATTTTCAGAGTAAACGGTAAACCAGAAATAGAAAAATATGAATTTTTCATAACAGCACACCACTTTTGTATTCTTTTTGAATAAAGTGCTGTTAATCAGTGCATAAAGAGTTGTAATCCACTAACAAGAAATTTAGATATAGCAGACTATCATTTTGTGTTTTCTTTATGAAAAATAAGGCATAATGTGCAATATAATACACCTTTGCTTATTAGAACGAACCTGTGAAATTACTTTACTTTACACTTTCTTTAATTTCCTTTATTATTATTATCATTATTATTATTATTATTATTATTTTTATTATTATTTATAAGTAGTAGTAGTAGTAGTAGTTACAACTGTCACACTTACCCATGATCCCAATTGGAAACAGACACATGAAGTTTGTAAACACAATCAGAAACAGACTTCTGGCCACTGTGACATCTTGTCTTCGCTTAGTGGTTCTGATCTTTGAACTACTAGTTACTATAGCATGGTAAATTACCCCCTGTGCTATAGCAATGAGTATGAAAGTTGCAAAATTGAACACGATATAAACAGCAACGCTATATTCCCATCCAGGTGTATGGTCACTTGTCAGGGGTAGAGCCAAGCAGACAGCTGATCGAGAGTAGTAGGCATCCTTAAAGTAGGAGGGAAAGCCAAGTGGGATCAGTGCAATCATGAACAGCACAGCCCAACTAACAGCACAAGCTATGACAGCTTTTCTCTGAGATATTCTTAATTTACCTAAGGGGAATTTAACAACTAGTAACCTGTCAATAGTGATCATAAATAAGAAAATTACAGAGCCTTCGCTAGCTACTGTTGCTAGAATACCAGCAACATTACAAACTGAACTCTGGCGCCATTGATACTCTCTCCAGGCATATTGCCCTCTGAAAGCAGTGTCTGCCACTGCTATGATGATTAAATACATTCCCATCATTAGATCAGCAAAGCACAGATTGGTAATAAATATGCGATGAGTAACTCCCATGAGTGACCTTTGGACATAAAGTCGGATGAAAAGAACTAAAATATTCCCAAGGAAAGCAAGGACTCCAATGATCCAAAGAAATGCTCGTAATACATCCTCTCGCATAAGATCTGAACAGGAAGAAAACTCATCAGTAGGAGCAAAACAATTTTGCTCTAAAACGTTAGAGGGACGAACACAGCATAATGTGAACTTATCAGTAAATAGTTCATTTAACGTATCTAAGTAGTTGAATATTCCTTTACCAAATGTTATAATTTTGTTTCTCTGCAAATCTAATTTGGTGAGTTTGAAAAGACCTTTAAATGAACCATCTTCAACACTAGCTATCTGATTTAGGCTTATGTTGAGCGTTTCAAGATTTAACAAACCATGAAAAACACCAGGGGATATAGATTGCAGATTCAGTCCAGATAAATCAAGTTTTTGTATACCTGACAGGTTGGTAAACGTTCCAGGTTCAATAATTTCAATTGGATTTCCAACCAAAATTATTGTGTTCAGTCTACTTAGAGCATAGAAAGCTCCAGCTGACAAACTGTGTATCTCATTAAAGCTTATATCAAGATGTATAAGGTTTGGTAATTTTGAAAACATACTAGAGTGGATATGTCTAATACCACAATGAGATAGGATAAAATCAATTAAATAGTAAAATACTTCAAAAACTACTAAATCTAGATCAAGAGGACTATACGATAAGTCCATTTTTCTCAATGGAGAAGACATGTTCAAGTCTAAAACATCATGTACATTAGAATGGCTAATACAAGAAAGTGATAGAGCATGGCATGAACAGTTGAAAGGACAAGTTATGTTGCACATTAATTCGTCATCTCCCTCTGGGCAATGTTGGACACCATCACACACCATGTCAAGTGGCAGACAAATTGAAGTTCTATGACATCTAAATTTGTTCATACAGTCACGTGAGGGACCTGAAAAAAAAGATATGTTTGAAAATATAATGTTCCTGGAACAGATATCTTGTCAATCTTTATGATTATTGCACATCGTCGATATCATGGACTTTAATTAAAAACTTTTTTCTACAGCACATGCATAACATGCTTGATAAGGAAAAAGCCACACATGCCAGGCCACGTAGCACAGTCGGTAACGTCTCTGACTACAGGTGCGTGTCTGGCTGACGAATCCAGGGGTCGCTAGATCGATCCTGGCCTGGTCCCATACTTTCGCAGAGATTGATTGTAAAATAATTTCTACTTTCATTCTCCTTCCTTCTGCTGATTCATTCAAGGTGGGTTGTTATCAGTTACAAGAAAAGTATGTGCACAAATTACTGGTTAACCGCTTGTTCAAGCCTGCCCAGGAAAAAGTGTGGTAAGGTGAACCGACCGTCCCACCATGACCATAGCTGTTGACTTGGGACGTAAGGCAAGAAAAAAACAAACAAAGAAACACCTCCTTAGATAATTACGTAATTAAAACATATGTCGTTTCATTGGTTTGGTTATGAATTGGCACAGATGTAGATAGGCACCTCGAAAATGTCATAGCAATATCAGAATCTCAGTACAGTAAATGTTCTAAAATTTAGAACCATTTTCTATTTCTATATTCAAATAAAATGTTGGCTTTCAGGGTTGGAAATCAGATAACGCTTGTCAGAAAAGCAAACTGGGAAGACACTGATCAGACTGCTTCTTCAGAAATGCCAATCAAAGAGCGTTTCTTTAGAGCCCCCTTTGCTTACCACATTTTAGTTTATCTTCCAACCGGAGACGATGAGGCACTCCATCACAGACTAATAAATGCTTAACAAAGTTTAGGCTATCTTTCAACTGAAGACAATGATACACTCAATCACATACTGACAAATACTTACATAAGTTTAGTCCATCTTTCAACTCTAACAGAATTAAATAAAAGCTTACCACAGTTTAGTTCATCTTCCAACTGGAGACGATGATGCACTCTATCATAGACTTATAAAAGCTTAGCACAGTTTAGTTCTTCTTCCAACCGGAGACAATGGGCACTCTATCATAGACTTATAAAAGCTTACCACAGTTTAGTTCATCTTCCAACTGGAGACAATGAGGCACTCTATCACAGACTTATAAATGCTTACCACAGTTTAGTTCATCATCCAACTGGAGACAATGGGGCAATCCATCACAGACTTATAAAAGCTTACCACAGTTTAGTTCATCATCCAACTGGAGACAATGGGGCAATCCATCACAGACTTATAAAAGCTTACCACAGTTTAGTTCATCATCCAACTGGAGACAATGAGGCACTCTATCACAGACTTATAAATGCTTACCACAGTTTAGTTCATCATCCAACTGGAGACAATGGGGCAATCCATCACAGACTTATAAAAGCTTACCACAGTTTAGTTCATCATCCAACTGGAGACAATGAGGCACTCTATCACAGACTTATAAATGCTTACCACAGTTTAGTTCATCATCCAACTGGAGACAATGGGGCAATCCATCACAGACTTATAAAAGCTTACCACAGTTTAGTTCATCATCCAACTGGAGACAATGGGGCAATCCATCACAGACTTATAAATGCTTTCCACAGTTTAGTTCATCATCCAACTGGAGACAATGGGGCAATCCATCACAGACTTATAAAAGCTTACCACAGTTTAGTTCATCATCCAACTGGAGACAATGGGGCAATCCATCACAGACTTATAAAAGCTTACCACAGTTTAGGTCATCTTCCAACTGGAGACAATGGGGCAATCCATCACAGACTTATTAAAGCTTACCACAGTTTAGGTCATCTTCCAACTGGAGACAATGGGGCACTCTATCACAGACTTATTAAAGCTTAGCACAGTTTAGTTCATCTTCCGACTGGAGACAATGAGGCACTCTATCACAGACTTATAAAAACTTACCACAGTTTAGTTCATCTTCCAGCTGGAGACAATGGGGCACTCCATCACAGACTAGGTGTGATGCTATGCAGTAGCTGCCAGGACATTTCGCATAGTTATTAGGGCAGTCAAACTCAGCTGAAAAAATATAGATAAATTAACACATGATATCAATTTGCTTAAATAGATGATCTTGTCATGTTTTGTTGAATTTATTAATACAAGTCGGGGAAAAGAGATAAAATAAGGGCTTGCAACAGACTGCATGCTTGGTGGTCAATCCATTCACAGGTGGCAACTTTGCTTTCCTCTTTAATTGCATGCCAGTTGGTGGAACTTCAGACTCTATGATGGTTCAGACTTAAAGACTTATCTCTAGATGAGATGGTAGGGGCCTGATGCTTTGGCTGTTGTCAGGCCTATTGGGGTTTACTTGTTGGATTTCTTTTTCTCTGGTATTCAGTTTTATGTACTGTTGAGTCCTTATCTTTTCTTTATCTCCTTTTTATATCTTCATTTATATGCTCTAGGAGATATTTCATGGATAAGTTAGGGGTTTTTCTTTCTATACAGTGAAAATTGCTCAGTGTTCACACAAATTCATCTAACGTTCTAATGCTTAAGATATACAAGTTTCACAAAAATATACTTTTTTTGATTTCGTAAAATATTAGAATATGTAGTGATTTAACATAAAGGCAGTATTTTGTCCATTCATTTTAATGTAAAAGTTGGTCAGTAAAACATAATTGCTAAATTCACATCAATTAACCATTCCTGTATTCCAGGTAAACTTAAGCTTTTCCGATGCAATTATTCAAAATACACTGAACCGAAATTCTAAGTAGCCACGTTTCAAATTCTTTTTTTTCTGACTAAGCCCTGATGATATTGAAATGATTTTTTGCCCAAGTGTGTGCATTGTAATGGACTAAAGTTCAGCATTGTTTAGGAAGAGTTAAAAAATGCAAAAATCATCTTTTTGAAGAAAATACGCGTTTTAGTGCAGTTTTTATCGAAATCAAGTACAGGTGATTGCAAACCTGCCTAGTCGACTGAAAAAACACCAACCACTTGACATTTTGCTTATGACAGATTTTTTTATGAATTTTTGAAAATTAGTAATTTTCCGAATATTCCCAAATTTTCGGAAATCATCAGCTGCACATACTAAAATCAATGTATGTGTTTTATTTTATGTTAATATGTTTGTAAAAACACCATGCAACTTGTTTAGCCCATTTTCTAACGATATATTTTACTAATTTGGTATCCACTTATGATTTTTACGTGAAACTTTAATGGTCATTTAAATAGCATTTGTTAACGATTTCTTTTAAATTTTAAACAGAACGGTGACGCCAATTCATAATAAAGAATCCCTGAAAATTGCATTTCTGTGCAGCAGATAATAAAGCGTACAGAGCAGTGCAAAACGAGTATGCAAACTGCATGGTTAAGCTAAAATCTTTTGATTAAGTTGTTGACCGTGGCTCTCTTTATGTTAACGTAGAAGGGAAATGGAGTTTTCAATTGTCAAAAAAAACCTTTTGATTCTTTTCATCTTATATCACAGCTGTAATAAACATCTTAAAACTAATTACAAAAATGGATAACGCATCTGATGAATAATTTATATTACACTAAAAAGTGTGACTTTTTGAAATGATGGTACCTTTACTCGGACCTCGTCTGTGCAAGGTCTACCAATTATTTTTAAATGCTATAATTTGCAGAATCTCGGCAAAGCCTTGGACCTTTTTATAGAATTTAAATTGTGTGAGAGCGATTTTTTACTTTCTGAACAGAAGCTAAAATTGTATGGTGGCTACTTATAACTTCGGTTCAGTGTATTTCAAAATCATTAGCTACAACATCATAGACCTGTTTATCTCTTACTGCAACTCTGATAATTTTTGTAAAAAAAAGGTGTATTGTGCATGTCTTTTACGTACCTTAAATACTAAATGATTAAATCCTATTTTTTATTGTTTATATTATTATTAATAAAATGAAACAGCAAATTACAGAAAATGAGGAAAATCTATCTTTTTGGGGAAAATGCCAAGGTGTTGATAGTGACGTAAAAATATTTTGTTATCACGATTTTGGTGTGAAAAGTGTTAATATACTGCCAAATATACGCAACATTGTTATGGACTTCATTATATACTACTCAAAGTTTGATAGGGATCACGTTTTAATGCAGCATAAAATTTTGACAAATTATTTAATGAATCCAAAATTGAAACAAAATGAGGGAAAATATATCATTCAAAAACTCTTTTATTCCTAATGTCAAATGTCAACGCATCCACGCGTGGCTAAAACGAACGTCTGGGCACCCCAAAAATTTGACGTAACACAGGTGATTTTAGCAGACTGAATTTTCACATTGTTTTTAATTTGTTGTTTAAAACTTGCCTTATGATGCATATGATGTCCACGGGCATCAATTACAGCACAACATCTCCTTTACATGTTAGTAATCAGAGTCTTTATCTGATTTTGTGGAATCAGCCTCCATTCAGCAACCAATGCATCCTTGAACTCCTGTAAATTCCTGGGGTGCACAGGTCTGGCTGAAATCCCACGCTGAAGAATGTCCCATGCACGCTCAATCAGATTCAGGTCCAGTGATCAAGCAGGCCAGTCCATATGAACGATTGTCTCATGTTCCAGATAGGCGTTTGTGACGGGTGCACTCTATTTTTGTCTGTTGCGTTTCTTTATTCCTTAAGTATATATGAGCCGGGGCATGAGATTTCCAACAATGTGGTATGTGCGACCAACAAAGTCTCAGATCAGCCTGCGCATACGCGCAGACTGATCAGAGCCTTTGCTAGTCCCTTGAAGATTCTATGAGTGTTAAGCTACTGAGTGAACATCATTTGGAGGTTTTTAGCTTAAAAGGAGGCTGCACAGGCTCGTCTGAGTCTGGGGATGGACTTTATCGTCCATCAGAATACATTCTTGACCAATAGAACCCATATATGGCCTCACAAACTGATTGAGAATTTCATTGCAATAACTCAATGCCGTCAATGTTCCGTTTTCAATAGCGTACAGGTCAGTTTTTCCGTTGACGTTAATGCCTTTCCAAACCATGAATGAGCCCTTGCCATAACAGTCATGCTCTGACACATTCAATTAATCAAATCTCTCTTTGGGCATTCTCCACACCATCTGACGTCTACATGTATCAGTAGAATGGAGACAGAATCTGGACTCATCAATGAATAGCACTGGCGTCCAGCCAAGAATAGTCCATATGACGTGAATTCTGTAAAAGTCTAACCAGTCCTACACGTGTTGTCTCATCAACGGAATGCATAAAGTGGGTCTCATTGCCTTCAGTCAGAACTCATGGAGTCTGTTTCTCACTGATTGTGTAGATATGTTGGCACCACTTCCGTTCCTGAACTCGCTATTCAAGGACGTAGTGTTATGAAACCGTTGACGTCGAAACTGAATCAACGAAAAACGGCCCTGACGTCGAGTTGTTATTCTGTCTCGTCCTC
Source organism: Loripinus fragilis (assembly GCA_964019695.1). NCBI lineage: Eukaryota > Metazoa > Mollusca > Bivalvia > Lucinida > Lucinidae > Loripinus > Loripinus fragilis. The sequence continues at coordinate 82,212,540 of OZ026520.1, read as the reverse complement.
CGCCATGTCTGTGTGAAGGAACTCTGTAAGTTAGATGACGATTCGACATTCGAAATATCACACTCTGTGACACATTAAGAATCCTAGCAACACGACGTTTGAAGATGCCAGACTCCAACATCCGACGCCAGGGTTCATTTCTTCTGGATTTAAACGATTTCTAAACTGTCTCCGAGGCATTTTCAGGGGACAGGAATCAAATTAAATCCTTTTTACGGTTAAAAAATGGAAAATGACAATTTTGATACGCCAGTTGGTATCCAGAGTTACGCAAAATTTTGAGGGTGCATGAGTTTATTTACAAGATGTGCAACGTGTACACTTTCGTGAGTACTGCAAAGTATACGAGTTGCTACTCAAGGCATTATTGAATATAGGGAGTGAATACCCGGCCATGATTTTGTACATTTACAATGCAAATTTTAAACTATCAAACTTTGAGTAGTATATGACGATCCCAAAATCTGTAAAGCAATAGTAGTTTATCGATTTTAACACATGACGTTAAAGCACTCCCAGGTGCAACGTCACATGATAAACGCCAATGTTGGCACATTCAGCGAGGCTAAATGTCTAAAATTTGATCTGAGTCTTTATCTAGTACAATACTTCGGTTTTTAAAACAGAGAATGCTCAGGAAAATTTGTGCTTATTCCACAGAATCGACTGAACCTTCATTACGATAAATACCAAAATTGTGTGTACTTGCTCAAATAATTTTTACAGATCCACCAGAAAAATGTCATTTAAATGCTGTTTCACTGGTCTACTAATAGTGAACCCAGACTGCATCCTACCTAGTGAGGACTTCAAACATATGAGTTAAAACTGTAGATAAAAACTTACAACAGTTTTGTAAATGTGACATGTCTCTACATCCATTGATTTCACCATATACATCAAAACTGAGGAGGCATCTTAAAGATGGTGAAATGCTTTCTCCTTGGAAACAGTAGAACTGCTCAGAGAGTGATGATGATGTGATTTCAAAATCTGAAAAAAAAGAATATAAGTTTATATATTCGTTAAGTAATAGTTGTACAGTAAGACCTGTGTAAAACGGCTGCTATAAAAATGGTTTTCAATACCAATTATCCCTTAATGCAGGTCAAAAAAGTATTGCAGAATGCTCCAATGGGAGCATTCTGCAATACTTTTGACCTTCACTCAGTTACCATTTGTCATTAAGATCTTTGTTTTGTCTTTTTTTTCAGTGGCAGTTTTACGCAGGTTTTACTGTACGATGATTTGTATGTCTATGCGTGGAGATAATCGACAAAGAGGAAAATGAGTATGATAAGGAAATGCCACAATCACACACTGCAGAGCAACCCGCAGCATCCTGAGGAAGAGTCGAGGAACACTAAAAGACACATGACATCAGTAAAACAATCAAAGTAAATGCCCAGCGAGTTGATTGCAAAACCTAGAAAAGACACTAAGTGCTGCGTAACAAAATAGGGACCAAGCACTGAATTAACGTGTTGATTTTTCCTGTACAGGTGGAAAGGTGGACAACAAAATGTGGTGTTTGATATGGCTCTGCATTGTTTGTCTACGCCCCATAAAAAGGACATTAGGCATATTTATTTATTTATTTATACAATATTTCAAGAGGGTGACTGATTATAATAAGGATGAATAATGAAGGTTAAGTCAATTCTGTGGTATAGCATGTATATATTGCTATACTACTAAATTCATACATTTGGTATTCTTATGCTAAGTTATGTATCATATTGTTTAAATATCTGAAGGTTGTTTTGCAATTGATTGTATACGTTATTTTTTGCAGTGAGGTAGTTTATCATGCAAATGATTTAAGAAGAGAATATATCACTTAAAATCATTTAAATGTATACTGCTCAAATATGATAAGGGTCAAGATTCATCCTGTGTGCCATTTTTATTACGTATGGTTTAGAATTTTGTTAACAATCTTAATCTATTTTTACTATCTTAGAGCTAAAAAACACTTCATTACAGTAAACACTTATGATATATGTCTTCAATGAATGAAACATGTTAGATAATCAAATTTTAAGCAGTACATGTATATAGATAACATATAAACCTGATAGATAGTAGATTTAGCATAAATATACACATACATATATATATATCAGCAATTGTGCTTAAAGTCAAGTAACATTACGTGATTGGTTAATATATTCTTAGGAAGAAAACTAATGTGATCAGGAAGTGTGACCAATCACAAATTATTAACAATTACTAGAACAAACAACACATTGCAAAACTTATGGCTGCTAATCTGCAGTATAGAAAAGAAAGCACATACATATGACATATAGGCCATACAATGGTAACATGGGGTTTTGATATAATCTGTGGTACACATGTTGCATCACCTCGAAAGATGGTAGTATCCATCAACTTCCAATCTCTTCCAGATATGGTTCTGGGAGGGTACCACCACCATTCAGCGAACAGCTTACTTTGATTTAGGCATTTTTTTTTATTTATTATTCATTTAAAGGTTCATGGATTACACAATATGGTGTGGCTCTTTTTTTCTCCATTAGATTTGCCAATTTTTATAATAATACAATTTAAAATAGTAGTGTGTGTACAGGGCTGTCCATCAATAGCACAACTGTCAGGTGAGTGTACTGTAAATATGAAGGAATCTGTTGTAACAGTATGTATGTGAGTTTGATCATAAAATCTGCGTTTGTTTGTAAAGACCCTAAAGAAGGTGCAGAATATAGATGCATTTCATGCAGGGTGTGCGCTGTTTGCCAAATACAAACAATCCTTTGAATCATGGATACACAATTTTTCAAACGTCTTACATGTGAATACTTAAATTATAAAATGGACAACCTCATCCTTATAATGATCATGGATATGGAAATTTCTGTTAGTTAGCCCTTTGTATTTTGATAGATTTTCCCATACATATTGCTACAATAAGTAGGGGACTGTCCTGTGTGAACGAGGGTGATCCAAGAAGTAATGTGACACATCCATAACTTCGTAATGTATGCAGACCCAGCTTTGAAATACGACCAATAAATAAGCGTGTATATTTGCATTTTGCATGTGTAATGTCACGAAGTCCCAATGATGGGTTACAATCTAAGGAGGATTTGATTCGCCAAACCAAACTAAACATGGCCCCGAAATTTGTTGAAAATTTCATTTTTCTTTGGGGTATAGGAGAAAGAAATGATGCCTACAATTTGAAATTATCGCTTATATAATGAAGCAACAGATGTATTGTGTTTATAATATCTTATGTTTGAAAATCCATAGAGCAGCAAAGTAATATTGTCGCCACGTGCTTTTCTATGTTGTCTAGCAACACCAGACGACAAAAATAGCACAATATCGGCCTGGTTTGAAAAAGACCATATGTTTGATGCATTTCTGGCACAGATAAAAGGGTATATATGGGTTTGTATGTCTATACACTATTTATCTAAGTCTTAAAATTCAGAAAATAATTCTTTTAAAGAGTTCACCCATTTGGGCTACCAAACTTCGATATTTCAGAGACTGGGACTGTTTTGAGCTATCAAAAATGACAAATAATCCAGGGGGTGCAGATAGTAATATCTTATTTACTTATGTGGCGCTAAGCTAATCATGCTGTTTTCAATATATCTATTACAGGGGTAAATGCACTTTCAAATGAAATGATTATTGACATAATTTTGCTGTGCGTATAGCGTATAGCACAAAATTTCATCTTGAAAATTAGTTTTGAAGCATGGCCAAGGTCGTTTACCTTGCATTCTCTTGTTGCTAGGCAACAGGTATTGCCATGTGATTTACCAAAAAAAGTAATTGAATCTCAAAGAATCGATAATTGATCACAATATACATGTAAACCATTTTTAAAAATACCAAATGTGGAAGAAATTACAGATGGGTTCGCATTACTTCTTGGATCACCCTCGTACTTTAAGAGGTCACAGGTAAAATTTTCTATATTACGATGTATTTCTGTATCTGAAGGTTGTTTCAATCTTAAGCAAACATTGCAGACCCAGATAAAATGCAGCATTATGCTACATTTTATCTGGGTCTTCACTGTTTGCAAAAGTACCCATTGAGGAGTTTCCAAAATACAAAGGGTTAATTAGGTATCATTTTGGGAAGAGTGTGGTAGAGAAAAATATTGAAAATTACAAAGGTTAATCTCACCTTCTTCACACACTAAAGGACCGACAGTTATACGAAGCTTCTGATTTGTTGTAAGTGCGGTAAATTCAACAGATTTAATTGGTAGTTTATGGTGATCTGTTATATAGCCAGAGTCTGTTTTCCAGTCATGAGCCCCTGATTCATACCAATCCACTTGTGTATTAGAACATAGACATCTTAAATAAAAAAAAACAATGCGAATTAAAATCAATGATATGTCATTGCTATGTTAAAGTGACATAATCATGTTATGTCACACATTGAGCAGCATATTTTGAAAGTGCTATACGCTTTTTTTAAATGTAAAAATGCAGTATAAATGGTGAGCAAGAAAAGGATTTGATTGTATTGATTCCTGATCTTTGCACCCTTACTTACTTTATTAATTGTGTGAGGAAGGGAAGAAAAATCTGTCCTTTTCAATCACCATCACTTGGCAAGTACATTTTTTCTATCCCCTTCTCACACTTATTCTTATAGTCTCGTATAGGTCTTCATGCGAGAAAACATGCCTTTGGGTTGCTGACCAACCCAGCTGCTCAATTACAGTGTTTAGCTAGATTATAAAAATTTAAATGAATCAAGCCAAGCTATCACCATGCCTACTAGACATAGTATGGCAAATGCGCTGATCAGACTGCGCTGATGTCCTGGCTGGTCTGTGTCTTTGTTGTTTGCATGTAACAAAGTCAGTTTTTTTTCAGTTGAGGTCCATCTGGTAATACATTATGAAAAACAAAATTCCTTCCACAAGATAGACATAAGCCAACAATAAAGCTTGATTTGACAACTACTACAATCTGATTTGGTTGGCTTGTGTATTCTCTCTTCAAAGCTGTTACAATCTGGTGGTTGGCTTGTGTATCCTCTCTTCAAAACTTTTACTTTCTGATTTGGTTAACGTGTGTATTCTCTCTTCAAAACTGTTACAATCTGATTCGGTTGGCATGTGTATTCTCTCTTCAAAACTGTTACAATCTGATTCGGTTGGCGTGTGTATTCTCTCTTCAAAACTGTTACTATCTGATTCGGTTGGCGTGTATTCTCTCTTCAAAACTGTTACAATCTGATTTGGTTGGCTTGTGTATTCTCTCTTCAAAACTGTAACAATCTGGTGGTTGACTCGTGTATTCTCTCTTCAAAACATTTACAATCTGATTCGGTTGGTGTGTGTATTCTCTCTTCAAAACTTTTACTATCTGATTTGGTTGGCCTGTGTATTCTCTCTTCAAACTGTCACAATCTGGTCGGTTGGTTTGTGTATTCTCTCTTCATTGTAGTTTCAAAGAGATTCAACACAAGCCAACTAATCAGATTGTAGTTGTAGAAGAGAGAAAACACAAGCCAACCAATCAGCTTGAGGTAGTTTTGAAGACAGAATACACAAGTCAACCAATCTGATTTTAGTAGTAGAAGAGAGAATACACAAGCCAAGGAATTGGATTGCAGCAGTTGTCACAAAGTAGATTTCTGATATATCTGGCAATCCAATCCAGGGTAAATGTACTGACTCTCTAGAGCCTTGCTGTTTGCAAACACACTGGATTGAAGAGAGAATCTGTCATTGCACATTCTCAGTGTAACAAAGAAATTTACAGAATAATAACATATTTACACAAAGCAAAACAAAACAACCTGGCCAAGTAGATGACCCTTTAATTGAGGTCTTCTCAAAATGGAAAAGGCTACTACTCAAAGGCTTTCCAGAGAGGACACTCTTTTGCATTTTGGCGTTGTATCTTATAATATGGGAAAGCAATATCTCAACGTTACATGGCCTTTTTTGAATTATTTAATTTTTGTTATGTTCATACTTTTTGGGAGAAATTGGCATTCAAATGAGCCTAACGCATACACAGTGTATATAATTAGTACTTTTGTCTTCCTGTCTCATGAACTTAATATATATATTACCTGTCTACATCACATTTATTAACATAGGGGCATGAGCAGCTATCTGTTTGGTCGGTGTTAGCTGTTCTGGTCAACGTTTGTCCTCCAATCCAAATTATATATGCACCATAGAACAAACAATCTATTTCTAGTCGCTGTTTGCATTTTGCTTGGTTAAGTAGAGCTTGAATGTGCTGCGTTGTTGCTCCATACGTGAACTGAATAGTGTTGGATTCTGTGGTCAAGGTCGCTGTAATTGGTGATTCCTTGGTATGATGAACTATGGTCTCTACTGAGTCTGATCTGTCATGTTTTATGAATTTGCATTCTGCATTCATAACACCTTAAAATGTAAAAAAGGGCATTCATCAACTCTTATTCCTGTCCAATGAACCCTTTTACTACTGAAAATCCCTAAATGGGTGCTTTGGCAAACAGTGAATACCCAGATCAAATGCAACATCATTTAATCAGGGTCGACACTGTTTGCTAAAATTTAAACAAAAAACTTCAAGGTCAGAATGTTTTATACATCATAGTTTTAAAGCTGCATACTCTGTAACTATGAACATTTTTCGAAAAATTTTATTTTCTTTTTAAATCATTTGCAAAAGTAGAATTAAGCTATGTTTTCACAATAAAATGTTCAGTACGGCTGAAAACTGCATGGAAAAGTGAATTATCTTATCAAATAGGTGTTTTTTTTCTTGTTGGTAATTATTTGCGTCCCTCCAATAGTTCTAGACCGTTTAATTTTAACATAAATGCAGTTGTTTTGATAGTGATAACTTGTTAAGATTTACGAAAATGGTAAAATGTTTACCTGAATTTGAGTATTTTTACTGTGTTCTTGAAAAATAAAAACATTATTTTTAAAATTAGAAGATCAAAAGTAACAGACTATGCAGCTTTAAAACTTTTACCTATGGCCCCTAAGGGTATAAAATGTATCACTTTGCGTGGGGGAATCCATTAGAATACATCTAGTCAATATATAGGCTAGTACATAAGAATTTGGTACTTACTACATATATGAGCCGCGACATGTGATTTCCAACAATGTGGTATTTTGACATGTGTAGACTCTGACGAGCTTGTGCAGCCTCCTTTTAAGCTATGAACTCCAAATGATGTTCAGTCAGTAGCTTAACACTCATAAAATATTCAAGCGAATAGCAAAGGCTCTGATCACACTGCGCGTAGGCAAAGCCTGATCTGAGGCCTTGCTGGTCGCACATACCACATTGTTGGAAATCTCATGTCGGGGTTCATATAATAAATGCCTATTTTTTGGTTTTATTCTTTACGTTCCAGTCAGCAGCTATGGTCATGTCAGGATGGTAAGTTCACATAGCCACACTTTTTTGCTGGGAATGCTTGATAAGCAGTCAACCGGTACTTCCTGCGCATACTTTCTCTAGTAATAATAATTATAATAATAAAACGCCCATGCTGGTTTATTCAGTGAAGCTTATGGTCTAATAATTTATATGGTCATCTACATACAAACCTTGTGTTATGCAAGCAGTGAAGGTTGTGACAAGTCTGTACAAACATGTGTATGCCAAGACTCACCTGAGCCTCCACTGCTCAATTATGCAATAAGAACTGAAATCTTCTGCAATGACAAAATTAGTGCATCCTTTTGTTTTGCATACTACAATGTTATTTGGTGGTGCCAATGAAGATAGTGATATTACGGAAACCATAATGATTAAAACATTTATATGTATAAACGCTTGGAGGCATGCACAAACACACATACACTTGCATAATATGTTTCAATTTTAGCGCTGTGTCATATACGATACCTGTTTCATGTTTATTTGAACAGATTTGAATTTTACTTTTGGCTGTTGCATATAAACAAAACAAACCAATTTTGCTTTTTCACGCATAACGGACGTGTCCCTGGTATTGCCAAATAGACAATATGGCAATTTAAAGCATAGCCATAACATGGTGGCTCTAATTACATCCCCACCCCCTTTTAACTGATTTTAAGAGCTAAAACGGAAGTATCTTCTAAGAAAATACATATTTAAGTGTGAAATTTTGCTTAAGTTTAGAGGCACACTCAGTCTATTATTAGAATGAGAAACAGCCTATGTGTGCCTGTTTTTGCCTGGAAACTGGGCTAAATAAGTACTTCCATACAAGTGCACAAATGGGTATCTAATGTATAAAATGTGTCTTGGAAGAAGTTTGTAAAGTAAATTCTCAAAACTAACAGCCAACTCGATTTCTAAGATATTTTAAGTATCTATTGCCTATAAAACTGATCACCAAATATTGCATTTGAGTATTTTGCATAGCTTTTAGTGTTGCTATGGAAACTGTAAACCCTAAAATTTGATGTTCTAGTTGCTTCCATAAAGTAAATATCCAACTGGAATGCTTTATTTTCTAACAGAACATACTTTAAGCATCTATGTACAATATATAAAAAGGTTCCAAGAGAGAAGCTTCATATCCTTTAGAGAAATTGCCCGAGAAATATTAAGTGCATTTCATTTCAGACAGCATTTTTAAACGCTAAAAATTTGACTACTCATCTTCAGAGACTGTTTCAAACCAGAAAATAAAAATTAAGAACTAATTTCTTGATGACTGCGTATTTCTGGAGATTAGACTAATACATGGAAATCAATTATTACCCAATATAACGAGAAATAAATGAGTAACGGCATTTTCAAGTTTGTTCAAATAAACATGAAACACCTCTTGTATCTGTTGGATGATATTGTATTACATGTAAATGTATAAATCATGTTTATGTTTGAATTGATTCTTTATGGCCCAGTCAAAAAAAATCAGTTATGTTTGTACGGGTCTTCCTGCGTTGAACCAGTACTTAGCAAGGATTAATGTGTCTTGCTTCAGGACACAATGCAGTGACGTCGATGGGGCTTGAACCCGTAACCCTTCAATCTCAAGTCAAGCATTCTACCACTGAGCCACTGCGCTTCTTTTAATAACTTATGTTATTTAAATGGTTAACCTGAGTTGAATTAAGTCATGTTGAGTTAGCTTTAGTTGAGTACTTTGTTCTCGTTCGTTCCTTGTGAGATTATCCATACAACCTCATCATCTTTCACATCTGAGTAAATGATAATTCATGATCATATTGGAAAATAATATAAAGCATCAGTACTACGTAAGTGGTGAAACAACTCAGTTTTGAAACCTTTTATGAATAGTGCATAAATTCTCACATATGATTCTTTGCAGATCAGCAGAAAAAATATGACCAGGAAATGCAAAATGAAAGATAAATGTGCCGTCAAGATATTTATTGATAAGTTTAGTAATTATTATACTATTTTTTCATTAAACATAGGATCCAATAACAATTTCCATAGACACATACAGTAAGAACTAAGAAAAATATGAGGGTAGTCCAAGTATGACAGGCATTTGTAAACTTCTTAGCATGCTCTTTTAGCTCAGTAACCGATTTACAAACCCAATTTTGTTTGGTAGCATTTTAAAGAGCTATCTTTTCTCTGTGTTATGGCATAAATTTCATGATGATATTATAATTCAGACGCAAAAAATATTATTGTGAATATATGTACTGTTTGTATACTGGAAAACGCAAAATTCCAGTGGAAAATATAACATTCTACCTTTTGAAAAGTGTGCTGATTTCATGAAATTAGATAATTTTGTACCATTTGGTAGGTCACAATCTGATACAGTTATTATGCAATTGATAAATGAATAACTAAATACCGGAACAGCACTACAGAAACCGTCTAGAAAGCAAGGCAATGCGCTAATTTTGTTGACTAAAATTGCATGTCACAGTGCATATATTTTGAAAATATATAACCAACAGTAGTTTATAAATGCCATGCATTGGTATTTTTGTCAAGCGCACTTTATGCTCTTTGTATTGAAACCAAAATAAATTTTGTAAGCCAGAACAAAGGGTAGTTACTCTAATTATCTTCCCATGAGGCAGAGTAAGTTTATCTATGAGTTGACAATCTGGTTCATTTCGAATGAAAACGGTGGCAAACATGTAAGTGAAATACCTTGAGAGTAGAAATCAATCAATTTTGTGATGAATAACGTGATCCATAAGAAGTTCTTAAGCCCTCGACAAAATGTGGGGTAGGGGTAGTGTTATTGGGAATTATTTTCTTGAATACAGAACTAAAAAGCCACTCTTTTTGTGTGACAAATGATTTTTAAGCATTATTTGCTACAAAACATATACTCAATAGGCATCTTTAATGCTCCTGTAAGTGAAAAAAATTTATAGTAAAAGTATAAAGAAAAATTAAAAAAAAGTCCCATTCTTGAAAGTTTATCATTTCTCTAATAGTCAACTTTTTCCAAAAGTGAATCTGTAAGTCGTGCAAGCAGTGATCGCATAATATATTTAAATAAAAAATATGTTTGCACCAAATCGTTAATTTGTCAAACCATGATCAAAAATAAGGCCCCCAATTTTCCTTCGTTTTTTTTACAAATATTTTGTTTAAAAATTTCAGCCAGTGTATAAACCCTACCCATTTTGAGCATGCACTGCACGTGCATGCTGAGCCCATTTTGTCAATGATTAAACCGTCAAGTAGCCATTGAATACTAGTTTCCAAAAAAATATTATTTGATAGCATATTATCAACGCATTGTGGTGTTATGATGCAATAGTAAGAACTTTCCAAATGCCTGTAGACTTTTGTTATAGCACAACATTGTGTATCAGCAATTCTATGAAATTTGTATGTTATGTTTATATATATCTAGGACACATTTTGTAAAAATATGGATGGAATCCCAGTTTAGATAACAAAGTTATGAACCTTTGCTTGATGGTGTGTCAGCTGGCAAATTATTTGCTATATTTTCTGAAAGGGGTGGTTAAAGGTTTTGCATATACTCTTTTAATATAAGCTTTAACGGTATCAATTATTTTCATCTATCTGTTAAGTAATCCTTCTTAGTTTAAGTAATAACTAAATATTTAGTTTAGATATGTTTAGCAAACCAGAGGCGCGATTTTTTAGATTTCATACAAGACATCTAGTCTTTGTTGTAATACTAAAATAATTTTGCACAAAATTCGTTTTACGATACTAGTGACTATTCAGCCAATTATTTAACATTAAAAAATCATTAATTTATGTCTTTAATAAGTCAAAAAACATTAAAAGTTTAATTTTTGCGCTGTAGCTTTCTTATAATTTTTAGCATTTTCTGAAAAATAAAAATGGAGTAAGCATAATAACACTCCTATGAAATCAATGCCAATCGCGTGAAACGTTTCAAATTTTCAATACAATACCTTAAATAGTCAGTAGTTGAGGAGATAATGCATTGTATGAAATGCAACTGTGAAATTTAATTGAATGTACACTAATATTTGGACTAGATGAATCTCATTATAAAAAAATTAACATGTTCCACACAGGTAGACATACCGTCAAGTAAAGGTTCATAAATTTGTTATCTAAATTGTGATACAATCCATATTTGTACAAAATGTTTCCCAGATGTATATAAACACATCCTAAATAATCATAGAATTACTGATATACAGGCTAGTGTTATAACAAATGTCCACAAACTCGTATGTGGAGTATTGAATTACAATAGCGTCATATGCACAGAAATACAAATATTTAAGGTGTAAAGATATAACATCTTCTTTACCATCAGTTTTAACATCTGCACAAAAGAAAACAATTGTTGAAATTGTTATTTTGAGTACCCTCTAGAATATATTTTGGGTGACAAACAATAGTATTAATTTTTAATTACGTTATCTTAATTATAGGCTAGGAGCAAATGACAAACCAAATTTTTAAAGAGGAAAAAATGCCAGCAAAATCAATAAAAAATTTACTTTTAGTTCCTAAGTGAACAGGATAAATTCCATCTTTGAACTTTGCTTGTGATAGAGAATCAGCACATGTCTTCTCACTGCCAGATGTACATCTGTTTTCATCCTCATGAAGTTTACCATAGCAATCAATGAAACCATCACATACACGTGACTTAGGGATACAACGCTGATCATAGCACTGGAAACTCTGCGATGCACAGGCACCTTTGAACAAGAAACATTGAGTGAATACCAATAAGTATGACCAAAACATGCCAAATCTCAGATAACAGGCCTAGAGGTTATAAAACTTGAGTACAGTCTCAGACTCAAAATAAAGTGCAATGTTTGGCTGCTTGCGGACACATGATCATCCTATCTAATCCCAAAGCAGACACTTTGACAAACGATAAAGACTCAGATAAAATGCCTCTGAATGCACAAATATCTTGGTATCACATACAATGTAATAGTATCTTATTTGTCAATACATGTATATATACTGCTCAAGAAAAACCTAGCACGGATTTATATATTGTGGCGAGACCTAGATGAAAGTAAATTATTTTATCTGATGTAATAAATTAGTGTGGGGATCATAACATTTGTGTGTTTGTGTCCACCAGACAAAAGGTAATCTTGTTAGGCACGAGCAAATTGACTATACAAAAAATTGTATGTGTCGCAAATGTCTGACCTTTTGAGAAATTGGCCCTATTTTTCCTCAACAACATAAATTGCTAAAATTAAAATAAAAACGTTATCGCTGAAATCAATGTAAAAAACAGATAATTAGAGTCTACACCAATCGCTTTTCTAAACTTTAACACATACCAAATTACAATTTAAGCAGATACTTCATAACTTTAAATCATGTGTTCAAACATAATTTAATCTTTATTCATCCTATCAATGCTATTTACAGCCATGTTTTGACCAGCAAAATGCCATGTATTAATCAGGCAATTTATGTGCTGTTGATGCATGGCTTTTGCACTCAACATACTGACTTTATGCAATAGTAACTATCAAACATGGTTTCCAGTTTACACTAACATCTGCTAGACCCCTCGTGGTAGATAAAACAAACCTCACTTTTCATGCCCCGGTTTCAACACCACCCTCGAGGTCCAGCAGATGTAAATGCATATAAAACATGTCTGATCCCTATATTGAAAGCCTACATTGATCATAGGCGTATTGTGGCATATCATGCTTGCATTTGGCTAGGCTCATCATGGCTCATGTATAAAATGTAAAAGAAATATGTCAATTTGAAGATATATTTACGAAAGATAATATACCAAGCTTATTGGTAGTGACATAGAGGACAATTCACCTATAACCTTTAAAGACAGTAATAAATTAAATATTTTGAAGCAGATGGCACGTATTGTGCTATTTCTTGCTTTTGGGATTAAGTCTTGATATTTCATATTATTTGTCTGTTCAAATTTTTAAAGAAGCTAAAATTGAAAATGTTGACTGCTACAAATAATAGGCTCAATTTTAAAAATTAATTGTCTCGAAGTAACCCAGCTTACCTACTAGGTAATTTGCATTAACTTAAGTCATCTGTTGATTAAACTAGTTCCAAAAAGGTAGCAAAATGCTCTGCAAGCATCACATTTTATCACATTTCCCCTACTTGTTTAATAAATTCAATAAAACATGAGCATTTATTTAACATCCTACACATTTAAACCTTAAAGCGCAAAGAAAAAAATCATCTGAAAGTGTTGTCTGCTGAAGTCGTCTGCTGCAAATAATTGCCTAGCATTACTGACGAATTAAGTATAGAAGCAAACAGCGTGGACCCAGAACAGACTGCTCCTATAGGAGCAGTCTGATCTGGGTCCACACTGTTTGTCATAGAGGCTTATTAAACTTTTCAGCAGACGAGAAAGCAGACGACTTTTGTTGTTATTTACCACAGTCAGTTTCATCTGAAAGGTCCTCACAGTCGTGTTTAACATCACATCTTTGATTTTCAGGAATACACTGACCATTAGAACAACGCCACTCATTCACATTGCAATCAGGGTGTACTGTAAAAAGCCGACTATCAGCTGTTAACCCTTAAAACTAAAGCGCCACCAATAATTTTCAGCAGACGACAATTTCATTTTTTTTTTCAAAAAATAACAAATAACAAATAAGGCATGATGTTTCATGAGAATCGTCTGCTGGCAGACGATTCTCATGTAAAAGCATACCTTATTTTTATCGAAAATTGGGAAAGATGTCACAAAATTTGTCGTCTGCTGCAGTCGTGATTGGCACTTTAAGGATTAATTGATAAGCTCGTTAAACTTAGCATCCTTTTTGTGCGACATATGCAACAGAGCAGACCCAGAACAGGCACCACTAACGTGGTGTCTGCCCAGGGTCTCCCCTGTTTGCTAACAAAATGTTTTACTACAGTTCAAATACAAATGAAACTATCAACCAGAAACCCTTTAAATGAAAATAGACTGATCCAATTGATAGCAGTGGGAAATTTTATTCAGCTAAATGGGTTAATCTGCTGAACAAACTTCAAAATCAACTATTTAAATATGGGCCTTGTTGTGAAAAATCCTGAATTGTTACATATTCACAATTCCACGGAGATCCATGCATAGCCCAGCAAACTTATGGTCATTCCCCACCCAACACCCAACTTTTTCCCTTTATCCCTCATGCATTGATGTCAAGAATAATAATAAGTACTGTATATTGCTTGCCATAGCTATAGCCATTCTTACAATATGGGCCTCCACGCGAGAAAACCTGTCTTCGGGGGTTTGCGAACAACACAGGCCTAACCAGCCTGCGCATACGCCCAGACTGATAAGCGCCTTTGTTAATCACTTATCAAAAAGTACCATATCTAGACTTGCTTCGAGCAACATTTCAATTTTCTAGCTAGTCTCTGTAGCTGAAGAGACTGGTTTAAAACTCATTTTGTCAGAAACCCCGAAGACTGGTTTTCTCGCGACAAGGCCCATATATTGTATGATTCACCTTGCAACAGGAAATGACTTTTATATTAGCTTCAGCTAACCTTCAAATCCTGTACCGTTATATATTTGATTAAATTGTTTTATGATTGTCAAACTACAAATAAAATATTGTTTAAACTAACAACACTTCTTGATAGTCTATGTAGCTGAGTAGGCTGGATTGAGCCATACCTGGTTGAAAACCCAACTTCAAGCATTCGCGCACCAAAGCCCATATGTCCCGCGACAAGAGATTTCCAACAATATGGTATGTCCGACCAGCAAAGGTTCAGACTAGCCTGCTTATATCTGCAGTCTGATCAGAGCCTTTGCTAGATGCTTGAATATTCTATGAATATTAAGCTACTGACCAAACAGCATTTGAAGTTTCTAAGCTTAAAAGGCAGGCTCTTTTGAGTCTACATTTGTCAAAATGCCGCATTGTTTGAAATCACATGTCACGGCTCATATAATGTTTAGTTTTACATTGGTCAAGAACCGTATTTTTTCTAACTAATCAGCTACAAAATGTGTGTCCGGTGGCCAAAATAACTGGCTTTTGAGTCAGAATAAAAATTGCTTTTCTGGATCTATGTCAAACTAACCATTTTATGGAGTTTGTTGCGAGAATAATTAAAGAATATTTTTGAAATTATTCATTTTTATCTGGAGATCCCCAGCAGGCACATAACAACAAAAAACGCCCCATCGACGTCAAGACGTCGCACTGACATTGAACTATTGTTGGTTTAACCCCGAGAGCGCCAAAAAAAATGCAAAAAAAATGTCGTCTGCTGAAGTCGTCTGCTGCAAATAATTGCCTACCATTACTGACGAATTAAGGATAGAAGCAAACAGCGTGGACCCAGAACAGACTGCTCCTATAGGAGCAGTCTGATCTGGGTCCACACTATTTGCCATAGAGGCTTCTTTAACATTTCAGCAGACGAGGAAAGCGGACGACTTTTGTTGTGATTAGCGCATTAAGGGTTAAGATTGAGTGTCTGCTGGGTCTAGTTTAATGTACAAAAAGTTACCACAGTCATTTTCATCATCCCCATCTTCACAATCTCTCTTAAAATTGCATAGAAGACTCAGTGAAATACACGAACCATCTAAACACATAAAGCTGTTGGGGCCACACGAAACATCTGAAAAAGACAAATGTACTAACGCGGGTGGGCATAAGTGGAAGTACCACTAATACCGTTAACGTAAAGAATTTCTAGCGATAAGGCGAGCAATCTCCCTAAACGAGACGTTCGTTTTATTTTGTTGAAATAACGACTGGAGAAACTAGGCACATTCAACAAATATATATAGACGAGCCGTCGATGCACCATTGCCCCCAATTTGTATATTTAAAACGGGGTTTCCTTCATGCATGTAATAACTCTACTTCTTATTGAATGATAATTTATTTCGATCATCAACCATGCTTGTTATTCAGTAACATATATGGGAACTAGACCGTTAAACATGGAACCACGCTATGTACAGTAAAACTATTTATACAGTTGATGTACAATAAAAACGACCATCTTGCAAAGTGGTCTATTTTTGTCAGATATTTAATGTCTTCTTTCGCTGATACAACCCCTTTCCCCCCTAGACCCAAGACGCCATTTACATATGTTATATATTTGTATAGCGACATTTAATTGTCCAAAGGGCATCTTGGGTCTAGGGGGGGAAAGCATCTAAAAACAAACTGAAAGACGCCAGTTCATCTTTTCAATGACAAACGTCACAATTTTAAGTATATTTCGTACGCATGCGCAGAAGGGATACCGCAAAGTTTTGGAAATGAAGGGCAATTATATCCCTAATATTTTAGCACTTTCACTTTTTGAAAACATGCAAAGGATTTACTAAAACTATCGTATAAACGGAACCCAGTCTAAAGACGTAAAATGAGGGGTGGGAGTAGAAAGCGCAAGTTTTCACGGCTTTGTAAACAATGGCTCGCTTTGGAACCTTTTTTGATGCTTTTTATGCATATTTTACTACCGAAACAGTCCAATTTTAAAAATATTAGGGCAATTTGAAAATTAAGGTTTTGTAATCATGTCAACTAGGGAAAATATACGCCTTATCGCTAGAACTCCTTTGTTCCTTCGTCACATCTGGGACCTTTCGCGGAAGTGTCATTGTCACAGAAAAGCCAATCAAAGGTAGGTACTCTCGCTTGTTTTGATTTTTTCTGGGTTTGATTTGGTTATGGTTCTCATCTCAAAGCATAGCATTTTTCAACATCGCGTTTGGCCTGTTTAGCAAGGTAAATTATATCTTAATGGAATAGCATTGCCAGATTTTTACATAGTTAGCTCATTTTTTTACAAAAAATCAAAACAAGCGAGAGTACCTGCCTTTGTTAGGCTTTTCTCTGACGATTCCACTACCACGAAAGGTCCTGGATGTGGCGAAGGAACAAATTAAGATTAACGGGATTTCCCGGTAGTTCCACTGATGCCCACCGTAGACTAAACAAGACAGATTTTTATTTAGTTATTACAGATAGTGAGCGCAAAAACGATATGCTTGAACAAATATAGCAAACTAACTGCAATATATATAGAGAGTACTAGGTGATTGTCTTTTGATATCAAGTTAACCAGGCAAGGTATTGAGAACGCTTGTTTACATCGGGAGGCTTGCCCAGCGACTCAACAAGCATTCTCAAAGCCGAGCCTGGTAAACTTGATATCCAAAGACGCAAACCAGGTACAATATTTATCATGTTGCCCATTGTTTCACTCTTCAAACTAGTGATTATGACGTTATTTTGTTATTTTTGTGTTGATTCAGCGTCAATAGCGACTCATTCAAAATTTGCAGCGTCATCATGACCTGATAAAGGCTCATGCCGTCAGATAGATGACGTTTATCAGGCAACGTGAAACAATGCAATTAATATGAGAGGTAACTGATAATGCTCAAAACCGTTCAGATTAATCGCAAATTGACTGTGATGTAGCTTGGTCTGTTTTGGCAATTTTCTTATGATTTTGTCTCCTTTTTGTTTTGTGCCATTGAAAGTTGTTGCAGTGTCACAAACAATTTATCTTACCATTGTTAAACACGTTTTCTGGGTGTTAGAATATATACAAACTGGCTATCATTAATAATACAGGGAAGAGGCAGAGTATTCCAAAGTAATGTTGCCATATGGATGATTAAGACATTTCAGGTTTTGAAGGTACATTGTCGTATAATAAGCCTTCTACTAAATCATCTTGAAAAATTATGAATTTAATTGATTTCTGTATCCTACTGTTAATAGTTTAGTATGGAATTATGGAATGTATTTGGTTATACGTATAACTTCCATTGGGGGCTTACATATTTACAAACAACCATTAATTATATACACATAATTTAACCTCATAAGCGCACTGAATATATACTATTTTCAAGATTATATAGCCATTTTTGAAAAAAGTGTACAGTCAGATCAGCTGGCTTCTGATGAAGCCAGCTGATCAGGAACTACGCTGGTTTTTAAACAAAATGCTGAACCCATGCATAAATAATGAACATTCACCACAAAAATGATTTGCTGGTAGAAGTTAGTACACTGTTATATAACTTTTATCTTATTGAAGAGCATGGTTATATCTACATCAGGATATAGCCAGTTTACGAAAATCTATTCAACTTGTGTTCAGCATTCCATGTATAAGTCTGATAATTAGGTGTACACGTGACCAATACTGTTTTGTGTTGTATAATATATAGGATAGACTAGAAACTAATTGTTAGTTTATGTCTAATAAAATTCTGTTCTGTTCTGTTCTGTTCTGTTCTGTAACCTATAAAATACTCAGTGTATGCTAAAAACGTAGTGTGGTATTTTAACTTTTGCTCTTTTTCTACAATTTTCATGCGCGGATCCAGGAAAACTTAGCAGAGGGGGTGCAACTTTAAAAACGTTTTTTTTTAGTTTAATGGGGGGGAGGATCCAAATACCACTATAAGCAGGCCATCAACGACCCGCCAGCAAAACGCCATTTAAATGGTGTTTCGCTGACGGGCCAATGATAGCCCGACATTGAATGCTGGATTGGTAGCTTTCTGATTTTAAAGGGATCCGGACCAGTATTGCTATGGAACTCTATATTTTTGTAATTTTCAGGGGGGGGGGGGTCCGGACCCCCTGTCCCCCTTCTGGATCCGCACATGATTTTTGACTCTTACCACAGTATTCATCACTCCCATCTGAGCAGTCGTTTGTACCATCACATGTAAAAGCAGCTAGGATTACTTCACCATTGGAGCAGTTAAACAGACTAGGTACAGTGTTGAATAATAAGTCTTCTTCTGAATCAATCAGTTCTCTGTTTGTAGCTAAACAATCAACATGTTATACAATTACATGTATTATAAACAGCATAAACTTCACACTATACATTATTATTGCATAAAAAGCCATGTCATCCCCTATTAACAGCCATGTTTTAACAAGTGAAAACCTGTGTATTAATCAGGCAATTCACTTGATGTGATACACGGATTTTGTACTTTATGTAAACGCATTCTAGTCTGTCAAAAATTGATGTCATCAACAGCAACGTGCATAGGAATCCACGTAATCAAGTGACATTAAGATGATGCAAGACGTTGCATTGGAACATGCATTTTCAAAACCTACGAATCCTACATGCTTTTGCGCGCCATTATAGTAATACAAAAATGAACTTTTCCATGTGTTTTTTCCAACGTTTTTAAGTGACAAATTGACTTTATGCAATATTAACGATCAAACATGTTTTTCTGGTGCACGAACATTTGCTAGACCCCATAGGGAGTCCTTGAATCCCTCACCCTTAGGCTGGGGTTTTAACACCACCTTAGGGGTCCAGCAGATGCTAATGCTTAGAAAAACATGCTTTATCACTGTAAACAAACACAAGAAAAACGTGCATGTTTAATGGATAAATCTCATTAAACATGTTGCAATCAGATGTCTACACCCTTGTGAAAAAATATTCCATGACTGTCAATCTCATTTTTATTTTATGCTCCACATAAGTGTATTTGTAAACAAAAACTAAAAATGAACACAATTTAAATATAACATTTCAAATGAAACATAAATCTTGTGTGCGTTTTTCAGTTTCAGTACCTAGTTTACCTTTTCATGTCTGTATCAAAGTGAGGAAATTTTGCAAAATATAACATTGCTATGGGCGTGAATATTACAATACTTGCCTTATGATAAACATCAATATCCATTCATAAATATAATCAATTTAACCTGTTACTCACCAACTGTGCTTGATGTGTACAATAGGTTCTTTATACATATAAAGGGTCTAGGCCACAGGTTAGTAATTCACATAATAAATGTTCAATGAGCTTCATTTAAATAAGATTGAAAGCAAATAGTGCAGACCTTGATTAAATGCTACATTCCTTGTTTCTTAAGGTACCATTTATGGATTTACAGTATACAAAATGTTAGGAGCCTAAACTATCTTTATACCACCCTTACCAACTTTAGCACGAAATATCTTGTGATGTGCAAGGTCTACACTGATGTAGGTTGTATAAAATAGTTATACCATGTTTGTCCACCTGTACGTAAGATAATCCACTCTCTAAAGCTCATGGATTATCTCCACATACAGGCGGACAGCCCATGGTTTAACTATTATATAAATGATGAAAGCCTTAATTGATTTATTATATTACTTTACCATTTAGTGATGTATTTGCATCAGTTTCACAGATATAGTTATAGATCTTATCATAAGAACATGCAACATCATGCCAGTTCTGTGTCGAACGAATGCTGTAAAGTCGCAAGACTGAACATCTCTCATTGTCACCACCATCAGGCTGTGTTTCTCTAACATCATCATGAAACCTGAAATTAAAGTGTTTAATCAGGTTATGTGATGTATTTTATAGAGCATCAAAACCCTTTGTATACGAATCGATTCTTCCTTCTGGTTTGATAAATAAACTTGAGATAATACATTGTACAAGGGGCTATCCAGAAGTTCGTGGGCAAACGTAAAGAATTTAACACAAATGGTTGGATTCATCTGAAAATTTACAAGTATATATTTTGATATCACTTTGAACGCTATTCAAAATTTCATAGAAAAATATCAACATATAAGTACTTTACAGGCAATTGACCGTTGCCATGTACAACAATGTTCGGCACTTAAAAATTTCAAATGACGTCTTCGCCACGTCAGTTCTTCTCAAAGTACACACCTTGCGACACTGTGCACTTGCGATGTCTCTCTATCCACTGACGATATACTAGATCAAACCTCTCCATTGGATAAGAATACAGGATTCTGGTTGATTCCGATCTTAGTTTATCCAAGTAATTAAAGTGCTTGCCTTTCAACTCGTCTTTCAATTTAGGGAACAGTGCGAAATCATACGGCGCGAGATCTGGTGCATATGGTGGATAATTTCTCCTTCTAGTTGAATTTTTATTGTGGTCTGCACTTCCTGTGATGCATGGGAGGGGGCATTGTCCTGATGCAAAATGAACCCTCTGTCATATCTGTCAGGTCACTTCCCAGCTAATGCTCCCATGAGATAACGGTGAAGAACCTTTGAATAATACATGGAATTGACTGACTGTCCTTTGGTACAGCATGACTCAAAATTACTCCTTTTATGTCGAAGAACACTATGAACATGTGTTTTCCCATGGACCTGGACATCTTTGCCTTCATTGGAGGGGGCGAATCACTCGACTTCCACTGACTCAACTGCTGCTTTGTTTTGGGATCATAATAGAAGAGCCATGTCTTATCAGTTGTGATTATCCAATTTAGAGAAGCGTCTCCTTTCTTTTCAAACGGTCTTAAAATGTCTTTGAATCCATGACCCCTCTCTCCATCTCATGATTCTTCAGTAACCACGGAATCCAACTGGCACTCACTCTACGTATGTTTAATTCATCTTTCAGTATCCTGTTTACTGTCGCGTAACCCATGTCTAATTCACTGCAAAGTTCATGCATAGTTACGCACCGGTCCACATCCAGACGATCCTTCACCAACTTAACATCACTTGTTCTGGATTTGACACAGGGCGGCCACATCTGCCATCGTCCATTATCGTTTCCCGTCCTTCACTGTACCGCTTATGCCATTTGTATACCAAAGACTGCACAACGGATGGCTTTTTTGTCGATCTATTTAACATTTCCATTGTTTGAACTGGTGTATGCCCAAGACCCACGCAGAATTGAATAATTGCTCGTTGTTTTAACTTTTCTTCAGACAACATTTTCACGTAGAATCAAGTTTACCACTTGAATTCAAAACTCTCTGTTTTTAGAATGGGTGCGCGTAATGTATAATGAAAATGACGTATATATGAGGTTTTCAACCGCTAACGACGTCACGTCAGTTATAAAACATTTCCCAAGGAATTTGAAGAAAAATCATGAATCTAATTAATATGAAACCAAAATCATTGTTTGAAAATTTGCGGTGTGGCACTTGCCGTATATGCACGTTGCTATGGTGACTGTAACTTTTGTATGAACACCCAAATCTATTTTATTTATCACTTTTAGGTGCTTAAGTTATGAATGTATAAGATGTGAAGCTTTCGTAAAAATACGATAATGCACGAAAAAGATATTCAGTTTGTCCACAAATTTCTGGATACCCCTCGTACATATCAGTCTGTTTTATAGTTTTCAAAGCATTGTAATATTTATGTCTGAATATCTTTATTACATTTACAAACAGTGTTGACCCTAATGAAATGCAGCATTATAGCATGTGCATTATGCTATAATGCTGCATTTTATCTTGGTCTTCACTGTTTACAAAACAAAAACCGTTTAGGGGTTTTAAGAGTACAAAAGGCTAAGCAAGTAGTTGCAGTATTATGCAGCACGTTTAACACATTGCCAAGTGAACATAAACTTTTGATACTAACCAAGAAGTAAATGTTACTGGTTTTCCATCAGACCAAACCATATCAGTATAGACACCTCTACTTCCAAGGAATTTTAGACCTGTAAAATAGATAGAATTCTCAGGTTACTTTATACTTGCTTTTCATCGTTGGTTAGCTCCCTTTCAGGATAAGCGAGGTTATCATTGGAATGGCGGACAGAAGATGAGCTAATCACCGAGGGTAGACCAGTCTAACGTTACATTTATTATTAAGCCTACTGATTCTGAAATGTGTGGTTTATGACGAAATAGTAAAATGTTATTTGCACACCAGATAGAGATTTCTGCTCTTTCTACTAATATAAGAAAATTCGATCTCACAAACCCCTTCACAACCCGTGGTAAAAAGAATCCTTTAATCACGTGAGGATGGGATAAAAAGATATGTCCCTCAGAATCACATCTTGTCATCACTCAGCAAGCCTAGTGATGACAATTAGTGAACCCAGGTATGGATTACTCTATCCCTACTTTACACTTATAAAACATTCATATATACTTGTATAGTACTGTTTGATTTTGTGGAAAAAATGTACACATTTTAAGGTAGCAAAAAGAAATGTTTTGGGGATGCCATGGTTTGGTCTATGATCTGCGATTGTAGATATTTTCTCATCAACCTTACTTGCTTTAGACTTTTCTGTCGCATGTAAAAGGGATGTGTTTACCAAGTCCTGTCCATTAGATGAAGGCACTTATTATGAGTAAGGTAGTCAGTCTTCAAACAAAAATGTCCAGCTAATCAATTTTCTAATGTTGGTATAACTTGTATCCAGTCCCTTTGTTTATACACAATAAAATATGTTTCATGGAGATTGATAATGAAATAATTTCTTTTTTAACAGCTTAGTCAAGCTTAGAAAAAGTGTGGTCAGGTGATATAACCATCTCGACATGACTGTTATGTAAAAAAAACTAGATGTTGCAATTTTTATGAAAAATAGAGGCATGTTGAGAATTATCAATAGGAGAATGGAATGTAACCATATCATGACTACTTTTTTGCAGTTTAGGTTAGCCAAACCAGTTGACACAACAGTTAATTTTGATATCTCACTATTATGTGGTAAAGGTATACATGCTCCTGCTGCTCTTGGAACCCACTGCCATTCTTTTCCAGCTTCACAATTTCTCTCGACAACACCCATCACAAAGGCACATTTTGTGGGGAAAACGTAGAAGCAGATGTATGGATCCCATGTGCAGTATACTATGACAGTATTACAGAATCTCTTGCTATTTCCCCAACAAAGTTTGATCAACAAATCTCCCAACAGCTCCACAATGATTTTGCAAGGGATGAAGTCCATCAACTACATCAATATGGGCCAGAAACCTGAGTCAGGGTAGCCGATCAACCCTTATCCACGCTGGCTAAGAAACTTCATTGGAAGCATCAACTGACAGAGCATGGCGAAGACTCATATCAAGTGACATTGTGGGCAATGCACACCGGTTGAGAAGATGCTTTGGGATGTGTCTGGCGACTGGTTGGTGACTGGCTGGATGGTAGTGGCTGGATTACAGCATTCATTAACAGTGGTATCTTGACTAGTGGCAAAGCTCAATCATTCATCAGTATCCACCACATCTGCAGAACTCAGTACATGTGCATGCACCATGTACCAGTAGCCGCTTGGTACATGCTTATTTGTTGGTTTGATTTGATTCTTTACGACCCATTAACAATATTTCAGTTAAACAGGGACAGGTTCCTAGGTTGAACCAGTACTAAGCTAGGATGAATGTGTCCTGCTCAAGAACCACAACACAGCGATGCCGGTGAGGCTCGACCCTGGGGCCTCTTGGTCAAGAGTCAAGCACTCTACCACTGAGCCACTGAGCTCCCTACATGCTTATGAGAGAGGCTTATGATAATTATGTTGATAAAACGACAAATATTGATGATGCAGTATGGTTACTCTGCCACACGACGTATGGTTTAAGCAGTTTGCAGATTACTGACCTGGTTCAAGTCCATGGAGTTAGCTTTTCTTTCTTCAGTTTATAAAAGTAAGTAAGGGTGCAAAGATCAGGAATCGATACAATTAAGTACCACAGTCACTTCTCACTTTAAATGGAGAGACTGGATTCTCTGATAATATGGTTTCCATGCTTGATCATACTTCACGACATGGCAACAATTGACAAATGACATCCTGCACTGTATATGGAGTTCTAAAATGGTCACTTCATGTGTCAAAAGACACAGCAAGCATTCTCAAGTATCCAGCGTGACTAGATGGAGAAGCCTCAAAAATCATGCTGGCATCATAGAGAACCTGGATGACCCAAGCACAGTTCGTCATGAGCAGTTCATTTGTCTAGAGCTTGCTCTTCTAGTTGGAGAACTTGAGAAAACAGGTTTGTCAGATGAAAGGATGTTCCACGAACAATAGCCCAAGTTGCAATCTAACTACAAATCTTATGGCATAGCATAGTGGATGCATTCGAACAGTTGGGAACCCCTTACTGGGAAGACAGCAGAGAGCTACTGTTCTCGGATCAGTCAAATCCTCATGCCTCCAGATGTGGAAGACAATGTGAGAAAAGTAAAAACCAGTTGGAATTTTAGCTATACACAACATTTCTTAACAAGCAAGTCAGCTCAGGAAGTGATTTTCACTCCTGCTATGCACAAAACGAATCTGAAGTTGCCCAAGGTTTCTGTCTGAACCACACAAAAATTACCCAGATTTTGTTGGCAGCGAATACTGGTCTTTTTATCAAAGGCTATGTATTTTCCTATGAAAGCTCCACCCTTCCTCTCTCACTTACTCAGAAGGCTAGTCTTCACTGTGGAAACAAGGATCAGATCCTGGACTTCATTGTCCCTGCCGATTTTTGCCAATGCATTGAGGACTGCCGCTGTGATGGATGGTGCTGTTCTAATTCAAATATTTCGTCCTGGAAGTACTATGACTATTTCATAAATGTATTTGTTCCTGTTTACTCTAAAGACATGTACAACTACTTTGATATAGAAATAATTAAACATATTATTATTACAAGCTCTTATCTAGAGGTTTAAAAGTACTAACAGAAATCCATACCAATATATACATCTATTGTTTCTTGTGAATTTTCTTGTTCAAGCAAGCTAATAAGGTAGCTGGCGTTACTAAGTAGCCCATGTATCAGCGTCATTTCCTGCTCTGTGTCTATGCTGACAAGATGTCCCCCTAGTGACTGGCACCTCTGTTCTGATTCTACCTACGTAATCCCTGACACATCTTGATAAGGTCTATAGCAGTGGTCGTGATAAGCTGTCCATCCATCAGGACAATCTACAAATAAATTAATAATGATATAAGTAAAAAATACCAAAATCGTAAATATAAGAAAATTCAACCTTAACACCTGCAGTATTTACAATTCAGTCAAGAATGTTGGATTAACTGCCATGGGAAAATGTATTTAAATTTAGATAACATTCCATTTTGGAAAGGAATAGTATTACATGTGTTTAAGGTCTTGAGTAGCAAACAGCTTTGCTTAATTTTACCAGGACAGGGAATATAAAACATCTATCATAAGTGTTAGGGTGGAATAGAAAAAAAATGTCCTGAGGAACATCGTTTGGCATTAAGTCTTGTCGAGTGATGCCAAATGGTGATCACGAGGGACAGAGTTTTGTATCACATCCCCACACACATCATTTATTCTTTTTCTTGCTCACCACTAAATTCCTAATTTTATAATGGACAAAAACATGGAAAGGTCCCTAGAAATCCTGAATACGCTGAGATGCAACATTCATTTACATAGTGACGTCATTTCAACATTACAATGACATCACAGGTCAACATATGACCTGTGTGTGACTGTTTGTTTTTATCTACTCCTCGGGCTGGTATGGGTATGTTAGAAAGAATTATCTAACATTGGTAAAACAGCGCAATTTCCAATCTGGTTTTCAAGAAAAAGAGATATGGAAGATAGAAATAATACTAGTAAACCGTCAGAATAATTACCTTTATGTAAATCTGTAAACATGTCTATAGCATAGTTTATAATTCTATATTTTGCAATTAATCCAGTTCCACCATTTGACTCTTCAATAATATACCTAAGCTCTAAATTCTGCCAGCTTGATTTTATATCTGTTCTTGGATTATTAGCAGCACAGTAACGCCCGATCTCCGTATTCTGCCCATTTAAAGCAAAATCTTGAACAATAACAAAATTGCTTGGACATGGGTGAGATGTACCAGAATCTTCATTCCAAATGTCAATCTCAATAAATGATAGAATAACATATTGTCCTAATATTCCTCCTATCGTCCATCTTTTGTCTAATGGTGACGCCTTGGCTGGAAATCCTGGACTTATCAGCAGACCTGCTGGTTCTCTACAATAGACTGTGCTTGCTCCAGATGATGAGCCACAGCCAGGTAGATCTGTTAATAAAAGGCAACAGTAAATTATGAATAGAAAGTTGACATGGTATATACAAATATCATGCTCTATCTTCTGGCTGTTATCTTCATATGAGCCCCGACATGTGATTACAAACAATGTGGCATTTCGACAAGTGTAGACTCAGATGAGCCTGTGCAGCCTCTTTTTAAGCTTAAAAACTCAAAATGGTGCTTAGACAGTAGCATAAGAATCACAAATAATTAAGCGACTAGCAAAGGCTCTCATCAGAATGTGCTTATGCACAGGCTGGTCTGAGACTTTGCTGATAGCACATACCACATTGTTGGAAATCACATGTCGCCGCTCATATGAGGGCATTTGGAAAGTTCTTAGCATGGTCTTTTATCTCAGTAACTGATCTACAATAACCTATAATCTTTTGCATCATTTTAAAGAGCTATTTTTCCTCTAAGTTATGGCACAAATTTTAAGAGGATATTATAATGCAGACACGAAAAATAGTATTGTGAATACATGCACTGTTTGTATACTGGAAAACGCAAAATTTCAGTGGGAAATATAACATTTTACCTTTGAAAAGTGTGCAGAACATTTACAATAGTTCATGAAATTAGATAAGTTTGTACCTGTACCATTTGGTAGGCCACAATCTGGTGCAATTATCATACAACTTGCCACCAAGTTGGATGTTTCTAATAACTAAATACCGAAAAAGCAATACCAAAACTGTCTAGAAAACAAAGAAATTTGCTATTTTTTTTTCGACTAAAAATCACATGTCACAATGTACATATTTTGAAATATATAATGACAGTAGTTTAAATATGCTGTGAGTTGGTATTTTTGTCAGCACTCTTTATACTTTTCGTATTGAAACCTAAAAAAAATTTGTAAACCAGAACAAACAAAAGATAACTCTTATAATTTTCCCATGGGGTAGAGTAAGTTTAGCTAACGTTCTGATTCATTTCAATTGAAAACAGTAGCAAATAAAAAAGTAAAAACACATTGAGAGTAGCAATCAGTCAGTTTTGTGATGTTTAAGGCGATACCATGAGAAGTTCTTACGCCATCAACAAAATGTGAGGGGTTAAGTTTCCCCACTCCCTTCTAAAAAGTAGGGGTAGTGTTATTAGGAATAATTTTCTTGAAAACAGAACTAAACAAGCCACACTTTTCCCACAATTAAATGATTTTTATGCATTGTTTGCTACAGATAAAGCAAAAAATATACTGAATAGGCATTTTTCGTGCTCCTGTAGAGACACAATTTATAGCAAATGTATAAAGAAAAATAAAAAAAGTCCCATTTTTTAAAGTTTACTATTTCTCTACAAGTCAACACTTTGAGAATGTAAAGTTGTAAGGCGTTAAAGCAGTGATCGCATAATATTTTGATAAAAATTAAGTTGGCACCAAATCATAAATTTGTCAAACCATGATCGTAAATAAGGTCCTCGATTTCCCTTCGTTTTTTATTAACATTTTGCTTGAAATTTCAGCCCATGTATAAACCCTTCTTATTTTGAGCATGCGCTGCACGTGCACGCTGAGTCCTTTTTCTACAAAAATAAACCATCAAGTAGCAGTTGAATTCTAGTTTCCAAAAATATATTATTTGATAGCATTTTATCAACGCATTGTGGAGTTATGATGCCATGCTAAGAACTTTCCAAATGCCCCTCGTATACAGCTGCTTTCCAAATTTTTTATAGATAGCGATTTTTGTCATAATTATTTACATACCCTATACTCGTTTGA
This sequence comes from Loripinus fragilis, assembly GCA_964019695.1. Lineage (NCBI taxonomy): Eukaryota > Metazoa > Mollusca > Bivalvia > Lucinida > Lucinidae > Loripinus > Loripinus fragilis. The sequence continues at coordinate 82,183,567 of OZ026520.1, read as the reverse complement.
TTGCTTGTAATAAACCTGTGCTTTGTTTGAGATATAATTTGTTTCTGCTCCTGTATGCATCACATATCTAGTTATAATGAGTAAAAATATGACTTGTTTTTGCAGATGTTTTGTATCAAGTTTTAACTTCTAAAAAAGTTGATTATATATCTAGCAAATCAAAGTTGCTTATCAAAACTCTATTTCGAATTATGAGATAATAAGGAGAGCAGCAACGAAAACTGTGGTGGGAATCTATAAAGTCATGTATACAGTGCATTGTGAAAATGCTTTAAGAATTGAAACTATAGTGTGTATCAATAATGAATCACTTGATTGACTTTGGTGTGTGTGCACTAGTAGTTTGCAAAAATTATATAATTTTAAATAATTACTTTCAAAAGATATTTTAAGTGCATTTTGGTATTCAAATTCGATGCTAGATAGTAAGAGCCCAATTATTAGGAGAAAGGCCAAAAGGAAAGTACAGTACTGCCAAACATTTAAATGGGCCAAGATGGTTTAAAATTGTATTAAAATTGGGAAAATTTCATCTCTTCAGATGAATCCACACTCTAAACCTATATCTTTTGCAAACCTATTCCCACCTGGCGCCTGAAACACGAACAAATTTATCCACATCACATTGACGGATGGGTAAAAAAAACCCACTGAAGTCGTATTAAGGGGACTATCTCATAACTTTTAAAGGGGTCTCTCAACTTAAGCTTGTTAATGAAACAATCACCAGTAAGGCATATCAGGATAATATCAAAAGCGACATAGAACTCCAATATGAATGCACTATACAACAAGCATTCAACAAGATTACGCACCTTGCAATAGCTCTTTAAAATATTAACGCATGATCCATATTGGAGTTCTATATCGCTTTTGATATTATCCTGATATGCCTTACTGGTGATTGTTCATTAACAAGCTTAAGTTGAGAGACCCCTTTAAAAGCTAGTCCCCTCAAATCGACTCCAGTGGATTTTTACCCATCCATCCATGTGATGTGGATAAATTTGTTCGTGATACAGGCGCCAGATGGGAATAGGTTTGCAAAAGAAATAGGTTTAGAGTGTGGATTCATCTGAAAATATGACATTAATCCAGTTTTTATACAATTTCAAACCCTCTTGGCCCATTTGTTTGTTTGTTTGTTTGATTTGATTCTTTACGTCCACTCAACAATCTTTCAGTTATGCGGGACGGGCTTCCTGGGTTGAACCAGTACTAAGCTAGGATAAATGTGTCTTGCTCAAGGACCACTACACAGTGATGCCGGTGAGGCCCGAACCCGCGGCCCTTCGGTCTCGAGTCAAGCACTCTACCACTGAGCCACTGCGCTCCCTCTCTTGGCCCATTTAACTGTTAAGCAGTACTGTACTTTCCCATTGGCCTTTCTCCTCATAATTGGGCTCTCACTTTGTAGCATTAAACTGGGCCGCATAGCGCAGTCGGTAACGTGTCTGGCTACAGATGCGTGTCTGACTGCAGATCCAGGGGTCGCGAGTTCTATCCCGGCCCGGTCCCATACTTTCGTGGAGATTGATCATGAAATAATTTCTACGGTCATTCACCTCCCTACCGCTGATTCATTCAAGAAGGGTTGTTGTCAGTTACAAGCGAAAGTATGTGCACAAATTACTGGTTAACCGCTTGTTCAAGCCTGCCCAGGAAAAAGTGTGGTTAACTGAACTGACCGTCCCGCAATGACCATAGCTGTTGACTTGGGACGTAAAGCAACAAAACAAACAAACAAACAAACTTTGTAGCATTAAATTTGAACACCCAAAATGCACTTAACATATCTTTTAAAAGAAATTATGTGAATTTATACAATTTGTGCAACCTACTAGTGCACATATACCAAAGTCAATCAAGTGATCCAATGTTGATACACTCGATAGCTTCAATTCTTAAAGTATTTTCACAATGCACCGTATACATGACTTTATAGATTCCCATCACAGTTTTCTTTGGTGCTCTCCTTATTATCTCATAATTCGAAATAGAGTTTTGATAAGCAACTTTGATTTGCAAAAAATATGAGCAACTTTTTTAGAAGTTAAAACTTTATACAAAGCATCTGCAAAAACAAGCCACATTTTTACTCACTATAACTAGATATGTCGTGCATACAGGAGCAGAAATAAATCATATCTCAAACAAAACACAAATTTATTTCAAACACTTAAACTAGTATAGGGTATGTAAATAATTATGACAAAAATCGCTATCTATAAAAAATTTTGGAAAGCAGCTGTATATTAATATACACACTAAATGGGACATATTTAGTTGACTTGGGCGCTGACCAATTAAATACACAAACAAATAAACATATATTAAGAACTACAGAATTCATACAAAAAAGTAAGTACGGGTGCAAAGATCAGGAATCGATACAATCAAGTACCACACCTGACCCAGGATACCAATGGGAAAGTGACAAACTTACAGCAGACACCACAAACGAGAGCCAAGAGGTCAGCCCTTTCCCAGCAGGTGACCACAAAGCACATATAAACAGACACGCACAAAGACATAGCAAACACAAGATAGAACAAAAACATAAAAGATCCACAAAAGAAGTACCGCCTTGGAACGGTCAGTAAAATATTTTACTGGAGGGCTTAAACCGGTTTAACGGCGCCAACCTCACCCTTAATTCAGATGTGGATCAAGACACATAGATATTTGGTTTGCATGAAAATCAGTAATTATTTTTTTTACATTTTTGCTCATAAACTCAGGGCAGTGTTTGCTTCTCGTGAAAATCTGCTCTTATACACCAAAGACACTAACATTGTATATTTGCACCTCTGCAGCCAATATCATATGTATATGGTGCGTTGTATACATCAGACTAGTGGGTATGCTGATGTTGATTTGATAGACTATAGATTAGAGCAAATGGTGGATTAGTTTTAACTTAGTGGTGTACAAATTAGACTGACTGATATGCTGATGTTAACCTGGTGGTGAATTAATCAACTTGACTGGTCCACTGATGTTAACTTAATAGTTTATAAATCAGATTGACTGGTGCATGGATTTTAGAGAAACGGATTCAAACAAGTTTGAGACATATTTCTGTATCTCTTTCATATGTGCTGTTTTGCATATACGATTTTTTCGTATCGCAATGTTTAATATATTATTTAATTTAATGATAGAATAAAATATTGTGTACACTAACTAACAGGTATATTGATGTTGGTTTTATGGTAATTAAATCAGACTGACATGCATTTCAATGTTAACTTGATGGTGTATTAATCAGATCCACTGGTATATTGCTTTCAATTTGATGATAAATAATCAGATTGAACAGTATATGGATTTTAGCATCCAAATGAAGCAATCATTATCAAGTCATAATTATGCAAAAGTGACTAATCAAGTCATAGTTACTCAATGTAAGTAAGGAGGCAAAGATCCGGAATCAACACAATCAAGTACCACACCTGACCCAGGACACCACACAGGAAGGCAACAAAACACAATAAAACGTTACATATAAGAGAGCCAAGCAGATGACAACAAGGCTGCAATATACAGATAAAACAGCATGACAAACACGGAACATAAATAATAAAAATGATCCACAAAAGAAGAAGCGCCTTGAAAAGGTCCGTAAAATATTTTTACTTGAGGGCTTTAACTAGTTTCACCTTTTCTTAGTTCAGATGTGGATCAAGACACATAGATGTTTTGTTTGCCTGAAAGTCTTTTTTTATGTAGACTATTTTATCAGTTGCCTCGCATATCAACTGCATTGTTGCTCGTTGCCTGATAAGCGTTGCCTATATCAAGGCATGTGCCTTTATCAGGTCATGGTGACGCTGTGCTTTTTAAATGACTTCCCTTATCACGCTGAATTAACACAAAATCAAAAATTGCCAGTTTGAAGAGTGAAACAATCGGTAAACTGATAAAGAGAATACCTGGTGTGTGTCTTTTGTTACCAAGTTTACCAGACTTGGCTTCAAGAATGCATGATGAATCGCTCGGCAAGCCTCATGATGTCAAGCCTTGCCTGGTAAACTTGATAACAAAAGACACACACCCAGTATTCTCTTTGTATGTAGCATATTCTCCTATAAGCACAAAGTATAAGCTTAACTAAAGTGTATACAAAATATGAACCTCTTATTTCCTGACAACAAAGTGGTGTAGTTTTAGTAGAAATAGCAATGGCGCAGCCAGAACGCTGGAAAAGATATGCACATAAAAGGGAGACTACTCGATCAAGCAAATATTCTCTTCACTTTCGTCCCTTTTCAAAATGGGAACTTCTCTTAAAGGAAAGGATTTGCTTTTAGAGGGAGCGATTTATTTTCTTTATGAGCAGTTCCTTATAGTATGAAAAATCACTTTTATCACATAAAGTGACGTCCCTTAAATGTTACTATTTTTATTATGCACATGCGTAACCTGTATAATGGGTGCTACGCAAGTGAATATGAATCCAATGTGTGAATAGAACAGTGTTGATCATGATTAGCTAAGCTGATCTACCAAAGAGGGTATAGCATCTTAAAAAATGCACACCATGTGCTTATTAGATCAAATGGGTAAGGCCAGAATTTTTTTATTAGTTGATTTACAAACCCTCCTAATGTAATTTTCCGGAAAGTAGGAAAAAAATAAAATTTAATTTCTAAAGATTTTTTTTTATTTTATCCGCCGACTCTAAATATTAATTGTTCGGTTGAAAAAAATAATATTTTTTGAGGTCCTGTCTGTGCATTTTTGAGAGTGACACTGTTCAAAGTAATTGTCCTGTCCAGATTTTTTAAGAAAACGATGAAATATCTAAAGATTACCTTACTAGTTTTACTGTTTTTCTGGAGATATTAAAGAAGAAAAAAAGAAAAAAAAAGCTCTGAAAAAAAAGCTCTGAAAATGACCAGTCAACTGGTCATCTTCAGAGCTTTTTTATTTATTTTTTTGTCCCCTCGACCCTAGATCTGAAATTTTTTTCCTGTAAATGAACTAATAAAAAAAATCTGGCCTAATGACTATGTTTTCAGCTACTTACCTGAATATGTTATATTAAGAATAAACCCTTTCGATTCAGTCCTTGAATATCTTAAACACGTATGTAGAGATATTTGCATGCTAGAGCCAGTGGACACAAGTATGGATCCAATATATTTATTCTGTGTACTCTCGTCAATCACAGTATCTCCTATCTGTAAACGATCACTGCAGCTGCCTGGTTTGATAACCGTAACACCATCCTAGAAAAACATAAAATTGATTCTGTGTGTAAGCTGGAGGGATATTATTACTCATCACATTATTTATAACTGATCTCTTATCATTTTACATATGAGCCAGTGCATGTGATTTCCAACAATTTGACATTTTGACAAGTGTAGACTCAGATGAGCCTGCGCAGCCTCCTTTTAAGCTTAGAAACTCCAAATGACGCTCGGTCAGTAGCTTAACAATCATAGAATACTCAAGCGACAAGCAAAGGCTCTGATCAGACTGCGCGTATGCGCAGGCTGGTCTGAGGCTTTGCTGGTCGCACATACCAAATTGTTGGAAATCTCATGCACTGGCTCATATTTTAAGACTTCCAGTGTCGTTTGCTTTTGTCTTTTTCATGACAGTTATTATGTTGTTTTCGGTTCATTGTCGTTTTTGCTCCAATTGTATGCGGGAGTTTTGTGTTTGACCCTAGTTTTAAGAATTTCATCTAATTTACCTTGTTTTAAGATTTTCTTCTAAGTTACCTTTTTAGTTTTGCAATCATCCTGCAGAGGCAGAGAATACTTGCATATGCTGATATATCTAGAGGGGCTTTTGGGTTGTGTAAGCTTTATCAGAGCATTTCTGTACGCCCAAACTGTTTGCATACATGTAAGAAAACAATTCTCTGGCAAGTATTACATATGGGTATGCTTGTCTGAGCCTCCGGTGATTGACAATCCAATCAGTGCAAGAATCTCATCTGCTGGTTTTGAGCATCAAAACTTTTGATTTGTATAAATCAACAAAATTTTACAATAACACATATAAAAGATTAAAAGTGTCTTACGTTTTCTAGACTGACTTGTGTATCTGGCGCTGCTATATCCAACTCAACGATTTCCACCCTAATAAAAGTGTCATTTGGGAAATCAACTGACCATGTACATTTAGTCACATGACCATAATAAAAAGGATGACTTGGTGATTTCAGAACTTCTGGCCTGTTTATGGTACGGTCACAGTCGTCTAAGGTTGATATGTCTAAAAAAAGAGAAAACAAAGTATAATATATCTTTTCTTGCACAAAAAATTAAAGTTTCCATTTTTTACCTGAATGAGAAAAATCTATGTCACAAATCCATAACAACCAGTGGACAAAATAAAAAATATTACATTCGCTCGTTGGATAATCAAGTGATGTGACTATTATGTTAAAGTAACATCTGAGTGATATATTAAATATCAGCATATCTAGGAACCTATAGGAGCCTTTTATAAATATTTAAATGAAGTGATGAGCAAGAAAAAAAATCAATCTTGCACACTGGATAAGGATATCTGAGATTTTACCCTGGAAATTAAAATCTTATCTTACCCAGGCTATCTTAACCCAGGATATCACGTGAGAGCTACATACATTGGTTGATTTAGAAATCACTACATGGTCGTCAAGTGACGTCATAGTTATGTTAAAGTGACGTCATCGTATCAAATTGCGTATTCAAAGACTTCTTGAAGTTTATTTTCAAATTAAAAAAACAATGAGCAAGAAATATAATCCACTATTCGTGTGAGGGTAGGATAGAAAATCAGTCCCTCGGGATCACAGTTTGTCATCACTTGGCAAGCCTTGTGATGCCAAAAGGTGATCCTGAGGACGGATTTTTCTGTCCTAGCCCTACACTCATGATAGATTCTTATACTATTTGTTTCAGGATAGAATAGTAAAAAATCATCCCTCAAGATCACAATCTGTCAACACTCGCATACCTCATGATGCCTAATGGTTGTAATTTAAACACATTTTTCTATCGCACCCTCACACTTATGAAAGAGTCTTATAATCACTTTGTTATGATGAAAATGTTGATCTTTAGGATAGAGAAAGATGATTGCGTTAGAAGATGGATTCCTGATCTTTGCCCTCTCTCTTAGTTTAGCTATAGAGATAAATAAGGTTTCATAATATCATTGCAGCTATTAAACGTATTGCCCAAAAAATCAAAACAGGTTTCTATGTTGCTGACCTCAACACTCGCAATAAATTGTAAACTCAGAAACTTCTTAAACAAGGCTATCGGTATCATAAACTTCGCAAAACATTTCAAAATTTTATAGACGATACTATGATTTGATTTCTAAATCCCAAGTTGGACTTAAATCTCTCTTGCGCCAAGGACTTTCGGAACCTGATTTCTATGGTGACTTGGTGTATAAATTGAAGAGGATTGTTGGCTCTAATAATTTTACAGCGCAGTTCATTAAAATAATTTCCCATTATAAAAAGATTGGCTATAACATTAATGTATTGCAACAAACTGCAGCTTGATAGTCAACCCAATTAGTGTTGGCAACTTTGCTTTCCTCTTTAATTGCACGCCGGTGGGTCGGACTTCAGACTCTATGATGGTTCTGATTTAAAGACTTATCTATTGATGAGATGGTAGGGGCCTGATACTTTGGCTGTTTGCCTGGCCCACCAGGGTTTACCTGTTGGATTTCTTTTGCTCCGGTATTCAGTTTAATTTACTGTTGAGTCCTTATCCTTGCTTTATCTCCTTGTTATACCTTGATTTATATGTTTTAGGAGATGATGCATTGATAAGTTAGGGGTCTTTCATGCAAACCAAATATCTATGTGTCTTGATCCACATCTGAATTAAGGGTAAGGTTGGCGCCGTTAAACCGGTTTAAGCCCTCCAGTAAAATATTTTACTGACCAAGGCGGTACTTCTTTTGTGGATCTTTTATGTTTTTGTTCTGTCTTGTGTTTACATTGTCTTTGCACGCGTCTGTTTATATGTGCTTTGTGGTCATCTGATGGGAAAGGGCTGATCTCTTGGCTCTCGTTGTGGTGTCTACTGTGAGTTTGTCACTTTCCCATTGGTATCTTGGGTCAGGTGTGGTACTTGATTGTATCGAGTCCTGATCTTTGCACCCATACTTACTTTTCTAAAAGCCCCACATTGTATCTCTTTTCATTTTATCAACTCATTTTATGAATTCAATAATACAAGAGCACTCATGCCAGATCCTCTTTGTAAAAAAAAACTTTACTAATCCTTTTGTAATGTATATATATATATATATATATATATATATATATATATATATATATATATATATATATATATATATATATATATATATATATATATATATATATATATATATATATATATATATATATATATATATATATATATATATATATGTGTGTGTATGTATGTCATGAAGTTGAAATAAAATATGTTTAAACTAAAAAAACTTTACTAGCCTGTTATGCAGAGTCTTGTGATTGATAAACTCATTGTGTTTTGTGGTCTCTGTACAAACGATTGAATGAAGGCATGATGATAGCGAGTAAGCGTCACCATTGTACATGCAGGACACTTGAACTGTGTTTGCAAACAGTTATTCTCATTACAGGTGTCAATACACTCTTCAAGATCATCCGTAAATATGCTAGCGTATTCAGGCATCTCCACCCAAAAACACGCTCGATATAACAGCTCAAATCCATAGTCAATGCTTGGTGAGGAGCAAGTCAAATCACGTGTAACTGAAAGAAAATAAAAGAAAATGAGCTATGACAAGACTGGATTAACACAGTGAGTCTGATCAGAGTTTTGTTAAACTAAGGTCCCAAGCCTTTTTTTCATCTGTTAATTTATTCAGTACTGCCCTATAACAATTAAACCTTGGTAGCCCAGGGTAGCATACCAAGATTTTTGATCATGAAACTAGCTCATTCATTCTTCCCTTCATACAATGACACATTGACATGAAATATATATATATACTGATGATAATTATACAATAGTAATTATGGTATATTTACAGTGACGAAAAAAAATTATATATATATTTATTGTGATCAGTCTTGCAGGGTTGCCTTCATAGTTACGTTTTTGATTGGCTTGTGCTATAAATAACCATTATGTGGGGTGGACTGTTATTCTCATTTTTTTCTTATTTGATACTGATAATTATGTATAAAATTCTTGCTCTTAACTGCTTGCACATTGGTTAACTTCTGTGCCTTTCTTTCACAAAACGAAATCCTTCAATAAATTATTGTGTTTACATAATGTGAATGTCAAAACCGTTTGGATCCAGATTAGATCCAACAGAAAGTCAGACATGTTCAGGATCCATTATTGTTTTCAAAGGCCACAGGTATGACGCCAACCAGGCAAATAGTCAATATATATTTGCAATTTTTAGTTTATTGCTTTTGAGTAATACTAAACAGCATTACAATATTAACCATTGGTACCGGTACCATTTTTTTGAAAGTTGTCAATATCATTATTACTTAAAGCAATCTCTCTCTGCGTCTGATAGAATGTCTTAACATATAATTTATAAGCTTGAAAATTCATTGCACGTTTATTATTTCTGCACATGTATATATAGTATTTGACTATTAACATTAAGAGCTGTATTGTTTCCAGCATAATGTTTGGATAAAGATAAAAACCGGGTTAAGCCCTCCAGTAAAATATTTTACTGACTGTTCCAAGGCGGTACTTCTTTTGTGGATCTTTTATGTTTTTTTTCTGTCTTGTGTTTGCTATGTTTTTGTGCGCGTCTGTTTATTTGTGCTTCGTGGTCACCTGTTGGGAAAGGACTGACCTCTTGGCTCTCGTTTGTGGTGTTTTACTGTGAGTTTGTCACTTTCCCATTGGTATCCTGAGTCAGGTGTGATACTTGATTGTATCGATTCCTGATCTTTGCACCCTTACTTACTTTAAGACAAAACTTTTTTTTTCATTAAGGTCTAATATAATTGATTTATATTGGAACTGCTTTGTTAACTCTATAGTGATTGCTTTTGAGTATGAACAGTTCCAGAGCAGATGTGAAATGGTTATGTTTTCCTCTCCACAAAAAGTACATTTTGGATCATCTGACATATTCGTCTCATTTAATAAGTGGTTGATCGCCAGTATCCTATGATTAATTGATGTTTGGAACCATCTAAGTTTTGTGCACTTTGTTAGCTGATATTGTGATTTATAGATATATCCCCATCACTCTATCAGAGTTCGCCACTGCACTGCCTGAAATCTCAGGGAAGCTTTCTGGAGAAGGTACCGTTATATAAATGTAAGTTTATGTAAACAAATCCTCAAGAAAGCCATTAGATAGATCATTGTCAGTTTCTCCTGGAATTACCAACACATGTGGTAAGACAGTGTATGAAAATAAAATTCAAAATTAGTTTAGAATCTTTTATCATTCATTCAAACAGACACATGTCATATTTTCAAATAGAAATAATTATTATGTAATGTTTCAAAAACACAGATGCATTATTAATCGTTAGCCCCCTAGTCACTACTCCTCTCTCCTGCATATGTTCTTAGGAAACCTGTATTGCAAATAGTATGGGCCCAGATCTCCTTCTTCATTGAGGCAGTCCGATCAGGGTCAGTGTTGTTTTCTACCATGAAAAAAGGCTGAAGTGCACTTGTATATATGCAGTAAACATAAAAAGCAGAAATTATTTTAGTTCAAAAATTGGTGGTGACCTATCCCTTCATTATATGCCAAACTTTGGTAAAAACCTTAATCGATATAAACTTTTGCTAAACCTTGGTAAAAACTTTAACCGCTATAAACTTTGCATACTGGGTAATTTCTCGTGATTTTGTTGTCTGCAGATATTATTCAACATTAAAGTTTTCGAAAAATTCATTTGGGTATTACATTAGAGACTGAATGTCAAACAATTTGGTTATAAATCATGTCGGACGTTCTGTTGATCCAGATATGGATCCAAAACGTTCACAAAGATCATCAGCAGGCAGCAAAAGCAAAGCATTTAGGTGGGTAATTGGTGATAAACGAACCATGGTTTTGTCACTATTCCATAAAAAATACATATTGGGTACTCACTAGAAGTACCTCACATATAAACTTCTTATGAGTACCGAAAAGAAACAAACAAGAATGGTTGAGTAAATATAGTATAGTATAAAGCTGCTCTCTGATTACTCAGAATTTATCACACATAATCTACTTTGAGTATGGTCATTTATTGGATCATTCCTGCAAAATTCAGTCAACATCCAAGAAGCTATTGTTTGACAAACATGATAGTTGTAACATCCCTTTGACACATTTCAGGTCATATCCAGTGAAGTCAATTAGCATAGCCCAACAGTTCCTTGGTTACCCTCTCGGAGACATTTTACCAGTTCTGGGTGCACATTATCTTTGCAAGTTACTGTCGACTGCTCTTCATTTAAATCAGTGTAAGGGGAAAATAAAACATTGTATGACCAAATAAAATGGAAAGAAAGTGTCAGACTTGGACATGGAGGTTGAACGTAGTATCCATTACACTCCTAGTAACCCTGCTGGCATTGAGCTACCGCAAAATAAAACAAAAGTGGTGCAAAATAAAACAAAAAAGTTGTTCTTATTCCCTTGAGTGCAAAAGCAAACAATTGTTACTGAAGACTCACTTTCACGCATGCTAACATACAGAGAGACAGACAGAAGTACACATGCATGCATGTACAGTGAGAGTGAAACAGACTCATCTGAATGTAACTTATTTTAAACCTGCACTGTCGTATTAATTATAGTTTGATTTAAAAAAAAAGGATACTAACTTTTTAAGTATTTTCCATAATACATGTACATGTATGGTCAAACAATAGAACCAAGAAATATCTTTGCAAAGATAATCGGCGAAGATCAAACCGATTATGGGTGTTTGATCTTCACTTATTCATGAGAATTCCACCAGCCATTATCAAAATTTTACCCTATTCAATCATGTTTTTTGCTAATGTCCAAGCCTCTTGTTACCCACACTATGGGAATTTTCCATAGTATTTGAACAATAAATACATTGTTTTCGTTATTGAATTAGGGAGGTACAATGTATCCTATTCATAGTCTGTGTCAATGCAAAGTGCCAACTGCAGTATCTTAGATGTTGGAACCGGTTAGAGAATATTTCAGTTATATTTTTTTCTGCAGGATTATCATCACAAACGCAGTGTGCTAAAATTAAACACCGAAAATCAGTGTAAGAAAAAACGCATTTAAAACGAGTTTAGCACCTTGTTCAAGAAAATGCCCACTCTGGGACAGTGCTAATTAAACATATTAAAGGTCAATATACAGGTACATCAAGTTATCTTGATAAGACATCATACGAATGTATAGTACTCTGACTTCCTAGGGAAACTTATAAAGATTTATTTTCAGCTGTGTTGTTCAGCCAGATAAAATTGTTTTATCTGAGAATTTGATTTTAAACAAATAGCAGCTAGTACACTCCAGTTTTGTGATTTTAACAACTTCATAAATATCTCCAGATGTCAGGAGAGCCAACTGAAAAACTCTATGAATTGGCTAACTCTGAGAGAGTGCCCATGAATGATCTGGTAATTCGTATATTTGATTCCATTTAATTTTACCTGTAGAGATATCATCGCTTTTATTCAAAATTAAGTAGATATCCTGTGATCTTTTTCTGTTTTTATATTACCTCTATTAGTGAAGGGAATATTGATCCTTGTTTCTTTTCAATTTTTACCCTATTTTCTTTCATGAATTTTGTTATGCTTGCAATAACTCCTGTAAATTGTATGAAATTTGATCGTACACCTGTCTCTTCCACAAATTTTTCATAAGTGATAAAGTTACCATTACTATCCATTAAGTCAGTGATATATTTCACACCATTATTAAACCAGGATTTGTAAAAGAATCCTTCATTTGCAATATGAAGGAATTTATTATAAAAGATAGGTATATGGTCAGCTTTTCCTTTATCATTATCTACCTCCAACACAGTTTGTAGTTTCAATAGGGCTTTTAACACGTCCTTCCAAAATTCATTTTTAAGATTAGTTATGATAATTTTATATAATCTGAGCCGCAGGAAAATAATGTGTTCATAGATATTTTGTTTTTAATAAATAGTTGCCATTTGCTATCATCCCGTAACATTCTTCTCATCCAAGTTATTCTAAGTGCCTGCTCAAATGAGTCCCAAGCTTTATCCATGAAGATAGTGAAGTCTCTGATCAAACTGTGCTAAAGCATAGGCTGATCTGAGTATTCTTATATTATTCACATCCACATTGCTAGTATTCTCATGTCAGGGCTCAAATATTCAATTTGAAAAGCACACTTTTGGTATATTTTTCTAAGTTTTAACGAGTTGTCTGAAAACAGTGTAGATCCTGGCCTCGAGGTTATAAAACTTGAGTTCATTCTAAGACTCAAAATAAAGCACAAAGATTGGCTGCTTGCAGACATGTGTCCACAAGCAGCCAATCATGCGCTTTATTTTGAGTCTGAGACTGTACTCAAGTTTTATAACCTTGAGGCCAGATCCCAAATAATCTTGGAAACCTGATCCTTCAGAAATAGAGAGAACCTAGAATATTTGATAAATACTTTTATATAATAAATTCACATCCATTCAATAGCTTACTAACAGAAGTACAAATAAGTTAAAAGGCCCATGTGCACTAAAAAGCATAAAATAGGATCTGAATAATAATTTTGGCTAGTGTACAAAAGTTGTACGAACATCAAAGGCTCAGACAACTTGCGGAATAAGGAAGACTCACTAGAGCTCTGCTGCTCGCATACACAAAGAATGGCTATACATGAAGGTGTAAACCCAAATTTAGACATCATCCTTTGTTTGATACGTCAGTATGAGTGCTTATCAGAGGCATTGGGTGCATGTGCAGCAAGCATTGAAATCTCTTGCAATGTCCATTATAATGTTTACAAAATATATTTAAGCAAGTGAACCGCCCTTTGACTTGAATGAAGAAACAAATGAAGGCTCTGAGATGAACAAAATGCTGCATTTGTTGGTAAATGTTTATGTGATATTCTTAATTCCAAATACAACCGCCTGTTTCAAGCAAGCAAAATTTAAGTTAACGCATTTATTAACATGGGACTGCTTAAGACATCTGTTTATTTTCAAACAGAAACTATTTTCCTATTTCTTATCATTGGTTTGTAATGGTGCTGCCATTTTGCTTTGGTTTATAATGGTGCTGCAACTTTACCTTGGTTTGTAATGGTGCTGCAACTTACTTTGGTTTATAATGGTGCTGCCACCGTACATTGGTATGTAATGGCGCTGCAACTTTGCTTTGGTTTGAAATGTTGCTGCCACTTTACTATGATTTTTTATGGTCTACAACTTTGTCTTGGTTAGTAAAGGTGCTGCCATTTTGCGTTGGTTTGTAATGGTGTTGCCACTTTACTTTGGTTTGTAATGATGCTGCCTCTTAACTATGCTTTGTAATGATGCCGCCATTTTGCTTTGGTTTATAATGGTGCTGCAAATTTACCTTGGTTTGTAATGGTGCTGCCACTTTACTTCAGTCTGTAATGGTGATATCAATTTACATTCGTGTGATATGGCGCTGCCACTTTGATTTGTTTGAAATGTTGCTGCCATTTAACTTTGGTTTGTAATGGTGCTACTACTTTACTTTGGTTTGTAATGGTGATGCCACTTTACATTTGTGTGTAATGGCACTGCCACTTTGCCTTGGTTTGAAATGTTGCTGCCATTTTGCTTTGGTTTGTAATGTTGCTGCTAACTTAACTTTGGTTTGTAATAGTGCTGCCACTTTACTTTGGTTTGTAATTGTTCTGCCACTTTACTTTCGTTTGTAATCGTGCTGCCATTTTACTTTCGTGTGTAATGGTGCTGCCACTTTATTTTGGTTTGTAACGGTGCTGCCACTTTACTTTGGTTTGTAATGGTGCTGCCACTTAACTTTGGTTTGCAATGGTGCTGCCACTTAACTTTGGATTGTTATTTTGCTGCCACTTTACTTTCGTTTGTAATGGTGCTAGTACTTAACTTTGGTTTGCAATGGTGTTGCCACTTAACTTTGGTTTGTAATTGTGATGCCACTTAACTTTGGATTGTAATGGTGCTGCCACTTACTTTGGTTTGTAATAGTAATGCCACTTAACTTTGGATTATAATGGTGCTGCCACTTAACTTTGGTTTGTAATGGTGCTGCCGCTTAACTTTGGTTTGTAATGGTGATGACACTTACCTTTGGATTGTAATGGTGCTGCCACTAAACTTTGGTTTGTAATGGTGATGCCACTTTACTTTGGTTTGTTATAGTGCTGCTACTTTACTTTGGTTTGTAATGGTGATGACACTTTACTTTCGTTTGTAATGGTGATGCCACTTAACTTTAGATTGTAATGGTGCTGCCACTTAACTTTGGTTTGTCATTGTGCTGCCCCTTTTACTTTCGTTTGTAATGGTGCTGTCAATTAACTATGGTTAATAATGGTGCTGCTACTTTACTTTGGTTTGTAATGGTGCTGCCACTTAACTTTGGTTTGTAATGGTGATGACACTTACCTTTGGATTGTAATGGTGCTGCCACTGAACTTTGGTTTGTAATGGTGATGACACTTTACTTTGGATTGTAATGGTGCTGCTACTTTAATTTGGTTTGTAATAGTGATGGTACTTTACTTTTGTTTGTATAGGTGCTGAACGTAACCTGTATCATCAAAGTAAGAGCATTATACTATATCAGTTCTCATTGTGTTTATGAACTACGTGGAGCCCCCACTCACCCTCGAAAAAACATAAAAAAAAACAAAAAGAAAAGTTCCAAATTTAATGGAGAGCAGAAAGAGACTTTTGTTGCTTTAGTAAGGATTGGATAGAAAAATGTGTCCCCTAGATGATCATTTGCAATCACTTGTGCCTCTTGATACCAAACTGTGATCATTGCCATTTTCTTATGATACACTTACACTCAGGATAAATTCTTTTCATAAATATTAACACCAAATAACAGGGATTGTCTTTACGTAAAGACTTACCTCGTTTTGGACATCCGATAATCTCCATCTTTAAGCAGGGGCCTCCAACATATTCTTTGATGTTGATCCTTATATAACGTGCCACAAATTCTCTTTGAAAAATAAAACGGCTAATCATGTCTGCTGGCTGTTCTGCATCAATACCAAATACCTAAGTAAATATAAAATAGAAAAGGACCTTAAATAGAATAATAAAGTAATACTCATCATTTTTGATCAATCAAACATATAGTGTGGGTATGAAAAAAGTCTCAATGCAAGAGCGGATCCAGTATTTCTGGAAAGGGGTATCAGATATATAAATTGGGTTCAAATAATTGATTTCACCTTATTATTCTAATTGTATTCCTGAAAGAATATGAAAGGCGCTTGTTTGTCTTTTATCAACCCATATAAGCCTAGCGTCTTTTTTATAGGACATCGGCAAACAGCGCAAAACCAGATGAGATGATGCAAAACACGGCGTCTTATCCGGTTTTTCACTCTTTGCTTACAGAAGTATCTTTTAAAATTTGAATGAAAATGAATAATACCATCCAACAACCCTAAAATTGGAAATGAACAAAACAACTTGATAAGAGTGGGAAATTCCATTTGGCATAAATGGGTTAAAATAGATGATTTTGATATAAAAAAACAGCAGATTACGAAAAACGCACGAAAAATTACACAACATGCAAAGAATCAATCAGGATCTTATTAAATTTGGGCGATTTAAGACGTGGTATTTTGTTTGTGGGACAATCTCAAGTGCTAAGTTGTCGTTGCATTGATCAGTAATTCAGTATCTTGGTTGTCGTGTTTGTTGTGTTTTGTCACTTTCCGCAATGTGTCCTTGTCTTCATCCGAATTAAGGGTGAGGTTGGCGCCATGAAACTGGTTTAAGCCCTCCAGTAAAGTATTTTACTGACTGTTCCAAGGCGGCTCTTTTTTGCGTGGATCATTTGTGTTATTTATGCCTTGTGTCTGTCATGCTTTCGCGTTTGTCCACTTCTGCCATGTGGTCACCTGATGGGAAAGGGCTGACCTCTTGGTTCTTGTTTGTGATGTTTAATTGTGTTTTTGTCACTTTCCCATGTGGTATCCTGGGTCAGGTGTGGTACTTGATTGTATCCATTCCTGATCTTTGCAGCTTTTATTTCTTTGTAGTGACATTCCAGTTGTGGTTCAGAATTTCTAATTATATAATGATAGATTCAGTATACAACTGTGCCCTTGCTTCTAGTGTTAGGCAAGAATTGCTTTGTTAGTTAATTTACAGGATTTTTTTCAGATTTAGGGTAGGGGGACGATAAAAACCCTCTAAAAATGACCAGTTGGTTGGTTATTTTCAGATTTTTTTCTACTTTCTGGAAAATTACAGTAGGAGGGGTTTGTAAATCAACTAATAAAAAAAATTCGTCTAACATGACAAAGATGTCACTATTTGAAATAATTATTGTTTTGATCAATATGAGGGGGCATTTTTAAGTTCGTAGAACTATAGATTCATTGAAACCAGCAAAAGACAATACAGACATTGCATATATATATATATATATATATATATATATATATATATATATATATATATATATATATATATATATATATATATATATATATATATATATATATATATATATATATATATATATATATATATATATATAAAGCTTGAGCTTTTATCTGGACATGCAGTCTAAAACTATTTCAAAAAGTATAGTATAAGTCAAATGACTTCAAAGAGGCAAATGTATACCTATAATACCCGACACTTGCAATATGGTAGAAATCTGACAACGATGGACTTTGTCTCTGATAGAACTTTATACAGATTCCATGAAAATGAGTTGATTTCAATACAAGGATTCCTAAACTTTGGCTGCAGACAGACGCTACTTAGTACTATGATATTCTATGCCCATTAGTGAATCTTAACACAAGTATTGGTGTATGGAAGACTTATTTAGAGCCTAAGCAATTTTTACAGCAGGTATATCCTTTTTTATTGGAAAATGTTATTCAAATCAAAGTTTGATACAGGCAGTTTTAGGTTAATTGAACTATTGATTTATTTAAACCAGAGAAAGTAGATACATTCGTTTTATATACATTTTGAATGCTTGAGATTAAAGATACACATACGAGGGGTGATCAGAAAGTTCGCCGAAAAGTGCTATTAAATCGCATAGCTTTATGTTATTCAGCTGCGCTATGTATTCAAGTAAATAAGTTTCAGTCCAAAGGGCAGGCCTAAAATGCGTCAAATTTTCAAGTTTTTGTAAATTTCATAAATACAAAAATTATTTTCTTGTCATTGTTTATCACATTAATTATAATATTGGGCTTAACTATCAATGTTAGATCTAATGTCCTGAAAAAGAGTGTTTTTGAGGTGTGTAAATAAATTATTTTAAAGAATTGGCATGCCAAAACAGGCAATAGGTTCATAGAAGTTGAATGCTTTGCCTTTTGACAGACCACTGTTATTCGTTTCGATTAAGAATAGCATCTGTCAGATATAAATCTTTGAAAGTTTGCATAGAAGAGGAGTAAATATGTCGTTAAATATGCATGGAATGCAATATGGGCTATCACAGCATAACAAAATTTTACCAAACGTTGAAGTTTAATTGGTTGTGTAGTAAAACGTCAAAATGCAACGTAAAATTTGGCCGGTTAGCACTATAAAAGGTTGCCTTGACGACAACTGTAACGCACGTAGACGACTAACATCAAGCCTGTTGTAACTGATCAACTGCATATGTGTTGCAGTATGATGTGCTGTAATGTCAACTCTATTGATCAAACTATGTAGAAATGGCAACTTTTTTCAGCAAACTTTCTGATCACCCCTCGTTAAACCTAAAACTATCTCAAAATCTATATCTTAAATGACTTCCAAGAAGCAAATATATACCTTAATACTGAACACTGAAAATATGGTAGAAATCTAACAACGATGGACTTTCTCTCTAAGAGAACTTTAAAAAGGATTCTAATGCACTTGCTTTTATAACGCGACGTCTGATTGGATAACGTCAAAAATTTGCAACAGTATATCCTGCGATATACTGTCGATAAAATAGTTTGACGTCGTTAATTACGTCACATTTCGCTGGATGACGTGCGGCTTTATGCGGCTTGCAACGCTCCAATTTGAGCCTAAACTGCAGAAGTGCATTAGAATGGGGATAACCATATTCAAAATTTTCATTTGGGGAGGTATATCGTCGGATATACGTTTGGAAATCACATTTTACGGCTCCCCACGCGCGTCGCCGTAAAACTAAATTTCCGACCGTATATCCGATGATATACCTCCCCAAATGAAAATTTTGAATACAGTTATCCCCTAATTTCATGGAAATGAGTTTGATTTCCATACAATGCTTCTTTACTCCTGGGTCAAGTGTGGAACTTGATTGTATCTATTCCTGATCTCTGCCTTCTTTCTCATTTTTATTTTGAAATTTTGGCTGCAGACAGAAGATACTTAGTGACCGTTATAGAATATTTGTACAAGTATTGGGTACAGAAGACTTATATAGAACCTGAGAAAGTTTTAGGGTAGGCGCTTTAGATTTTATTGGAAAAAATCTGATATACGTTGGCTTTTTAATATGACTAAATATTTAGATGTGTAGTGCTTTTTTTTTCTTTTTTATAAGGTTGGTGGAATAGTTACTGTAACTTTCATCAAAAAACAAAGTTGAAATTGTTGTTTTTATTTGAAATGAACTGCAAAACAGACAGCCAAGGGGCTGCTAAAAGACCTTTGTTTGTACAGATGACAGAATGATGCATTATTGTATTCAGAAAATATATTAAAATGGTTTTTGTGGCTCTCAACAGATGTTGGAATCATGTCAACATCAAAATGATGCAGATCTGATTATAGAGAATACTAGATGAGTGTCATTTGATATCAAGTTTACCAGGCTAGGCTTGGAGAAGGCTTGTTGACATCGCAAGGCTTGCCGAGCGATTCAACATGCATTCTCAAAGCCGAGCCTTGTAAACTTGATATCAACAGACGCGAACCTGGTATTCTATTTATCAGGTTCCCAGTGTTGAACACTCTTCAAACTAGCGATTATGGCGTATTTTTTTATTTTTGTGTCGATTCTTCGTCATTAGCGACGTCATTCAAAAAGTGCAACGTCATCATGACCTGATAAAGGTAACATGCTGTGAGATAGGAAACGTTTATTAGGTTATGTTGAAATCATTCAGTTTATATCAGTGGTGACTGATAAATCATTTTATCCACCTAGTGTTGATTAACCCATCCCACTTTTTATAACATGGAATATGACGGTACAAGAAGTTTCTTTAATCAATATATCAATCTAATTGCTGATGAATGATCACATATATAATGTGCAATACAAAGCCAGAATAAATTTGAAAAGCTTTGTTCATAATTTTAATTTATATGAACCAGCACTTGACTGTGATGAAGTTGATATATTGATTGGCGTTTTCAAAATGTTATAGAAGAATAAACATCATGCATATATTTTTGTTGTTCTTGTCTGCAATTAGCGTTCGAACGAATAATTTTGATGGTGCAAAAGAAAATTCCGCTTCGCAAATACTTATTTTACCATAGTGAATTGAACCTAACATCATCTAGTTCTATGGTGACTGGACACTAATAATTAAAAGGCACAAATTTAGGAAAGTGTCCTTAACTTTACTCTTCTCCACTGTATATATCTTGAATTAAAAGATTATATTTCAAATTTGATATCAAATGATAGACAAAAGCTGCACCTTTCAAAAGATGTATATTTATCAGTCACCCCTAATATTAACTGAATCGTCTCAACATAACCTAATAAACGTGTCCTATCTCACGGCATGTTACCTTTATCAGGTCATGATGACGTTGCACTTTTTGAATGACGTCGCAAATGACGCTGAATCAACACAAAATAAAAAATTACGTCATAATCGCTAGTTTGAAGAGTGTTCAACAATGGGTAAACTGATAAATAGAATACCAGGTTCGCGTCTTTTGATATCAAGTTTACCAGGCTCGGCTTTGGAAACGCATGTTGAATCGCTCGGCAAGCCTCGCGATGTCAACATGCGTTCTCAAAGCCTTGCCTAGTAAACTTGATATCAAAAGACACTCACCTAGTATTCTCTATTTATAGTACCGTGGAATTTAAATTCTTCATTTGTAGAGATACAATCAAATTCTACAAAAAAATGTCCCTTATACATGTTTTACCTAGTACATATCTCATGTAATAGTACCCTCCGAACTTAGAAATTAAATATAAGGCCAGAATTTTTTATTAGTTGATTTACGAACCATCCTACTGTAATTTTCCGGAAAGTAGGAAAAAAATAAAATTTAATTTCCTAAAAAAAATTTTTTATTTTATCCGCCGACTGTAAATATTAATTGTTTGGTTAATAAAAATAATATTTTTTTTTGAGGTTCTGTCTGTGCATTTTTAAGAGTGACACTGTTAAAAGTGATTGTCCTGTCCAGATTTTTAGGAAAATGATGAAATATTTAAAGATTACCTTACTAGTTTTACTGTTTTTCTGGATATATTAAAGAAAGAAAAAAGGCTCTGAAAAAAAAAAAAGCTCTGAAAATGACCAGTCAACTGGTCATTTTCAGAGCTTTTTTATTTATTTTTTTTTCGTCCCCCCGACCCTAGATCTGAAAAAAAAATTCCCGTAAATCAACTAATAAAAAAAATCTGGCCTAATGAAAGAATTTAACAATCAATATAATATAAATAGTTGTTAGGGTATATATGGCAAAAGTTCAATGCTTACCCTATCATATATTTTGTCTTCCTTATATGATGTCAGATTGGTTTCATCTATTCCAAATTGAACAGTAAACGTCAGGACTCTTTTTTCCTCTTTATCTTCATTCCAGCCCTGAAACTCCAGTCCTTGTACAACCATAGGGGCTATCAGATCAATCTATCAAGATACAAGATATAACATGTATTGTTATAAGAAAAAATGAATTGTATTATATTGCAAGAACTATACAGTGTAAATACAGCCATACTTCAATGGCTTGAATAGCTGTGGGAGTATATTCTAGTAAGCACGTAAAAACGGGCCATTATTGCCCCCCCCCCCCCAACAAAACGCCATCCAAATGGTGTGTTGCTGGCTGCCTGGTAGTGAGAGATAATTGTGCCACTAGACCCTAGGAGCATATTTGTGTCATTATCATAGATAAGTACACTGGTATCATATTTTGTGCAGCATCAAGGATGACACCAAAAGCAGATTAGGTGGTCCGGACTCCCCCCTCCCAATGGAAAATTACAAGTGGCTATAGGTTTCCATAGATTTTATGGTATGCTTCCCATGGAGAAGCTATAAGACCCTTAGGGTCTGATTGTTTCCCAATACACAGCCATACTACTCTCTATGATATACGTTGATGTCTAAAAGTAAGTAAGGGTACAAAGATCAGGAATCGATACAATCAAGTACCACACTTGACCCAGGATACCAATGGGAAAGTGACAAACTCACAGTTGACACCAGTAAAATTTTTTACTGGAGGGCTTAAACCGGTTTAACGGCGCCAACCTCACCCTTAATTCAGATGTGGATCAAGACAAATAGATATTTGGTTTGCATGAAAGACCCCTAACTTATCAATACATCATCTCCTAAAACATATAAATCAAGATATAACAAGGAGATAAAGCAAGAATAAGGACTCAACAGTAAATAAAACTGAATACCGGAGCAAAAGAAATCCAACAGGTAAACCCCGGTAGGCCCGTCAAACAGCCAAAGCATAAGGCCCAAACAACGTTGTCAGGACACTCCCCACATCCAGGCACAATTTCTTTAAGCTTAGTATCATTTGTTAAACACTGTAGATAACTATTGTGACAATTTCTTTTAAGTTTTTGACCTCAAACTTTATAATTCTATAAGGCAATGTGTAGGGGATGGGGTGGAAGAGGCGTTGCACTTTCAAAATGTTTTGTAAACAGGTTTAATAAAACTTAGTAAGCTGTTTATCAACTATATTGGTTCTCTATATTTGAAGGATCTGTTCTAGCAGGTTATTAACACGCCACAGCTGCTGGCATTCTGCCACATGCAGTTGACAGAACTCCTCCTGTATTTCAATATATAGAGGATCTTACATGAGTGCTCATGTTTTATTGAATTCATTAAACGAGTGGGGGAAAAGAGATAAAATGCGAGGCTTGCTGAGCATTTTATCTCTTTTTCGCAACGAGTTTAATAAATTCAATAATACAGGAGCATGAGTGTTAGATCCTATTTATCATATGACATTAAAAATATTTTGAAATAATAATTTAGGCGTGAAAACGCTATGGGTTTGCTATATGCGTGACGTTAAAAGCGTCATTTCATAACACTTCCCGAAAATCTGTAAACCACCAGTGGTTTATCGATTTTATTGCATGGCGTTATTTCACTCCCAGACGCGACGTCATATGATAAAATATTGATATTGTTTCATAATTAGTGAGTATGATCCGGAAATACCACAATCACAAACTGCAGACGACCCTGTGCCACCCCGAGGAAGAGCCGCTCAACCATCACGAGACAACAGGAAGACAAATTAAGCAAAGCAACCAGCTCTCTCTTCCCCATCAAGATAATTGCAATACTATAATGGACACAAAGCAACGTACAACAAAACATAGAACAATTACAGACTCCCACAATGGAAGTAACAATAAACAAAAAGTCAACAACAACAGAACCACCGCCTTAGAAGCAGCCTAAGCCACCGGGGGGGGGGGGGGGGGGGGGCTTAAATGCATTTTACTGGTACCAAATCTTCCCCCTAGATTCTGCTGTTGTTGAAGTACAAGAAATGTTCAGCTCGCATGGAGGCCATCTAACTAATGCAATGTATCATCATGAAGAAACATTCTAATCAAATTTACACATCATGATGAAACAAAAAAATGGCTCATGACTCACAGATAGTCAGAGCTAAAGAAAACCTCAAGTTGAGCCATGGTGGGTCCAGCTATAGATAAGCATCAGGCACAAACCCACCATTTAAAGCTTTATGTCAGAGCAGTCATAGAGTCTGAGGCGTGACCCACCATGTCTGGTCCTCCATGAAAAGTGGATTCTGCAAGAAAGGTTATACAATTTGAATGGAATCTTCTTTCTTCATTTTTTGTCCTCTATCCAAAAGCTAGAAAATTCCAAGCTCGATATAACTCACAATACCACGCCTTGCAAACATTTATGGTAGAAATTAATGCAGACCTCCAGATAAGAGTGCGTAATTTAAAATTAATTATCTTATTTTTTAACCAAATATATTCTGTGGGTACTCAAAAGAACCGTCTCAGTGAGATGGTTCTTTTGAGCAGTCCTCAAAACGTATATTTGTATAAATTAACAAAGTGGCTATTTACAGTCAACTGTAAATAGCCAAAAAACGTTAAAATGGCTATTTACAGTCAGCTGTCAATAGCCAAAAAACGCTAAAATGGCTATTTTTAGTTGACTGTTAATAGCCATTTCAACGTTTTATAGCAAATGACAGCTGACTGTATATAGTCATTTTAACGATTTTTGGCAATTGACAGTCAGTGTTGTTATTTATTTGGGATACAGGGGGAAATTATTGGTTATATCAAGTTTATTTAAGTATCCCTTTATTTAGCTGAAGGTTCGGCTCAGAATCAAACTAAGGCTTCCCGCTCTGAAAGTGGAAAAAGAACTTAACAATCGCAAAATCAGGAAATTAAACAGACAAATTTCAAAGATGTGTTAAGCAGTTAATCTAGAGCTTTCTAACATTATTTTGATAGGACTTTAAGTGCAGTGTAAGAAGAATTTCTGAGTGACACGAGCAGCTATGTCTTTGTTGGTGATTTTAAAATTTGGAAACTTCTCTCACAAAGTTTTTTTTGTATAAAAAATATCGATCTAGATCTGGATTGAAACTATTTGGTATCACGGATCCAAAATAGGCTCTGTGTTGGCTTTTATAATACTTTACTTTAATAGACATCTCATCTAGGTTTATTGTGTACTCAATTATTCTTCAAACTTATAATCGTAGCCGTTCTTTTGACTAATTATATAATTTGCTCTGCAGACTACTGCTAAAATATCAAAAGGGTGAGTCATGATCTGATTATTCCTATAGGAGCTGTCTGATTCTGATCTGTACTGCTTGTGGATGTTGTGTAAGTTGTCATGAAACAGCTAAGTGTTCAATCTTTTCTAGTCTGATAAAATTATGTGTATGTGTAAAGGGCTAGTACAGGGATTTTGGTACTTAAACTTTCGCATTTTTCGGCATGGAAGGTGAATGCGTGTCGGCATATGCGAAGAATTGTTAGAACCTTCTCTACTCCCTTATACAAAGTATGGATGAAGATGAAGACTAAAATCGAAATAAAGATCTTGAGTCCTGCCAGATCTGTCAGCTGGGCGTTTATTTGAGAATTTTGAACATATGCGATAAGTACTTTAATCTTAGGTACTGTCTCTTAATTCCACACTGGTAAATGTATACGTCGATTTGGTGGTATTTACACGTATTGCTGGTACCTCAGAGACCGGAAGTATTAGATATTGGTGCTAATACTATATAGAAAAAACATGCCATATGCCTAAAGGACTATAGAATGAGATCATTTTTAAGTATTCAGTATGTGCATGGCGATTTATGTAAGCATTTAGGAATAGATTCGAGTACCGGTCATCCAGATCGGTACTCAAATCTATTCCTAAATACTTACATAATACATATAAATCGCCATGTGCATGGCGCATACTTAAAAATGATCTCATTCTATAGTCCTTTAGGCATATGGCATGTTTTTCTATATAGTATTAATACCAATATCTAACACTTCTGATCTATGAAGTACCGGCAATTCGCGTAAATACCACCAAATCAACGTATACATTTACCAGTGTGAATTCTATATAAATGTTTCTATCTCCTTATTAAAATTGGTTTAAAGTCTTATATCTCAAGCACTCAAACCCAGTATACTAGCTATATCTTATAATATATCCAGCAACCATCAACAGATTCGGTTATCAACAACACAGTGAGTAGACTGGTGCAGCCTTTGTTATTTGCTAAAAAATCAGGTTTTCTCGTGGTGGGGTTCATATACCCTAATTGGTGGAGAGTATGTCTGTTTTCTCAAAACTGAGATCACCTTATTTTATACGATACAATTATGTCACCCAAAACGACCATATGTTCAAGCTGAGGTATACGGTGTCATTTTTAGGCCGTTAAACTCGCACAGAGATGATCAGGGTATGCTAAAATAATGGGTAATGTCTCGAATACAACATAATGTATTTTCCTTTGGGTGTGCAAAAGTTGAAGGAGATTGCCATCTATTTTCTTTTTCATTTCTCTTATTCTCCTTGACCCTTCCCCTAAATAATTGGTAGTATATACACGCTCAAATTGTCTTGAAGAGAGGATTTAAGTGGCATATTCAACATGCTCTTCATTGAGACAGCCATCATCTTTTTTTATTCTTTTCAATATTAATTTTCTTTTCAGCTTAAAGTATTTTGTTGATATTTATTTATATTTCGTAAGAGGTTTCATACAACTGTGAATTTGGGAAAACGCCTTTGTAAATTGAACAAATTTCATATTTTGCACATTTTTCGAGAATATTTTTTTTAATTTCCAGACAAGCGGATATTTTCATTTTATTGATTTATTAAATTTAAATTTTTTTTTGGAGGGGGGGGGGGGGTTTGGGTGCGGTGGAGGTGATATTGGAAGATTTTATAAGTGAAATAGTATAAACAGAATAGAAGTTTTTTATATGATCTATTTTTATTTTCACCCCGGATGCAACAAACATACTGGGTCCGAGTTTTCACCCAAAAGCTTAATCTGTCACAATTCGACGACGCCATAAACAATTGCAATCGAATATTGTTTCCCTATGTCCTCATAAGATCACGGTGATCATGACCAGATTAAGCATATGCTCACACTGATCCTGGCCATCGATGTCTGATGATCCTGGCCATTGATGTCTCTCAATAGCTCGTCCCCCACCCCAAAAACAATCCTTGGGAACATGATTGTGCACTACACTATCTTATATCATAAAAGTGTATCCTCATTGGCTTTTATTGCCTATTGGCATAACTGATTATAAGTACTTTCTAGGTCCAGAGGCACAAACTGTTTGCATAGGCTATCAAAGATGACACAAGCAGGTACTCTAGATGCTGACGTGCACACTGCCTGGTATTAAGTTTGAAAACCCTTGTTTATACATATACAACATTCATGGGTGTTTCTCATGCCTTACAATATCTGAATGAGTTACAAGTTTTAAAGGTGGAAGATGGAAAATAATCTCAAAAGATGGGAAATGTGGTCCCAGCTTCCCATCATAGCTTTGCGTTATATACAATAACAATGCAATGTTGAAAATGATCTTATCAATAACTCTTACAAGTGTACAGCTGTCTCATTTAAGTTATTTAAAGACTTAATCAATGACAATATACACACATAACTTTAAGGTTTTGATATAGATGTCCCTCTAACACCCCCGCCCCCAACTAGAATCAACCACAAATACAGTATCAGAGAGATTTCATATTGCAAATTCTACATCGCGGAAGTTTGATTTCAGGACACTGCTTTACAGTATCAATGTACTCTGTGTTGCAATGGTGTTATATTCGATGCATAGATAGACTCAAACTCTGCCAAAAGTCAGCTGATCGTGGGCCAATCATCAGGCGACAGTCGACAGAGTGACAGCCAACAATCGTTTTGTTTGCAGATCGTTGGCAGACAGTCGCCCGCTTGTTGGCTATTATTAGCCACGCCCCATATTTTTATAGTGTGCATGTATAACTTACTTTGATCTTTTTGCTTTCTCTGAATGTTTTCTTCTTTAGAAAGTGACTTAGTATAATATATTCTTAAAAGGGTATCCTTTGGAAGCAAAGACTGCACCAAAGAACTGAAACTAGAGTGTGCATATTTCCTGGGCCAGACTAGCTAGTTTCTGGTGTTTAGGCGTCATCAGTGACCCTCTAATAGTTTCAAAGTTCCACAATGAAACCCATGATCCCAAAGGACAAGAAAATAAAATCTACACTATAGTGAATGGCAGGGAGACGTTCTACCGCCGCCACACAGTCCCAGTCACCAGCTGTAGTGAAGTCAAATATATTCTTAAAAGGGTATCCTTTGGAAGCAAAGACTGCACCAAAGAACTGTCAATTTCACTACTATATACACAATGCACATTGGTACTGAATTCAAAATGCCATATTATAGTTTGATCAGTCGGCGGACAGTCGGCCAATGGTTGGCTGATCATCGCTCAACTTATTGTATGTAGCTCGACAGGTAAATTCAATTAGGCGATGATTGGGCAATGGTTGACCGATTGAAAGAACTTTGTTGTTGATTAAGTCAATCAGTGAGGATTATTTTCAATGGAAATGCTCCAGTCGGCAGACTGAAAATATTTTTCTTAGCCAATCAACATGTAAATTCTAGTCGGCCGACTGTAAGTCTTAATGTAACCAAGGCATAAGGGTTATACATTAAGGTAAGAAGACGTTCACAATGAAATAGAAATGAAATGGTAAGTCCATTTAAGACGGTAATGTACTATGCAATCTTGTTTGAAAACCTCGGGAATACGCGGTACAAAAAAGAAGTCTGCGTTCTAAAAGATGGTCAGGAAATGTCACAATCAGAAATTGCAGACTAACACACGGCAACTTGAGGAAGAGACACAGAGCACGACCATTCACATCACATTTAAAGTGAAACAACCAGCTACTTTGATTTGAGTAGGAGACAATGTTGTATAGAGACCTAAGTTGTAATACAAAATGGATAAAGAGTGATCGCAAGCATATGCTTTCAAATTTGGAAAGACTCTTTTCAAGCAAATAATCATCGGTTATCTTGAAAAACTTACAAACAATAAGTCAGATTGCCTTTCACGCGACTAATTTCTTTGAAAATCGTTGGCTTTTTTTATAAATGAACAGTTATGGCATTGTGCGCGCGAATAGCAATGGCTACAGAAAGTCTGCGCGCATGCACAAATTCGTGTTCATTTTGTATCTCTTCTATTTTTGCATGTGACAAAAACTCCAAGCTCACTGACATGGCTCATGTACCATCTACAGAATGCAATTACAATGGAACAAACACAAATCTTCCATCTATATTTGAAAATGTTCATCGAGTATTCGAATATTAAGTCACCATTATTAAAAAAATCTGATTAATCTGTAAATAGCCAAAAACGTTAAAATCGCTATTTACAGTTGACTGTAAATATCCATTTTAACGTTTTTCAGCTACTGACAGTCAACTGTAAATAGCCATTTTAATATTTTTTGGCTGTTAATAGCCACTTAAACGTTTTATGGCTATTGACAGTCAACTGTAAATGGGCATTTTTACGTTGTTTTTTTTTGCTATTGACAGTCAACTGTAAGTAGGCGCTCCCTTAAATTAATGGGTAAAAAAATAATTATAATTTTACACCCAAAATTGTGCTTAACAGGACATATGTTAATGCACATACTTTGTCTGCATTGGGGGTAACAAACCGTTCTTTTTTGGATTTTGAGAGACAACACTGTTTATTCAGATGTTTGGAAAAAATAAATCCCTCGAAAAAAAATGAAAACACAATGCCGTTTACAAATGTAGGTTAATCATGCTCCAGTGGCGAATGTTAACATAACAAATGAGTCTTTTCTAAATTCTTTTTTTCTATTCACAAAAAAAATAATTGCAAAATTTTCAGTGCCCGCTATGGAGAAAGACATGATTCTTGTTCAGTTACCTGAAAATAAGGATGACTATCCGAAAGTTCTGCACACCATCCAGCACCAGGAAGTAGTAGTCTCCCTTGATCATAGCTATTGACGTTAGTACGACTTGAGCCAGATAATTGAAAATCTCTTATTTCACCAGAGACCATTCCAATTCGCCTTCCACAGCTTGCAACTAAAAAGGGTGAAATATTTGTTTCAAAAAATTCATAGAAGTCGTGCCAGAAGAAAATATAAAGCCTACAAAGACTAGAATTGTTTTTCTACGAAAAAACAGATGTCTCCCCCCTTTTGATGTCAAAAGCATGAGTCATTAAATACAATTTCAAACAGAAACATTAAATACAATTTCTAACGGAAATTCTAGTCATTTCATGCAGACAATCAGCTCGTATCTAGTAAAGATATCTGTCAATGTAGTTAACTATTGCACAATCATAACCTGGTATAAAATAGTCATAGATAATTGTTTTTGTGATTGACAAAGTTCTAAGGGAAATAACACAAAGAGAATAAATGACACAGTTACTATTCTTGCACTCTGCACGTCGACTCATGTTGGTTGATACTTGTATAAAGTTTCGTGAATATAGCTTAAGCGGTTTTTAATTTATAGAGCGGACATGGTTTTTGTGATGGACGAAGTTCCAAGGAATATAACTCAAAAAGTATAGAAGGCAGATTTACTGTTCTTGTACTCTGCACGTCATCTCATGCTGATTGATATTTGTATAAAGTTTCGTGAATATAGCTTAAGGGGTTTTCAAGTTATAGAGCCGACACGATTTTTGTGATGCACAAAGTTCCAAGGGAAATAACTCAAAAAGTATAAAAGGAAGAGTTACCATTCTTGCACTCTGCATATCATCTTATGCTGATTGATATTTGTATAAAGTTTTGTGAATATAGCTTAAGTAGTTTTCAAGTTATAGAGCTGACACGATTTTTGTGATGCACAAAGTTCAAAGGAAAATAACTCCAAAAGTATAAAAGGCAGAGTTACCATTCTTGCACTCTGCACGTCATCTCATGTTGATTGATATTTGTATAAAGTTTCGTGAATATAGCTTGACTGTTTTCAAGTTATAGAGCGGACACGATTTTTGTGATGCACAAAGTTCAAAGGGAAATAACTCCAAAAGTATAAAAGGCAGAGTTACCATTCTTGCACTCTGCACATCATCTCATGCTGATTGATATTTGTATAAAGTTTCATGAATATAGCTTAAGCGGTTTTCAAGTTATAGAGCGGACACGATTTGTGACAGACAGACAGACAGACAGACAGACGGACAGACGTACAGACAGACAGACAGACGCCCGGGGAAAAACAATATGTCTCCCGACCCTAAAGGGGGGAGACATAAAAATTTATTCAAACACTCTTCTTAACTACAACAACTTACTGGATTCTTGGAAGGATGACTTAACATCCATTATTGCTCTGCTGTCAAAACAGTTAGACACATAAGGGCAGGGATAAATCTGGGGATAAGCCAAGCCACTTTGTGAGAAATCTAGTAATGTTAAGTTAAAAAGTACGTTTTTGGATGAGCCCCATATAAACGAAATTCAAAAAAGTATGTAAGTATGACCAGTAAATGACACAATTATAGACCGACCTAGAGACATAGAACACAGACAGCCACAACACTTATATTAAAGCAACAAGGTCTCAATTCTTTAGCAATATAATTGCTTAACTGAAAAGCAACACCAAGAAACATACCACAAAACGAATAACCAACACAAATTCCACAAACACAATGGGGCCAACAACAAACAACAGAATCACCTAATCTAGTACTTCTAAAATTTTCTTTGACGTGTATATTTAGTATTTTATCTACATCAAATTTTATGAAGGGCATTATACAAATTCAACGAGAGGGCTTATGGCCACTGGATTGCTCATCTGAGTTCTTGTCACAAGACCACAAAATATTAATCCCTCTTCTCCAGCACCTAGGCCCATCTAGGGTATCACTCAGATCATAATCAACGACTATCAATTTACTAAGTTCAATCAAAATATCTTTATCTTTACAATTTCAATGTCTGACCGTTTTCTATAACCCAAAAAATCAGGGATTTGCATAAGATCAAAATTGCATAATGTTCTACACTTATTTCTCTTTAATTTGATATGCTACTCGACCTTCTTTAAAAAAATTGTTTTGATCTTTTGATCCCATTTTTGGGACGTTGGTATATGAAAGGGCAGACTATTTGCTGGCATTGTGTTCTCTGCTTCATTCCCATTCATTTGATATGCAGTATGACTACATTCAGAAAAAAATAAAATGACCTTTTGACCCCAACCCAGTTGGTCAAGGTGTATGTAACGGCAAACCTTTGCCAGAGGTTTAATTTGAAAGTATCAAAAGTTCTAATTATAGGGAAATAGATATGAAAATACATAATCCCAAAATGATTATCATCATTTTTTCTTATCAAACATATGTTTTTGGTGCGTAAAAGAAACGTCTCCTTTTTATAGACAGTTGTTAAAAGTAGTTCATAAATAGGTCCTCTTATCTGAAACCAGCAGCCCCATTTGTTCGAAATAGTATTTGAAGAATTAAAGTTCGAATTTTGGAGGTTCTACTGTATTAACACACTGACCAATGGCAGACTCAACCTTTGCCAATAACATGTAATATTTATTTATCAGAATAAAACGGGTTAAATAGTGATAAAATCAATTATAATTATCCATATTTCTATTTTCCATTTATTTGATTGAAAGAAGGAAAATATTTCCATAAAGATATAATGTATCATACATGTACCCATTTACATTTCTAAGATCCATAATGGTAACTACCTATGCCAAAACGGGAGATTCCTTGGTGGTTAAAAAGAAAAGATTTTAATACAGCTAGAATGGGTCAGAATTATCCAAACTTATCATATGATGAGGCGCCTGGGAGTGAAATAACGCCATGCAATAAAATCGATAAACCACAAGTGGTTTATAGATTTACAGGAAATGTTATGACGTCCATAACAACGTTGCTCACATAATGATAAAATTATAACGTCTTTACGCCAGAAATGAGACTTGAAAGTATTTGTCATATGATAAATAGAATCTAACATTCGTGCTCTTGTATTATTGAATTTATTAAACTCGTTGCGAAAAAGAGATAAAATGCTCGGCAAGCCTCGCATTTTATCTCTTTTCCCCAACTCGTTTATTAAATTCAATAAAACATGAGCACTCATGTAAGATCCTCTATTTCTTATAACTACATTCTGGTTCATATTGGTACATACCTTTGCCAACAGTATCTTACACTACATTGATGGTTAGAGAGGAAAAGTTCCTATAAGTAATAAATAAAGGATACTTTTCCGAGGCTTTCTTGTTTAAACCGCGAGGTGGGCGTAGCCCACTGAGCGGTTTAAACAGAAAGCCAAGGAAAAATCCTTTATTTAGCTTGTAGTATGGCGCAGGCGCAAATAAACACGTGTTAATGACACCTGACGAAATTTACATTCGGTCCTCCCCGCATCCGGCCTAAGCTGTCAATTATATTACATTTACCTACGGGTTAATATGTCGCTATTTAGGAAGTTCCCACCTACATCGCTGTTTAACTAAAATTGGAAGTTAGAGTACGGTTTTAAGCTCCTCCTTCGTCGTTATTCTAGGGTGTCTGATTTAAACAGATCAAAGAAAAAAGCATCGGCCATACTACAAAGATAGAATAGACCAGACTCATCCATATTTCTTAAAACGACATCCCGCGCCATAATAGTATCTGCCTTTGCCAAAAAGTCTAAATTTCCAGAGGAAAAAGTTTACATACATATAAACTTGGTAGGTATTTATATACATTTCCTATTTTATCATATGACGTCGCGCCTGGGAGTGAAATAATGTCATGCATTAGAATCGATAAAACGCTAGCGGTTTACAGATTTTGGGAACGCTATGAAATGACGTCCATATTAACATCGCGTATGGCAAATACTGACATTTTCACACCAAAAATGTGATTTCAAAGAAATATTAATGTCATATGATAAATAGAATCTAACACTCCTGCTTTTGTATCATTGAATATATTAAACTCGTTGCTAAAAAGATATCAAAATTAGAGGCTAGCTCAACTCGTTTAATAAATTCAACAAAAAAATAGCATGCATGTAGGATCCTCTACGTTTCATATTGTCTGATGATTTGCACTACTATTGCTGAAATTGTCGTCTGCTGCAAACTATAGGTGTGATTAATGGGACTCACCCACATAGCCTATACTGCTCCATTTAAGTACCTTCCTTTGACAAAAACTTGAGTTTTTGTGATTGTCAGAGGCATAGGTGCTGGAATTTATAAAAAAAATGATACCTTGTTTGATGCTTAGGGCCTTCTCTTTAATTCCATCCAAAAATTTCAAGAAAATAAGTCAATGAAACAAATGAAAATTTTGACCAAAGTGAGTCATAGAAAAAGCAAAGGTTGGACACAAAAATCTTCAAGATCATGAAAAAAGCATTTATTTCTACTCCCGCACTTTTGTTTCTCAAATCCTTGGGCATAGCCTATATCGTTTTCAATGGTACATCTATCTCATGTCAACAATAAAAATGATTCTGCTACACTTCAAACCATGTAAACGGGGCAGTTATTCAAAAAAAACTTGTCGAGTGCAGTTTGAAAGGAGCCGCCATCTTAGTTTACGTGCGTGACGTAATATAAATGACATGGCGCTAAATTGTATGCGCGTCACAAACTAGCTCACCAAGACGAAAATGCAGGTTGTTTTGAGTTTTCAGCATGTTTCTTTCTGCAACAAGTTAAATCTAAAATTGAAATAAGCCTACTCTTAAGAAAAGAGTTATTCAAGTTACTTCGCCATATTTTGTGAATAAATGCTGAGGGTACCTCTAATGTGCAATATCGCTAGAGCCTTTACTGCTTGCATAGATTATGGGTCTAGTTAAAGGCTCGGACCAAAATTTATACTTCTTGTCCCACTAGAAACGTAAGCATGGGCGTGTTAGGGTGCTTGGGACATTTGTACTTTACTGGGCACCATTGTACAGTCTGTTCATGTAACATATGATAATTGGGGGCTTATACCCCATACCCCCTCAATTGTTTTCAGGTTATGTATCAACCATATCTAACGTTTCAAGAAATAATTTAGAAGCAAACATACCCTTAAAACCTAGTCAAATTCAGTTGTGCCCGGTAAAATGCAATCTAGCCGGGTGCTTTTGCGCATATATCAAAAAAGTTACCAAATCTCTTGTGCTGGCCGAAATATATGTACATTTATCAGTCACCCCTAATATTAGCTGAATTGTTTCAACATAACCTAATAAACGTTTCCTATCTCATGGCATGTTACCTTTATCAGGTCATGATGACGTTGGACTTTTTGAATGACGTCGCTAATGACGCTGAATCAACACAAAAATAAAAAAATACGTCATAATCGCTAGTTTGAAGAGTGTTCAACAATGGGTAAACTGATAAATAGAATACCAGGTTCGCGTCTTTTGATATGAAGTTTACCAGGCTCGGCTTTGAGAACGCATGTTGAATCACTCGGCAAGCCTCGCAATGTCAACATGCGTTCTCAAAGCCTTGCCTGGTAAACTTGATATCAAAAGACACTCACCTAGTATTCTCTATGTATTTTACCCTTTAACAAAGAGAGGAGACTTCAAATAAGTACCATGAATTGTTTTGTCTGTGCATCCTTTTTTTCCTTTTTCAATCTAAAATTGTTAACGATCTGATTCACCAATTAGAATAATAAACATGCTATTAAATACATTGTTGAAGATTTCATACCTTTATAAAAAATCATATAATGTCGCTGATATATAAAGGATATGTACAAGTAAGTTGTCTCAGGTGAGCAGGTAGGGCGATCTAAGGATTGCTGACGCATGCTGCTTACCTACGTCAAATTGGCACAACGTGATAAATAAGATGGCGAACTCCCGCGATTGCACTCGACAAGTGTTTATTTCAGGTTTTTCGTTAATTTCTCTTTCAAATGGTACGTGTTGTTTAAAATATTAAGCGAACAGTTAAAACAGGTCCAAGGGCTGGTGGACAAACAAGATATCCCATTCTATTACATAGGTTACAGCAGAAAATCGGCTTCATTGTGATTTGACAGACTTCTATGTCCTCCCTTGTCATTTTTCTTAAACTGGAATTAAACATTTTTTCAAATCTTTAAACAGTCGAACTTTCGACAGTTTAAAGCATGCATCATGCTTCCCTAGGCCAAAATTACTCAAAAATCAAAACTTAAAGCCAATGTCGTCAGAGGAAAAGGGTTTACATACAATAGTATGGATAAGGTTTACAGATATGTCTTATAATTACCAATTCATGTACCTACCTTCACACTGGTCAATGTAAACGCACCGGTGGTTGCTACAACGAGCTGGTGGTTGCATTTTACAGCACCGGTGGTGGCGTAAAAGGTAAAAAAATCTATACCTGTTGACTTTATTATTTATTTATAAACTTGAATTTATTTTATTTGTGATGACACCAGGCGCACAGACCACCGGTAACATTGCAGTTTATGGCTCTGCCAAGCAATTGGTGATTTTATTCATGGTTTGGACGGCAAATCCAACAAAGTTCTGGAGTTTTGTCGTGACAGGTGTTTTTTCTAGTGTAACTGCCTAAATTGAGTGAAATCTGCACGTCTAAGCGCAGCTGTTGTCATATTCCCATGAAATAACATCCAAAAAACGATTACTACTTTTTTTTTCTTGGTAAACTAGCAAATGTTTTATTGAGGAATTTTATTACAACGCACTGGGAGCATTTTTTGACGCATTGATACAACGCACTGATGGTTGCACAGAATTCCTGTGGTTGCTGGTGCAGCCTCACCACAGCATTCACTGTTCTTATAAACGGTACATAAATCGTTATTTGAGCCAGCACATGATATTTCAGTACCAGGATGACGACTCAGGTGAGCCTATGCAAATGTACAGACTCGCCAGAGCCTTCTCTGCATAGAAAAAATAGAGAGTAGTGATCGTTTTTGGATGTTATTTCATGGGACTATGATAATATAGCTGCAGCTGTGCTTAGACATGCAGAATTTCCTATCAAACTCCACAACTGTGTCGGATTTATCGGTCAAACCATGAATTAAAACGCCAATTGCATGGCAGAATCATAAACTGCAATGTTTCTGACGGTTTGTGCGCATTGGGTCATCAAAAGTAAAATAAAAGCAAGCTTATAAAGAAATCATACAGTCAATAGGCATAGATTTTGTGGTTTTTGTACACTGATGAAGGCTCAAGCGTGACTCTGCAAATGTGTAGCCTCACCAGAGATGCTCCAGAGCTAGCCCTGTTCGCACTTTGAGAGTGTTTCCGCCTATTTTTCAGATTGGCCCCAAAACTTTTAATTTAATGAGATTGTCTGTCCGTTATGATACATTACAATAGTTAATAAGCCTCCATGCGAGCTTAAAATTTTTGTGCTTCAACAACAGCAGATTCTAGGGCGAAGATTTGGTACCAGTAAAATGCAATTTTAGCACCCCAGAGGAATAGGCTGCTGTCTGTTCTAAGGCGGTGATTCTGTTGTTGTTGATTCGTTGTTGATTGTTACTCCCATTGCAGGATTCTGCAATTGTTCTATATTTTGCTACTTTATGTCCATTATTGTTTTAAAATCATCTTGATAGGGAAAAGAGAGAGCTGGCTGCTAAGCTTAGTTTGTCTTCCTGGTGTCTCGTGATTGTTATGTGGCTATTCCTCTCAGTGCCATGGGTTTGTTTGCAGTTTGTGATTGTGATACTCACTATTTTTGGGTGTCATTCATGCGAACAGCGATGGCTTTGGCCACATTTGCTTGGTCTAGTCTGAGCCTTCGTCACAGTTAAAAATTCTCATGTGGTGACTCAAATGGTGATTGAATGCCATTTTGTGCAAGCAGCGAAGGATCTGGCGAGTCTGCACATTTGCACAGGCTTACCTTAGCCTTCGTCACTGTACAAAATCTCTTGTGCTGCCTTAAATGGCGATTTGTGTGCTATTCATCCAAGCAGCGAATACTCTGGTGAGTCTGCACATTTGCGCAGGCAGTCACTGGACAATGTAATAAACATCAAGATCTCTTGTGCTGGCAGCAAAGGCTCTTGGAAGTATGCACGTTTGCACAGGCTCGCCTAAGTCTTCTATACAGTATCGAAATATCATGTGCTGGTTGAAATGGCAATTTTTGCAACGTTTATGTGAATAGCGAATGATGTGGTGAGTCTGCACCAGCAACCACAGGAATTCTGTGCAACCATCAGTGCGTTGTATCAATGCGTCAAAAAAGGCTCCCTGTGCGTTGTAATAAAAATTCCTCAATAAAACATTTGCTACTTTACCAAGAAAAAACAAAACAAAGTAGTAATCGTTTTTTGGATGTTATTTCATGGGAATATGATAACATCTGCGCTTAGACATGCAGATTTCACTCAATTTAGGCAGTTACACTAGAAAAAAGCACCTATCACGGCAAAACTCCAGAACTGTGTTGGATTTGCCGTTCAAACCAAGAATTAAATCACCAATTGCTTGGCAGCGCCATAAACTGTAATCTTACCGACGGTCTGTGCGCCTGGTGTCATCACAAATAACATAAATGCAAGCTTATAAATAAATCATAAAGTCAACAGGTATAGATTTTGTTTACCTTTTCCGCCATTTTACGCCACCACCAGTGCCGAAATAAGCCACCACCAGTTCGTTGTAGCAACCACCGGTGATTTACATTGACCAGTGTGACCTTTGCCCAAAAAGTTGAATTTCTTTGATTGTCGGAGGGAAAAGATTTCCATACAGATAGTATTAACAGGGTCATCTACCCCATTTGTTAACCTACCTTTGCCAAAAACCTGAATTTCTTGGATTGTTAGAGGGAAGAGGTTTCCATACAGATAGTATTAACAGGGTCATCTACCCCATTTTTTAATCTACCTTAGCCAAAAACCTGAATTTTTTTGATTTTTAGAGGGAAAAAGGTTTCCATACAGAAAGTATTAACAGGGTCATCTTCCGCATTTTTTACCTACCTTTGCCAAAGACTTGAATTTCTTTGATTGTTAGAGGGAAAAAGGTTTCCATACAGATAGTATTAACAGAGTCATCTACCGCATTTTTAACCTACCTTTGCCAAAGACTTGAATTTCTTTGATTGTTAGAGGGGAAAAAGGTTTCCATACAGATAGTATTAACAGGGTCCTCCACCCCATTTTTAACCTACCTTTGTCAAGGACTTGAATTTCTTTGATTGTTAGAGGGAAAAAGGTTTCCATACAGATAGTATTAACAGGGTCATCTACCGCATTTATAACCTACCTTTGCCAAAGACTTGAATTTCTTTGATTGTTAGAGGGAAAAAGGTTTCCATACAGATAGTATTAACAGGGTCATCTACCGCATTTTTAACCTACCTTTGCCAAAGACTTGAATTTCTTTGATTTTTGGAGTGAAAAGGTTTCCATACAGATAGTATTAACAGGGTCATCTTCCGCATTTTCAACCTACCTTTGCCAAAGACTTGAATTTCTTTGATTGTTAGAGGGAAAAAGGTTTCCATACAGATAGTATTAACAGGGTCGTCTACCCCATTTTTAACCTACCTTTGCCAAAGACTTGAATTTCTTTGATTGTTAGAGGGAGAATGTTTCCATACAGATAGGATTAACAGGGTCATCTACCGCATTTTTAACCTACCTTTGTCAAAGACTTGAATTTCCTTGATTGTTAGAGGGAAAAAGGTTTCCATACAGATAGTATTAACAGGGTCATCTACCCCATTTTTAACCTACCTTTGCCAAAGACTTGAATTTCTTTGATTGTTAAAGGGAAGAAGGTGTCCATGCAAATAGTATTAACAGGGTCCTTCACCCCATTTTTAACCTACCTTTGCCAAGGACTTGAATTTCTTTGATTGTTAGAGGGAAAAAGGTTTCCATACAGATAGTATTAACAGGGTCATCTACCGCATTTATAACCTACCTTTGCCAAAGACTTGAATTTCTTTGATTGTTAGAGGGAAAAAGGTTTCCATACAGATAGTATTAACAGGGTCATCTACCGCATTTTTAACCTACCTTTGCCAAAGACTTGAATTTCTTTGATTTTGGAGTGAAAAGGTTTCCATACAGATAGTATTAACAGGGTCATCTACCGCATTTTTAACCTACCTTTGCCAAAGACTTGAATTTCTTTGATTGTTAGAGGGAAAAAGGTTTCCATACAGATAGTATCAACAGGGTCGTCTACCCCATTTTTAACCTACCTTTGCCAAAGACTTGAATTTCTTTGATTGTTAGAGGGAGAATGTTTCCATACAGATAGGATTAACAGGGTCATCTACCGCATTTTTAACCTACCTTTGTCAAAGACTTGAATTTCCTTGATTGTTAGAGGGAAAAAGGTTTCCATACAGATAGTATTAACAGGGTCATCTACCCCATTTTTAACCTACCTTTGCCAAAGACTTGAATTTCTTTGATTGTTAAAGGGAAGAAGGTTTCCATGCAAATAGTATTAACAGGGTCGTCTACCCCATTTTTAACCCACCTTTGCCAAAGACTTGAATTTCTTTGATTTTAGAGGGAAAAAGGTTTCCATACAGATAGTATAAACAGGGTTGTCTACCCCATTTTTAACCTACCTTTGCCAAAGACTTGAATCTCTTTGATTGTTAAAGGGAAAAGATTTCCATACAGATAGGATTAACAGGGTCGTCTACCCCATTTTAACCTACCTTTGCCAAAGACTTGAATTTTTTTTTGATTGTTAGAGGGACAAGGTTTCCATACAGATAGTAGTAACAGGGTCATCTACCCCATTTTTAACCTACCTTTGCCAAAGACTTGAATTTCTTTGATTGTCAAAGGGAAAAGGTTTCCATACAGATAGTAAGGATCAGGGTCATCCACGTTTCTTATAGTAACATACTGTCCTATGATGGGTCGGTGGCAAGTAAACCGATACTTTGGAGCCAATCGGGGGTATCGCTTTTCCTCACACTGTGTTGCACCATAATTGAAGAAATCCCACTGAAGCTTGCTTATATGTACACCAACAAATCTAAAGGCGTTTGGAAACCACCCTAAAATAACAGTAATAATCATACTTATAGCACACTGGTAAATGTATACGTCGATTTGGTGGTATTTACGCGTATTGCTGGTACTTCATAGACCGGAAGTGGTAGATATTGGCGTTAATACTATATAGAAAAGCATGCCAAAGTACTCGAATCTATTCCTAAATGCTTACATAAATCGCCATCTGCATGTCGAATACTTAAAAATGATCTAATTCTATAGTTCTTTAGGCATATGGCATGTTTTTCTACATAGTATTAACGCGAATATCTACCACTTCCGGTCTTAAAGGTACAGGCAATACACGTAAATACCAACAAATTGACGTATACATTTACCAGTGTGATCATACTTATAGACAATGCAAGCAATATAAACTCTTACAATTACATATTTACATTTTCGAAGCAATCCTTTAATTTTGCAACCGTCCATAGCCTCAAGGTTTACACAAATTTAATTGACAGCGGTCAAGCTCACTTGTCCATGCAACTCGCTTCGAACATGGAACTCATTGGCCAGAAGTGATTGACAGCGACCCACATCTGAGTCCCACATACAAAACAAGCCTCTTGTTTACTTCATTGGCTGCCTGTGTTCAAGCTGACTGTTCCGCTTTTCCATTTTACACTCCGTCTAAATGGTTAATAGGATTATACTTTAAATGCAAAACTGTTTTAATTCCTAATTTAAAAAATAATATTTATATTTTAGATATTTATAATAAAATGTAAATATAAGCAATAAATACAATTTCTGGAATGTTCATGGAATCATGAATACATCGGGTCTCTTGCAAAGTTAACGTGAGGCCCTTCACTAACGTTGTAAGAGGCCCAAAATATTCATGATTCCATGAAACTTCCAAAAATTAAATTCATTTCTAAAATAAATTACTAAACCAATTATGCATACAAATTTGTTTTTATATAAAGTTGAACCAATTTATCAAGGCTACCTAACAACCACCATGGTTAAAATATTTTTTCTATATGCACCCTCTGATTTTCTTTTGCAAAACAACTCACATTTGATTATTCAGCAAATTCAGCTTAAACCTTTTCATGGCCAAACTTGACTGGATGTGACAACAAAAATTATGGTATCTTTCTTGATTTTAGAAAAATGATTTGATATTTTGTTAAAATAACCTCTGTAGTCACCTAAGACATATAGACCAGTCAAATTTCCCCATCTAGCCTTGATAATTAAAACAAAAGGCGGGCTTGCGTTTCTTCTTTTTTATTACACTACTGTTAAGAATGAAAGGCAATTTTAACCACATACTGTCCGTGCTATTAAATGTATTAGATATTTAGGTAGAAAAACAACTACCAACAATTCAAGGTAAACAATTGCCCACAACGCATGAAGCCTTTGATTATATTGCACTCATTTGTATAGATGATTGCTTATAATTGAGCCGCAGCATGAAATTTCTAACAAGGTGGTATGTGCGACCAGCAAAGGCTCAGACCAGCCTGCTCATATGCGCAGTCTAATCAGAGCCTTTGATAGTCTCTCGAATACTCTATTACTCTAAGGGCACTGACCAAACATCATTTGGAGTTGTTAAGTTTAAAAGGAGGCTGCACAAGCTCATCTGAGTCTGCCTTTGTTAAAATACCCCATTGTTGGAAATCACATCTTGCAGCTCATATATGATAAAAACTATGCGTTTTGCAAAGCCGTTTATGTATGTTTGTTGGTTGTTTATGGCATATTTAGGTTTTACAACCCCCTCTCCTGTGACCCTAAATGCTCTTTACATATGTTGGGAACGTTTGCAGCGACATATTATAGCTCGACAGGCTTCTTAGGTCTAAGAGACACAAAATTCATCTTTCTGATGTCAGCATATAACCAGAGACTTGGTAAGCCTTGACCCTGCTGCAAATTCTGACCCCTTGTGTGAGATATAGAGGATCTTATATGAGTGATCATTTTTATTGAATCTATAAAGCGAGTTGGGGAAAAAAAGATAAAATGCGATGATTGCCCAGCACTTTATCCATATTTTGCAACGAGTTTAATTAATTATATAATACAAGAGCACGAATGTTAGAATTTATTTAACATATGACATAAAGATTACTTTGAAATCTCATTTCTGTCGTAAAAAACGTTGTAGTTTTGTCATTAGGCACGCAACGTTGTTATGGACGTCATAACGTTTCCCGAAAATTTGTAAAAAAAACTAGTGGTTTATCGATGGCGCTATTTCACACCAGACTCGACGTCATATGATGAATCTCTGTCATACACGGACGATGAGGGTAAATCGTTATATTCTTTACAGATTTTGAGATAGTGCAAAACTTTAAACATTTTTATAAGTCGTCGACTATCAAGCCTTGTCACAAATTAAAATTTCAACAACTGTCAAAAATCGTTTAGAAATATTATATTTGATACGTTGAAAAATGATTTTGCAAAAACAATAAAACTCTTGATGCATATTTTGAGAAAGAACAAATGTATTATCATTCTTGTGGGTTTGCCACTTTCGATTATTGTCCATTTTTTCCAAAAATAACTTCTATTGATGAATAGAACAAAAATGTTCCAAAATTCGTCTGGAATTGTGTAGAAACACTTATTTCTTTGATTATACCAAATAAAAGTGTAAAAAATAATTTCTTTGCAGTAATTGAGATAGTACAAAATTGATACCATTTTGTCAGCTCGGTACCTATTAACTTTTGTCAAAAATTCAGATTTCCAGTATTTGGCTGAAATTGTGTTAATATGATGAGTAGAACTAATTATTTTACAAAAAAAATTTTCATCATTTAATCAGGTCCGTGCCTGCCGACTTTGTCAAAAAATTCAAATAACCAGAAATTGGCTGAAATTGTATAGTAACGCTCAATTTGGTGACTAAAACAAATGATTTTGCAAAAACATATATTCTTTACAAGTTTATAGAAAGTACAACGTTTCTATCAATTTTGCCATGTCCACTCCTGTCAATTTTCAGTCGAGAATTCAAAATTCCACTGATTGTCTAAAATTCTGTAGAAACACTATTTTAGGGGACTAGGTCAAATAATTTTGGAAAAATATATTTTCTTTACAGATTTTGAGATAGTTCCATATTTTCAGGATTTCTATCAGGTCGGCGCCTGTTGATTTTCCTTAAAAATCCAATTTCCAG
This sequence comes from Loripinus fragilis, assembly GCA_964019695.1. Taxonomy (NCBI): domain Eukaryota; kingdom Metazoa; phylum Mollusca; class Bivalvia; order Lucinida; family Lucinidae; genus Loripinus; species Loripinus fragilis. Next base: position 82,139,413 of record OZ026520.1, on the reverse strand, counting down.
AAGCTGTCTGCAATTGTTTAAACCTCTCATTTTGATCAGTAGAACAATTGATTTTGCAAAAATATTTCTTATAGATTTTGAGATAGGACATTTTTTTTTTCAGTATTTTTGTCATGTTGGCGCCTATCGACTTTGTCAAAAGTTTACAAAAAGTGCATGAAATTTTGTACATGCACTGATTTTGATGAGCAAAGAAAAACCGAAATGTACTGTATTTACAATATGAAAATACAAATCTTGGGGTTTCAGTTATTGACTTATCAATGCTATTATATTTAGACACACACAGATGTTCCAGCCAGACTGGCTATCTTACACAAAGAATGCCCCAAAAGTCATAACTCAGAGATTGTGATAAATTAACAGAACAAAAAATTTTACACACAATATTATTTTACGATAGAACAAGTTTTCATTATTTTGTAAGGTCCACACCTGTCAATTTTACAGACCCCCAGATAAGAGTATGTAACTGAAAATTATTTTCTTTATTTCTCAACCAAAATATATGTTGTGGGTACTCAAAAGAACCGTCTCGATGAGACGGTTCTTTTGAGCACCCAAAGCGTATGTTAAAGCTTATGGATAAGAAAATAATCGCATTTTTACGCTTAAATTTTTTGCTTTACTGTTCCTATGATTTTACTGTAAATATTAAAATTTCCAGATATAACATGAAATTGCGCAGAATGAGTAAGATGAGTAGAACAAATATTTTTGCAAAAAAAAATACTGACTTTTAAAGAGAACTAAATTTTCATAATTTTTGTCAGGTCCATGCCTGTCGATTTTCTCTTTGAAAATTCAAGTTTACAGAAGTTGACTTATTTGCATAGATACACTCATCTTGATTAGTAAAACAAAAATCATTCAAAAAAAGTCTTTCTTTAAGATTTTGAAAGGGTAAAAGACTTTCATTAATTTTGTCAGGTCTGTGCCTGTCAATTTGTTGCCAAAAATTTAAATTCCAGAAATTTGCTGATAATGTGTATATTAAACACTTATTTTAGGTATCTAGAACAAATAATTTAAAAACAAAAATTCTTTACACATTCAAAGAATATAATAAAATAAATTTTCAGCGCTTTTATAAGGTCATTGCCTGTCAATTTGCCCTAAAAAATTCAAAATTCTAGAAATGTCTAAAATTGTGTAGAAACTCATAGAATGAATAATTTTGCAAAAAATCTTCACAGACTTTGAGATCAATAAGAACTGCCTGTGCCAATTCCACGAAATACTGTGAAATCACACCACGAATGTAAATCGAGGATCTACTTTGACAGCGGCTGTCATTTTCCCTCAAAAATACATATTTCCACTTTTTTGGATGAGTCAGTAGAAGAAATAACTTAAAAAATATTCTTTAAAGACTTTGAGATAGCACTACATTTCATGATTTTCACCAGATGCCTGTTTATTTTTTGTCAAAACTTAAAAGTTCAAGATTTGTCAGAAATTGTTTCTGAACACTTAAAATGTTGAATAGATCAAATGATTTCACAAAAAAATCTTTAGAAATTTTGAGATTGTACAAAATTTTCATCATTTATGTCAGGTAAGCATCTCTCAATTTTCGTAAAAAAAAATGAATTTCCAGAAAATTGGCTATATTGTGTACAAACACTCAATTTGATTAGGTAGAGCGAATAATTTTGCAAAAAGAATGAAATATTTCGAGATAGTTAATGAATTGTATTCACTCTTTCTCAAATTTTCGGCCTTGGGCCTTCTTCAGAATATTAGAAACAATTTTCACAGCTAAGTAGCATTTATGATGACCATTATGGTATATGTTTACTCTCCATTGTCAGTGGTGACGTCGATCCATGATGACCATTATGGTAAATGTTTACTGCCCATTGTCATTATGATGACCATTATGGTAAATGTTTACTGCCCATTGTCATTATGATGACCATTATGGTAAATGTTTACTGCCCATTGTCATTATGATGACCATTATGGTAAATGTTTACTGCCCATTGTCATTATGATGACCATTATGGTAAATGTTTACTGCCCATTGTCATTATGATGACCATTATGGTAAATGTTTACTGCCCATTGTCATTATGATGACCATTATGGTAAATGTTTACTGCCCATTGTCATTATGATGACCATTATGGTAAATGTTTACTGCCCATTGTCATTATGATGACCATTATGGTAAATGTTTACTGCCCATTGTCATTATGATGACCATTATGGTAAATGTTTACTGCCCATTGTCATTATGATGACCATTATGGTAAATGTTTACTGCCCATTGTCAATGACAATGGGCAGTAAACATATACCATAATGGTCATTATGGATGCTACTTAGCTGTGAAATTTGTTTCTAATATCCTGAAGAAGGCACAAGGCCGAAAATTTGAGAAAGAGTTAATACAATTCATTGACTTTATTGTTATTATTCCCTATGGAATTATTATATTTGACTATTTTGAGATAGTTCAAAGTTTTCATTACTTTTTTAAGGTCCACTTCTGTTTAAATTTTAATCAAAATGCAAATTTAAAGATTTTGTCTGAAATGTGTAGAAACTCTCATTTTGGTGACTAGAACAAATAAGCCGTGACGTGTGATTTCCAACAATGTGGCATTTTGAAAAGCGTAGACTCATACGAACGTGTGCAGCCTCCTTTAAGGCTTAGAAACCCCAAATGATGTTCGGTCAGTAGCTTAACAGTCATAGAATATTCAAGCGATTAGCAGAGGCTCTGATCAGTCTGCGTGTATGCGCAGGCTGGTCTGAGCAGTTGCTGGTCGCACATACCATATTGTTGGAAATATCATGCCGCGGCTCATTTGCGAAAAAAAGGCTTTACAGATTTTGAAATAGTTCAAAGTTTTCATCAGTTTTGTCAGGTCCGGGCATATCGATTTTCTGTGAAAAAACATCAAGAGTTGAGTAGAATAAATAATTCTACGTAACTAATTTTACGAAAAATATTTTCTTTACAGATTTTAAGATGGTGCAAGTCCACACCTGTCGATTTTCTGTCAAAAATTCAAATTTCAAGAGACTGGCTACATTGTCAAAAACACACAACTTGATGAGTAGAACGTGTAATTTAGCAAAAATATATGTATAAAGGTTTTACCACTCTTGGTAGTTCTGCGCCTGTCAATTTGTCGTTCAAATTCAAATTTCAGGAATTACCTGAAAATGTGTAGAAGTTCTCATTTTGATGAGAAGAAGGTATACGTTTGCATAAAAAATCAAAAAATCTTGACATCTTTTGCATTATGTGGAATATCATCAGTGCCTTTCATCACTGTTTGCAGAAGTATTTATTAAGGTGTTTCCTATACAACCTTTGCATTTATTTGTCCCCTACTTGAGGTAAGTGACTCTGTAATGGATAACAGTCTTGCTCATGTTAAAAAACAGCGTGACGATATTCATTACGAAGCTGCCAGAACTATAACAGGAGGCACAAAACTCTGTAGCCACATTAAACTTCATTCTGATCTGGGGTGTGACTCTCTGCAAGAACGTCGCACAAAACATATTACTTGACTTTTTGCTTACTGTAAAGGCGGCAACTTTAATATTCATATCTGGGTGTGGTTCGGCTATTTCATCTGCTAAGGAAGGGAAATCAGGTTTTATTTATAATTTGGTAAAGAGTTAATAAGCTTTTGAGCCGCGCAAACGTGCGTGCATTTCATCAAAATCCTAACCGTATACACACTGAACTCACATTTATTAACCCTTAAAGCGCATAATCACAAAATGTGTGTTTTTGTCGTCCACTAAACTATTTGAAGCCTCATAGATAAACAGTGTGAACCCAGATCAGACTGCTCCTGTAGGAGCAGTCTGATCTTGGTCCACAATGTTTGCCTCCCTGTTTATGTTAGATAGACATTTTCAGATGCAGTTATTTTGCTGGCGTTTTAAGGACTAAGTAATGACTGAGGTGGTGGCACAAGATGAAACAGTTACATTTGAATAAAACCACGCCTCCTTTTCAGCTTTTACCTATTCCTAAAGTTGACTAGTCCTAATTACGCATTCATGGGGCACCGCCTTTACAGTAAGCGAAAAGTCAAGTAATACGTTTGTAATATTCTACAAAATCCTTGATAGTCTAACTCCTCAGTACCTGCAGGATTTTGTGCCACAAGTTTTACAAGAGGCTTATCCCTACAGACTCAGAAATTCTAACGATATCTGCACAATTCACGCTAGCGCCAACTTGTATTATAACTCTTTTTATCCGTCCACAATACGAGACTGGAATAATTTATCCCAATAAATTAAAGAGTCCAGCTCAGTTGTATCATTTAAATATCAACTCAACAAAGACACACAGAGGCGAGCACCACCAAAATTCTTTTCTGCAGGGTCAAGGCTAGGTCAAATATTTCATGCAAGAATACGAATGGCACGTAGCTTGCTCAATTCTGATCTTTATCGAAAAAATATAGTTTCCAGTCCTTCCTGTGCATGTGTGTGTGTGTGTGGGGGGGGGGGGGTTGAAAGTGTTTACCACTTTTTCTTCATATGCCCTAATTACAATGTAGCACGAGAAAGATACTTAGAAGCCCTTCTTGGAAATCATACAACTCATGAATTACTTTTTGGCAAGGATACATCAAATGATGAAGAAAATGAAACTCTATTCCTTAGAGTGCATGACTTTATATTAAAGTCTAAAAAATTTGTTCATCGAGTTGATACTTATTGGCATACAGTATTGCTATCCACTTCGGTAAAACAATCCAAAGAATCATTTTACTAGACATGATAGGTTTGGGGTCAAAAGCTCCCCTCTCTCTCTCTCTCTCTCTCTCTCTCTCTCTCTCTCTCTCTCTCTCTCTCTCTCTCTCTGTTTTTCTTTATAATGAAATACGGCATATATTCTTTGTGCAAGTTTCTTTGAAGCTTTATAAGCTATTCACAAATATTGTACAAATTATACCAGAAACATGAAATGACTTTCATATAAGCTTATAGCTTACTGCTAATTCCTGTAACCATTAACAATGTATATATTATATGAATATAGAATATTTCAATAAATATAGCTTAAACTAAAGTAGGCTTTTGCGCATATAGGATATATGACAAAATTTTTGTTCTTGCCTATTATTAACACACAAGATATGCACAATCAAAAACGCTCTTAACAATCGACGAACGTAGGTCACAAACTAGTTAGAAACGGTGTTTTGATTGCCATTTGTCGCAAGTTGGCGACAAAATGGCAATCAAAAGCTCTGTTTCGAACTAGTTTGTGACCTACGTTCGTCGATATTATAAACATTTTCGTTTGCTGCATTTATGGTGTGATTAACAAACTTACTGTTTTGTCTTGTGACCATCACTGCATGCACTTCTATGAATTGTTCTAAGTCTACCTGTATCCAGGGCTTCTGGCAGGGTCTTTCAGAAACAAAGGAACCACCAACTATGGAGAAAATACATATCATTTCCATGACAACCTTATTCACCTTAATAAGTACAGCCCCCACCTCATAGCTAGCAATCGGAACATCCCAGCCCAATTCCCGAATCAAGCCTCGAGTGTATTCAAAGTGTATTAGTATGTACGAAAAAGCCGCATTTCGTTAGATGGAACTGGTGTAGGGAATAAATAGTTCTGTAGCAAATGGAATGTTGTAACCGTTTTTTTCCCGCTGCAATCGATCTTGTTATTGCGATGGCATAGTTTTGTGACGTCATCGTTACATTCTGTGACGTCACCGTCACTTTTAAAAGTAGACCTTCGGTGTACACATACGAGGTCTAATTCTTTGGAATTGGCAAAGGCAGTTCCGATTCCCCACTAGCAAACAGTTCCATGCCAGCTGAACAATTTTGTACTTCAACAACAGCAGAATCTAGGGCGAAGATTTTGGATTTGCGATGGCACTCCATCGAATGCGTTCTAGTTAAAATTGCGTTTCGCTGAATGCAGGCCAAAAGTTGCCTATTTTAATTTGTTTTTTGATTTCTTTACAAATCTTTAAACTAGTTAACGGCTAAAAAAGATATGCATGGTTTTGCATTTTTGATAAATCAATAATGGCAATGAAATTGCTCTACTCAAGTGGGTTGAAATTTGAATTGTATTGCATTAGACTGCATGCTTGATGGTCAACCCAACCACGGTTGGCAACTTTGCTCTTCTCTTTAATTGCACGCCCGTGACTTCAGTCTCTATGATGGTTCAGACTTAAAGACTTATCTATTGATGAGATGGTAGGGGCCTGATGCTTTGGCTGTTTGTCGGGCCCACTGGGGTTTACCTGTTGGATTTCTTTTGCTCTGGTATTCAGTTTTATTTACTGTTGAGTTCTTATCTTTGCTTTATCTCCTTGTTATATCTTGATTCATATGTTTTAGGAGATAAATACATTGATAAGTTTGGGGTCTTTCATGCAAACCAAATACCTATGTGTCTTGATCCACATCTGAATTAAGGGTGACGTTGGCGCCGTTAAACCGCTTTAAGCTCTCCAGTAAAATAATTTACTGACCGTTCCAAGGCGGTACTTCTTTTGTGGATCTTTTGTTTTTGTTCTGTTTTGTGTTAGCTTTGTCTTTGTATGCGTCTGTTTATATGTGCTTTGTGGTCACCTGCTGGGAAAGGGCTGACCTCTTGGCTCTCGTTTGTGGTGTCTAACTGTGAGTTTGTCACATTCCCATTGGTATCCTGGGTCAGGTGTGGTACTTAATTGTATCGATTCCTGATCTTTGCACCCTTGCTTACTTTGGTCTGAAGTATGTGATTATGGCATTCCCTTACAATCAGGCCAATCTTCACATTCGCACAGTGTGCTTAGAGTTATTTGTTAGATTTGATTATTTACGTCCCATCACCAATATTTCAGTTATAAAGGGGAGGATCTTCCTAAGTTGAAGCAGTACTAAGCTAGGATTAATATTCTTGCTCAAGGACACAACGCAGTGACGCTGGTGAGGCTCGAACCCGCGGCCCAACGGTCTCGAGTCAAGCACTCTAACACTGAGTCACTGCGCCTCCCCATGTGTGCTTAGAGTGTTCAATGAGTGCTATTTTAACCCATTAAGCGCCACCTATAATTTGTAGCAGACGACAGTTTCAAATTTGCCGCCTTTTCGAAAATAACAAATAAGGCATGTTATTTCATGAGAATCGTCTGCCAGCAGACAATTCTTATGAAAGATCATTCCTTATTTTCTTCGAAAATTAGGAAAGATGTCGCATAATTTGTCGTCTGTTGCAGCCGTGATTGGCGCTGTAAGGGTTAATAGCAAAGGTTCCAATGTCTCTTCAAGCAGAAACCCATACTTTGCTCCCATTGCGTGTTTGAATTTTTACTGTACGCACCTGCCAACTTGTACCTTATACTGTCTTACTGGCGCAAACTTAACTGGTCCCATGGAGCAAATGGTAGCGTGTCTAATTGCTGAACTAGAGCTCATAAGTTTCTGCTGATTCAAGGAGGCTGTTATTGGTTACTAGCTAAAGTATGTGCACTGAGTTCTGGTTAACCACTTAATCTAAGCTTGTCCGGGAAAAGGTGACATGACTATAGCGTTAAACCATAAATCAGCCGGCCAAACTGGCTAAAATATAAAACTTGTACCTTACTTTGAAGATTGTCAACTGCAAAATCTGGGTAATGTGCACTCAGTTCTGGTTAACCGCTTAGTCTAAGCTTGCCCAGGAAAAGGTGACATGACTATAGCGTTAAACCACAAACCAGCCAATCAAACAGGCTAAAATATAAAATATGTGACTTACTTGGAAGGTTGTCAACTGCAAATTCTGGGTAATGATCTGTGCGTTGATTGGTTGAATATGCAGGCTTGTGAACACCAAAGATATGAAGAGTGGGATCTTCATCTAAATACACATAGAAACGTCAACTTGAATATCAAATAGAGCCGCGGCATGAGATTTCCAACAATTTGACATTTTGACATGTGTAGACTCAAACTGCAGCCTCCTTAGAAACTCCAAAGCATGTTCAGTCAGTAGCTTAACAATCATAGAAAACTCAGGCGACAAGCAAAGTCTCTGATCAGACTGCGCGTATGCGCAGGCTGATCTGAGGCTTTGCTGGTCGCACATACCACATTGTTGGAAATCTCATGCACTGGCGCATTAATAATTATTTAGGCTTGTTGACATCAGGCTTGAGAACACCATAGATATCGTCTGTATAAACATAGAAACACATGTCAATTGTACTATGACTGCCGCCTTGGCATTGATCAATGCTGAGTTTTAAAGAGACTAAGTCTGCAACTATGAACATTTTTCGAAAAAATCTATTTTCTTTTTAAATCATTTGAAAAAGTAGAATTAAGGTATGTTTTCACAATAAATCTGTTCACCATAGCCGAAACTGCATGGAAAAATGAATTATCTTATCAAAACAGGTGTTTTCTCTTGTTGGTAATTATTTGCGTCCCTCCAATAATTAAAGAAAGTTAATATTTAGCATAAATGCTGTTTTTTCATACTGATAATTTGTTAAGATTTACGAAATTGATCAAATATATACCTGAACTTTAGTTTTTTGCTGTGTTCTTGAAAATTAGAAAAATTATTTCAAAAAATAAAAGATCAAAAGTTACAGACTATGCAGCTTTAATTTCTACAAGACATAAAAATGGTCATAAGATAGGGTAAAGCTAGGTAACTTCGGACATAAGGTAAATTCGGACATCGACCGTGTATGTCTTATATTTTGATTATTGGAATATAAAAAATAAATTTACTTAGCAAACAGTGAAACTCCAGATGAGATGGGTCTCATCTGGATTTCCACTGTTTGCAAATGTATGTCCGAATTTACCTGGTGTCCGAAGTAACCTGCATTTATCCTAAATGACAAATAAACAAATAAAATGAACTATCCCTTGTGAAGTCTAGGGAGCACCAAATTCACACCAGTTGGCTCAAATATGGTTTTGGCTTATTGAACTATTTGGCTATGGGTAAAACATGGAAGAAATGAACCTTTATGGTCTTCCAATTTAAGATGAACTCAACAACTATAATATGTTTACCAGTCGCTGTTCATTTAATCCATTTTCATAATAATCCAACACACGAAAATAATGTTAACTGAGTAATTGCCTTTTTCAAAATGACAAATTTCTGCAAAGATATCTCATATTTGGTTAAAGGTTGAGCTTATAATTGACTTGAATATCTGATGAATAAATTAAAAGGTGTTTGTTTTATTGGCCATGATATTGCTCTAAAATATTAACCTGATCATGACCTTTATCATTACCATAATTTCACAGCTGATTGCGCATCTAAATATATCTCCGGCCTTCATCGCATGTACAAATACTGAAGTGCACGTGGTACTTTATATCACAATAGATATATTTACCGCAATAATGAACACTTTCCTATCTGTTGCCTGCGTGGCTCAGTGGGTAGAGCACTTGAATATAGCACATTTATCTTTAAGCTCTGCGTCGTTAGTTCGAATCCCATACGCGACATTTATTATTGTAACTATTGTAAAGACTTTTGTTTTTATTTTTTATAACCCATTAGTGTCCTTTTTGTTGGAAAGATGCAAACAGTGGAGACCAAGACCAGACACCGCAGAATGAGGCGTCTGATCAGGGTATCCACTGTTACAGAATGGTGTATCAAAATTTGATTAAAATGAAAACTACCACCCAACAACCCTTAAAAGGGAAATAGACTGGTCCAATTGATTACAGCGGGAAAGTCTACTCGAAATAAATGGTTCAATTTTCTCCTTTTTTGCAATATCTTTTCTCCATTTTATTTTATCTGATCTCTTCGGTGACAGCAACATTTGCTCGTCGAATCCGTAACACTGTGCTTCAACTATCGCCTGTCACCTCTTCAGTTTTTAAGATACATGTATAAGCTGCGACATGAGATATCCAACAATATGGCATTTTGAAATGAATAAATTCAAGTGAGGCTATGCAGCCTCCTTTTAAGAATAGAAACTCTAAATGCTGTTCAGTCAATAACTTACCAGGCTTACAATATTCAAGCGACTAACAAAGGCTCAAATAAGACTTGTGTATGCACAGGCCGGTATGAGCCTATGCTTGTCGCACATGCCACATTGTTGGAAATCTCATGTTGTGACCCTTGCTACTCTTTAGAGAAATGCTTCGACGAGCTATAACTGATTTATTTTGTACTGGGGCCAAACGTAGGGTTTTAAAGACATATTCGCAAACTAAATTCTAACACCCAGCATCAAGAAGTTGTCCGTCATTACATATTCAAAGAAAGCGTGAACTTACAAATTTATGTTTTTATGTGCATTCCTTTGACATGATAATAAAGAAAAATGCAATTTAAAAAAAAGTTGGATCAGCTAGGATCCGAACCCATATTTTATGTGTCTATAGCTAAGTTGACTAACCACACGACTATGGTGGAAAATACAACTAAGTTGAGTTATCGACCGATTTTATAGCAATTACACCCAGACGTTTATTTCCGTATTTGCTCTGAACATACCGATTACACACGATTCCTCACGAAGAAATATATATTCAGTGTAAATACTGCAATAATTTATTCATGCATAAAGGTCAGGATCAGGTTAATATTGTAGAGGTATACAAGTATTTTATTGTACAAATACTCGTGAATATACTAAAATGCCTTCTACTCGCCCTGCCCACAACAGTGAATATCTATATATACACACGTAAATTAAACAAGAAAGCTAAAGTCATGCTAACCAAGAGTGACAGTGATGTAATATTTTGCTTACAATTGTTAAGTAAGATTTAACTTGTCACTCCACTTGAGTTAACGCTAATCGATATATCACTTGTGTATTAATCCTATCCTGCGGATAGGATTAATCCACAAGTGATCTATCGATTGTAAGTCCATGATAACTTTGTAAACAAAACATGACGCTACTGTCACTCTTTTGACTGGCAGGACAGTAGCTTAAAATATCAAAAATAATGCGGGCCTGGTCATTCGAAAGCCTGATTGCTCTATGCAAACAACAAACACACAGCATCGGCATATGCATAGCGCATTCTGATCAGCGTCTTTGCTTTTCGTTTTATTAAATGAATAAGAGTTAAACAATCCCAATAGTTTTGCCTGTTTTTGTACAAACCATCCATTTTAAAGAGAACATCCTAATATCCTTATTGTGATAGCTAAAAGACAATTGCATATCATTAATCAAGGGCGTAGTTAGTCTAAATTTCAAAGTACGCACTTGTAGAAAAGGCTGAATGCATGCGGAACAGGAGTATATACAAAACAGCGTAGACCAAGATGAGACGCCGCAAAACACGGCGTCTCATCAGGGTCTGCGCTGTTTGCCAAGATGAACACATTCCCCAGTGAACCATTCGACGTCACCTGAACGTGACGATGACGTTCCCAGGTAAATCGTGTTTAAGACGTGATCGTCACCCCAAAAGCGTTACATTTTGAAAACGTCCAGAACCTTTAAATTTCATTTTCAAAACGTGCAGAAGAATATATAAAAACCCTACATGAATACGTTTTTGTAACGTTTTGTTTAGTGTTCAAGACGTTTTTGTTACCCCATACCTACCGTGGAACATTTCCACTAACACTATTGAAGACGTTTCCATATATCACGTGTTCGTCACTCACAAAATGTTACAAACTAAAGACGTCAAATACGTTCGCATTTAGTTTTTAAAACGTGCTGAAAACCAAGCGAAACCCTTGCACGAGGACGAAGACGCTTTTGTACCGTTTTGATTCGTGTTTAAGACGTGATGGTAATCCCAAAACAATGTCGTCTTCGTTTGGTGTTCAAGCTGTGTTCACAACTGCATCAAAACATTATAAATTTGCAGGTAACTCGTTTTAAAAACGTGTGCTAGTGATCCCTAACGTTACTGAGACGTTTTATAATCCAAGACATGTGCGTCACTCCAAAAGCGGGCGTCAAACACGTTTGCATCTAGTTTTCAAATCGTGATGAAGACCCTATAATGAAACTCTTCCATGGGGATGTTTTTATAACTTTTTAATTCGTGTTTAAGTCGTGATGGTAATCCCAAAAAATGACGTCTTTGTTTGGTGTTCAAACTGTGTTTAAAACTATATCAAATAATATAAATCTGCAGTAAACTCGTTTTAAAAACGTGTGCTAGTGATTCCTGAACGTGACCGAGACGTTCTTTTCACAAGACGTGTGCGTCACTCCAAAAGCGTTACAAATTGAAGACGTCAAACACGTTTGCATTTAGTTTTCAAAACGTTTTTGAGATGTCCTGCAGACGTCAGCTTTGCTGATAAACGTCTGAAACACGTGTCTCAGACGTCTTCGTCACCAAAACCTACAAAAGACGTCTTCCTCACCAAAACGTATGGTTCACTGGGTCTTGGTAATGGTAGATTATAAAAAGTGTATATCATCAGGCCCTCATTCACTAAACGCTAATTAGTGACAAATCATAAAAGGATGAAACCTCAATTTTGTATTTTAGTTGGCCATCCAGAGCCTGAAAAAAAAATTCTGTTGGCATTTTTGAGTACATTTTGGCATCCATGCTCAAAGTGTATCAGGTGTGTTTTAAGAAGGATAGGGGTGGATGCCAAGTCTGGAAATGCCCTTAAGTCCCAGAATTAGGTCAAAGGTCAACTGAGTGCAAATTCTTGTATATACGTCAGATTTTAGCATTTTTATCAATTAACTAACCAAAATTATGATTCAAAGCAATGCAAAATCTCTGTTGGATAATACAGCCACGCTATATAAACAAACAACATCATCAAGGCATGATGTGTGTTTGGATCAAAGGTCATTTAAGTGCAAAATCGGTGAAAATTGTAGCAATATTTTATTTATATAGAGGCAAAATTCAAATTTTAAGTTCCCTTCTATCCTAATGGAAGAATTTATTTATTGCTATCCTGCTAGGTGTGTGTCTATCATGGTTGGAAAGTAATGATTTACCAAGTTTCCCGCGGTCATATATTCAAAATAGACATGTAAAGTACGTTACTGTAAAAATCAATTAAAATGTAATACAACTAAGAATAACCATTTCATCTTATTAAATATTTAATAAAGAAATATTTTTTTTTGTAAATCTTTTGTATGAATACGTCATTTTATGCAATTATCTATCCTTTTATACATAAGATGTGTTTAAGTTGTTACTTACGTTACATTTTACCATCTGAAATAGAGTCATTTCTCAAAGGTATATGTTCCTAGCTACAGCTTTCATGATGGACTTGGCCATGATATCATGCTTACAGGACTAAAATATATTTCTTTTCTCATTTCACACATTTGTTGTGTCTGTTCCCATCTATGAGTAATTGTAAAACACTTTTTACAAGACCACTACCTGCTATTTGCATATACTAAGCATAGCTTCATAAAAACACAACGGCCAAGCCTCTTTTCATAAAACATCAGGCGTGTTGAAACTATGATAGAATATGGTAAATACCATATACTGGAAGGAATATATCCTCACATTGGTCTTCACATTGGCCTGTTAGCAGAGGGTAACATACATAGCATAAAGCTAATATACAGGTACGTTTCTAACAATGACCATCCAGTGAAAACATCGTTAACTTTTTGTGGGGTATATCATGGAAATAGCACTGACATTAAGGGTAATCCTCCATATAACTTTAAACATTTAATTGTAGGGTTGTCATTTCATTTGCACATATTAATGAAATAATGTGGATTCAAAAGCAGCATTTCTTTGAAATCAGGCTGCTTGAGTAAACGTATTCATCCATAAATAGAAGCAGTATAGATATGATATTAGAGGTAACCTCTAATTTTAAGATACCAAAATATATATTTCTTTCACAGCGCAACTTTTTATACATTGTAATTGCTTCAGTGTCGATAAATTCAATTCTAAGTATCATTATGAAACATATTTTGCTTATTATTTTTTGAAATGATGATAAAGATCAAATGCTATGAGGTTATTGGCATGTGTTTCTTTATGTTATTCTTTTTAACTGTAAAATGCCAATGCAAGTTTTATTCCAAATTAAATTTCCCCAAAACAGATGTCTGGTGACTTCTTGGGAACACAGGCATTCACCATATTGAAGCACCTAATTATTTGTTTATGTTCATAGTTTTCCATCAGTTTGTGGTCATTTCTTAGTATTTAGAGTAAATGTGTCCTGAAATGGTTATCTAATATGTACATTTACTAGTATATTCCATTGGTTTAACATCTCCGATTTGCTTGATGTATAAAAGATCCTAAGGTAGTTAACTCGCCTGTTCTAGTGTAGAATCTATCTGTTAACCATGACAATTTGCTAAGACAGGGATTGATTGCATATAGGGTAGGTGACTTACATTAATGTATACATCTACTGCTCGTAGATACAAGTGCAATATATCAGAATGGATAGCACTTGTACTGGTAACATACTCGAAATGTGTAGTTTTAATATGGCATTACTCTTGAAATAAAACTGAACTACTTTCCTTTCACTATATACAAGACAGTCCTCAAACGGTGTTAGTCTTCACAAATATCTACTAGGATATAGGTACAAGAGTGAGCAAGTTTATGCTTAAAATGCTTTCTGCAAGCTGTTGTCAACAATGTTGTTCACATTTTCGATGGTTTTGCATTTATATTTAAGACTATCACAATAAGCCTAATTTAGTAAACCCTTTAAAACCAACAAACAGACCATAACTCACTTTTCATAGGACATATAAAACATGTACTAGGGTTACAAATAGCTCAACAAAATCAAATAGCGCAGAAACAAAATTAAAAACAAACTATCTTGTGACTAAGAAAAGCAAAGAAATCAGCTGCGTGTGACAATACTTTTTCAACATTCAGATTAATCGCTTAATCTGTGAGTTTCAGAGATGTAAATCATACTAGTGAACTTTTGGAGTCATGCTTTTGTTTTATGCTTAAGAATAAAACAGTTAAATGATCTTTAAAATAAAGTATCACTAACGTTCGAATGATTTGTTGTTTATGCTACCATGAAATATGTTCAGATGTTTTACAAGACTGCTACATGGCTCAGGTAACCTTACCTCAACCAACGTTAGTCTAAGATAATTAACATTAGCAGAATAGTTTCTGTCAGAATTGTTGCAGAATATAATAAGATAATCATCATTACAATATGATGTGAAATCTAGTTCAACAAAACATAGGAGATTTTAATGGGGACAGATTATAAATTAATTTTATTATGTAATTGTCAACAGTGAAAAGTGAAAAATAAAAGAATTCAGCATACAAGGAAAATCTTTAATACTAGGTCTATGTAACATCCTATATTTGGACATAAACCATACTGGTTCTGTACTATGATGTTATATTTGCAATCTTCAAAAACCCATACCTGCTATAGAAGACACTCAGCACAACCCCTGCCTAATAATTCCTGCCTTGCCACTAGATGTATGAAACATTGCTATGCTATTTTAAGTAAATTATTGATATTAAGTCAATATATAAATCATAATGTAGATTGCACGTTTATCGTTATGTACCATTGGTAGATATATGAACACTGCAATATAAATGTAAAAGAACCAAGCAAATTACAAAAGTAATTGAGTAAGACAAGGAAATGCCACATTCACATATTGCAGACCAACCCATAGCACTCTTTAAAATTAAGTCTTATGTGTAGTATATGTAAGCGAATTGTGGAGAGCAGACCCAAATTTTATATAAGCCTAACAACAATTTACTACCTTTATCCATTTATGTAAGGCACCTTTTATTACCTACGTTACCCCATTAATATATGTGCAGCAATTTAAGATCCATTATATTTTTTATTGTTAATATAGTTATAATTTGATTTCATTATGAAAGATATTTTGCCAATTCAAATGCAATGTAAATAATAAAAAAACTGAATCTGTAAGCAGCTATGCGTTACATGCTGGAGCAAGTACAAATTACATACTAATTAGCATATTTAAATATTTACTTGATTTCACTTCATTGCAAGTTAAAAGTTATAAACAACTTCAAATACATGAAAATGAACAGTTTCAAATAGAATATAGATCAACATCATGTATATTTCAGGTCAGGTATCATGGTTTATTCTAATATATGTAATTTGTAAAGTCATTATCTGCAATTTAGTATAAAATGTAACATATGTATCGCTGACGAGCAGAAATACATATCACAGATGTATGCAATTGATTTTTATGTCTAGTTTAAACATTTAATGCTTAAACTGTTTCTCTAATACTATTCAAATAAATCAACATTAGCCTTGTACTGTGTGTACGGTTATTTTCAATGCCAGTAGGGTAACATTGATTACAGGTGATTTATAGAAAAATGACCACAGAAAAAGTTATTAAATTATGGGTTTCTAAGGCCTCAAGACATGTCCCAAGCTGAAAATAGTTTTACTTTCTGAGAGGTGCAGCAAACTCTCAAAGTAGCCCATTTATCTCAGTTTAGCCCAATTGAGGGCGAATTTCCGCCAGAATTGCACAAAACTTACGATGTTTGTCTTTGTAAAATCCATAAAAGGATGCTTTCAAAGGGGTTCCTTTAATGATAAACATGTTAATTTAAGCCTTTTGAAAGACTTCTACCCTTTTTAGAGTTTAAAAAGCATCTTGTTGATGGACCAGAGAAAAAAAAAGAAACAGTTTGTAAAAAATGCTCCGATTATTGCACTTGATGACCTTTGACCCCATTTTAAAGTCGACATATGCGCATTTAGGTTATAAAAACATTTTCTCAATGTTTTTCATACTTATAACTATAAGCATACAAAATTTGGCTTGAAATGAAATGTGTTTACATATAAAAAGATAAAGTTGTTTTACAGTAGTACATATTTTCTCATTTTTGCACTCAATGACCTTTGACCTAATTTCTGGCCTTCATATGCAAATTCAGACTTGGCATCCACCCCTATAGCTTTGTACACATGCTAAATATTATGTTAAAAGTGGTCTAACAAATGTACTCAAAAATGCCAACAAAACCAAAAATATGCATCTTTTTTCGATTCGGATTGCCAACTATTTAGAGAGATTAATATTGGTTCTACGAGGGCTGTTCAAATATGAATGCAAGTGGCTTCATAACTTTCTTCACATATATGCTACGACATATTGGTAAACGTTTCTATAAAGGACTATATGTCACCTTTATAGTGGTACCAGACCTAAAGCAAAATACAGTATACTTATCGAGTTATAGCGCTTTGAATGAGGGTCACGTGTGTATACTAACAAACTCGATGCTTCGAACATATACCAGTGATAGAGACGAGCGTATAATTCTTCGAAGAACAGGTGAAATTTCTTGAAATTTGTAAGGAAGTATCCCCATATTCTTACATAATGATTCTGTGAAAGTTGCGAAAATCAGACATGCTTTTGTTAAATTACATCGAATCGTTTTTACTAAAGTCTCTTTATGTTTGCAAATAAATTGTAAACAAAACATCACCTTTCAATTTTCAGTTAAACTTATCTATAACAAAATGCACGAAGCAACATTTAAACTAGTTTTAACTCAAAGACAATATGTTGATCGCTCATACTGAGTTGTTGCTACAAATTATTGATGGATAGTGGGTTATTTTTAAACGCTGAAAAGCATTTTTATTAAGTCAAAAATGCCTTATGTGAAAGGGGTTATAGAATTTATACTTATTATTCTTTTGTCATTACATTGCCACTTTATTCTAAATTTGAACGTAAACTTTAAGTTTGACCACTATAGGCATTATTTACAATAAAATTACTCACCTGGTCTTTAGGGCTAGACAGATTGAACATATTTTAATTAATGTAAACACATCATTAAAAAGCAGAAAAATGCTTGAAAAATTATATAAAATGAGATAACTCTGTAAATAGAGGACGGATTATTTTGAAAACTTCCTTATGACATATTTAGCATGTTTTCAGCAAAACGCAAAGAAAACGACACAGCGATGTGTATTATTCCATCACCAGTAGATAATTCAAAATGACGTTTATCATAAAATTAATGACGTCACAAACGTGCCCGTTTACTCGAGATTGAAACAGGATTATATAAACTTTTTCATGCAAGCAACTTTTGGATGGTTACTTAAACTTGCATTTAAAATTTAGTGCCATTTTGTCTAAAACTTACAAGATATGACACTATATCGCATATCTACCAAAGCGTGCATTGCAATTTGCTTCAGGAAAACTTCAGTATACAGGAATGGCCTTTGTATAAGAGTCTGTAACTCGAGAAATATAGTGAGTGTTTCTTTATGTGTGGTGCCATTTTAAAGGCAACAGATAGTTCTATCCGGAAAGGTATGCCATTTTGTCGTAGCGTATATGTGAAGAAAGTTATGAAGCTACTTGCATTCATATTTGAACAGCCCTCGTACGCATGTCTTTCTTAAATAAAATGAGGTATTTAGTGTTGAGCAAGAAAAATAAACCATTATTCGTGTGAGGATGGGATAGAAAATCCGTCCCTCGGCAAGCCTCGTGATGCCAATCGGTGAGCCTCGGGAAGGATTTTTCTATCCCACCCTTACACTCAAGAAAGATACTTATAATACACAGGAACTAGTCACAAACCCTAAGAATAGAAAAAGTAGGCCTATATTTACTTTTATATAAAAGTAAATATAGGCCTACTTTTTCTATTCTCAGGGTTTGTGACTAGTTCCTGTGTTATAATATTACCACAAGTTGGTACTGGACAAGGTTCAACAGTTCTGACGTCATCGATTACAACATAGCATACAGGAACGCTGTAGAGATACTCATCACTTCTGCGACAGAAGTTCTGTTTGAAATCTCCAACCAACCGATGTGTCTTGCCGTATCTCTCTGCATCAACGTCCAGCCAGTTCAGACAGGGTAGACCACTGATTGAAGAATTCTGCGACCCAGTGTAAGAACGACCCCAATCGGATTCAAAATAGCATTCCCGCTCAGCTGAAATACAAAGAAGTTCTAGCGATAAGGTGTATATTTTCCCTAGTTGACATGATTACAAACACCAAATTTTCAAATTGCCCTAATGTTTTTAAAATTGGTGTAGTTTTGCAGTAAAATATGCATAGTAGGCAACAAAATCGGTTTCAAAGCGATTCACCATTTACAATACCGTGTAAACGTGCACTTTCTACTCCCACCCCGCATCTAACGCCTTTATACTGGGTGCCGTTTAGACCAGATTTTGAGTAAATGCATTGCGCAGAAGGAATACGGTAAGGTTTTGGAAATGAAGAGCGCTTATATCCTTAACATTTTAGCACTTTTTTTTTTTTAAATTAGCGATGCATTTACTCAAAATCTGGTCTAAACGGCACCCAGTATAAAGGCGATAAATGAGGGGTGGGAGTAGAAAGTGCACGTTTACACGGTATTGTAAATGGTGAATCGCTTTGAAACGTATTTTGTTGCCTGCTATGCATATTTTACTGCCAAACTACACCAATTTTAAAAACATTAGGGCAATTTGAAAATTTGGTGTTTGTAATCATGTCAACTAGGGAAAATAAACGCCTTATCGCTAGAACTTCTCTTAGAGTGCTAAGTAATATCCGTGCTTCTGATATCGTCTGCTGACTCATATTTATTTTATTTCGATTTCAAAAATATATTCAGGTGCTCTATCAGAGTGTCAAACGGCTCGAATTAAGATAAGGACCGACCCGAACTGTTTGAAAATGTTCGCTAGTAGGAAAATGCTTATTAGCCGAGTTGCTGAAGTTCAAATTTTCGAAAAAAAAACAAACTTACTCCATCGCCATAAAGGATGAACCAGGTCTTAAACTCAAGATAAATGACTCTACTTTATCTCTGTTTGGGTCGTACGCCTAAAAATTGGTAGCATCATATTAAAAAAATGGGAAGATAACTCAATGTTTGCTAAAAAAAAGGAAACCTAAAGCACGGCTTTTAAACTGATTTTGTATTGACAGTAAGACGTTCTTTTTCGTAAATTATTTTATTTTCTAAAATTATGTTTACTGTCATTTATATTTGTATGTCTTTTATTGATTTTTATAAATTGGAACATAGAATTTTGGGGGGATAACTCTTACTACCCTATAAAATTTAATATTTTCCTCTATATCATTCCTTATAATACCGTTATATTTAATCAGGACCCGCAAAACTTCATAATTTCTAAAACAATTGTCTGTTCGCTTTTCAAAAACATGATTTGCCGCATCCTGATATGCCTGGCGGCTCAGAGATTTGCTTCTAAAGTTGCCACCCCTGTGTGGAAAAAACATCGTTTTAATGCATTTTTTCCAATACACTTGATACGAGCATAGGAGATTCGCTGATTTACTTTTGGAGAAAATTTACATTATCGTCCTAAATGATAATACATGACTCAATTAAAGATAAATATATCTGTACTATTAATTTGTGAGGATCATACGTAAAAATCGAGTATCGTCATTCATAAAATGGGGAGGTAACTCTGGTCCTAGAAATAATGTAAAACCAGCATAGATGAGCGTCGTTAAGTACCTCCTTGAAATATTGCTTCTCTGTTGTTGTTTGTTTTTAAATTTTACTCACACAAAAGTGTATATGTTTGAAATTTCTAGTCTTTCTTTCTTGAATAGATAAAATAGAATTTCACAAACAGCAATATGACGCTCTTATTAGATATAAATATTATCTAATTTTCATATTCAAGAATATTAATGAAAACATAAGAAATGAGAAAAAATGTAGAATAAATTAAGGGGTGTCCCCTACTTAATTACCTATATGTCGCTGTTTATCATTCTAGATTAAGAATCGTGGTACTAAATTAAAGTTGAGACATTTTCAAAATGACCAACTGAAAAGATATAGGAATTATCTAATTTGCATACTCATGAATTTTAAAGAAAACATACGAAATAAGAGAAACATGGTCGAAAAATTAAGGGATATACCTACAAAATTACCTCTACACCAGCTGCTTACTATCTTATACTACAAGATTTGGTACCCGATTAAAGATGAGACAAAGCCATTTGACTAAAATGATTAAATATACGAATTATCTAATTTAAATATTCATGAATATTAATGTAAACGTAAGAAATATGACAAAATTGGTGGAAAAAATAAGGGGGTATACAAAATTTCCTAAACGTCTGCTGCTAAGTAGCCTAGACTACAAAACTTGGTAGCAAGTAAAAGTTGAGACATTGCCATTAGACCAAAATAATTAAATATGCGAATTATATGATCTAAATATTCAAGAATATTAATGTAAACATAAGACATAAGATAAATTTTGTAGAAAAATAAAGGTGGTATACGTTCAAAATTACCAGGACGCTAGCTGCTACCTATCCTATCTTACAAAACCTGGTACCAAATAAAAGATGAGACATAGCGATTTGATCAAAATGATGAAATATACGAAATTATCTAATTTAAATATTCATGAATATTAATTAAAGCATAAGAGATAAGAGAAAACTGGTAGAAAAATTAAGGCGGTATACCTTCAAAATTACCCATACATCTACAGCTAACTATCGTAGACTACAAAAGTTGGTACCAAACTAAAGTTGTGGAATTGTATTTTGACCAAAATGATTAAATATGCGAATTATTTAATTTGAATATTCGTGAATATTAATGTAATAATTAGAAATAAGAGAAAATTGGCAGAAAAATGAAGGTGGTATACCTACAAAATGTCCTGTATGTCTGCTGTTTATTAGACAAGACTATTAAATTTGGTACCAAATAAACGTTTAGATTTTGCCATTTAACCAAAATTATTAAATATGCGAATTATCTAATTTAAATATTCATGAATATTAATGTAAACATAAGAAACAAGACAAAATTGGTAAATAAATGAAGGTGGTATGCCTAAAAAATTAACACGACGCTAGCTGATAACTATCCTATCTTACAAAACTTGGTATCAACTAAAAGTTGAGACATAGCCATTTGATCAATATGATAAAATATACGAATTTTCTAACTTAAATATTCATGAATATAAATGAAAGCATAAGAATTAAGAGAAAATAGGTAGAAAAATTAAGGGGGTATAGCTACAAAATTACTGATATGTCTACTGCCAACTTTCGTAGACCGCAAAACTTGGTACCAAATTCAAGTTGAGACATTGCATTTTGATCAAAATGATTAAATTTGTGAATTTATTTATCTAATTTGAATATTCATGAATATTAATGAATACTTAAGAAATAAGAGGAAAATTGTAGGAAAAAGGTGATCTACGTTCAAAATAACCACTAAGTCAGCTGCTAACTATGACTAATTTCAAAACTAGTTACTAACTAAAACTTGAGACATTTTCATTTAATGAAAATGATTAAATGTACAAATGATTTAATTTGAATACCCATAAAGATTAATATAAACATAATAAATAAGACAAAATTGTTAGATTAATTAAGGTGATATCCCTATGAAATTACCTCTGCGCCAGCTGCTTACTATCCTAGACTACAAAACTTGATGAGTAAAATAATATTTTAAATGGGATACAGATTTGTATAAGTCTAAAGACTTTCTTCTGAATCCCATTTGTATACTGTATATTATTGTATGTCTTTATATGTTGTTCTATATACATATATAGTATACAAATAAAATATGTTTAAACCAAAACTTGATACCAAATAATAGTTGAGATACAGGTATGCGACCCTATAATTATATATATTCAATATATCTAATTTTCATATTCACGAATATTAAAAAAACACAAAAAAGAATAAAAGTAAGTAATGGTGCAAAGATCAGGAATCGATACAATCAAGTACCACACCTGACCCAGGATACCAATGGGAAAGTGACAAACTCACAGAAGACACCACAAACGAGAGCCAAGAGGTCAGCCCTTTCCCAGCAGGTGACCACAAAGCACATATAAACAGACGCGCACAAAACATAGCAAACACAAGACAGAACAAAAACATAAAAGATCCACAAAAGAAGTACCGCCTTGGAACGGCCAGTAAAATATTTTACTGGAGGGCTTAAACCGGTTTAACGGCGCCAACCTCACCCTTAATTCAGATGTGGATCAAGACACATAGATATTTGGTTTGCATGAAAGACCCCTAACTTATCAATGCATCATCTCCTAAAACATATAAATCAAGATATAACAAGGAGATAAAGCAAGGATAAGGACTCAACAGTAAATTAAACTGAATACCGGAGCAAAAGAAATCCAACAGGTAAACCCCGGTGGGCCTGACAAACAGCCAAAGCATCAGGCCCCTACCATCTCATCAATAGATAAGCCTTTAAGTCGGAACCATCATAGAGTCTGAAGTCTGACCCACCGGCGTGCAATTAAAGAGGAAAGCAAAGTTGCCAACCGTGATTGGGTTGACTACCAAGCATGCAGTCTGTCAAAAATAGTAGAAAACTAAAGTGGTTTGACCTACGAAATAACCCATATTTCAGCTGCCATATATCCTGGACTACCAAACATGGTACCAAATTAAAGTTGAGATATAGCTCGTTGACCCAATGATGAATATACAAATGATCTAATTTGCATACTCATGGATATAATACAAAAACATGAAAGAGAAAGAAGAACATAGAAAGATAAAGAAAGATAGTTCTAGGCTTTAAATTGAGCATAGGATAACTAGCAACTGACATATGCGTAATTTTGTAAGTACATCCCTTTATTTTTTCCAAAATTTTCTCTTATTTCTTATATTTTGATTAATATTTATGAGTGAGAATGGTTGAAAATTTGTTAAATGGACAATTTGATAAAAGTGCAGCTCTTTGGCATTATTTGGTACCAAGAGTGTTTGCCTAAATAATTCGCAGCTGGGTTGTAAATATCTTTGTGGGTACACCCTTTTATTTTTTTACGGTTTCCTAATGTATTCGTTAATTTTCATGAATATGCAAATTTGATCATAAGCATACTTAACCGCTGAATGAAGCTGCTATGTCTTACTTTTGTTTTGTTTTTTACCGAGTAAGTACTTTAGGATGAGTTTCTGCTGAGATATAAGTAATTTGTAGGGACATTCCCAACTGTTTTGAAGCGCATTGTTTGTTGCCATGAAAACCACGCAATTTCACATAGCTCAAATGGGGTTATTTTCAGGGCAATACTTTTACCTATTGCAGGCGGTCCCACAAAACAATTTGACGCCCATGTGAAATTGTCGTGAGGACACAAGGTTGGTCTAATTCGACCATGTGGTACTAAGGAATTAAAATGCTTTTACTTTTAATATACAGATAGTGTTATATTTTGTGGGTATTGCTAGGAAGAATGGACATTATGACGACTGTTAAATCAAAGCTACTTGTCGATTCTCAAAACTCTTTTCTCGTTTATCACTTTAAAAGCTTGAAACTAATTCAAAATAGTGTCATTAATGAAACATTCATTATAATAGCTGGACACTAGATAAGCAAAATGTAAGTGAGTATAAACAGGAAAAAACACACTCACAACTGCAGATAAACCCACGGCATCGTGAGGAAGAGCAACAGAACACTTAGAGTCACAAGACATCAGAAAGACAATTAAAGCAAAGCAACTATCATTTTCTTCCTCGTCAAGGTGTAAACAGAAATAGAAAGAACGCAAAGAGATGCAAAATAAAACAAAGACCAACACAGAAGCCCCACAAATATTTTGAGGTACATTAAACAATGAATCAACAACAATGTAAGAGTCTGTATGATTTTGGCGGCCATCTTGAAGCCATGCAAATAAGCTCAACACGACGCCATTTCTCAGCTTGCAAACATTGGTTTTCGGATTAAGCAAACCAAATTACCTTAAAGAAATGTGTCAGACCCTTTGTCTTCAGAAAAAAGTCCATATTTGATACTTTTAACATTCGTATTTCGTGATTTTGTTTTCTGCAAGTATAAAGTTATCTTCCCTTTTTCAATATGACGCTACCCATTTCTGAGCATGCGATCCAAACGAAAATCAAATATAGACATTTATCTTCAAATGAAAACTAGTTTCATCCTTTAGGACGATGAGGTAAATTTTCTCAAAAGCATTCAGAAACTGCGCCCAATAGTATATCAAGTGTATTGGTGAAATGCACGAAAACAGAGTATTTTTCACACGGGGTTAGCAACTTTGCAAGCAATTTTCCGAGCCGTCAAGCATGTCAGAATGCTGTTAATCATGTTTTTGAATAGCAAATTTATATTTGTCTTAGAATTGATCATGTTTTACGCATTTTTACTAAAATAACGGTATTATTAGAAACGATATAGAGGGAAATGTTCTATTTAATAGGCGAAATGCCTTTCAAAATGCATAAAAAAAACAGAAACAAAGATATTTAAGAAAAATATGCGTGCCTTCCAACCTAAAAGCAAATGAATTGGACAAAATATTAAAAATGCTGCTAGAATAGTTACTGGTGAAACAAAGTTAGCCACCATTAATTCTCTCCACACAAAAACAGGTTGGGAAACACTGGGAGCAAGAAGGAAAACTCATAAGCTAACCATGTTTTATAAAATGAAAAATGGGCTTAGTCCTGATTATCTTGCTTCTCTTGTGCCTGCTACTGTTGGCAGTGTGTCAACATTCCCTTTACGTATTTCATCAGATCTACTAACATTATATACGAATTCTCGTCTTTACTATACATCTTTCCTGCCATCTGCTTTCCGTGATTGGAATGAATTCCAGAGCAAACTCGATTCTCCAAGCCTTTTAAAACATCTTCAAAAAACAGACTGAATTCAAACTTGATTTCACCACCCCGATACTATAACACAGGTGAAAGACTTGGTCAAAAATATCATGCAAGACTAAGAACTGCATGCAGTCCTTTATGTCTGCATCTGCATTCAAAAATATAGTTGATAGTCCCTATTGAATTGTGGTGCTATTGAAGATACTCATCATTTCTTATTTGTATGCCATCAGTTCACAGACCTTGGACGTGATTTAATAAACTCAGAGTCAGATATCTGACAACCTAATCTTATCTTTCTACTCTGTGGGGATATATCACTAACTTTTGATAAAAAAAAAGAAGATAATTAAAGCAGTACAAGAATTTATAATTAAGTAAAAACGTTTTGAAAATACATATCAATTCTTCAATAACGCATTGCATTCGTGTGAAACATACCTCAATGTTTGCAATAATAGTACTACAGTATTTAAAATACGTTTTGTATGCACATAGCGATGCTCCAATACCACACTTTACTTGCATAAGCCATATCTCAATGCTCTCAACAACAGCATATTATCCAAAATATTGGTATATTCACATTTAATTGGTTTGACAACTCTTCTGCTAGCTGGGTACATATAGTCAACTACCATACCCCCTTCCCCATAGATTTGATCATCTCCAAACCCAGTTGAAACAACAAGAATAACTGTAATTTGTAATATTTAGTCTCCTTTTCAAAAGTCAAAGCCCACATTTTGTATTAAACAGCAGTTTGACATTATAATATATACAGTTAAACCTGGTTGATTCCAGCTCGAATTATGGAGTTTTTGCTGTATTGTGTATACCTACTTATGTCAATTTAAGTCATACGTTTATTGTATTTCTAATATTGAATTGCTGGGAAACAGATGAACAAAAGTCAATAGACTTTCTTCTGAATCCCTTATTTGTATTTCAAATGATCTGTATGTAAACTTCATGTATTATATGTACACATGTTGTTATACAAAAATGAAATAAAAGTTTAAACTAACCTAAAATTTTCTGGCCTAAATAAGTGTTACATACTAAAGAACTAAAGAATTTTATAACCAAACATTGTAAAAAAATCAGTGCCACACACTTATATCCTAATGAAAGCAGAGCAGATACACGAAACTACAAGTGATGGAACATATGGGCCTCGTCGTGAGAAAACCTGTCTTTGGGTTGTCCGACAAAGTGAATTTCAAACCAGTCTCCTCAGCTATAGATACTAGCTAGAAAATTGATATTTCACCTGCAGCAAGTTGACCTATGATACTTTCTAAAAAGCGAATAACAAAGGCGCTGATCAGACTGCGCGGATGCGCAGGCTGGTCTGCGCCTATGTTGTTCGCAAACTCCGAAGACAGGTTTTCTAACGTCGAGGCCCATATATCGCAAAAGTGATTTCGATTTTTGGAAGGTTCATGGAATCATGAATACTTCAGGTCTCTTGCAAAGTAAGTGAAGCCCAAAAGGCTTCCCGATAACTTTGCAAAGGACCCGAAGTATTCATAATTCCATGAACCTTCCAAAAAAGGAATTTATTGCTTGTATCTACATTTTATTATAGATAACTAATATATAGAAATAATTTATAATTTTAAGAGATAAACACAATTTTGTAATTAATATTTAATCGTTTTCCCGGTTTAATTGGAGAGCAAAACGGAAAAGCGGAACAGCCAGTGTGAACAAGGACAGCCAATGGAGAAAACAAGAAGTTTGTCTTGCACGTGCAACTCAGGTATGGCTCGCTGTCAATCACAACACCAGTGTCACATCTGGCGAATGAATTCGATGTTCGAAGCGAATTGCACGGGCAAGTGAGCTTGGCAGTTGTCAATCAAATTTTGTGTCGTTTATGAGTCTATGAACGATTGCAAAATTCTAAAGCCTCATTTAAAGGCTTCTTTCGAAAATGTAAATATGACGTATTAATATTGTGGAAAATGGGTTGTGGTATGCTTAAAGAAAAACATAATACAATTAATTAATTTTTTGGTAACTTTGTTATTTTTTTAATCTGAAACTAAGTAGAAGGCAAGCTCATAGTTTTGGGGATTTAGGGAGCCCTGCACAGAAAAGTTTAAAAAATCTCACCTTAAGGGAAAATCCTTCATTTCGTTTGATTTTTTAAAAAAAATCTTCTGCTTCTGGGGGGGGGGGAAGCCCCCAGACCCCCCTTGGGAAATCTTTCTGTATTTTATTTCGTGATACCCTGCTAATCTGGATTGGTATTGGTAACTGGTATGGCGAATAATTTGTACTATCGTGAATTTATTATCCTTAAAATTGTTGAGTTTTAGGTTGATGATAACGTATTTTGGAACACTCAGAATGCGCCAGATTGCACCATTTTAATAAAAAAAAATTCGGGGGAGCATGCACGGATCCCCCTAGCACGAGTCTGAATCCACATCATTACATGGCTATATACACAACTGGTATGTAATATTTGATGTAAGAAAGGAAAGCCGCCATTTTTTCACATTTCTTTGGGTTTGGAGTGCTATGGATCCAAAAGATCCCCTTGTAAAACGTGAATGACTGAATGTATTTTTTTTGTACTAACGTGCACATCTGGATTGATCTTGGAGAAAAAATATGGCACAAAATTTGGGTTGTTTTATTACCCTAAAACTGTTGATTTTTAGGTTGATATTAACATACTTTGGAATACTCAGAATGCACCAGATCGAACCATTTTTACGCCCCCGGACCCCCTAGCACAAGTGTGAATCAACATCATAACCGGGCTAACTACGCTCCAGGTATATAATTCTCTATCTTGGAAATTAGATGTTTCTATTAAAACTTTAATGACTACATACAGCGCCTTATAGCAATAACAAGAAAAACTATAACATGAAATATCATATTATACTGGGGCGTTTTTAGTGGCTCATTAATGTTTCACCCAGTTTAGAGGGCATTAGATATCCACGTAGTGTAAATGTATTGTATTTTGTTTGTTTTTCTTTAAACGACATTCCCTGAACATCCTACACAAATAATTTCACATAAATGTTCCTTATAATGTCCTCTACCAAAATTGCAGCCATCAGTACCAAAATAGATGAGCGACACCGCTTTCCACAATGTTCTTGTTTTAAGGTTTCACCTGCACATAAAATGCAACTCTGTGAAGTGATTTGATAATAAAAGTTAAGCCCTTTCTCAAAATTCACGAAAAATAACGACTTTCATCAGATGATGCACTTTACCTCGAAGCAATATACACTCGCTTTGTATGTGTGTTTTTTCACATTGTTATCAGCGATAACTTTTGTCGTATTTTCCCCCTGAAGTTCAAAGGGAGTGGCCTATGCTAATTTTATCTCCGATCTATGATTGGTAGATAAAACTAATTACTTTATACTTCGGAACTGTTGGATAAATTAACGCTAAAGTTTTCTCTTTTACTTTCATCGCGATCAGAGTTTGCTAACTTGGTTTGGATAAAAAAACTATGAGAGAGAGAAAAAAAAAAAGAAAAAAATGAGTATAGTGCATGAACTGGGGAGAGCAGACGATTTTTTTTTTCGTGAATGGGGAAAAAGGTATTAATTTTAACTTGAAGAAAAACATTGAATAGCTTCACAGGATTTATGAAAGTCTCAGATCCGGTCGTTAACTTGTGATTCCTTATGAGCAGTCCAATCAGGGTATTACTAACTATTTCTTTCATGATATAATGTTTTGTGTGCACTTGGACATATGCAGTGGACGTCATAAGTAAATGCAATCTTCAGGGCATATAATTAGCTCGATTTAAAATGAACTCATGTATGAATTACAATAAAAGAGATAGAAACTATCCTAATATTCTCATTTTCCGAGATGCATATGAATAGTAGGGGAATGCTGCTTAAAGATAACTTGCATGGGATAAATGGAAAAAAAAATAATAGCGACGTCTTGTGGATTCGAACCTGCGACCATTTAAATGCAAAAGTATAACTGCTGATAACAGTCACCGTCGCTACCGATTGCGCCATATGGACATCTGCACTTTACGGTATTCGTGGAGATATTATTATTTGTTATTGCTTATTCAGCATCTCTCTATTTATAGATCAATTCGCGGTTACTAAATTTACCCAATTTTACCCATATTTTATCAATCTGTCCAGTTACTGCATCACTATTTTCATAAGTTATTTCTGTTATTTAATTACACTTTAACTTCGAAACTTTAGTATATGGGAAATATATGACGAATTGACACTGAATAGTCACTGTCTGATATTAGTCACGTATATCTCTCGCTTCGATTTAGCTGGTTTCCAGCATGCATTGCATCTATATGGTAAAGGGTATCAGCTAGGTCCCAGTTTTCTGAGTCGGAGAAAAAAAATAACCATGCCCACCTTTGATTGACAGAATAATAGAAACATATGGGGACTATAGAGTACTAATTTGAGCATTGCGTAGTCTGTGAATAAGTTGTCTTTGAATTCGCATTTATATCTTTGTATTTATCAATAAGTTCGCCCCAGAAAATACTTTCTATGGTTGCAAAAATAAATTATTTCATTTGTCTAAGAACATCCAGTTTCATCTATAGGAAAAATATCCCCTCCCCCACCAGAAAACATTATATTGTAGCTGCCCCTAATAAAAAAGTCAAGTCTAGAGAGCATTCCTCCACACCTACTCTACCAGGTACAGCAACAATATTTTAAGGATTGCCTCATACTTAGAGCTACATATCATGCATTTCATTAAAATAATTATATATCATGTATTCCGTGGCTGAGCCCTATCTCTACATGTATATCGTAAAATATTAAGTGAATATTAAGTCACCCGCTCGTGTATAGCTTCATAGTTTTTAAGTATGTGAATTTAATCCTTTGGAAAGAAAAATATATTTTAGGTAGAATTTGCTTTTTATCTTTGGGGATTTGGGGAGAAGCTGAATTAATTTTAAGGATTTGTGGAGCAAAGGAAAATACTTTCAGGGAGCTGAGGAATTTTCTGTCAGGGATTTTGGGAGATCAATGCATTATTTTCAGGGATCAAGGGAGCACAGACCCCCTCTGGGGGCCTCACTGTTGAGTCCTTATCTTTGCTTTATCTCCTTTTATATCTTGATTTATATGTTCTAGGAGATAATCCATGGATAAGTTAGGGATCTTTCATGCAAACCAAATACCTATGTGTCTTGACCCACATCAGAACCTAGAGTGAGGTGTTTCCGGGAATCTAGGCAAAGCCCTCCAGTAATTTTATTACTGACCGTTCCAAGGTGGTGTTTCTTTTGTGGATCTTTTGTGTGGGTTTCTTTTTGTCTTGTGTGATATCTGTTAATTGCAATCTTGTATTACTTGACTTTTTGCTTACTGTATAGGCGGCGCCTCATGCATGCGTAATTAGGACTGGTCAACCTTAGGCATAAGGAAAACTTAAAAATGAGGCGCGGTTTTATTCAAAAGTAACTGTATTATATTGTGCCACAACCTTAGCCATTATATAGTCCTTAAAACGCAAGCAAAATAACTGCATCTGAAAATGTCTATTTAACATAAGCAGGGAGGCAAACATTGTGGACCCAGATCAGACTGCTCCTATAGGAGCAGTCTGATCTGGGTCCACACTGTTTATCTATGAGGCTTCAAATAGTTTAGTGGACGACAAAAAACATATATGTTGTGATTATGCGCTTTAAGGGTAAATAAATGTGAGTTCAGTGTGTATACGGTTAGGATTTTCATGAAATGCACGCACGTTTGCGCGGCTCAAAAAGCTTATTAACTCTTTACCAATAAAAAGATAAAACCTGATTTCCCTTTCTTAGCAGATGAAATAGCCGAACCACGCCCAGATATGAATATTAAAGTTGCCGCCTTTACAGTAAGCGTAAAGTCTAATTATATGTGATGTTTTCCTGTGTTTTTGACACTTTCCCATATGGTGTCCTGGGTCAGGTGTGTTACTTAATTATATCGAATCCTAATCTTTGCCGTCTCCCTTACTTTAAATATCCGTATAATACGAACGTATATGTGATCATCTCACAGAAAATATTCTTAAATGTACAGTAAAACCTGTCTTAAGCGGTCAGTGAAAAATAGACAGAACAAAGATCTTAATGACAAACGGCTGCTTAATTAAAGCTGCATAGTCTGTAACTTTTGATCTTTTAATTTTTGAAATAATGTTTCTATTTTTCAAGAACACAGTAAAAAACTAAAATTCAGGTATACATTTAACCAAATTCGTAAATCTTTACAAACTATCAGTATCAAAACAACAGCAGTTATGTTAAAACTTGACTGTCTATAATTATTGGAGGTACACAAATAATTACCAACAAGAGAAAAACACCTGTTTTTATAAGATAATTCACTTTTCCATGCAGTTTTCAGCTATAGTAAACAGATTTATTGTAAAAACTTAACTTAATTCTGCTTTTACAAATGATTTGAAAAGACAAGATTTTTTTTTCGAAAAATGTTCATAGTTGCAGACTAAGTCTCTTTAATGAAGGTCAAAAGTATTGCAGAATGCTCCTCTTGGAGCATTCTGCAATACTTTCGACTTCCATTAAGCGATAATTGGTATTGTAAAACAATATTTGGTCTTTTTGAGAGAGGCCGTTTTAGACATGTTTCACTGTACCGCACAGTAGGTCTGACTTGAGAACTGCTGATCAGTAATATCCTCCTGTGGTCCTGGTGTATTAATCAAACATACCTCCAACTGGGATGAGTTTCGTTTGCTCTTTTTAAAATAAAACATTCATTTTTCTATTAAATCATCTACAATATTAAAAGGATATTGTGTGTTTTCCGCTGGAGGAGGGGTGAAGAGTTGCACTAAAAGAATGCTTAGAGTAAAACCTGTCTTAAGCGGCCACTCAAAAGAAGACCCAAAATAGGGTTTCAAGACCGATAATCGCTTAATGCAGGTCAAGAGTATTGCGGAATGTTTCATTATGATGGTATACTGTTCACTGACACTCATTGTCTACCTCAACATAGGTTTTGTTTGTTGGTTTTGTTGCTTTACGTCCCAAGTCAACAGCTATGGTCATTGCGGGACCGTCAGTTCACCTAACCACACTTTTTCCTGGGCAGGCTTGAACAAGCGGATAACCAGTAATTCGTGCACATACTTTCGCTTGTAGCTGACAACAACCCTTCTTGAATGAATCAGCGGAAGAGAGGAGAATGACCGTAGAAAATATTTCATGATCAATCTCCACGAAAGTATGGGACCGGGCCGGGATCGAAATCGCGACCCCTGGAATTGTCAACATAGGTCGATGAACTGTATATTATTGTCTGCGTACCTGTACCCGCCATCTGTACAAATGAGAAAAAGGTTGTTTTTTTTTTCATTCTTAAATGGCAATATATCCATCTCAAGCGTGAGCGTTTTAAATGCCAGAGAAGGGCCCTTTTGGCTATTTTATACTGTTTGGTGGCATCCCGCTTATTTAGACGTGTTCAAAAGCTGACGTCAGCAGAAGTTCAGAGGATTAAAAAATTTGTTAAAACTGTCAAGCAGCGATGGCGCCAGTCTTAACGCGCCCAATTTAATCTAAATCAAAAAAATAAAATTAAAATATCGGTGGGACTATTGAACAGCTGATTATTTCTTAAAACATTATAATTGGCTTATTGTCTAATAGCTGTCTTAAAACTAGACTATATTTTTTTCAATCGGAACTTATAACGAAATAATGAAGCATTTCGCTTCGACATGTTTTCTTTATTAATTCCAATTTAACCCTTAAAGCGCTAAGAAAAAAAACGCATCTGAAAATGTCCTCTGCTGAAGTCGTCTGCTGCAAATTATTGCCTAACATTACTGGCGAATTAAGTATAGAAACAAACAGTGTGGACCCAGAACAGACTGCTCCTATCTGGGTCCACACTGTTTGCCATAGAGGCTTTTTAAACATTTCAGCAGACGAGAAAAGCAGACGACTTTTGTGGGGATTAGCGCATTAAGGGTTAAAGCAAATAGCAACCACTGATTTCTTGTTAACTCTCATGCGCAGATCCAGGAATTTTTGCCAGGGGGTCCAGGCCCGAATGCCAGATAACAGCTCTGACAACATTTTTTTTAGTCCTCAACTTATTTTACAGTTTTACAGAGGGTGCCCAATGGTTGTTTTAAAGAAAATTATTATTTTCCAAGGTTTAAAAGGGGGTCCAACATGTTCCAGGGAGGTGGGTCCAACTTTTTCCAAGGGGAGGGGGTCCAAATTCTGATTTATATAGGAACCCATATACATGTAACTTTTGTTTTTAGGGGGTCCGGACACCCTGTCCCCCTCTCTGGATACGCCTAAGACTCTGTTCTGGCTTGCGACGTCTTATGTCGTCTGCTGATAACCTTTGCAAACAGTTTGTACCCGACCATGCGTCGGTTGTGATCTAGATTCAAACTGTTTGACACTCTGAGTCTACTTGTTCCTGAAATATTTTTTATCAAAAGTGTGCAGCATGCAAAAAGATAAATCATCAAGAGATGACTTATCCTGCATTAGCCAACTTAAAAACAATATGAATTAAGATGATCCTTGGTCGGTCACCTGCAAGGGGTATGTGTATTAAGGGGCCATTTTGCCCCCCCCCCCCCTCATCTGGAGTCAAAAACTGAAAATTGATTTTCATCCAATGTCTTTTGATTGGTTTATTAGAAGTATAACTAAGGTCAAAAATTTCGGCATTTATTCAAATTTTTACCGCTGCTATGGTAACAGAATTGCCGACAAAATAGGCTTAAAACAGAGAAATTGTCATTTTGGACCAGATTTAAGGCTGTGGGAGATTTTTTAAATATCTTTTTTCCCTGTCAAATGTCTAAAATTTGCTGAAAATGGCCAATATCCCATTTTCAGCCTATTTTGGCGGCCATTTTTAGCAATAAAGTCGAGCCTTTTATAATAGTTACACAGTGTTCAAAAGTCCAATGTGTTGTAGACTTTCGGCAATGTTTTAAAATTTTGTATAGAAGTACATAAAATGCATAGAGGCGTGTGATTTATGGAAAATGTGATGTCCGCAATAAGCCGAACCTTTTCGACGGATCTACATGTATAACA
Source organism: Loripinus fragilis (assembly GCA_964019695.1). Lineage (NCBI taxonomy): Eukaryota > Metazoa > Mollusca > Bivalvia > Lucinida > Lucinidae > Loripinus > Loripinus fragilis. The sequence goes on along the minus strand of OZ026520.1, from coordinate 82,104,677 downwards.
TAGCAATTTTTGTAGACTACTTCTTTCAAAGTAAGTAAGGGTGCAAAGATCAGAAATCGATACAATCAAGTATCAGACCTGACACAGGATACCAATGGGAAAGTGACAAACTAACAGTTAGACACCACAAACGAGAGCCAAGAGGTCAGCCCTTTCCCAGCAGGTGACCACAAAGCACATATAAACAGACGCGCACAGAGGCGTAGCAAACACAAGACAGAAAAAAACATAAAGGATCCATTAAAGAAGTACCGCCTTGGAAAGGTCAGTAAAATAATTTACTGGAGGGCTTAAACCGGTTTCACGGCGCCAACATCACCTTTAATTCAGATGTGGATCAAGACACATAGATATTTGGTTTGCATGAAAGACCCCTAACTTATCAATGCATCATCTCCTAGAACATATAAATGAAGATATAACAAGGAGATAAGGCAAAGATAAGGACTCAACAGTAAATAAAACTGATACAGGAGCAAAAGAAATCCAATAGGTAAACCCCGGTGGGCCCGACAAACAGCCAAAGCATCAGGCCCCTACCATCTCATCAATAGATAAGTCTTTAAGTCGGTACCCTCATAGAGTCTGAAGTCCGACTCACCGGCGTGCAATTAAAGAGGAAAGCAAAGTTGCCAACCGTGATTGGGTTGACCACCGAACATGCAGTCTACAAGACAGAGGATATCCAGGGACAGGAAAAATGGAAGGAGATTGTACACAGTCCTGAGGATTGGAATAATAAGAGCATTTTCACTGTTTTAATATTTAACCCCTCAAGCATAAATTACGACTGCAGCAAACGACATCTTTTGCGAGACCTTTCCTAATTTTTGAAGACAATCTCATGGTTCTCATGCAATATCATGCCTGATTTGTAATTTTTGAAAAAGCGGCAAACTTTGAAATGTCGTCTGCTGCAAATTATAGGTGGCGCTTTATGGGTTTTATGCAAAGTTTACATTGTAGCTGCAGTATTTTATGTGTCGAAAGTTTTGGACATGGGCAGATCCAGAAGGGGCAGGGGTATGGACTGAACCCCCTGGAAAATTACAAGTTGCTTTAGGGGACCACGGGTTCAATTGCTTCTTGAGGGAGTTTCATAAGCAAGGCCATCAGTAGAATACGTTGATGGCGGAAACAGGACCCCCTGCCGGAATTTTCGGTATGCATGCCCCGTGAAAACAGCTTGTACATGTAATGCAAACTTTCAGTTTTTGAAAGTATGATACGAGGGTGATTCAATAAGTAACCGGCCTGACCTGACACAGTCAAGATGTTCACAGTGTGTCTGGTCACCATATTTAGACATATGTACAAAATTTAAACATTATTGGTTCCTTCAAGCATGGCCAGTGGGTCAAATGATTTGTTTTTGTCGAATTTGGTTGTTACATAAACTTTACTATTTGGTAATTATCTTTAGTATGAAACATGATGTGAGCATGTGTAATATATCAACGTAACGGAAAATTTGTCGCCTATATGGTGGCATAAAAGGCAACAAAATTGCATAATTTGATAAATAACAATACTAACTTAAATGACCCATGGCTAAGGATACTGGACCATAGCTCTTTTCAGACATGTTTGAAACTCTCAGAAAGTAAAAGTTTTAACAACAATTAACGTTATATATCAAATAATATTCAAATATAATTATTAATACATTTTGGTCAAAAAAGAAAGGGGTAAAATGTTTGAATTCTCAAATTTTCACAAATGAAATTTCCTTTCTTCTAAGGAGAATGTAACTATTAATTTTGAACACTGTGAATTTTTTCGAAAGCACTGAATCTCATTCTCATTTTTTGAAAATGGAAATCTATTCTATTATATTCAATTATAGCCTAGTTACAAGTAAAACAATTGCCTTTTGAAAATGACTCTTGAACATAGTAGTGTTGCATATATCCAAGTCATTTTAGCACACTTTCAATGGAGGCTATATTTTTGTAAAATTATTAGATAATTTTTTTTTCAAACATAAAAGAGAAAACTATCTTGCTAGAGATTAATTTTATAAAAGAAAAGGCGACCAGGTCACCTATCGCGATCTGAAGCAGGTAGGCTTGTTACTTATTGCATGGCCCTCGTATTGCGAAAAGAAAAATTAGCAGCCAAATGTGATTTCCAACAATGTGGTATTTTTGACAAGCGTATATTCAGACGAGCCTTTGCCGCCTCCTTTCGTGGCTACGCGAGGCTCAATCCAGTCTGTTCAGCTACAGAGACTATCTAGAACATTGGCATTTCGTAAGTTCCGCTATTATGCTTTCCAGATGATTAGGTTGGTAGGCGTATTTTTTGCTTGCATCAATCACAAGTACGTTTTCTCGCGCGACGATACTTTAATTATAAAGAACAGATTTGTATTTTAAATTACCAATCTGGAAAAAGAGATCAACATGGCGATTCCAAGGCGGATGTGCATTTTTCTTTCCATACTACTGATCGTGACTATTTTCATCCTGATTTTCACCCAGCGTTTAAATCACGATTACTCTAACCGTTTTATACACCTGCTTAGAAACTTTTACTCCAACGAAAAGGCAACTAGAGTTGGGTTAGGTACATTCAGAAATCAGGTAAACTCGGACAACCACATTGTTTGTTTCATTTTTTAATTATTGGAATCAAATAATAAATTAACTATTACATGTAGCTAACAGTGAATATCCTGATGGGACGGCTCATAAGGAGCCGTCTCATCTGGATTTCCACTGTACATAAATGGCTGTCCGAATTCACCTGATGTCCGAAGTTACCCGACTTTACCCTACTCAGTCTAAAATCGGAACGGAAGCAACAACGACTATACAATCCCAACAGACAGAGCTGTGGACGAAAAATAGTAGTGCGTTTTACTTACGAGGCCAGTTCTCCACGAGACAGGCAAAATCAGTGATTGAAAATCAGAGCACTGTTGTTTTCGGCATATTATCCGGGGCAAGTAATTTGTGTCTGCGTGAGGCTCAGCGTAAAACATTTATCCCCAAAGCAAAGGCGTACAAGTTACTTGATATAAAAGTCTTCTTTCTATTAGATGAAAAAACTACTGCATTAGAGGCAGAGCAAAAAATTAACCAGGATATTGTGTTCCTGAATGCAACTCGTCATGGCTGGGGAGTTAATAATGCCATGAAATTGCATAAATGGCTACAATATGTCCTATTAAACATTCAGAACGTTATTTTGATTGGGCGAATGGACGATGATGCATTTGTATGTGCGCCACAAATGTTTGAAAGGCTAAATGAAGTAAAAGATAAGTTATTGTACTACGGATACCCCACGGGACCGCCAAGTGCGTGCCCCACAACGGGATGTGTAGACGAAATGTTTTTAATTATTGGTGCAGCGCTTGCTCAACGCGTAGCAAACAGGCACATCTGTCAAAAAGAGACTGAGAGAAATTGTCTCAAAGACGGTAATGCTGGTCATAGGTTTAGATCATGGATTCAAGGGTATAAAGACTTTGTGTTCGTGAACGAGAGAGCGAACAGGAAAATGATATGGTATTATAGAAATACAGGAAATAAGGGTGATTATCAGAGATACAAGACGGATGATTTCTGCAGTAAATATCTCCTGTTTCACAAGGCAACTGTAACTGATCTCTATGATATGCAGCTTAATAACAGTTTACTTCTAAAGGACGGATACGACAGTGAGATTACGAAGGCAAAGACAATGGTTGCAAAAACGTGTTTAAAATAGTACAGTCACATAGCAGTCTTCTATCATATATACATTTACTATGTCACTGACAGAAGAACGACTTTGTAACATTTTTATTATGTAATTTAGCCGTGATTTCCAACAATGTGACGTTTTGGCAAGTGTAGACTCAGACGAGCCAGTGCAGCCTCCTTTTAAGCTTAGAAACTCCAAATGATATTCAGTCAGTAGTTTAACAGTCATAGCTTATTCAAACGACTAGCAAGGGCTCTGATCAGACTGCGCGTATGTGCAGGCTGGTCTGAGCCTTTGTTGGTCGCACATACCACATTGTTGGAAATTTCATGCCCCGGCTCATATTATACCATCCTTACCAACTTTAGCACGAACTGTCTCATGATGCGCAAGGTCTACACTGATGCAGGTGGTATAAATAGTCATACCATGTTTGTCCACATGTTCATAAGACAATCTATTCGCTAAAGCTCGTGGATTATCGCCACATACAGGCGGACAATCCATGGCATAACTTTTTCTCATTGTGAATGGCATAACTTAAAGATACTCTATCGAAAGTTCATGCATGCGTTTCTGATGAAAAAATGAGAGTTAATGTGCTGACATAATATTATATTAACATTGACATACTACACCATCCGGACATTTAATAACCAGTCGAGTATTGAGGCTTGTATAGGGGTTTAGGGATACACGATATTTGTCAAATCATTTTACTTCCAGGGATATGTGACACCGTGTTCAATATTTTTGTTTACTTTTAGGGATTTGGGATATTGTAGGTTTTAGATGAGAAATGAAAATTATAAAGAAATTAAGTACGTGTAAAATATGAGCTATGACCTACTTATAGATTTCTCCTCCCTTTCCTTTTGGAAATAGTCGCATTGACCACGTAACAGATTTACTTAATAGAATGTACACATATTGACAAAATGTGTGATTAAGTTGGCCAAAAATTTAATTTTCTGTGGAAATCGATTGGTTGTGAAGCTCAGGAAGGGGCGGAGTTAACTATAAAGTTCTTTATGAGGATATTTGCCAGTTTATAAGTAATACTTGCCTGTTTACTTCAAGAGATATGGGATATTGGTAACCCCCCCCCCATACAAGCCTCAGTATTTTAATACATATTAACATATATTAGCAGAAATTAGCAGAATGACATTACCCACTCTTACATTGTTTATATACCACTCCACTCCTTCCTGTGCTTCACAACCAATCAGTTTGCACAGAAATGTACATTTTCTGCCAACTTAACCATATATTTTGTCAAAATTTGTAATATCTATTAACTCAATCATTAAGTAAATCCGTGAAGTGGTTAATGCGACCATTTCCAAAGTCACAGCGATGAAAAGGAAGGAGATAACTATAAGTAGGTCATTGATCACAAATTACAATTATAAAGGAATTAAGAGGTTCACTCGCTGCGCTCGTTTCCACTTAATTCCTTTATAATTGTAATATATGATTTATACAACCTATAAGTATTATAAGACTTTTCGCTTACTTTAAAGGCGACACCTCATGAATGTGTAACAAGGACTGGTCAACCTCAGACATAGGTAAAAGCTGAAAATGAGACGTGGTTATATTCAAAAGTGCGCCTTACCTAAGTATAGACGCAAAACACACTATTTAGTCCTTAAAACGCCAGCAAAATAACTGCATCTGAAAATGTATATTTAACATAAACCTAGAGGAAAACATTGTGGACCCAGATCAGACTGCTCCTACAGGAGCAGTCTGATCTGGGTCCACACTGTTTGTCTATGAGGCATCAAATATTTTAGTGGATGACAAAAAACATTCATTTTGTGATTATGCTCTTTAAGAGTTAATAAATGTGAGTTCAGTGTGTATACCGTTGGGGTTTTTCATGAAATGCATGCTCGTTTGCGTGGACCAAACAACTTATTTATTCTTCACCATATTATAAATAGAACCTGATTTCCCTTGTTTAGCAGATGAAATAGCCAAACCACGCCCAGGTTTGAATATTTAAGTTGCCACCTTTACAGTAAGCGAAAAGTCAAATGTAACCAGGGAAGGGTCTGACTCATCTTTTAGTGCCAGACAATGGGAAGATTATGGAGGTGGATTTCATGTAGTCCGAGTTTTCTCTGACGTTTTAGTGGCTTTTCTTTATTTTGATATTTGCCACTACCGTCAGAGCAACTTAGCTATCGAAAATCCAGAATTCTCCCAGCCAGTCGTGGCTGGGCACTTTCAATGAAAACTATAGTAATTGAATTAAACATTGGTGACATAAACAATTAAAAAAGGGTCGAGTTATGATTTATCTCTAAAATAAAATGGTATTTTTCATTTAAATCTTACAAAGATGGAAATTATCCACACCTATTGTAGCCTACCCTTTGTACACATATCGTTGGTGATTAAGCTATATTCATTACCCATCATTTCCCATTAATCACTTAAAAGGTAAAACTATGTTTATTTTTCAGTTGTATGTTCACTAGTTTTATCATTTTAAGAAGTTGCCTAATGAATACATCATTCATCTGTAAATATTTTTGGTAAAAATACCCAATTTTTGATAGGTAAAGAAAATTCTGGCTTTTTGTTATAGGAGTTGCTCTGATGTTAGTGGCAAACATCAAAATATGGAAAAGCCAATTAAACATCAGAGAAGACTCGGATTAGATTTCATGATGAACCCCGTTTTTCTTTTTCTTTTCAAATCCTATTGACTCTTTATTTTGCGTCAAAATTTTAATATAAATATAAAAAGTGTAACTAGCTTTATTTTTTGGTTCTAAATGAAGACAAACATTTTGATCCGGCCTCTTGAAATAAGAAATAACTCAGTCATTTTCACTAGATAGTTATTTAATTTGGTAATTGAAAAAAATATTTTATCAATGCCCTTTTGGAAGATGTCAGTGTATAAGACAATATATACAATTGATGCATTCTTTTGAGGTTAACATTAGGATTTGTTAACCTGATAACAGTGATATTCATCGTGGGGATGCCTAGGTGAACATTACTTTCTGATGTTAGTCGAAATAGAATGCCCCAATTGTTTTGTTATATGACACTGTCTTTTTTTTCTAGTTTGATATTTATAATTTGATATATACTTAAGGACCATTATTTGTCCATTAAAATACTGCCAAACATTTTGTCTTTGAAGTATGGTTAGTTTTTGGCAGTATCCTAATGTTGGTTTGCATTGCAATTATCTCCCTTTTAATTAAAACAATAGTAAACTTAAGTCATTTCTAAAAGTTTTATATGGCATTTAATTTTTTTCATCGGTGATTGGTTTGGATCTTTGACGAGAGAATGCGGCATGACCATCTAACAAAAAATCCCACCGGTTTGGAAGAAAAATGGCAAACAATTTGCAATAGGAAATTCCATTGAAAGCTGTGCAAAGTTCGCAAAAGGGCCATGGACGTAAAATTACTTTTTAAATTGTTGCTCGTGTGATTGTAAGGGGTGATTTGTACAGTAAAAACAGTTTGATAGCATGTCTTTCAGACTGGATCTTTACTATCAAAATTGTCCAATCTGAAAGCTACAGTAACTCACCAAAAGTGATGCTTTTTGGAAAAAGTATATTTTGCCCCCTTGCATGTTTCATTGGGGCCTGTGTGGCTGCATTTATGATAGCCAAATATATAAACGTCATCTGTCTTATGAAAAAATGATCAGACATTAATATGAATCAAACACATTCAAAAGATCATTCACCAATACTGGAAAAAGTATATATAAATAACCAGTGTAAAGTAACTTTTGGTTTTAAGTATACTTGGTACAAAATAGCAGTGTGTGTGTGTGTGTGTGTGTGTGTGTGTGTGTGTGTGTGTGTGTTGATAAATTTGGAAAGCAGATTTGATTCCGCAATATATGGTCGTAAAAATGCATGTGCACAGCTCGTTTTTAACACACTGACTGGCCCCTAACTTTCAAACGGATAAAGTAGGGTTGTAAGAGTCGTGCACATACCTCGTTTTGATTTTTATATATTTATATTTTCAAAGCAAGCCTTTAATGAATCTTTATATCTTTGCAACCGTTCATAGCCTCATGAATAACACAAACTTTGCTTGGCAGCTGCCAAGCTCACTTGCCCGTGCAGTTCCATTCAAACATAGATTTCATTCGCCAGATGTGACACTGGTGTTGTGATTGACAGCGAGCCACACCTTAGCCGCACGTGCAAAACAAGCTTCTTGTTTGCTCCATTGGCTGTCCGTGTTCACACTGGCTAAGTCTTCCGCTTTTCCATTTTTACACTCCTACTAAACCGTTAATATGATTATATTTTAAATACAAAACTGTTTTAATTCCTAATTTCAGAATATCTTTTATATTTTAGATATTTATAATACAATTTAAATTTAAGCAATAAGTTCAATTTTTGGAATGTTTATGGAATCATGAATACTTTGGGTCTTTTGCAAAGTTGAGGTGAAGCCCTTCGGGCTTTACTTACTTTGCAACAGACCCGAAGTATTCATGATTCCATGAACATTCCAAAAATGAATCATTCCTTAAATGAATTTCACTCCTCTTAGACAAATGAGAGGGTTTACGGGATGAAAGGCATTTTTTCATGTATATATTTAGGCCAAACGCGAAGTTTTGTGGGGTATAGGGGGACAAACTACGACAATATTGGGGATCTGGAAGATTTTTTCTTCTTCTGTGAACTGCGAACAAGCCAATTCATTATTTCAGGCGAGAAGGGCCTCAATACACATGCGCGGATCCAAACAGGTTCGTCAGGGAGGAGTCTTTTTCTGTCGCTTTTTTTGTCTTTTGTTTTTGTATGTTTTCAAGAGGGAAAAGAAGGTCTAATTTACTTCTAGGTGGGGACTGTACTAGTATTCCTAAGAATCTTTAAGGCGTTTTGCAGTGGGCATTTGATGTCCAAACATTAAATGCTGGCTGGGTAGCTTTGGACTTTCAAGGGGGTCCGAACAAATATTTCTAAGGTAGCCTACATGTGCGGGTCCAGAGGGGGGAGACATAAGGTCAAGACCCCCTCCCCAGAAAAATTACAAAAATAAAGAGTTCCTTAGCAATACTGATCCGGATCCCTTTAAAATTACAAAGCTACCAATCCAGAATTCAATGTTGGGCCATCATCGGCCCGCCAGCGAAACGCTATTTAATGGCGTTTCGTTGGCGGGCCGTTGATGGCCCGCTAAAAGCGGTATTTGATCCTTCCTCCCCTCATCAAGCTAAAAAAAAGCGTTGTCAAAGTTGGACCCCCTCTGACAAAACTTTCTGGATCCTGGCATGGCCTATAGCTTTGAGATTTTTCGGGGACCTGGACCCCCACCCATACCCTCTTGATCTTCGCATGATACACACACTCAGCCATTTTACCTATCTTGTAGTAGCAGAGTCCTAGTGACAGGCGGTGATTGTCTACTCTTTTAAATAGATTGTAGTCTCCATGGTTCTCCCAGTCTGAGGACGAGAGAAACTCAAACCTCTCTTCAGTGGCAGTCATGTTAAACACCTGCTGGCACTCTTCGTCAGCTATCTGAAACGAAAGCAAAGAAACACCTCGTACGCAACTTTTTACTTTCATAGGTGCACACATGTATGCACGCATGCATATGCATCTACATGCTTTTAAATGTTTATACACCAATGCATGCACACACATACATGTATTCACATGCATATGCAGGCATACATTTATACATTTACATCCTGATATGAAAATCACTAAAATCAAAGTAAGAGATCCCCTCCCACTCAAGGACATTTTTGATAGGCGTCAAATTGTTCAGTAGGACCCCGTAGATGTGAAACAAGGCTGTTCTAAAAAATTAACCTAGATAGATAGATAGATACTTTATTATCCTCCAGATATGGAGAGCACAATGCAAACACATATACAACATACAGAAGAAAACGTACACAAAACAAAGACAAAATAGTTGTGTACATCTACAAAATGTTTGAGAACCCGTAGTATATTTCACAGTAGTAAACAACAGAGGCATAGACCATCCTGCACGTGTGCTTGGCTGATCTGCGCCCTGTCGTTTGCAATCATTGAGACGCTTACTTCACATTCTTGGCCTAGTCCCATCCGTTCCACCGAGGTTCTGATAGGTCTAGTCAGAATGTGACTTAACTTTGACTGTGCCACTTTGAATACCTCTAAGTTTAACCTTAACGAAACGAAATTTAAGGATTTTAACAGAGAAGAAAACAAAGCACCCACTTTACGAGATTTTTAACTAAGATATATAAACTTTTCTTTCTTTTTTTCTTTTACGGGAGTATGTCTACAAAATTACTCATAACTCAGTTATTACTTATCCTAGGTTACCAAACTTGGTACCAAATTAAAGCTTAGACATAGGCCTTCTATCCCTTTGCTGCATATGCAAATTATCTGTCTAATTTACATAATCATAAATATTTATGAAACATTAAAAATGTGATTCACGGATGGGGCATACGTATAAAATAAATAATATTTAAGCTACTTTTACCATAGAATACTAAAATTGGTACTAAATTAAAGTTAAGACATAGGACTTTTATTCTTTTGTCAACTGTACAATTTTTCTTATTTGGATAACTTACGAATTCATGAATATTAATAAAAACGTTAAAATATAAGGAAAATCACAACAAATATAGATAAGCTGATATCATCCCAATTAAGTCATTGTTGCATGTTGAATATCACCCATGTTATGAGTTGACAAGTCCATTCATCCAGTGGGCCTATAAGAATATTATCTTGCTTGCATATTCATGAAAATACATGAATACTTTATAAGGTAAAACCACGTAAAAACTATAAAACCAGGGGAGGGAGGTGGTTGGTAATAAGATCGACCTAGCACTCAAAGAATTTTTCAATTCATGCTAAATTGTTAAGTGGGACCCCCTAAATGCGAAACCAAGTTGTAATTATAAAATGAACATGTTTGGGCTATGTGATTATGCATTGGTTCTATGGCAACCCATTATGCGATTCTCAAAAAAATAGGGTGTACACACAAAACCAATCCTAACTCAAACGCTACACATCCTAAACTATTAAATTGGCACCAAAGTAAAGCTCAGGCACAAGCCTTTTATTCCATATTCATTTATGCAAATTATCTTTTCTGTATAATTTGCATACTCATGAATATTAATGAAACCATAATGATTAAAAGAAAAAAATAAGGGGCCTTCAAAATTACTTATATCTCATATAGCTGCATATTGTCCTATTCTACCAAACTTGGTACCAAATAGATGCTATGGTGTGGCACTTTTAAGTAATTAACCAATATGCAAGCAAGATCTTTACCGTTTTTCTTACTTTGTAATTACACCACCATTATTTTTCTGCGATTTTCTCATTTCTAATGTTTTCATTAATTGTCACGAATATGACAATTAAATAATTTAATTATCTTACCATTATGTATAAGAGTTGTATCTAAGCATTTATTTGGTACCACGTTTTTCATACTCTGGGGTAATGGGCAACTGAAATATAAGAAATTGTATAGTCACCTCCCACCTCCCCCCCCCTTTGTTTTGTTATTTCTCCTCGAATTTCTCATGTTTCATTATTATTCATGAATTTTAAAATTATTTATTCAAATTTAAGATCGTTGGGTAAAAGAAGTATTTCTTAGCATTAATTTGGTGTTAGTTAAGTACTATAGGACAATTAGCAGCGGAGATAATAGTCATTTTGTAGGTATGCCCCTTTATTTACACTGAACGTTTCTCTTGTGATGTTTTCATTAATGTGTATGAATATTTAAATAAGATAATTCGCCTGTCAATTAAAAGATCAAAAGAAAATTATCTAGGTTTTGATCAGGTACCAAGTTTTGAAGTTTATGATAAATGGCAGATGAGATATGAGTAGTTTTGTGGATACACTCTTAAAAAAATTCTATGTTTTCTCTCATTTCTAATGTTTTCATTAATATGCATGAATATAATAACTGGAGAATTTGCATATCTTATCATTAGGTAAAAAGGTTATATCCTAGAACTTATTTGGTATCCACTGTGGTTCTCTATGGCAATAAACAACTTTGATATAAGAAATTTTGTAGGGGCAACTCCTAAATTTTCCTACAATTTTCTTCTTATTTCATTCCGTTTCATTAATACACAAAAATATTAGAATTAGATCGTTGGCAAATCAGGTCTCTGGGTAAGTGTGCTCTGACTTAGCATTAAGTTGGTTCCATGTTCAGTACTCTAGGATAATTGGCAACTGTGATATGATATACTTTGTAAATAATCCCCCCCCCCCCTCATTTTTCTGCATTTTTTTCTCTCATTTTAAATGTTTTCGTACATATGCATATATATCCAAATTAGGTAGTTGGCATATTTGACCGTTTGGGTAAAAGAGCTTTGTCTTAGCATTAACTTAGTACTAATCATGGTAGTCTAGGATAAGCAACTGCGATATAAGAACTTTTGTAGGGACAACACCTAACTTTCCCTACAATTTTCCTCTAATTCCATTATGTTTCATTACTACACATAACTATTAGAATTAGATCGTTTGCATATCAGCTCTCTGGGTAAGTGTGCTATTACTTAGCATTGATTTGGTTACATGTTCAGTACTCTAGGGTATTTGGCAGCGAATTTAATTTTCATTCATATGCATACATATCCAAATTAGGTAGTTAGTATATTTGACCATATGGGTAAAAGTGGTTTGTCTAAGCATTAATTTAGTACTAATCTTGGTAGCCTAGGATAGTAAGCAGCTGATATATACATGATTTTGTAGGTACATCCCTCAATTTTTCGGTGATTTGTTTTTTTCTCATTCCTAATGTTTAATTAATATTCATGAATTATGCAAAATAGAAAGTTTGCATATCGAACCATTAGAGAAAGTTTCTATGTCATAGCATTAGTTTGGTATCATGTTTTGGTGTTTTGGAACGAGTTGCTGGTGAGATATAAGTATTTTCACACTGGTAAATGTATACATCAATTTGCTGGTATTTACGCATATTGCCGGTACTTCGTAGACCGGAAGTGGTAGATATTGGTGTTACAATATAGAAAAACATGCCATATGCCTAAAGGACTATAGACTTCAATCATTTTAAAGTATTTGGCATGCACATGGCGATTTATATAAGCATTTAGAAATTGATTCGAGTATCGATCTGAATGATCGGACTCAATCTATTCCTAAATGCTTACATAAATCGCCATGTGCATGCCAAATACTTTAAAATGATCTATATCTATAGTCCTTTAGGCATATGGCATGCTCTGCTATATAGTATTAACAGCAATATCTACCACTTCCGGTCTACGAAGTACCGGCAATACGCGTAAATACCACCAAATCGACGTATACATTTACCAGTGTGATTTTGTAGGTGTACCCCATTCTGTAGGATGGCGTTCATATCTAATTCAAATTAATGAGAGAGAACCTACTGGATAACTTGTATCTCATTTGTTATTTTATACAACTGAATGTAGATTATATAAAAGCTGTATTATCTTAGCAATAATCTGTCTAATAAAAGGCTTTGTAGTATAGAACATTTAGCAGCTGAGAAAAAAGACTAATTTTGTTGGTAGACCCTTTATTTTTCAATATTTTATCGTCTTATTTCTAATGTCTTCATTGATATTCATGAAAATGCAAATTAGATTACTTGCATATCGTTTAATAACTTAACTGCTGAGTAGTGGGGGCTGAAGGCTATTCTGTCCCCCACCCTAACAAAAATTTTTGGCATATGCGAAGTTTTGTGAAAATAAAATCCTAGCGAACTGACAAAATTACTCTGTGATATAGGTAAATAATGCACTAGTCACGTTTTTCTAGTGTCGCAAATATGCATTTTAACGCTATTCGCGAAAATAAAAATTATACCTAAAATTTCTGGATTTACAGTATTCTCTGCTTAGGCCTTGTCACACTGGTAAATGTATACGTCGATTTGGTGGTATTTACGCGTATTGCCGGTACTTCATAGACCGGAGGTGGTAGATATTGGTGTTATTTCTATATAGAAAAACATGTCATATGCCTAAAGGACTGTAGAATTAGATCATTTTTAAGTATTTGGCATGCTCATGGCGATTTATGTAAGCATTTAGGAATAGATTCGAGTACCGATCTGGATGATCGGTACTCGAATCTATTCCTAAATGCTTACATAAATCGCCATGCATTTACTGAAAACTTAAAAATGATTGAAGTCTATAGTCCTTTAGGCATATCACATGTTTTTTTCTATATAGTATCAACACCAATATCTACCACTTCCGGTCTATGAAGTACCGGTAATACGCGTAAATACCACCAAATCGACGTATACATTTACCAGTGTGCTTGTGTAACCAAGAAACACAGGAAAATGTCTCTACATGACAACAGACGTAAAGTATGAAGACCAAAAATAAACCCTCCTGGATTTACCTTTAATAGCATAAATGGATAACTATCAGGTAAGGTCACGTGACTTGATGAGTTCCCATCACTTCTGCAGCAGTAGCGTAGATCAACAGTCCCATTGTCACTGACGACGTCATAAGGCAACTCCCCACCAATTCCAGTGATTGGAGTTGTATAGCCTTCTAGAACTGTGTTTCCATTGGAAAATCCTAAAAATAAAGCCAGGTAACTATTTAATGTCCTGAAAAACCCGTCTATTGTTTTTCGTCTGCTTCATATGTTCAAGGGCACTTCAGACTAGATTTTATCATGTAGGCAACGATTATGAACCTTTATCAGACAACTCACAAGGACCAGTCTGATGTGGGTTGCGTGCAATCTGATCTAGGTCCATATTTTCGCAATAAAGGCTACCTAAAAACATCAGCAGGTGAGGGAGCAGGCCACAAACATCGTGACTGGGGGGGGTGGCTTTTTATTCTCAGCGTCCCATTAAAGGAGACAAAGATAAACAGTGAAGACCAATATAAGATGCAGCAACATGCTGAATCTCATCATGGTCTACACTATTGGCTGTAATAAAAGACACATTTAGCAACTCCTAAACGCGTGCGAAATAAAATAATAGATCAGAGAAATGAAATTTTAATGATTTCATCGTGAAATGGCTACTTCAGACAACACTTAGTTTTAATTGTACAACTAAACTCGACGACATTATTGCTTTGTAAAGTTTTAGTCACTGAAACATTTCTTAAGTAGCAGAGTTTTTAAGTCATCAAATGAACGGGTACAAACAGATTAACGTCAAAAACGCAGAGCAGCCGTATCACAGACCTGCCATTCAAAATTAAGCCATTTCTCGATGACTAATAAAGCTCAAGACACACATTTTATGCTTCTTGTGTTTCTTAATTTAAAGAAGTAGGGGATCTTTCACTGATAGAGTTTTGTCAGATGAAAGAGTTGACCTCTATCTCAAAGAGTTTAAATTTTCAATGCTTTAAATTAATTTGTTGTGGAAAGGTTTTTATGTGTTACTCATAAATGCACACTCTTTAATATACAATCAAATTGATTGTTTTGCTTTCTTTTTAGGCATACATTATAACTGCTATCCTAGTGTAGAATTTTTAAAGGCCCGTCAGTAAATGTGTCACTGTGAACATGTTGACCTAAGGTTGTTTCAGTAAGAAAGTAAGTGTAAGAAAACATCAAAAGTGTAAGTGGTAGCTTTCATATTTGTAGTAGCATTCTCTTATACACCACCGAAGCCTAGTTACACGTGGGTGCTACATTTCGAGACGCTTGATAAGATGCTGCACGTCAGGCCCCTAGGTCAGCATAAAATAGCATACTCAGATGAACTGAGCATACAATTTAACTGCTGATAAAACTACATATCTGAGAAAGAGAATAAATCCTTCTTAAAGAGCTCAAAACCCGTAAAACAGTACCTCACATTGTACAGTGTAAACATTACCTTCAGCCTCAAAAAATCAATAATCCAATGGGATCTGTATGTATCTATATTTGTTTACATCCATGGCGTAGAAGTTTGTCTGCACAGTGTGTAGTACTGAAAATATTACATTCTATATTCTGGTAATTTATTCTTAACTGCCAACAATTTTTGTCATTTTCAAATTGATGCTCAATCGTGCTCAAAATTCTCTAAATCTAAATTTGAACTGCTTTTACGTAAAACACGTTATATTGAAAACTTGCATGCAACTGCCCTTTAAATCAATAATCACAGTGTATAAACGGACACGCCGGTTGACTGTACACCCTTAAATCATTAGCGTAACGTAAACAAGTTCTCAGTCGATATAGGCCTTGAGCTGGCTATAGACCCCCCTCCCCAGAGTGGGAATTTTGTACACTATAATTTAATTTTCTGAAACTACATTATATAAGACACAAAATAAAAGAGGTTAGCCCTCTGAGAGTGGCAGCGTTAACGTGTAACATCACGTTATATACGTTACCCCCCCCCCCCAAAAAAAAGCGTTAAACGTCCCTGATAATGTCTAAACCATGACATGTTCGTACATATTTACATGCTGATACCGGTTTATGAACTTCTTATAACACAGTTACATAGTCTTAGTATAAACTTTATAAATGTCTTGAGTTATTACCGTTGTATACGTTACTTGGTGTCTCCTGCGTTTTTTTTTTCGAGTATCAGCATGGTATTTATTGACTATACCTGTATTACATCTGTCATTGAATATAGTAAATCTATGAGGCTGCTACTTAAATAATTTAAAGTTCTTTATTATGGTCGCTTACACAATTTTTCAGGCCTATGTTACGTATGTTACCCTCAAAATAGCATTAAACATTCCAGTTAGTGTCTCTAACGAGCCCTGTTTATACTTATTTGAATGCTAGCACAGGTTTATGTACTTCTTTTAACAAGGGTATTCATTTAATAAATGTCTTGAGCTTTAACTGTTATGTGGGTTACCAAATGATACATAAGTTATTCTGCGTATCTGTATAGCAGTAGTTGACTGTACATGTATAAAGTCTGTCAGAAAATTTAGAAGGCTGAAATAGATTGAAGTTCCTTATTCATTTATGGTGACTTAAACTATTATTATAATGTTATCTATCAACCTTTGCTGTTTGCTCACATAAACAGTAGATACCATGCATTCAAATCGAAAGTTCTGAAAGATAGTCACTGGGAAACAGCTCAGTTCTGGGCAAGGTATATGGATATAATTCAGATGGTGTTGACACTGATTTGGGCTACAAGGAAAACAACTTTGAATTGCACGTCAGTGCTATCTGTATGCCTTGTTCTCAATGGTCATTGCACACGATCGAAACATCTATGCGCACTATGTAACTGTGTCACTGATTACACTCATAAATTTGTCTGATACACATGGCAGATGCAAGAACTTCTCGAACAAAATGTTTAGTGTGTCACAATCATTGGTTCGTTGCTTGAGAAATGCTCTTGACATAACTATCAGGCAAAGAATAAAGAGGTATTATAGGCTTCAGCAGCTAGAACTACGCTTCGTACTACAGATGGAATGGTGTATGACTCATCTCATTAGAGCTCAATATATTGAAACAACTCTTCAATGCACTGAAAAGAAATATTCAATCTGCTCAGATACAAAGTAGAACGAGTACTAGAGGCAGTTTCTGGCTTCACCAGTCCTTTAAGTTCTAGTTTTGAAGACAATGAACTGTACTTTTGTCTTCCGGTGTTCCTGCTAAGCCTGGCATAGCTAAGGTTCTTATTGAGGCTGATGCCATTGGCAGGAAGGCTGTTGCAGACTTCATTGACTCACTTTTAGTTGAAAATCTGTCTTTCACAACCCCATAAAATGCTACAAGCTAATAAAATTTTGAGGCTTAAGAGGCCAAGAAGAAATTGTCCAATTTACAAAACATAATCGGCTAGATAAGAGCTTAAAGGAGCGTCTTTGGTCAGCATGACCTTCTTTATGTTGGACATAATGTTGATTTTGAGTTGGCGCTATCATACCTTTTGGGACCTGTACCATGGTCACTATCAACTCCTGATAGAATTTCCACCAAAACTGACAAGTCCAAACTTCAGCATGGCTTGCAACCACACATTGAGTCAATATCTGTGGCTCAGTGATAGCTTACTTAAAAATATAACCAATTTGGAAATCTTACCTTATCTTTTGCACTTTTCTGAATCTTACCCTATCTTTTGCACTTTTCTGAAGTCTTAGTGGGTTGTCTGTGGTTTGTGATTGTAGTATTTCCTGATCATACTCACTCACTATTTTTAAAAAGAATGTTTATTATCAAATATTTTGTAGGGTAACGTGTGTAACAGGTCGTTACAGCTAACGCTGCCATTGTCAGAGGGCTAACATGTTGCAAAATCCTTGTAAGACATTTGGCTTCAAGAAAAATATGATCTACAAAGTAAGTAAGGTTGCAAAGATCAGGAATCGATACAATCAAGTACCACACCTGACCCAGGATACCAATGGGAAAGTGACAAACTCACAGAAGACACCACAAACGAGAGCCAAGAGGTCAGCCCTTTCCCAGCAGGTGACCACGAAGCACATATAAACAGACGCGCACAAAACATAGCAAACACAAGACAGAACAAAAACATAAAAGATCCACAAAAGAAGTACCGCCTTGGAACGGTCAGTAAAATATTTTACTGGAGGGCTTAAACCGGTTTAACGGCGCCAACCTCACCCTTAATTCAGATGTGGATCAAGACACATAGATATTTGGTTTGCATGAAAGACCCCTAACTTATCAATGCATCATCTCCTAAAACATATAAATCAAGATATAACAAGGAGATAAAGCAAGGATAAGGACTCAACAGTAAATTAAACTGAATACCGGAGCAAAAGAAATCCAACAGGTAAACCCCGGTGGGCCCGACAAACAGCCAAAGCATCAGGCCCCTACCATCTCATCAATAGATAAGTCTTTAAGTCGGAACCATCATTCCCCCTGGGGGAGGTAAGCCATATCTAGCCAGTGGCCTAATACGGCCACATATCGAAAAGTTTAAATTAGATGCGGTTTTCAGTATCGGCGAGAGAATCGAAGGTACTTCACCTGCAGCATTGTCAAGACATATCATTACCCAACCTCTGTGTAAAGATCGAATATTCCTGCTCAATCACCCGTTTTGCTTTATTTTCTGCCAATTGACACGACAATTGTGGCTAAAAAGGCAGATTTCTGCTTAAACCAACATAAAACCATCGCTTCATCTTTATGCTTTGATGGCCAAAAGCTGAATCCATCAAAATACTACATTAACCAAATATATTGCCTCCTAATTGTACCTGTTCATTCTATTCAACTGTCCGACTAGAGACAAATCATAAAATGATGTTGAACGACTAGCGATGATTGTAATGAACGACTAGCGACGATCGTTTTGAACGGCAATGTACATCGTATCCGTTATATGGCAGTTCCCCAACTCATATTAGTTATGTATGATGTAGATGAAATACATGGGGTATTATACTTATGTTTGGCCTGTTGGGGTTATGCTTGTGTACGTTTTATTGTAACATGGACCGGTCGTAAACAGTCTCCTTAACTGGTGCCCTGTTATCGTCTAAAATCGACAATCTTACCAGGTCCCAAGTGGTTTCAAATTCTGATGCTGCCAGTTCTAAGGCAGTAGTTTTGATGTTGATAAAATGGGCCCCCAGGGGTTTTGGGGATCTGGGGAGAATGGCTATTTATTTTCAGGGAGCTGGGGAGCACTGGTAATTATTTTAGGGGAGGTAGAGGACAGAAGCTCATAGTTTTGGGGATTTAGGGAGCCCTACCAAAAAGCTAAAAAAAAAAGGAAAAGCCTCAATTTTGTTTGATATTTTAAAATTGTCTTCTGCTTCTGGCGGGCTAGCCCCCCCCCCCCCCACACACACACACACCCCACAGACTCCCCTTGCAAATTCGAAATGTATTTATTTTCGTACTAACATGCTCATCTAGATTGATCTAAGAGAGAAATATAGCAATTAAGTTTTGTTGTGGATTTATTATATTGTTGATTTTTAGGTTGGTAATAACCTACTTTGGTACGCCCATACTGCACCAGATCACACCATTTTTGTCAAAAGTTGTACGGGGGAGTATGCCCCGGTACCGCCCTAGCAACAGTGTGACTACACATTGTTACAGGGCTACCTACACACCTGCTATGTAATGCTCTCTTTAGGTAATTAGCCTTTTTATAGGAATTTTTGAAGAATGCTTATCAGATATATACTTACTTGATTTAACTGAAGTGAAACGAGCGTATAGGCACTAATAGCAATTGTAGAAAAGACTTTTATAGTTCAACTCTTTCACTGAAGTGTCTAAAAAGTCTAGTTTAAGCTGTTGAAAAGATAAATACATTTTAGGGAGAATTTGATTATATTTTTGGGAATTTGGAGAGCTGAACTTTTTTAGGGATTTGAGGAGCGAAGGCAAATACTTTTAGGGAGACGGGGAAATTAATTGCAGGGATTTGGGGAGATCAATGCATTATTTTCAGGGATCAAGGGAGTACAGACCCCTCTGGGGGCCTCATATGTTAATTGTTTCTTCCAATGTTTTTTCTTGGTCCTTGTTTGGCTTTTTGTTGTAAGGTTTTAGTTTACCATTTTAGGTAGTTGAATCGCAGGTTGTACAAAAGGCCAAGGTATCAAACTAAAAACCTCCCTATTTAAAGACGTGCATGCTTACTTGCAGCCGCCTCATTCAGGTCTCTCAGTGCTTTGATTATAGTTTGTTTGGAATACAGGAAACGGCAGCTTTCTTTACTTTTTATTGCGGTGATGGCTGCTAGAACTCTACTAGAAGACATAAAAATGGGAAGTTTGAAAGTCTGTGGTGCATCACAAAAGCAGAACGCGGCTAGGTCAAAATTTTTGATTGAGATACTCTATTTTATAAATAAATGCTTGATATCTTTCTCCCCAAATGATGATCTCAATAAAAGCATCAGAAACAATATTTTTATTTAGCTTCTTCAAGCACATGTTGAAAATTATCGTTATGTATGTGAAAGTACAATCGCCGCTAGTTGGACAGATTTTTTTCATGATATGTCGCTAATGATTAGGTACAGCTGTCGCTAGTTGGAAAGTCGAATAGGACGAACGGGTGCAGTTCAGGAGGCAAAATATTATTTAAAGTAATATTTCGATGGATTCAGCTTTTGACCATCATAGGATAAAAATGAAGCGATGTTTTTTTGTTGGTTTTTTACAGAAAATATACCTCAAATCTGCCTTTTTGTGCTGCAATTGTCCGTGTTGATCGGCAAAAATACAGCAAAACGGGTGATTGAGCAGGAATATTCGATCTTTACACAGTGATTGGGTGATGATATGTCAAATTGACAATGCTACAAGTGAACCTTCAATTCTCTCGCCGATACTGAAAACCGCATCTAAATTAAACTATTCGATATAGACTCTATGCTTGTGACCGTATGTTTACGTTACGCTATTGATTTAATGGTGTACGGTCAACTGCCGCTTCCGATTTGCTGCTGTCAGCGTATACATTGTAATAATGGACTAACCAAAAGAAAAAGATTCATATCAAATCGAATATGCCATACTTCATAAATGAATCAAAGCCACTTACCTTCAGGGCAAGCATCCCCTGCCTGAATCAAACAGTATGACCCTTGGGGCCATGAAGTGATGACGTCACGACTTTCTCCGCCAGCCGCGGACATATTGAAACCCTCTGACGAACTATAAACATCGGATTCGTTCTCATGGGCCATCCTGGTGCAAAAGTTTAACTGCAGGGTAAAAAGATGGTACGGTCCCAGAATGTGTGGGTCGGGCGTATGTTGAGATAAGGCTGGCCTGGGTACCTTCCATTTCTGAGTTAGCGACTGAACAGGTGTAGACATGTTTATGTGGCCCTTCTTCCACCCATAGCCATCACTTTCGGGACAGCCAAAGATAGTTGATATTAAAGAGTATGACCCCAATGGCCACGAACTGGGTTTAATCTCTGGAAGTGATGGAAATACACAGGTTTAGATAAACAAAAAAATTCAGCGCAAAATTGTAAAATATCTTCTTACCCATCAATTTTAACATATGTTTTGGGTGCTCAAAAGAACCGTATCATTGAGACGGTTCTTTTGAGTACCCACAACATATGTTTTGGTTGAGAAATAAGAAAATTAATTTTTCGTTACGTAGGCCTACTCATAATTTAACTCTGTGCCTTCTAGTGGCGAATGTTGTCGTTTGCTGATAACCTCTGCAAACAGTTTGAACCCAGATCAGGCCTGACCGAACGTCGACTCTGATCTGGATCCAAGCTGTTTGACAATCACAAACATGCAAAGAGTAACGAAAAGAAACGCATAAATTAACCTTAAGGTAATTTCAACTTGGGCTCGTGGCGACAAAGGCAAACCTAGCAGGATTCACACTGTTTACAAGATGCTTACAATCATACCGTTTTCTGACTGCGGAGAATTTGCGGCTAGTCTTGTCTCGGGGGTCATTTCTTTTATGGTGGAGGGGAGGGTTGGTTCCGTAAAAGGATAAAATATATATGTTTATTATCTATATCCAACTCAATTCTATTGTATTAACACAACCAAACACTCGTTCACGTGCTTAGAATATCGCAAACCTTGAAAACTCTACTGTTGGACCACAAATTATGGTTTAAAACGGTGGAAATTATTTTGAAAGGCAAAAATTGCTTTCAGTCGATAGAACTGAGAAAATCCTAAAATGATATTTCATTTAACATTGATATCTTAAAAGCCAGGTTATCGATAGCAATTTTGCAAAAAATAATATAGTAATTGCTCTTGGCATTTACTAGATAATGTCATATAAACATTGTGCCTATGCTCAAAAATGTTGATCTTATCCGCGGACGTTGGTGTACCTGTCCGCGGCGCACACCAAGATGGTGCTCTAGTCTAACCGAGGTGATTACTCACGGAAAATGCTAATACTGAAACGCGGATGATACGGTGTTGAACCCTTGTACTGTCCTCGAAGTTGTAATAGATAAATTGCTTAAAATGCAATAATCTGAATCAACATCATTGGCGTAGCTACCGTTACGCAGTTACGCACGTGCGTAATAAAAATAGTAACATTCAAGGATGGTCACCTAATGTGGTAATAGTGATTTTTCATACTTATAGTATGAACTGCTCATAAAGATACAATGGATTCTTTTATCTTATCAAGCAAACCTCAGTCTAAATTTAACAAATATATGATACCTATATGGACATACGCTTTTCAGTATATCATTGCATACTCGCATTTGATGTGCGTAACTTTTCCAACGTTCTGGCTACGCTGTTGAACATGTTTTATTTAAAATCAGTATGCAATGATATACTGAAAAGCGTAAATCCATATAGGTATTATATATTTGCTGAATTAAAAACTGAAATTTACTTGAATTAAATAAAAGAATCAAATCAAAATAAAATATTTTGTCAGTATCCCGATCTTTCCCCTAAATGTTTGAAAATATAGCCAAATAATATATTTGTGCTTGTTGTTGCTCCATGTTGGAGAAGAAAGTCAAACTTTTAGGTTCGCAACACTATAATTTGATTTCTATGATCAATTTAATACAAATGGAGTTCCCATCATGCATCCCTTAAGCCCCGTTCTCACTGTCCCGGTTTAAGGTGCCGTTTCATCTTGGTTTGATGATCCGGGATGAACCGTGATGAACCCTGTCACAACCGTGGCGGCACCGTAGACAACCTTGGAGATCCGGGATAAACTGTGTTGAACCGTGTTCAATCGCTCATGTGCCCGGTTGTTTTATAATGTTTAAAACAACCGGGACTCACCGGGAGTAACCGGGAAGGCTGTCAAATACCGTGATAAACCGGGAAGACGCCGGGAGCAACCGTGTCTCCACCAGGACGGCATCACGGCGATACCGGCGCAATCCGGGAACATCTGTGTCACCACCGTGATAAATCGTGCGGTTCCACTGCCTATGTATATGTAATAAAATGCAAAATAAAAATGAAAAAGTCACTCCTGCTGCACCTAAAATGAAAGTGGATTCATCCAAATGATAAGGATGGGAAAGTCCATTTGTCACAAGTTGGTTAAATTGTCAGCAGTATAAGTGTGCTCATTTACAAAGCTTATGAATAAATGCGCTTATAAGTACTGAAGAGTCAAACATATATGAGCCACGACATGAGATTTCTAACAATGTGGTAGCTTCCATTAGTAAAGCCTCAGATCAGCCAGCGCCTAGGCGCAGTCTGATCAGAGCCTTTGCTAGTCGCTTGATTATTCTATGACTGTTAAGCTACTGACCGAACAACTTTAAAGCTTAATTGGGGACTGCACAGGCTTGTCTGAGTCTACACTTCTCAAAATATCACATTGATGGATATCACATGCCCCGCTCAAAGTGTTTATATATTTTTACGAAAAAGCGAGACAATCTGGGCCTAGAATTACAATGTATCCTTAAAGTAAAGGAGTACTTAAGTTAAGTATTGAATTTCCAGGATGCGAAAAATAACGTTTCCAAACTGATTAAACCAAAATAGTTTCATTTTTTCTGTAGATCACAATGATATCGTTGAAGTATCAATACTTAAATTAAGTCTTCCTTAACTTTAAGGAGGCATTGTAATTCTGGGCCCAGATCAACAATATTTAAACCTCGTTGTAAGAAAACAGGTCTGCTACTGCTTATTTGTCATGCAAATGAGCTGCGAGGTTACTAGGCATTTGCTTTCGCTACACAGATCATGACAAGTTCCTCTTATAACTCGTATATGGCTGTGCAGTTCAATTTGTGTCATAACTGTTATGCGATAGACACAGAAGAAAACTGATGTTACTCCACGTTTTTATCCTGGTTTTATAGTGTAGAGTAGCACCGGGACGCAACCGTGGCCCTACAGGCATGTAACCGTGGCGTAACCGGCAGTTACCGGGACATCACCGTAAACAACCTGGGTAACACCGGGGGTATACCGGCACGAACCGTGGCTCCACCGTGCTGCACCGTAAGTGCTCCGTGATGAACCGGGGATCAACCGGCGTCTTGCTTTCTCGAGAACCGGGGCTATACCGGGGTAACGTCGGCAAGGTGAGAACGCAACTTATTTTTTATGAAATGTGTCCTGGTGCATCACGGTATACCGGCTGTCCTGCATCGAGATGAACCGTGGCTACATCAGCACAGTGAGAATGTTGGTCTTAATATTGTTTTGAACATATGCAGGACTTCAGTTAAGATTGTGTAACAGTAACATAACTTTCTCATTTCTCAACCAAAGCATATATTGTGGGTACTCAAAAGAACCGTCGCGACGAAACGGTTTTTTAAGCTAACATGAGAAGAGAGGGTGTACTGGAAATGTACCGACAACGAATGCTGCGGATGGGCGGTTACTTTTTCAGAGGAACGTCAAGTAACAAAAGACCATTCTCGTTTCCCTGACTCTGCACTGATTGAGACAAAGAAAGGCTACCGCAGGGTGAAATTTTTTAAGCGACTAACAAAGGGTCTGATCAGACTGCGCATATACGCAGACTGATCTGTGGCTTTGCTGGTCGCACATACCACATTGAAATAATCAACAAAACATAATTCACGCAAGAACTTCTATTATTATAGTAAATGGGGAACATGGGGACATTTACCCCCACTACTTTGGGAGGGCCTCGCGAATGTATCGTCTGCTAAACACATCAAAGCATAACAAATATAGTATTGAGGCCCCCAGGGGGTCTATGCCCCATTGATCCCTGAAAATAATGCACTAATCTCCCAAAATTCCTCAGCTCCCTGAAAGTATTTTCCTTTACTCCCTAAATCCTTATAACTAATTCAGCTTCTCCCCAAATCCCCAAAAATATAAGCCAATTCTCCCTAAAATGTATTTTTCTTTCCATAGTATTAAATTCACGTGTATGGGAGCGCAGTGGCTCAGTGGTAGAGTGCTTGACTCGAGACCGAGGGGCCGCAGGTTCGAGCCTCACCGGCGTCACTGCGTTGTGGTCCTTGAGCAAGACACATTTATCCTAGCTTAGTACTGGTTCAACCCAGGAAGACCCGTCCCTGTTTAACTGAAAGATTGTTGATGGGATGTAAAGAATCAAATCAAAATCAAATTCACATGCCTAAACAATGAAGCTATACACGAGCGGATGACTAAATATTCACTTAATATATTTACGTATATAAATGTAAAGATAAGGCTTAGCCAAAGAATACAAATATATCATGATATCTAATTAGTTTAATGAAATAAACACTTGTGCTAGGGGATTCGGGTACATGCTCCCCTGTGAAAAATGATAAAATGGTGCGATCTGGTGCATTCTGAGTGTTCCAAAGTATGTTATTATCAACAAATCAACAAATTCGAGTTGTCGGACGTGGATGGAGTTGGTCACGTTTTTTTGTTGGTCTGCGGATTGAAAGATAAATATGTGATTAAAAGTGTAATTCTGGATACTTCTTGGGGGTATGTGACTTTAAACACTACTAAACACCAATCTTTGTAAATTCTACGAGGAAACATTCTTCTAATGTGAATATACAGAATACTGTATTTGAACTGTATATGAGAGGTGGACCGATGGGTATCGCCATTATTACATAACGAAATCATAGACCTTGACAATATATATATATTTTGGTTTGAATTTATCTACATGGTCTAGTGGTCACGTCGGTCGGAGAGCGAAGTATACTTCACAAAAAAAGTGACAGATGGTTCTTCTCGTTGTTTATTTTGTTCACGGTTATGACGTCAAGAGCAGACAAAGCAGTCGAATTAGTTAGGGACTTATTATCAAGAGCAGCAAGTACAGAGTTGCCCAAATCACCAGAAACTCTTGAAGGTGGTACCAAAGCTGGTGTGAAACGATTTCTTACACCGTCACCGCAAGGGTCATCTAGCTCAACGGTGCTTAAAAGGACACGTCCTACTTGTGACGACTCATTTACTGGTACAATGGATCAATCAATAATAGAAGAAACCACGGAGCCTTTTATTCAAACGCATTACTTGACTACTCCCTTGAATCCTAGTGACATTACCCAAATAGCACATGAGTTGAAGTCGTTAATGATGCCAGAAATCGGCACGGTACTTAAAAGCATAATCCAAGAGAGTCAGCCAGACTTTGTTACCCTGATAGATAATGCAGTGAAAAAGATGAGTGTGGATTTCCAAAATGTAACTAGGGCGTTACAGAAAGAAAATGAGTCTCTAAAGCAGGAAAATATCTCTTTGAAAAAAGAAGTTACTGATCTGAAAACACAAGTGGGAAAGGTTGAACTAGCGGCTGACAGTAATGAACAATATAGCCGACGCAACAACTTACGAATTACTGGGATTCCGATTTCTGAAGGCGAGAATACAGATGAAAAAGTGCTGAAATTGCCGAATGAGGTTGGAGTAAATTTAGAGTTATCAGATATTGATAGGTCACATCGAGTTGGACCGATGAAGGATGGTAAACGCGCCATAATTGTCAAATTTACTTCCTACAGAGCAAGGCAGCAGCTATATGGTGTCAGGAGGAACCTGCGCAAGTCTGAACGCTACAAAAATATCTACATCAACGAAGATATCACGGCTCATAGAAGCAAAATATTATTCTCAGCTCGCAATCTTGTACGGTCTGGGAAGTTGAAAGCTGCATACTCAGGTGACGGAAAGATTTTCCTCAGGGACAACAATGACGTGAAATATCACATAACGTCAGAATCGGACTTGGAGCAGTTCAAAAATACCCATCCTAAGTAAACTACGCACAAACACTGACTGTGACGGATAAATGCATTTGATAACCTGTTGACAATTATACACATATATGAGTATATTAATGGGAAGGTCTGTAATCTTCTATTTAGAAATCCACAGGGGCGCTGATTAGCCTGCGCATTAGCACAGTGTGATCAGTGCCTCTGGTGGACGTTATTTGATGAAAATAATTCTATTTATGTAAGTTATATAAAGCGGGAGAAACGGAGTTTCCCATGCCATTACTCTAGCCATGCTTTCGTCGCGGTTTGAGTCATAAGAGCTGTTTTGAAACCAATAGCAAACTATTGTTTCAACTTTTATTTGTTTGGCAACGCGCCATTACTTAACTGGTACAGTATACCATGAGTACGAGCGACCGTATTAAAATATATCTACTGTCTGTTGTATAAAGTCACGCTTTACTAGCGATCTCATCAGACCGAACATACACATGCAAACGCCTCAAAAGGGACTCTTTTCCAATACACGATAATTGAAGTCCACTCGGTCGTCCCGCTGATGTACTGTGGAGAATGATATTGCAAACATAGTGGACTCAGCTAGGTCTACTCATTGGAGTGGCCTGGTGTGTGTTCAAGATGATTTCCTAAGAGGTGTGAACTACAACTTAATTACAGGGCATCGATGCATGTGTTTATAAGCATTAATTCGCCTGGCAGATCATCTACAAATTGGTCCTTTTCCTGCTTTTCCCCCTTGCAAAACAACGGTCATCTACTTGATCGTCTGCTGAAAGAATGACTTGAGTTGCAAGGATTGTGGACCGGGGCCAGACTGTTCCTGTGTAAGCAGTTTAGTCGGGGTTCATAATGATTGCTACTGTGATGTCTTTATTGAGCTCGTTTGAACATAGCGGCAGATAAAGGTCCTGTGAATCTTGAGAATTTGTCCATTATTATTTAGTAAATATAGGGCGATTATTACAAATACCTAGCTAAGTAATGGCTCAATTAGCAGATCTAGGCGAGACTGCACCTGTGTGCAAACTCGCACAGACCTAATTAATGAACAAAACGCTTATCCTATTGTTTGTCTTGATCCCGACACTAAACGCCCTTTTCCTGCTTTTTCCCCTTTGCAAAACAACGGTCATCTACTCGATCGTCCGCTGATAATGACTTGAGTTGCAAGGATTGTGGACCGGGGCCAGACTGTTCCTGTGTAAGCAGTCTAGTCGGGGTTCATAATGATTGCTACTGTGATGTCTTTATTGAGCTCGTTTGAACATAGCGGCAGATAAAGGTCCTGTGAATCTTGAGAATTTGCCCATTATTATTTAGTAAATATAGGGCGACTATTACAAATACCTAGCTAAGTAATGGCCCAATTAGCAGATCTAGGCGAGACTGCACCTTTGTGCAAACTCGCACAGACCTAATTAATGAACAAAACGCTTATCCTATTGTTTGTCTTGATCCCGACACTAAACGCCCTTTTCCTGCTTTTCCCCTTTGCAAAACAACGGTCATCTACTCGATCGTCCGCTGATAATGACTTGAGTTGCAAGGATTGTGGACCGGGGCCAGACTGCTCCTATGTTAGCAGTCTAGTCCGGGTTCATAATGATTGCTACTGTGATGTCTTTATTGAGCTCTACTGATCATAGCGGCAGATGATACACGGGTGGTAAACCTAGGAACTACCACGAAATTGTGTTAACGTAATTTTGTTCCCAAGCCACATCCGGGACACGTCGTGGTAGTTTCCAGGCCGAAAATTGGATAAAGAAAGGTTGGTGTCACTTTCATTTTTGTTTTATTTTACAACTTAGAACAAACAATGGTGAAATCCGACAATGTGGTTCCGTGTAAGTATGTCTCAGCGTCCCCTCTAGCCCAAAATTTTGTTTGAAAAGTTATTTTCTTTCTTTTGGTACGTGTTTCCCCACTGAGCATCGGACCAACTTTCCCCAAAGTTAAAAGGATTTTAGCCCATATCTGTCAAATTGAATGGAATTTGATATCATTTGACGATGGAAATGATAAAAAGACCCTGAATAAACTTTTCTACACAGAAAAAAATCTGAGCATTTACTCGTAAACGATTCATGCTCCATTCGTCCTGTGTGGTAGTTTCCAGCTCATCGTGGTAGTTAAAATGCTATCGTGGTAGTTTCCAAGACTTTGTAGGAATTAAGTAGTAGTTCGCATCAGCAGATTTCCACTATTCAGGGGCTACTTCATTTTTATAAAGACAGGGTGTGCGGGCGGAACCTTGAATACTCCTCTTATCCATACGAAGACCTTTTCAAATAACCTTTTGTCAGATAACAAATGATGACTGCCTGAATTTTAATTTTAGTTGGCTATTGAAATGATGAGAAGAATTAAAAGAAGGGATATTCACATTTTTTGTTTTTGAATAAACATGCTTTTTAATTATCAAATAACATGCCCGTTCATCGTCACACTCGCATGTATATAAAAAGTGTCCCAACCCGAGGATATTTCCCTTTTTTCCGAAGCGCAAGTACTAACAATACTTTGGGCCAGTAGTCTTAGCCTGCCATTTTATCTTAAAGCTGACTGAACATGGAACAACGTAGCGAGTGACGCAATTTTTTATATCATTTTTTTTGTCTGTTGCTTGGTCCACCACGGCTCAACTGATGACCTTCTTTTGCTTTAGATTTCCAGAGGTGTTGTTTGGCAGTCCAGGGCATGGTCTCCACCTGTCAAGCATCACATTGAATCTCGAGTCCTCAGCTTAGCTTCCTCATGGTGTTGAAATGTGGTTTATTTGTTTACCGTGGTAATTAATTGACGAGTTCGAGGGTTATCATGCGAAACAAACAACCACTATAATGTTTTGTAACACTTCAGAAACGTATCCTATAAAGTCTTGGAAACTACAACGATAGCATTTTAACTACCACGATGAGCTGGAAACTACCACACAGGACGAACGGGGCATGAATCGTTTACGAGTAAATGCTCAGATTTTTTTTCTGTGCAGGAATGTTTATTCAGGGTCTTTTTATCATTTCCATTGTCAAATGATATCAAATTCCATTCAATTTGACAGATATTGGCTAAAATCCTTCGAACTTTTGGGAAAGTTGGTCCGATGCTCAGTGGGGAAACACGTACCAAAAGAAAGAAAATAACTTTTCAAACAAAATTTTGGGCTAGAGGGGACGCTGAGACATACTTACACGGAACCACATTGTCGGATTTCACCATTGTTTGTTCTAAGTTGTAAAATAAAACAAAAATAAAAGTGACACCTACCTTTCTTTATCCAATTTTCGGCCTGGAAACTACCACGACGTGTCCCGGATGTGGCTTGGGAACAAAATTACGTTAACACAATTTCGTGGTAGTTCCTAGGTTTACCACCCGTGATGATAGAGAATTTGTCCATAATTATTTAGTAAATATAGGTTGTGTCTTTTTATGTAACTCGGTGGCCTGTGTTGCAAGCACTAAGAGCCCGATCCGGCTTGCCTATTCAAGTGGCCTGGTGGGGGATCATGGTGTTTGCCCCTGTAAAAACAGTTTTCAGTGTTTCTGTCTAGTTCGACGGGCATGGAATGCCGGTTAGGAGTAATTGACAAAATATTGGTTGAATTACAAGAAATTTATTAAGAGCGAAATTTATACGTGTGTCTTGAAGAGACTATGCCATTGTGTAGACTCGCGAGATATAACGCATGTTCCGATGATCTTCATACTTACCCTTTTCCGGCCAGACACAAATACTATCGTCCACTTGGTCGTCTGTTGATGTTTGTTAGTATGGCGGCGAATGTACTGGCGTGCCAATCAAGAGTGGCAGTGGCGTAGTACTTTGTTTACAATTGCTAAGTGAAACATTTACGTGTACACTTAGCTTGAGCTAACGCGAATCGATGGATCACTTGTGTATTAGTCCTATCCTGCGGATAGGATTGGTGCACTCGTGATCTATCGATTATAGGTCTCTGGTAACTGTGTGGACACGGCATGGCGTCGCTGTCACTCTTGGCTGGCAGGACAGTAGCCGCATGGTGGTATAAAAAAATTATTTGGTGTAGGTAAACACTTCAGTGCATTAATACGCTGAACATTATGAGGGTCTTTATGGTTTAATATTTATTAGTGGCGACTGTCGTCTGCCTGTCGTCCGCTCATATCTCGAAAACATTGTAGACCTACATCAGACGGCTCCTCGATAGGAACAGTCTGATAGGGGTACACTATGTTTTTCATATGAAGGTGTTTTCTTAAGTGCACTTGAGTGTAGCGGCAGAAGAGACGGCGGGTATGGTAGTCGCAGGGTACTTTGTTGAAATATGTCTAGGATGTTTGCATGTAGAACTAGTTCATAAACCTGCCCGAATGGTCTTCATACTAACCCTGCTTAAATTTTCACGATAATGGTCGTTTATTTGGTTGACTGCTGGTGTGCTTTGCTGGCGTGTGTTGTAAACATTATGGACCCAGATCAGATTGCTTCCCGTGTGCAGCGGTCTGATAGGGGTTCATAGTGTTTATTACATGTTGCAGGAGTTTAATGGAATGTGCTTGATTATATCGACGGACCTAGTGACCATGTGGTATTTTGGGGCACATTTATGGTATAGGTTGAAGATTCAATGCATATAGTATTAATAGGTTTTTCGCTTACTGCAAAGGCGGCAACTTTGATATTCATATCTGGGCGTGGTTCGGCTATTTCATATGCCAAGGAAGTGAAATCAGGTTTTATTAATAATTTGGTAAAGAGTTAATAAGCTTTTTGGGCAGTGCAAACGTGCGTGCATTTCATGAAAGTCCTGACCGTATATACACTGACCTCACATGTATTAAACCTTAAAGCGCAAATCACAAAACGTCGTATGTTTTTGTTGTCTGTTGAAACATTTTGAAGCCTCTTAAACAGTGTAGATCCAGATTAGATTGCTCTTTTAGGTAAGTCTGATCTGGGTCCACACTGTTTGCGTCTATACTAATGGTAAACAGTAAACCGACGCTTCCAAATGTAGTTATTTTGCTGGCGTTTTTAAGTATAAATAATTACTGTTTTTTCTAAAGTGTTATGATACAATGATACATTTACCTTCGAACTAAATCACACCTCATTTTCAGGTTTACCCATGTCCAAAGTAGACCAGTTCTATTTACGCATTCACGAGGTGCCGCTTTTGAAGTAACCGAAAAGTTTAATAATATACAGTATAAATTACAGTATCCATTACAAAACCAGTGCATAAACACGCGAGTCAGTGCGAGACTGCACAACTGTGTAGACTCGCACCGAGTCACAATGACTTTTGTTAATAGCATTACATCTGTCATCCTTGTGGAGTCGAGAGATTGCAAAATGCCATAGTCTTGCCACACATTTAGTATCGATATTTTTTGAGAAGACTTAAAATATTTGTACCTGACTATGCTGCATCTCATCGGCGGATAACGCGCACGCGTGTTTTGATGTTGGATTGGAGTAACTTACCCCCAAGATTATCTTATGACATTATAGTTAATGTCGTCAATATTTGTTTTTTTCAGTTTACTATGCACTTTGTATCTAACTATTTCTACAGCCCTTCTACATTCTTCCTTTTCTTGCTGCAAATTGAACATTGTCGTGTTCTCAATTAACTATGACTTTGTGAAAATGTCTACTTTTAAGTTCATAGAACCCTGGTGGCCAACCAAGCTTGTCCTCATCTATCTATTAATAATATTCTCATGGTGAATACAAAGTATTTTAAAACAGCTTGTTTGGGTGGCTACCAGGATTCTTCTATAGTTTACCAGTTCCAGTCTTCTAAACTCTTTAGAATTAAAACAATTCTAAAGTTTATACTTCCGGTCATATTTCTCAATCTATATTACACCAGTAGTTTTCATACATGCGAGATTACAAGCCTAAATATAGCACTGCAAAGAAACAACATGCATATTAAGAATGTAAAATTTCCGTGCAGAACTTTGAAGATGTCGTGTACTTACAAAAATGCGTTGTTTACAAAACATATTATGATGTCATACTTGTGTTCTACTATATGGATGGTTTTCTTGATTCTGTAAGCAGGAGACGTTGAACTCAACCCAGGCCCTGCAAGTATTGATAGTGAGTCGATATCTAACGACCTGTCAGACTCTAGTATGGTTGACTTGTCCATATTTGAGCAGAATTTTTCTATTGTCCATTATAATATACAAAGTTTGGTCGGCAAACTTGACCAGATACAAATCGAATTATCACATTTTGACGTAATTGCGCTATCCGAATCATGGTTATCTGAAAATGTTAGTACAGAAGAAATTCTGTTTCAAAATTACCAAAGGCCATTTAGGAAAGATAGGGTTGAAAATTCCTATGGTGGTGTTATTATTTATGTGAAAGAAAACATCCCCTGCAAGCGCAGACTCGATTTAGAAATAGATGGCCTGGAGTGCATCTGGCTAGAAAAATAAAACTGAAAAATAAAACAATTCTTTTAAGCCTAGTTTACAGACCACCGAATTCCCCAGCCCAGACTTTGGCGGACATCGAAAATTCTATTGACTTAGCCTGTGATACTAACATAGGTAATATTGTGATTACTGGAGATTTCAATTTAAACTATCTTGATGCTTCCAGTAAGCGCAAAATTACATCTGTGTTTAACCAATATAATTTGACTCAATTAATCCGGGAACCCACCCATTTTACTGAAAATTCTTCCTCCTTGCTCGATCTTGTTTTCACTAACAATCCACAATTTGTAATATTAAGCGGAGTCGGAGAATCATTTTTAGACCAAAATTAGAGATATCATTGTCCTGTATTTGTCGTTTTAAATTTTGATAAACATAAACAGCCATGTTATAAGCGTAAAATCTGGAAGTACGACGATGCTGACTATGTACTTCTTAATCATTTGGTAAGTAATTTTGATTGGTCCGAAATCAAATGTAACGATATAGATAGTTATGCATCAAACTTTACTGAAAAACTTTTGGAATTTTGTAGTCTGTCCATACCAAATAAATTTGTAACCATTCGGCCGTCAGCCCCTCTTTGGCTAAATAACCATGTCAGAAGAGCGATTCGCAAAAGAAAGCGTGCACATAGAAGAGCAAAGCGTGTAAATACGGACGACTCGTGGAGATTATATAGACATCTAAGGAATGAATCCATTAAGACTATCAGGATAGCAAAGCACGAGCATAAAACAAATTTGGCCAACAAATTATTAGACAATAATATTTCAACAAAAGACTGGTGGAATTTTTTTAAAATTTGCCTGGGTAAAGACGCAAAAGAGAACATACCACCACTGCATTATCAGAACCAAACAATAAATAATCCAAAGGATAAAGCAGATATATTTAATGCATTTTTTCATTCTCAATCTTTGTTAGATGAAACTAATAAAGATATACCAACTCTCAGTGAACCTATCAATACTCTTGACTCAATTCACTTGGAAATTGAAGAAGTTTGTTCCATTCTCAAATCACTCCAAGTAGGTAAAGCGTGCGGCCCTGATATGATAAATAATCGAATACTTAAGGAAATAGCTGATTCTGTGTCGCCTGTTCTCACAGATGTATTTAATACTTCACATTCATTAGCCCAAGTTCCCGATATATGGAAAAGATCCAATGTAAGCCCTGTTTATAAAAAGGATGATAAAGATAATGTTGCCAATTATAGGCCTATTTCTTTGATTAGCTCTGTTGGTAAGGCGTTCGAAAAAGCAATACATAAACATGTTCACAATTTTATACTCGCAAATCAGATAATTACACCCTTTCAATCAGGGTTTATGTCCGGGGATTCAACGGTTAATCAGCTAAACGACATGTACAATACATTTTGTCAGGCACTGGACGAAGGCAAAGAAGTCCGTGTGGTATTCTGTGATATAAGCAAAGCCTTCGACAGGGTCTGGCATCGTGGTCTTCTTGCTAAATTACACCATTATGGGATCACTGGTAACTTGCACAGATGGTTTGTAAGTTATTTATCAAATCGATTCCAAAGAGTTACTATTCCAGGTGGTATTTCGGACTGGGTCGAGATCTTGGCAGGTGTTCCTCAAGGCTCCATATTGGGACCTCTGCTATTCTTGCTTTTTATTAATGACATAGTTCGTGAAATTAACTCTAATATCCGATTGTTTGCGGATGATACTACTATCTATATAAGTGTTGATTTTCCAGACTCAGCCGCTCAAATTTTAAATATTGATCTTGAGCGTATAGCTCACTGGGCTGCCATGTGGCTTGTTAATTTTAATCCAAATAAAAACGAGGCAATGCTTATTTCACGAAAGATACATAGAATCAACCATCCAGCCCTGTATTTCAACAATATTCCCATAATGGAAGTTCAAACTCATAAACATCTAGGTGTATATATTTCAGATAAGTGTGATTGGCAGGCCCATCTTGAGTATATTCAGACTAAAGCTTGGTCTCGTGTTCATCTATTAAGATCGCTCAAATT
This sequence comes from Loripinus fragilis, assembly GCA_964019695.1. Taxonomy (NCBI): domain Eukaryota; kingdom Metazoa; phylum Mollusca; class Bivalvia; order Lucinida; family Lucinidae; genus Loripinus; species Loripinus fragilis. The sequence continues at coordinate 82,068,816 of OZ026520.1, read as the reverse complement.
TGTTCTTGATCGGAAGTCCCTCCAAACTATGTATTTTAGTTTTATAAGACCCATTTTGGAATATGCTGACGTTGTGTGGGACAATTGTACTCAACAGCAGATGAATGACTTAGAGAAAATACAAATTGAAGCGGGACGGATAGTTTCGGGTGCAACTAAACTTGTTACATTAGATCTACTTTATCAAGAATTAGGCTGGCTTAAACTCTCTGAAAGGAGAAAACTACATAAACTTTTCTTATTTTATAAAATGGAGAATGGTCTGGCTCCCGATTATTTGGCGGAACTGATTCCACCTCGTGTCAGGGACGAAACTTCTTACAGCTTGCGTAATGCCGACAATTTACGGCAAATCCATGCCTCGTCTCGATCATATTATGACTCATTTCTCCCATCAACGATTCGAGAGTGGAATGAACTCCCAGATGATGTTAAATCAGCACCATCCCTGCTATCTTTTAAGCATAAATTAGAAAAAGATACTTCCAAAACCCCAAAATATTACTATTGTGGTGACAGAATAAGTCAGATATTGCATACGAGATTAAGAACTGGTTGTAGCGCTTTAAGATACTACTTGTACAATAGAAATTTGGTCTCCGATGCTTTGTGTCAATGTGGAACCATAGAAAACAATTTCCATTTCTTGTTGGAATGTCGAAGGTATAATGTTATGCGTAGGGAAATGTTGCAAACAGTCAGTAGGTTTGCTGATGTATCTGAAAGGGTCCTTTTGTATGGTGATAGCAACTTATCAGATACAGATAATGAACTAGTATTTAAAGCTGTCCATAAATATATTAAGCAAACTAAGAGGTTTTCATCTGGTAACTAATACCTTCAGTAGATATAACTGGAACTATTGCGCATTGTGCATTGAAATAGTAATGCTTTCTTAGAACACGACAATGTCCATTCTTACAGCTTATAATATGTAGTACTTTCTTTTATACTTCCTTTCTTCCCTCTCTTCCTTCTTTCTTTCCTTCCTTCTCTCTTATCTTTCTTTGCACTTATAACTATGCAACAAATATGTTTATCCTGAGTACTTAACGGTCTCAGGAAGGTAATGTCACTAACTCCATTCATAAAATGTAATTGTATCACAGGAGATGATTTAAAAAAGCATAATTGCTTGTTTTCAAATCCTGTTAAAAACTACAATTTTACACTGTGACTTTGTGTATGCAAATGTATTGAGTTATGAAATAAATATTGTTTAAACTAAATCAACAACACCCCAAATTTTGTGCCATATTTTTCTCCAAGATTAATCCAGATGCGCACGTTAGTACAAACAATGAATACAATCACATATTACAAGGGGGGTCTGGGGGCAATAGCCCCGGAATGCCAAAGAAATGTAAAAAATAGATGCTTTTCCTTTCCATGTAATGATGTGAATTCAGATTCGTGCTAGGGGGTCCGGGGTAACTCCCCGATTTTTTTTTATTAAAATGGTGCAAGCTGGCGCAATCTGAGTGTTCCAAAATACATTAACAATTTTAAGGATAATAAATCAGCAATAGTAAAAAATATTCGCCATACCATTCACCAATACCAAGGCAGAGTAGCATGTTAGAGCTCGAAAGTAAATACATTTAGATTTTCCAAGGAGGGGGGGGGGGTATGGGGGCTTCCCCTCTGAAGCTGAAGAATTAAAAAAAATCAAATGAAATGAAGGCTTTTCCTTTAAGATAAGAGTTCATAAATTTATTTTTTACTTTTTTGCAGGGCTCCCCAAATCCCCAAAACTATAAGTTTGCTCCTCAAATCCCTGAAATAATTACCAGTGCAGCCCAGCTCCCTGAAAATATATAGCCCTTCTCCCCAGCTCCCCCAAACCCCTGGGGCCACAGTATTTATTTCAAGATAAAGGCGCGCAGCAAGACAGAAGCAAGGATGCCTGGGCTTCAACATCACATGGGCCTCGATGCGAGAAATCTCAAAGAACAATAAAGGCACTGGTCTTTCGCGCAGTCTGATCAGAGCCTTTGTTATTCGCAATCATTGCTGAAAAGTAAAGTAACACGGTCAACTATCTTAATTCTTCATTTTTTGGTAATTTCAACATGATAAAATCCTCTGAATACGCCCCTGATTTTGTTTGATCTGATTCTTTACCTCTCAGTCAACAATTTTTCAGGTCTTCCTGGGTTGAACATGTACTAAAACAAGGATAAATGTGTCTTGCTCAAAGACACAACACAGTGCGACGTCGGCCGCCATAGGACATCCGCGGATCCAGACGCCCCCCTCCCCCCGCCCCCCCCCCCCTTAAATATCACACAAATGTAGGGTTTCTCAGCAATTCTGGTCCGGATCCCCTAAAAAATCACAGTTACCATCCTAGCATTCAATGATGGGCCAGCAGCATCGGCTTGTCAGCGAAACGCCATTTGACGCCATTCAAATGGCGTTTCGCTGGCGGACCGACGATGGCCCGCTTATAGTAGTATATGGATCCAACCTCTCGTCATCATTCAAAAACAAGCAAAGGAAAAAAGCCGTTATAGTTGGACCCCTCTGACAAAATCTGACTGGATCCGCACATGTAGGACGGACAGAAGTCTATTCCTCTGTTGTCTACAGTGCATATAACTTGCAACAAATATGCCCCCCTCCCAAAAAAAAAAATTCTGTTGTTGTTATCAATAACTTACCCCGAAGAACAAGACACGCAGCTCAGGAGGAGGGGGGGGGTACTCTAATATTTTTATACACACGTCATTTTTAGGGGTTCAAAAATTTCAATTTCAGTATGTTTTGGGGTTTTCAGAGAAATGAATATTTTGTGGATACTTTGGGGGGCTATCACATAATTGGACTTTATTTAAGGGTCATTTCTATGCATTTTAGGGTCTTTTCATTAGGTCAAGGTACATAATGCGTGATAATTTCGGGGGTTGCTAAAATTTCAAATATTGTTTGGGGTACTTGAAATTCTTGATATTTTTTGGGTGAACCGTAGATGCTGGGCCTGACCATACGTATGAAGAAAAAAGTGAGAGTTACCCCCCCCCCAGCCCTGGGACATGCAACCATTTTTATGTAACAAGTATATGCTTTTACAAAGTAGCTCAGTCTACGCGTTTGTTTGGGCTGGCTGAATGACTGATTGATTGACTGAGAAGCAAGCAGACAGACAGCTATATTTTGGTGCATACTTCTCTAAAACCAATAATCAGCTTTCGGCGTAGGTGGGGTGGTACTCTAATATTATCATTATTAAGAAGGTTTGGTCCTCTTTTGGAGGTTCAAAATTTTGAATTTAATTTTTTTTTGGTTGGGGGGGGGGGGGGAGGGGGGTGTTCAGAAAAATAAATAATATGTTTTGGGGTATGATGATATTATAAATAATTTTTTGGACCTTTTGAGGAGTCATTTCTATACATTTTAGGGCTTTTCTTAAGGTCAAGTTACAGTATTGGAAAATGTGTTTGGGGTTTCTAAATTTCAAATATTTTTGGGTATGCCTGATATTCCTTATATTTTTGGGGGAAAAGAGTAGATGCTGGGTACAAGCATACGTATCTAGAAAAAATGAAAGTATCCCAAATGGGGTCAGGCACTCTTTCCACCTGAGCTACTAGATACTCTAGCAAAACTGACCTACAAAACAAGTAAAAAGAGCAAAGGACCGAGACTGCGAGAGAGACAGTCATAGGCAAGTGGACAGACAAGTATGCAGGCAGGCAGACGGCTAGATTATGCTGCTCACAGCCTTCAGAACATTGGACAGACGCTCTAACCACCTGAGCCACTAGACACATGTAAGCTGGTTTAACGAGCATACAAGTAAAATAACCAATGCATACAGACGACGGACTGATTAACCGGCAGACAAACAAACAGCTAGATTTTGCTTCTCACAACCTTTGGCACTTTGGTCAGGCGATCTTACTACCGTAAATACTAGATTATTTAGCTAAATGAGCATTCAGAGAAATAAAAAGAGCGAAACCCAATAGTTTCATTCTGATTTAACCGTAATTGGTCCAGTGGTTTCAGCACACCACCAACCTATCTTTTGTCATAGATGATTCGGATAGTTTTTTTTTAGTTTTAGGATTTCCGCAGAAAAGAAAGCATATTGCAGAACCCCGCGGCCATGAACAACGCCGACAATGGTCATATCCGCGGTAAGATTAGGAGCATGCTCTCACCCCGTGGTTCAGATTCACATCAAACTCGCAATAGAACCAGTATCGGCTGTCCCTGCTGGTAGAGACCAACAGACTATCAAAATGTAAGTGCCTTTGAGCCCATAATTGGTTCTTGCCGTTTTTATTAATGTGTGAAAAAACGGTTCTAAAAAGCCCTACTCCGCGGCCAGATAACAAAACCCCGCGGATGCTATAGCATGTTTTCACACACCTCCGCGGTTAAGACTTGCAACCGTTGAAGGGGTAGGGGCAGAAATCCCGTTCTCATAAACAATTGACGCTTATTTAAGCCGAATCATTAACATACAGGTAAAAACAAGAAAACGTCGTTTCACCAAAAACGCAAAAAATATAGAAACCATTTCTGTAAAAAGGTGTAATGGTCAATCAATCCCAAAGTATCCCGATTTCAAGGACTCGTTTGTGATGTATTTGCATTTTACTCGCATATTTTAAGCACTGTAATGCCTTAGTCATGATGTGTTGTTAGGGTGACTATTCAAGAAAACATATATGCCTTTAATCGACTCTAACAAGTGTTCGTAAATAAGTTTTTACTATTTCAAATGAGGGCCCCTACCTTCAATTTCAGCATATTTATTCTCCGCGAAAAGACTGGTCGAAAAATATCCGCGTCCAAGAATTCGGTATGATACCTGTGTACAACTGGAATACTGCATGGGTTTCGAATAAAAATTGAAAATGAGTGTATTCACATGAAAATATTCAGCATGCCATGCTGAAAATTTTCATATACTACACTTCTATCCAATTTTATCCTACTAACCAGCGGCATTCTAGTTGTAAGCAAAGACCTATGATGTTTTACTTAATATGCCAGTAACCGATACTAGCTCCATGTATAATTGTGATACTCCCCTATTAGGCATCAACTCCCCTATTAGGCATCAGGGGATAGTTTCGCATTTGGCAGTGGGACGATTTTTAAGATATTCTGGTAGAGGGGTCAAAAAGAGATTAGAGTAGTGTGATATTTGAATAAATTGACATAAAACACTTGTAGAACGTGTGCTTCTAGAAGTTGGAATTAAATACGAATACATGGCTTCCAACTTTATAGGTTTGGTTCAGGTTGTGTCCCATGTGTCAGCTGAAGATATCTACACTGTAAAAAAGCGCTTATAGATTAAACACTTTCTGAGACGCATTTCTTGTCCCGTTTTTTAACGCGTATACAGGCAAGACATGTATCAAAGCTAAACAATAGGAATACGATATTTTTCTGTACACGTTTAAACCTCAACGTGTACTAAACATGTTTAAATTATATGCGCATTTTTTACAGTGTACTGGTTTGGACGAGCTTAAAAAAAGGGTCCTGTTTTCACAAAGATTTTGCGTAAAATCTGATTGGTAATTGAATAAATTTTGGATATTGCGCAGTGATCTAGAGACTGAAAGTGGGTGACAGGGCCCAATACGTGCAGGTACTTCATGGTTTTCATCTAGCTTTTGATGGGGTCAGTGTATTTCCACTATGGAAAAAATAGCGAGTGGGGAGATAATAAACACTCCACTGGCATCTAGTGTCATGCCAACCAAGAGTGACAGTGAAGTAATATTTTGTTTACAAATGTTAAGTAAAACATTAACTTGTACACTCCACTTGAGCTAACGTGAATCGATAGATCACTTGTGTATTAATCCTATCCACAGGATAGGATTAATACACAAGTGATTTATCGATTCTAAGTCCCTGATAACATTGTAAACAAAACATGACGTCACTGTCACTCTTGGCTGGCAGGACAGTAGTGTTGTGCAATACCAGGTTATGACTCCTGTGAGAAGCAACACAAGATGAGAATTAAGTTGATGTTTCATTTTGTTGACAAGTTATTGAAAAATTAAAAAAAAAGTATGCGGCAGCAGGCCGAAAAAATCTCAAAAGAACTGTTCCGTGATGCCTTAAGTAACCAAAAACACGGGCGCAAGGGCTCATTTGGTACATAGCCAGCACACAGTATCAGCCCAACATCGACCGATGGTGGTCCTCTTTTAGTTGATTACTTGGTAGGCTGTTAGACTGGGGATCCGATGTTTGCTAGTTTGCGCCTCACCGTCGGTGAAGACACTTATATCCGCTGCTAAGTGCTGATTCAATCCCTACATCACTGAAAAATTGTCGGCTGTGACGTAAAGAATCAAACAAAAAAACCAACTAACCAAAAAAATCGTACTTTCGTACTTACCTTCTTCACAGAAAAGTCCCGTAAAGGGACGTTGGCACGTGCAGGTGCATGTCATCTCTTCGAGGGTTCCGTTATTCTTGCATGAAATATCCGCACACACTGTAATTATATACATGTACATTGTACTCAAGGTCAACTAACCCAAAAAGGGAGACCTACAATTTTCAGCAGACGACAATTTTAAAATTTGCTGTTTTTTTGTTTGTTTTTTCAAAATTAACAAATAAAGCATGATATTTCATGAGAATCGTCTGGCAGACGATCCTCATAGAATATCATACCTTATCTTTTTTTCTTAGAAAATTGGGAAAGATGTCGCCAAAATACTCGTCTGCAGCAGTCGTGATTGGCGCTTTAAGGGATAACTGGTTTTAAAAGAAAATGTATTTAACTATTTGTATGCTGGGCTATTTTTTCTCTTTGTCGTGCCTTTGATGTCGTCTGCTGAATTTCTAAAAAATATTTGCTTTTATAAACACTATCAGTGTGTCAACTATAATGCCTTCAATGTTTACCGTCGTGAGTTGGCTCCCAGTACCGCTAGTTTTACAGGTGACAGGGCCCAGGGCGACGACAGTAAACATTGGGCTTACAGTAATTCACACTGGTAAATGTATACGTCGATTTGGTGGTATTTACGCGTATTGCCGGTACTCCATAGACCGGAAGTGGTAGATATTGGTGTTAATACTATATAGAACAGCATGCCATATGCCTAAAGGACTATAGACTTCAATCATTTTTAAGTTTTCAGTATGTGCATGGCGATTTATGTAAGCATTTAGGAATAGATTCGAGTACCGATCATCCAGATCGGTACTCGAATCTATTCCTAAATACTTACATAAATCGCCATGTGCATGCTGAATACTTAAAAATGATCTAATTGTATAGTCCTTTAGGCATATGGCATGTTTTCCTATATAGTATTAACACCAATATCTACCACTTCCGGTCTATGAAGTACCGGTAATACGCGTAAATACCACCAAATCGACGTATAAATTTACCAGTGTGTAATTGGAGTCTTGACCACGACTCATGATCGGTCGTTCCTGATTTTGGGCACTCTGTAGACTGGCCCCTGTCTAACTGATAATTTATCATATTACAAAAAATGCAACTAATTCAAAATAAGAAAGATATTTTTAGCTTCAGTCCTATTTTCTAATATTTTTTATCTCTCTGATTGGACTGAGTTACAACCAAGAAGGGATATTATATCAGAGATGTTTTGTCCAGTAGCAGTAGTTTACCTTGAACGCAGAGCCTGAAGCCAGGCTAGGCACTCTGATCAGACCGCACATCGTGTGCAGTATAGACTGTCAAAGTAAATATTTTGCTGCTAATAATTGCTTCAACAGCAGGATAGTTTTGACATGCCTATACCAGACTGCTCCATATGGAACATCTGACACTGGCTTTTGAACGCATATATTTGAGCTGTGACATGTGATTTCCAACAATGTTGCATTTTGACACAAGCCTTTGCTGCCTCCTTTTAAGCTTAGAAACTCCAAATGATGTTCGGTTAGTAGCTTAAAAGTCATAAAATATTTAAGCGACTAGCAAATGCTCTGATCAGTCTGCGCGTATGCGCAGGCTGGTCTGAGCCTTTGCTGGTCGCACATACCACATTGTTGGAAATCTCATGTCGTGACTCATTTGGACCTCGACGCAAGAAACCATGACTTTGGGGTATGCAAACAGCAAAGGCGAAGACCAAACCTGCGCATCCATACAGTCTGATCAGCGCATTTGTTATTTCTGTATTGGAAAGTATCATATAGCGAAACTTCAATTTTCAAGCTAGTCTCTGTAACTGAGGAGTCTGGTTGTCGGAAACCCCAAAGACAGGTGTGATTAGTTTAAACTTTATAACAACATGTGTACATATAATGCAATAAGTTCACATACAGATCATTTCGAAATACAAAAAGGGGATTCAGAAGAAAGTCTATTGACTTTTGTAAATTTGTTTCCAAGTGAAAAAAATCACAGGTGTGATTTTAGGTGCTTTTTTGTTGTTGTTATTGTGCTGTTAGTTTTTTTTAGCGTCTGTGGCATTTTTGTACGGCAGACTTAGTCTAAATATATTTGCTTTATGTGACTAATACTGCTAAATGTTAAAAATGTTGTAAAACCTCCACAATCTATAATAATAATTCTTTCTTGATGCGCAAGACAATCCCAAATATGTAAGCTATCCAGCACCATTAAATGATTTCATATTTTTTTACGTAAATAATACCAACCAAATTGGACTCCTTAAAAACTGGGGGTAGGGTTGTTTAATTGCTCATATAAGACAGTATATTTAAAATAGAAAAGCAAAACTCAAATAAGTATTCTAGTACAGCATTTTTAATAACGTCTTGAAAAATATACAGAACAACTGTAAAAGTTAATGATATTGGTTGTAATTATTAAATTTGAAGGGTTTTAATGCAATGAGGTGGAAAATTTTTTTGGGGGCCAGAGAAGCAGGAATAATTGATATTGTTTATGACTAAGACTCGGCAAAGCTTAGAATATTTAAATTTGATAGGAACATTTACTAAATTGTCTTGATTAAATGTGAAACTATTATTTTCTTGTCCCTCTAGACTATATCTATTTTTAGTGTTATACATATTCGGAAATATTAAAAAAAAAGTTTATTTATTAAATCTGTAACAAAGGTACATATTATTGATAATCACTATTGAATTCAAACCCTAAGATTAGGCACCAGAGGCTAGAGACTTATAATAAAAAATGCACGAATACTCATTTTTTCTGAAATACCATCCCTTACATCAATTCAATGTCCTTGCTCTTTTAACGCATTTTACAGGCGTTATAGTGCTACAGCGATATTCTGTCTTTGTTGACAGTCTGTATTATTGTAAATATTTACCAATAACAAAGATATTTTTAGATAACTATTTATAGAATTATACAGGTATTTTGATGCAAATAAAGAGAAAAATATCTAAACGTTTGTTCGTGTGTTTCCTAGTGTAGTGGATAGGCCACTAAACCGTTATCCTAAAGGTTGATGGTTCAATCCCCATACAAGGGTATTTTTATCATTTTTTATTTTGAATGTGATTACAATTCACTTGCGCGCGCCTTTTTGCTCACGATCTTTTTGATACAAGCATGTTAAACGTGCTTACACGCATTAAATTCCTTTTTAAAGGGGGATACATTTCGCTGTTCTAGCTACTCTTTAGCTGAGTTGGCTGGTAAGAGCATGACCTTAATGCTAACCTCGAAGACAGATTTTCTAGGGACGGGACCCATATTATATGTTTGTGAAATTGTGTTTGGCTTACAAGAAACACCAATATTTTGCCACAATTTATCATGTATGTTATTATCCATTTATGCCATCTTGAGCCTCAGTCATAACACTTGCACCAGGTTGGATCTGTCTGCTGCTCATTGTGACCAAATTACTTCGGTTGTCGAGTATCGCGTTCGTAAAAGCGAACCGTGTAGACCCTGATGACATGCCATATTCTGTGGAATATCACCTGAGTGCTCTTGTTTGCTGATGAACAATTTAAGGAATACTTGGCATAAGTGGATAAATTATTGTGCAATATGATTAAAATATAGATAAAGATACAATAAATATAATATTACACAATGAAGAATAAAAAATAAAGAGCGAAAAAATCATTCATTTACGGGGACTCGAACCCCCCCCCCCTGACTTAACTAAAATATACATATTGAAGCTCTGTTCTCCGAGTCGTTACCTACTGAGCTATCCATGATGATTAACAGTCAAATTCAAAATACCCACTTAAAGCCGAATTGTGTGCAGCCACCCGTTACAGGTAAACAGTTCCAATGTTTTGATTTCAATGTTTACAAACACGAAAATGTAAACATGGTCAAAATATCGTGGTAGCACTATAACAAGTTCTCCAAATGTATAGTTTACGTCTAATAAAATTTCGGTTCTTTTTGTTCTATTATTTATGTTCTGTATAATATTCTATTGCTCTATCACTTTACTATTGGCATTTTTTTTTCATTTTCGTTCACATTTGAGCCGCGACATGTGATTTCCAACAATGTGGTATTTTGACAAGTGTAGACTCAAACGGACCTGTGCATCCTCTTTTTAAGCTTAGAAACTCAAAATGAGGTTCAGTCAGTAGCTTAAAACTCATAGAATATACCAGCGACTAGCAAAGGCTCTGATCAGACTGCGTGTATGCGCAGGCTGATCTGAGGCTTTGCTGGTCGCACATACCACATTGTTGGAAATCTCATACACTGGCTCATATTATATTTCTCTATCACTTTACTACTTTTTTTCATTTTCGTTCACATTTTAAAAAAAAGTCAGCACTTTTTATTGTTCTAAAGGGTACATACCTGGCTCTCTACCGCTTCGTCGTATAATGGCTGACGTCACCGGAAGCAGTACCAATGGGAGAACGTTCACCAAAATCAACATTCTTACGATGTCCGAGACGACACAATACTGAATCTATGGGACCATATCACCTGAAATTATTAAGCCATGTCACTAGAAACCCTGTTCTCTCTAGAAACCTAACCTCACGGCTATAAAACTTTGGCTTGACTTTAGAACCTGTCCGCCACTTTTGTCTGTTTGGGTGAATGTGCTTGGACATACATTGCTGAGGCCCTCCCACGGGGTACCTGTTCCCTTGTTCCCCTGAAATAGACTGGCTTGTTCCCCTGTTCCTCAAAAATCAAAAGTTTAGTTTCTTATGTTCCCTGTTCCGTAATAGTAGCTTTGTTCCCCTGTCCCCTCAAAATTTGGTCTTTGTTCCCCTGAAATAAATGCCCTTTTCCCTGTTCTCCAAAACCCTGGGAGGGCCTCATTGCTTGGAGGTAAGAATACATGAGTAAACTTCTATATTGACGCTTATGTTAGGCTAGGCCAAGGGTATTGTTTGAAAGCAACAATATATCTAAAGCATTTCTATCCACTAAATTTATGGGTTTTCTTGAAGTGGCAGACAGATTCTAAAGTCGCTTCATTTTTTTTTCATTTCGACTCAATAGAGCATGAAAGTTCAACTGCTCATAAAAACTGAAATGCTGAAAATATTTTTATTGCTTTTAAACTCTCAGATGTTGTATTAATCCTGCTAATAAATGTTAAAATACCAACAATTGTTGGTAGTCGGATGAATTTCGTGCACATTTGCGTTTAGCATGGAAAAAGTTTTATGACTTCGAAACATGTCGTTGTTTGCGAAAAAAATGCTCACTCTACTAAGCTGCACAATCTAGATATAATCCGGAAATTTAAGGTGTAGCATGGGCGCCATTTAATCATTATACACGTACATGTACTTTCCGAAGTATTTGCCATTAGGTTTCCAAGAACGGTGCGAATGCGCAGGCCTCAACCCAGCTAGATACAGATATACAAACATTTGCATCAATAGCCTAATCTCACCACTTTGTGTAGCATTTTGTTCATTTATTTTTATTGATTTTTTATTTTATTATTATTATTTTGCTGTTGTTGTTGTTTTTATTTTGCTGGATATTTAAATGCCTAAAATATTGTATTCAAAATATTTGAGCAACGTCTCGAGTCTGAAGCCCATCTTTGATGCTTGCGATCAGTCATGAGATTTAAGGATTGCGGATAGTCTGGTGATTAACATAACTTTAAGGTAGACTTTGATCGAGGAGTGAATCTTCAACACTTTCTTAACAATCCTCAATCATGCACTTTAATATTCCGCGCTGTTTTAAGAACCCTGTTCTTTTAAGAAATTGTTCCATGTTCACTGCAATACAAAAAGATCCTTTCAAGAGTATTCTTGAAATTTTGCAGAGATTCTAATAAGAACATAAGAGGGACAAGTGGAGAATATGTGGTTCGCACATTCAAATCGTCAGCGAAACGCCATTCGAATGGCGTTTCGCTAGAGGGCCGATGGTAGCCCGCTTTTTAAATGTTTACCAGGAAGTGGCTTTTTAACGTAATCTTGCGAAATAATTCGACAAGCACATTAAAACACTGCAATGCATTTGCAGTCTGGTGTCACATTAAGATTTGTCTTTAAAACTAAATTTCCTACCATATATCAGACGCTCTATCGTCCCAAATGAAAATTATGAATCCAATTACATGTATACCCTAAATCTAAGGTGCTGGTTGCGAATTGTGGAATTGGTAAATTATAACCTTTTAGCTAATTGTTCGTCTGCTGTAGAGTTGTGACAGAAATTAATATCTGCGAAAAATCGCTTAAAGCTCCAACTTAGAGGCAAAAATCGAGTTTTCAAAATTCTTGTCAAGTTTAACAAGTCGAATTCCCAAGTTATCCTGTATAATATTCCGAGCCTAATTTGAAAGCACCAGTTCGGCTTCAGGTATTTGTTTTTTCCACAAGTATCACGTGTGTGGCAGAATTTCCTATAATTATTGCAGCAATCTTTAAGCTTTGTCGCATTCTCCAGACTGGATGCTAACTATATAAAAGACCACCAGATAAAGAGGGGCATTATAGCTTTAATATCATATGCGTTGGGGAGTCAAATCAAGTACCCCATTGAGAAAGTTGTTTTGAACACGACAACATGCATTGTGTTAGGACGGATAGACAATATAATAATCCTCCTTTTTAATGCTCAATTATGTTGATCAAGGCATGAATGAGCTGATCTCTAGCAAAATGTACTACTTGGCATATGATTTGTCCATCGAAGACTCAGATCAGCCTGCGCATCCGCGCAGTCTGATCAGTCTTAGATGGCGCTCTAGGGGTAGCCCAGGGATCAGCGTTTCTGCAGGCAGAAAACTAAGGTCCTGACCAGACTGTCGGTATGCGCAGACTGATTTGAATCTTCACTGTACGCACATGCCAACTTGTACCTTATATGCTGGATTCCGGCTCTAATCAACTTAAATATTTATATTTCATTAGTATAGCTAATGTTCAGGTGCAATACACTGCAGTGCATTAAAGCGACAAAGAATTTAACCAGTGTTTGTATTTCGCGCTTTCATGCTTCTCTTTTTACATAATTTAGTATCATTTTAAAACGATAAAATATAGTTTGCGTTGTCAGCCCAGATACTTATCACCTAATGGCAATTGCAAATGTCATAATATTGTAAAAACGAGCATGGTTTTGTCTAATGTGGGGGGGGGGGGTCAATGGGTCTGAACCCCCTCCCCTGGCTATAGGTCGGGATTTTTTGGATCCGCGCATGATGGAAATGAATACGTCTTGTATGACTGTATTCAGGAGAATCCGGCACAATTCGAGAATCCACGGAATTGTCCGAGGCAGATCCGATTGGTTTGACTGCACAACGTAAATGGTGTACACTATTTACAGTATGTCTGTGTTTCTATCCGTCTGTCCGTCCGTCTATTATCAGCGAAAAACTTTATACTTATATTTTGCGGGTGCGAAGTTTCGTGAAAATAACACCCTCGTGCAATTCTGTCAACTGATGTAGGTAAACCATACCCTAGTCGCGAATTTTTAACGACGCAAATAATGTCTTTTAACGATATTCGGGAAAATAGAATTCTCGCAAAAATTTCAGAATTAACTGTATTCGGTATGTCCATCCGTCTGTCCCTCTGTTATGAGTTACCAAAAAGCTATAACCTAGAAACTACTTGATTTTAATGTTAATTATTCCGAGACCGACCAACACTGATAAGATCTAGATATTGGGTTTGATTATTTTTTTATCTTTGTCTGAGGCTATGCCGAGGCTAAATATGAAAACAGAGACCCCACCCAATTTTAAGCATGCAATATACAGCTTAAACTAGATGGAACATTTTCATGAAACTCCGTAAGTTGGTATATTTCAAGCTACAGAAGCAATTAAAGCAAATGCAGCGTTGGTGTCAGCCAGTATGAAGATCTGCCTGATCTACTTCGCAGTATAACTCCCCAACTCATCCAATTCTCATTCGCTCCGCAGACAAGTGATGTCATAGCTACTTTGTGTATTGAATCTTGGGATTATGTTTTAATTAAGTCTGTATATGTTATCCTTTGACCCTTTCTAGTATTTCGTTTCGACAAGATCGGATCTATGGATTTACATACTAAAAGTTTAGAAGTATCCTTTGTCTATGTAATATCTGATTTATATTTATTTGGAATTCAGTCGAGCACACTAATTTATTAACTTATCAGCACTTTTTATTTGCTTAAAAAATAGCCAGACTCAGCCTCCAGTTTAGGTAACAGTTTATGTAACAGTCTAGGTAACAATTTACGTAATAGTAAAATACATTACGTTTGAGATTGTATTCTCTTAAAAAACAGAATTTTGATCTAAAGTTATGTAACTAATATGGGAGCACATATATAGTTTTCTTATATAATTTTTGTTGTAACCAATTTAAGACTTTGTTGTTAAATCATGTATACATCTATTGTGACCATTTGTGAATTTGTTGTAATATTCATGTGTCTGACAAGAAACTGTACAGTTTACGCCAATAAAATATATGTTCTATTCTGTTCTGTGTTTTGCTGTTGCTGTTGTTTTGTTAGAACTGTTATTTGCATTGTTTTGTGTGTTTTTTTTTCTTTTTGGTTGAATAAGGATCTTTCTATCTCATCATTTTCAGCTACTATGTGTAATTAAATAGATTTAGTTGTTAATGGATCCGAGATGTTAATGCATGTTTTGACAAAAGCATGAATTAAACCATCTTAACCCTTTGCCGACGAGTGTTGTCTGCTGATAGGTTTCGCAAACAATTCGGACACAGATCAAGCCCGGCGATTGTCGGACCTGATCTGGATCCAAACTGTTTGACACTCTGATGATAAACCTGAAAGAATTTTTCGAAAAAGTTGATTTCGAAAAAAAATCAGCAGACGACAAAAGGCATGTAAAATTACCCAGTAGGCAAAGAGTTCATTCAGAAAGAACAATGGGTCTGTTGACAGTACTGATTCGTTGTTATCATTTTCGCTGAAACATTTTCAATAATGATAATATGTTTAGATTGACTTGGCTTTGTTCAGCATTTTGCGTAGCATGCCCGAAGAGTGGAACGTTAACCAGCATAAACGTACGATAGATGTACCACGACCTCTGAGAAATGATCTTTTGGTCTTTCTATTTCAAAAGATTGATGCAGAATGCTTAAAATGAGCCAGTTGGGCTGGAGCATCTATGTATGTCAAAGCGTTTATTGTATATGTAAATAAATGCATGAAACCCTTTTTCTAGAACAACACATCAATATTGTAAATACAGTCACGCTTCAAAGCGTTTGGTAGATCTGTAGGTTTGTGCTGTTTTTCAGCTATTTTCAGTTTAGTTTAGTTTAAACATACTTTATTGCCAAAATATTTACAGCAATGGGGTTGGGTCACAAGTTCTCACAACATTAGTTTCGACCCTTCCCCTACATTCTATATATGCACAATAGCTTATAAACATGGCTATATATACAAACGCATATGTTAACTTAACAAGTTGTAATCTAAGCAAAACAGATAGTAACATAACAAGACTATGCCAGAATAAATAAATAAGTAAATAAATAAATAAATAAGCAAATAATTATAAAAGAGATAATAAATAAATAAATAAATAAATAAATAAATAAATAAATAAATAAATAAATAAATAAATGAATGAAAAAAATAAATAAAATAAATAAATAAATAAATAAATAAGGAAATAAAAAAAAAATGAAGATAAATATATATGAAAGAAGAAAAAATCAAACATCAGAATAGTAGATAAATAAATAAGAAAGTAATTGATATTGG
Organism: Loripinus fragilis; assembly: GCA_964019695.1. Taxonomy (NCBI): domain Eukaryota; kingdom Metazoa; phylum Mollusca; class Bivalvia; order Lucinida; family Lucinidae; genus Loripinus; species Loripinus fragilis. The sequence goes on along the minus strand of OZ026520.1, from coordinate 82,052,678 downwards.
ATAATTAAAAGAAAAAAAAATAGTACGACTGCCAGGAACCCCTTCAACTTGAGATAGAACAAATTGGTCATAAGTATACTTATTAATATACAAAATATGTTTCAAGGAAAACTTCAAGCAAAGCGTCAACTGGTTTTAAAACGCTTAGTAGCATGTATATATCTGTGGGCAGCTCTGAACAAGACTATATTGTTTTCCATATTCAAATTAAAATTACCACATAGAATCATATCAATACTTAATGGTTGGAAAACTCTAACTGTGTCATTAAAACCTGCCGTTCCATTGTAAACTTTCTACAATGAAAGAAGTAGTGGATGGCGTCCTCTATCATGCCACACAAATCACATAAAGGATTATCATGGAGATGATTTCTAAAAAGGTCGTCATTAAGGTTGCAGCAATTATTTCGAAGTCGAGTATGCAATATAGAAATATATCTATTTTCTATAGTAAAGTGAGAAGGAACACATGAGTTATTGAAACTTGAAGTAATATGTTTTTAAAGGTTTATAATGTTGATAGATTTTTTAAATTATCTTCAAGGGAGTTCCAAAGTCTAATGGAAGAAGGAATACATGATTTTTGTTGGTTGGTTGATTTTGTTGCTTTACGTCCCAAGTCAACAGCTATGGTCATTGCGGGACGGTCAGTTTACCTAACCACACTTTTTCCTGGGCAGGCTTAAACAAGCGGTTAACCAGTAATTCGTGCACATACTTTCGCTTGTAACTGACAACAACCCTTCTTGAATAAATCAGCGGAAGAGAGGAGAATGACCGTAGAAATTATTTCATGATCAATCTCCACGAAAGTATGGGACCGGACCGGGATCGAACTCGCGACCCCTGGATCTGCAGTCAGACACGCATCTGTAGCCAGACACGTTACCGACTGCGCTACGCGGCCCGGTACATGATTTTTGTGAGATACTAGTTCTATTGAAGGGCACCGATATATTTCTATTATTTCTCAGAGGGTAATTTGAAATTTCACTAACTAAAGGAGTAATTAAATCTTGTATATATGAAGGTACAATGCCATTATTAACCTTATACACGAAAGAGAGTTTATGTTGTTGCCTTCTTTGTGACAAAGTTGTCCATCCACATTCTTTGAACAAGTTTTCTAATGACACAGATCTAGTTAATCCTGTAACAAGGCGGGCAGCTTCATTTTGGATTTTTTGTAAAGTTTGTGAGTCCTGTTCAGAGCATCAATCCCATACAACTGAGGCATATTCTACAACTGGTAAAAGAAAGGATATATACATTTGGTTGAGAGCATTTCTACTAATGGAGTATTTTAGCTTACGCATTATTCCCAAAATTTTAGTCGCCGATAGGACAATATTTTCAATATGAGAATGCCACTGCCCTGTACTACTGAAGGTAACACCAAGATGTTTGTGGCTATCTACGAAATTAATTGGAATATTGTCAAAAACAAGTTGTGGTAAGATATTAATCTTTTTAAGAGTAAATAAAACAGCTTCCGTTTTCAGGGGATTAAATGTTACTAGCCACTGTCTAGCCCAGTTTGACAACAACTGCATATCATGATTAATTATACCAGCTATGTCATCAATGTATGCTGCAGAATAGAAAAGTGAGCTATCATCTGCAAACAGCCTTGTCAAACTAAGAAGATGTTCAGCTATATCATTTATGTATACCAAAAATAAAAGAGGTCCAAGAACAGACCCCTGCGGCACCCCCGCAAAGATAGATTTTAAACATGAAAAGCAAGACTTTAGACCAACTTTCTGCTTTCTTTGACTCAAATAACTGTTTAACCATTCTAAAAGTTTCCCTTCAATGCCATTTTGCCATAGCTTAAATAAAAGACCCTTATGCCAGACTCTATCAAATGCCTTTGACACATCACAGAACACAATGCAAGAAAACATATTATTATCAAAGGCCTGGCATATATTATGAAAGATATCAATTACCTGAAAAACTGTTGAGTGGTGAGGTAAGAAGCCAGATTGATACTTGTATAGAAGATTATTGTCAAGTAGAAAGTTATACATATTTTTAAAAACAATCCTTTCTTGCAGTTTACCAATACAGCTCAATAATGCAACTGGTCGGTAGTTAGATGGCTGAGATTTATCTCCCTTTTTAAATATGAGAATAACATTAGCAATCTTCCAAATATCAGGGAATATTCCCTCTTCAAAAGATCTATTCATTAAAATACATAAGGGTTTTGAAACGGATTTGGAGACACCCCTGAGCATTTTATGGCTTATACCATCATCACCACTTTCTTTGTTAGGGTTGAGAACTTCAATTGTTTTTTCTATTTCTTGTTCAGTGCAAATTATTTGAGACAGAGAGTTATCAGTAAGCTTAGTAAAAGGAGGTAACTGGGTATTTTCGTCATTGACAGTTGAGATAGAGGCAAAATAGTCATTCAAACAATTAGCTTTGTCCTGATCATTAAAATGCCATTGGTTGTCACCAGATAGAAATGCTGAACATAATGGAGGAAAAGATCAAAAGATCTATTCATTAAAATACGTAAGGGTTTTGAAACGGATTTGGAGACACCCCTGAGCATTTTATGGCTTATACCATCATCACCACTTTCTTTGTTAGGGTTGAGAACTTCAATTGTTTTTTTTCTATTTCTTGTTCAGTGCAAATTATTTGAGACAGAGAGGTATCAGTAAGTAGTTGGCAATCCGAATCAGAAAAAGATGCATATTTTTGGTTTTGTTGGCATTTTTGAGTACATTTGTTAGACCACTTTTAACATAATATTTAGCATGTGTACAAAGCCATAGGGGTGGATGCCAAGTCTGAATTTCCATATGAAGGCCAGAAATTAGGTCAAAGGTTATTGAGTGCGAAAATGAGAAAATATGTACTACTGTAAAACAACTATATCTTTTTATATGTAAACATATTTCATTTCAAGCCAACTTTGGTATGCTTATAGTTTTAAGTCTGAAAAACATTGAAAAAATATTTTTTATAACTAAATGTTCATATGTCAACTTTAAAATGGAGTCAAAGGTCATCAAGTGCAATAATCGGAGCATTTTTACAAACTGTGTTTCTTTTTTTTTTCTCTGGTCCAACAACAAGATGTTTTTTAAACTCTAAAAAGGGTAGAAGTCTTTCAGAAGGCTTAGATTAACATGATTATCATTTAAGAAACCCCTTTGGAAGCATCCTGTTAAGGATTTTTACAAACATCGTAAGTTTTGTGCAATTCTGACGGAAATTCTCCCTCAATTGGGCTTAACTGAGATATATGGGCTACTTTGAGAGTTTGCTGCACCTCTCAGAAAGTAAAACTATTTTCAGTTTGGGACATGTCTTGGGGTCTTAGAAACTCTTAATTTAATAATTTTTTGAGGTCATTTGTCTATAAAGCACCTGTAATCAACGTTACCCTACTGACATGAAAATAACAGTACACACAATACAAGGCTAATGTTGATTTATTTTCATAGTATTAGTGAAATAGTTCAAGCATTAAATGTTTAAACTAGACATAAAAATCAATTGCATACATCTGTGATATGTATTTCTGCTCGTCAGCGATACTTATGTTACATTTTATACTAAATTGCAGATAATGGCTTTACAAATTACATGTATTAGAATAAACCATGAAACCTGACCAAAAATATACATGATGTTGATCTATATTGTATTTGAAAATGTTCATTTTCATATATTTGAAGTTGTTTATAACTTTTAACTTTGCTTTCCTCCTTAATTGCACGCCGGTGGGTCGGACTTCAGACTCTATGATGGTTCCGACTTAAAGACTTATCTAATGATGAGATGGTAGGGGCCTGATGCTTTGGCTGTTTGTCGGGCCCACCGGGGTTTACCTGTTGGATTTCTTTTGCTCCGGTATTCAGTTTAATTTACTGTTGAGTCCTTATCCTTGCTTTATCTCCTTGTTATATCTGGATTTATATGTTTTAGGAGATGATGCATTGATAAGTTAGGGGTCTTTCATGCAAACCAAATATTTATGTGTCTTGATCCACATCTGAATTAAGGGTGAGGTTGGCGCCGTTAAACCGGTTTAAGCCCTCCAGTAAAATATTTTACTGACCGTTCCAAGGCGGTACTTCTTTTGTGGATCTTTTATGTTTTTGTTCTGTCTTGTGTTTGCTATGTTTTGTGCGCGTCTGTTTATATGTGCTTTGTGGTCACCTGCTGGGAAAGGGCTGACCTCTTGGCTCTCGTTTGTTGTGTCTTCTGTGAGTTTGTCACTTTCCCATGGGTTCCTCGGTCAGGTGTGGTACTTGATTGTATCGATTCCTGATCTTTGCAACCTTATTACTTTGAAATGAAGTGATATCAAGTAAATATTTGAATATGCTAATTAGTATGTAATTTGTACTGGCTCCAGCATGTAACGCATAGCTGCTTACAAATTCATTTTCTATTATTTACATTGCATTGGAATTGGCAAAATATCTTTCATAATGAAATCAAATTATAACTATATTAACAATAATGGATCTTAAATTGCTGCACATATATTAATGAGGTAACGTAGGTAACAAAATGTGCCTTACATAAATGGATAAAGGTAGTAAATTGTTGTTAGGCTTTATATAAAATTTGGGTCTGCTCTCCACAATTCGCTTACATAAACTACACACATTTTATTCTATATAAGACTTAATTTAAAAAAAGTGCTATTGGTTGGTCTGCAATATGTGAATGTGGCATTTCCTGGTCTTACTCTATTCCTTTTTGTAATTACATTCATATTGCAGTTTTCAGATTTCTACCAATGGTACATAACGATAAACGTGCAATCTACATAATGATTTAAATTTTGACTTGATGTCAATAATTTACTAAAAATAGCATAGCAATATTTCATACATCTAGTGGCAGGGCAGGAATTAAGGCAGGGGTAGTGCTGAGTGTCTTTGATCGCAGATATAGGTTTTTGAAGATTGCAAATATAACATCATAGTACAGAACCAGCATGGTTTATGTTCAAATATAGGATGTTACATAGATCTATTATTAAAGATTTTCCTTGTATGCTGAATTATTTTAATTTTCACTTTTCACTGTTGACAATTACATTATAAAATTAATTTATCATCTGTCCCCATTAAATTCTTCTATGTTTTGTTGAACTAGATTTCATATCATATTGTAATGATGATAATCTTATTATAATCGCAGCAATTCTGATAGTAACTAGTCTGCTTGTTAATTATCTTAGACTAAGGTTGGTTGAGGTAAGGTTACCTGAGCAATGTAGCAGTCTTGTAAAACATCTGAACATATTTCATGGTAACATAAACAACAAATGATTCGAACGTTTGTTATACTTTATTTTAAAGATCAGCTGATTGTTTTATTCTTAAGCATAAAAAAACATGACTCCCAAAATTCACTAGTATGGTTTGCATCTCTGAAACTCACAGATTAAACTGAATGTTGAAAAAGTAGTGTCACTTGCAGCTGATTTCTTTTCTTTTTTTATCACAAGGTAGTTTGTTTTTAGTTTTGTTTATGTGCTATTTGATATTATTGAGCTATTTGTAACCATGGTACATGTTTTATATATGTCCTTTGAAACGTGAGTTATGGTCTGTTTGTTGGTTTTAAAAGGTTTACTAAATTAGGCTTATTGTGATAGTCTTAAATATATATGCAAAACCATCGAAAATGTGAACAAAATTGCTGACAATAGCTTGCAGAAAGCATTTTAAGCATAAACTTGCTCACGTGAAGACTAACACTGTCTGAGGATTGTCTTGTACATTGTATATAGTGAAAGGAAAGTAGTTCACTTTTAATTCAAGAGTAATGCCCTATTAAAGCTACACATTTTGGGTATGTTACCAGTTACAAGTGCTATCCAATCTGACATATTGCACTTGTATCTACGAGCAGTAGATGTATACATTAATGTAAGTCCCCTACCCTACATGCAATCAATTCCTGTCATAGCAAATTGTCATAGTTAACAGATAGATTCTATACTAGGACGGGCGAGTTAACTACATTAGGATCTTATATACATCAAGCAAATCAGAGATGTTAAACCAATTGATGATGCAAGTAAATGTACATATTAGATAACCATTTCAGGACACATAAATTACACCAAATACTAAGAAATGACCCCAAACTGATGGAAAACTATGAACACAATCAAATCATCAGGTGCTCCAATATGGTGAATGCCTGTATGTTCCCAAGAAGTCATCAGACATCTGTTTTGGGGAAATTTAATTTGGAATAAATCTTGCATTGGCATTTTACAGTTAAAAAGAATAACATTAAGAAACACATGCCAATAACCTCATAGCATTTGATCTCTTATCATCATTGCAAAAAATAATAAGCAAACTATGTTTAATAATGATACTTAGAATAGAATTTATCGACACTGAAACAATTATAATGTATAAAAAAATGTTGCGCTGTGAAAGACATAGATATATATTTATGGTATCTTAAAATTAGAGGGTACCTTTAATATCATATCTATACTGCTTCTATATATGGATGAAAACGTTTACACAAGCAGCCTGATTTCAAAGAAATGCTGCTTTTGAATCAACATCATTTCATTAATATGTGCAAATAAAAGGACACCCCTACAATTAAATGTTAAAAGTTATATGGAGGATTACCCTTAATATCAGGGCTATTTCCATGATATACCCCACAAAAAGTTTACAATGTTTTCACTGGATGGTCATTATTAGAAATGTACCTGTGTATTAGCTTTATGTTATGTATGTTACCATCTGCTAACAGGCCGATGTGAAGACCAATGTTGGGATATATTCCTTCCAATATATGGTATTTACCATATTCTATCATAGTTTCAACACACCTGATGTTTTATGAATGGAGGCGTGGTCTTTGTTTTTTCATGAAGCTATCCTTAGTATATGCAATTAGCAGGTAGTGGCCTTGTAAAAAGTGCTTTACAATTACTCATAGATGGGAATAAACACAACAAATTTGTGAAATTAGAAAAGAAATATATTTTAGTCCTATAAGCAGGAGATCATGGCCAAGTCCTTCATGAAAGCTGTAGCTAGGAACATATACCTTTGAGAAATGACTCAATTTCAGATGGTAAAATGTATGGATAATTGCATTAAATGACGTATTCATACAAAGTATTAAATAAAAAATATTTCTTTAAAATGAAATGGTTATTCTTAGTCGTATTTCATTTTAATTGATTTTATACAGTAACGTACTTTACATGCCTATTACGAATATTTGACCACAGGAAACTTGGTAAATCACTGCTTTCCAAACATGATAGACACACACCTAGCAGAATAGCAATAAAAATATCTTCCATTAGGATAGATGGGAACTTAAAACTTGGATTTTGTCCCTATATAAATAAAACATTGCTACAATTTCCATCGATTTTGCACTTAAATGACCTTTGATCCAGACACACATCATGCCTTGATGTTGCTGTTTGTTTATATAGCATGGCTGAATTATCCAAAAGAGATCTGGCATTACTTTGAATCATAATTTTGGATAGCTAATTGATAAAAACGCTAAACTCTGACGTATATACAAGAATTAGCACTCAGTTGACCTTTGACCTAATTCTGGGACTTTGGGGCATTTCCAGACTTGGCATCCACCCCTATCCTTCTTAAAACACATCAAGAAACACTTTGAGCATGGATGCCAAAATGTACTCAAAAATGCCAACATAATTTTTTTTTCAAGCTCTGGATGGCCAACTAAAGCTTAGTAAAAGGAGGTAACTGGGTATTTTCGTCATTGACAGTTGAGATAGAGGCAAAATAGTCATTCAAACAATTCGCTTTGTCCTGATCATTAAAATGCCATTGGTTGTCACCAGATAGAAGTGCTGAACATAAAGGGGGAGTTAAGGAAGTAGAATTATTATTTTTGACAAAGTGACGAATTACTTTCCAAAATTTGCGTTTATATTTATTCTGAAAATCTGAAACAATTATATCTAAATTATTATAAAAATATTCCTTAGCATGTTTTTTTTTTATTGTTTACCTTACTTCTGTAATATTTGTATTTTTCCATTCATTTTGATTACCTGATTTTAATGCAGTTTTCTTTAGTCTGTCTCTTTTCCTTGAATTCCTCCTTATTTCTGAATCATACCATGGTTTGTCGTCTTCTCGAACTACAATAGTTTTACTAGGTATGCACAATTTAGCAAATTCGATAAAAATATTTGTAAATAATGAATTTGCTTCATTGACAGTACCTTGATGAAGACATGACCAATCAAAGTCAGATATTTTTTTATTGAACAATTCATAATTTGCATCTTTATATATCCATACATTTCTGGTAAAAGTACCATGTAGTGGGTATTCAAATGGTATATGTACATAGGTAGCACAGTGGTCACTTATTTCATTTGGCACTTGAATAATCCCTTGATTCAGAGTTGGCATGTCTTCATGAACTATTATAGGGTCTAACAAAGCAAGTTGGCGTGTTGGTTCAGAAATAAATATTGTGGAGAGAGTTTAAAAGCAAAACATCTTTCAAGTTGTGCATATTGGGATTAAGTAAATCTTTATTCATATCTCCCAGAATTATTATATTATTAGTAATATCTAAAGCCTTTTCTATATTTTTGTTGAGAGAATCAAAGAAAATTGCGTCTGCTGTCCGTGGACTATAAAACAAACCGATAAGATATATATATCTCATTCCAGAATGTCTCCAAACCTATAATTCGTGTATGTGCAAGCTCACAGGACAAATACATTAATAAACCGCCACCATGATTTGTTCTATCTGTAGGGAATATCATATTTGCTAGACATAATCAGAGATTTTGTAGTTATGTTAGCATCAAGATGAGATTCACTTAAACACAAAATGTCGAAATCTAAAAAGTTTTCAGTTAAATAGTCAAATTTATTACGTATACTTCTAATGTTACTGTGTAAAATGGAAAGAGGGTTATTAATGCTATTAGGTCCTGGGTTCATCTCTATGTCTCCAGATTTCAGAAGTAGAAAAATAAGCACTATCTTAAAATATAAGTTTCACACCATTTCGTTAAAAACAAAAGATAACAATTTGAGAGTACTACTGACAGCCCATTTTAGGAAAAACATCATGTATGTAAAAATGAAAGCCATAGAAACATTTACCCTGACTCTTTGTTTGATAATACATTTACTGTTGAAAAGACCAATGCTTGCACGCCACTGCTCTAGACCATTACCCATGCTGATATAAGTCAATCTCAATAGCAAACATGCATGCAAGCATCAGGCCTTTTCCACAGCAATTTATTTCATACATTGCACGTGACCAAATTATGCATAGTGTAAGATTATAATGAAGGGGTATATAGCAGTCAAATGAAAATATAAACATATAAGAATAAATAATCAAAATATAAAGCATTTCTAAGAACACAAAAACAGCTTTACATAAATCTAGCATTGTCATATGGTTATGTACACATAGGGCTTAGTATCGTTGTGAACAATCTCGGATGGTAGTATCCAATATATGTCATTTAGTGCTTTTTTTTATTCATGGAGTGATAAATATTTTTACATTATTATATTACCTGTCAGACCAGGATGAGATTCAAGAATAAGAGAAAAAAAACCTGAAAAAAACCCAACATTATCAGAGTCTGATAATTTGACTTAGATCCAATCGCCCTTTTCGCTATTTTGTACCTGGGCCTTTTTAGCGAGAATTTTTTCCGTTAGATGTCCAGAAGCTATTTATCTTACGTGATTTTCTTAGTTCAAGAAGTGATTTTACAACTTGATGGTTTTGGGTGGTTAGGTCCTCAGTCACAAATGTTCTATCGCCATGACCTTTGGGCATTGTTTTATTAGAAAACACCTTGGATTTGGTTTTGTAGCTAAAAAACTTCACAATTATTTGTGGTTTACGACCTCTCACTTTCCTACCAATTGGGTGGCACCTCTCCACATCTCTATCGGTGATTTTTTCCCCATTCTGCATCATATTATTGTTAATGAACGTTACCACAGCATGGATCATGTCGTCTTCTTTTTGACTGGTATCAACAGTTAGATTATTGAACCGAAGCGAATTACGCCTACCGTATTGCTCCAGATTATTTACATTAATTTTCAATGAGTCAAGCTCAGAACACAGGAGCTGATTCTCGGCTTCTAACTCTGTAATAATGTCCTGATTAACACTAAGTTGTCTCTCTTGGTCCTCTAGCCTAGTTTGCTGGTGCTGAATTGTTATTTCTAGCTTATTGACACTTTCCTGTAGCTTTTGTTGGTCTCTAAGATAGGTAGTAATATTGACGACTTTAAACTTTCTATCGCTGAAGCTACACAAGACTTAATGGTCTCTTGAATCAATGGAGCCATCATATCGCACAATACAGGAGTGATGCTTTGACTTAATGTACTGTCATTCAGTGTCAGTTTTAGATTATCCGAAAAGGTTTTAGGTGGGATCTTCTTTATTTCTTTTGGAGTTAATTTGCTGATATCTGGCATAGAATTTTGCTTTTTTAAGGGTTTGTCTGTGAGTGGTGAGCCTTGACATTTCTTCTCTGGTATGTATTGGCCAAAACTAAGTGGTATGTCATCGGACTCACCCAAATCGCTGTCGCTTCCACCTCACTCAAATGAAATATTTGCCATTTCCAACGTTCAAACGTAGAGTCAAGCCGAAATTGATTTCAAATAAATGAAAATATGTTACTATGTTACTATGGAATGTTTTTATGTAACTCTTCATTCATAAACAAGGTCATTCATAGGTACTGTTCACATCACAGAAAATTCACGTGATCTCACATTCCAATGTTTTTAAATTTTTCACTCACCGCTATGAAGTCCTAAAATCCATTAAATCCTCTATAAATATCACCATAATTTCAACCCTATAAATTATATCACATTCATTGTAGATTGAAGCTATTTTCCACCAGGTGCCCAAAATAATTTTGTATGTTTGGTGTGATGCTTTACATCCCAGTCAACAGCTATGTTCATGTCGAGACGGTCTGATTACCTAACCACACTTTTTTCCCGGGCAAGCTTGACAGTACTCCGTGCACATACTGATGATTGTGACCGGTAACCATCATGCTAATTAACAAATGAAGGCTATAGTCGTCTGATTTGTCGGCTGCTCTTGTATTTGGAACTCCTCTATAGTAGACTACTTCACTTGGAGCAGTTTGATCTGGGTCCAAACTTTTTTCATGCGCGTTAAAATCAACCGTTGTTAAAATAAAAAAAAATGCTGCAGACGATTTCAGATGGCAGTTAAAGAGATGGGCCTCGAGCTTTGATCGTCCATTCTCTCATCTGCTCTCGTTTGTTCTTAGATAGCCTATATTACATACCATATGGAATCAGACCAGGCAGTCTGATCAGGGTTCATAGTATTTGCTTCCATGATGATATATAGTATGAAGTGCACTTGCCTTTATGCAGCAGTCGTAAAAAGCAGACGACATTTTTCAGAAAAAAATATTGGCGGGATAATGGATAGATCATAGTGGAAGATCCCATTTGACTTGACTGTGCTTATGAAACAAACAGAAAATAAATAAATAGTTTGATAATATTGTTCCTACTATCTAATACAGAGCAAGAGCCCCTGGGTAGAAAATACGAATTTGTTATGACTTTAATCGATTGTAAGTTGGGTCGTGGGTTCAAGTCGTGTCCTGACCACAAATATTTGTAGAAATTAGTTAAGACGGGTTATTAACCCCTCAATATTTTTGTCCTGGAAAAGTCGTCTGCTTTTGACGTCTTCTGTAAATACGCAAATGCGCTACAGGCTTGATGTTGTCATAGAAGCAAAAACTATGAACTCTGATTAAACTGCTCCCTGGGGAGCAGCCTAATCTGGGCCAATATTAATTGCAATATTAGCTTCATTTTAAAGAGAGCAATTAGAATAATAAAAAGATTGGGCCTCGACGCGAGAAAACCTGTCTTCGTGGGTTTGTGAACTACAAAGGCGCAGACCAGCCTGCGGATTCGCACAGTCTGATCATCGCCATTGTTACTCGCTTTTTGGAAAGTATCATATCTACACTTGCTACGAGCGAAGCTTCAATTTTCTATCTAGTCTCTGTAGCTGAGGAGACTGGCTTGAGTCTCGTTATTGTCGGAAACCCGGAAGACAGGTTTTGTCGCGTCGAGGCCCAGATGAAAGAGCGGACGACAAAAGTCGTGACTGACAGGGGAATAGTTTAATTCTCCATATCGTGCTATCTTAGAAACCAAATTAGACTTGATATTTCATGTGAATCGTGCAGACGATTCGCATGGTTGTCAAGTCTTATTTACCTCAAAAATAAGCAAGATATATTTCAGAAGTTGTCGTCTGCTTCAATCGTAATTAAAAATGTTGAGGCTCTCTGCAACTCCATTATAGGCTATATCAGTTTTCTATTTTTAACCAAACAATGAAAAAAATCAGGAAAAATTTCAGTCTTTGAAAATATTATGAAAAAAGGAGCATTTGCTCCAAAAGAACAAATGCTCAATTTCCATAATATTTTCAAATACATAGCGGATCTTACATGAGTGATCATGTTTTATTGAATTTATTAAACGAGTCGGTTAAAAGAGATAAAATGCGAGGCTTACCGAGCATTTTATCTCTTTTTCGCAAGAGTTTAATAAATTCAATAATACAAGAGCACGAATGTTAGATTCTATTTGTCATATGACATTAAGATTACTTTGTAATCTCATTTCTGCCGTAAAAACGTTATAATTTTGACATTATGTGCGCAACGTTGTTTTAAGAAATGAATTCGATTTTTGGAAGGTTCATGGAATCATGAATACTTCGGGTCTCTTGCAAAGTATACTTCGGGTCTCTTGCAAAGTAAGTGAAGCCCTTCGGGCTTCACGTTTACTTTGCAAGAGACCCGAAGTATTCATGATTCCATGAGCATTCCAAAAATTGAATTTATTACTTATATTTACATTTTATATTATCAGTCAAGTATCAATTAAAACTTTCACCTAACTTGACTGGTTTTCCAGATATTTTGAATTTAATCAGACATAACGTAAGGTTTGGAATAGCCGAAACGCCAAATTTCCGCGCTTTACGTCATGGCGATACGTGTTCAACGTCACGCACACGTCAGTTAAAACAAGCAACGTTATTGGATGGACTTGACGTTAGCCCGCTCAAATTGTGCGTACGTGGAAGTGGCTTAATTCGTTTTGTTCATGAAGGTATGAACCACATCTCAAATGTAGAGGTTCATTTAAAGACTCGCAGTGGAAATGTAAATATATTATGATAAATGATATTTCAAAGCGTCAAAAGGCGTTATTATGGAGTAAAGGGTTAAAAAGCCAAATGGCCAACAGGCAATTTGCAAATATGCGTCCAACGACCAATAAAATGTTCACAAACTGACCAACATCGACAACTGACAGACAAAAGGTTAGAAATATACAAAGTCATTAAATTCCCGTAAGGTGCGAGATTATTAATATTTTATGATAATTTGTATTAGGACCATTATTTTCTCGCTATCGCTGATAATATCTATGTTTATTCTATGGATAACAGTTGGAATTTCAGTTCCAACAAACTCAATAGTTTTAGAGAATACTAGGTGAGTGTCTTTTGATACCAAGTTTACCAGGCAAGGCTTTGAGAACGCTTGTTGACATCGCGAGGCTTGCCGAGCCATTCAACAAGCGTTCTCAAAGCCGTGCCTGGTAAACTTGATATCAAAAGACGCGAACCTGGTATTCTATTTATCAGTTTACCCATTGTTTCACTCTTCAAACTAGCGATTATGACGTAATTTTCGATTTTTGTGTTGATTCAGCGTCATAAGCGACGTCATTCAAAAAGTGCAACGTCATCATGACCCGATAAAGGCAACATGCCGTGAGATAGACAACGTTTATCAGGCAACGCGCAACAATGCAGTTGATATGAGAGGTAACTGATAAAAAGAATTACTTGATAGCGGCGACTGTTGACGTCTGCTGATAACATTTACAAAAAGTTTGGAACCAGATCAGATTCATTCAAACTTTACAAAAGCGTAAAACATCATTAAATACAGGTCGTTTGGAGGTCATCCGCAAGATTTTGGCTGAGAAATGGCCATTTTTTTTCACTTTGGATTAGGCTAATGCAAAGGCTATATTGGCTTTTTTGTGTAATAAACTTCACATTTTCCCCAAAGCTATTATGTCTGACATCTCACTATATGCAATAATTATATTCCCAGTACCTGAAGATAAGCGCGACAGTGATTAAATTTTTACCCACCCCCTAACCCCTTAGACGGGGTCAAAGGTCAATTATTTCAATTTTGCAATAACTCAGTTAGTTCTCAATATTTTTACTGAAATTTCGCATGCAACCAGAGATATAATAAATATGAAATATATCTATAATGGGAGTTACGTTTGAAGCCCAGGGTGGTCTTATGGGTTGGACAGAGGCCAAAATTACCAGTGGGGTCAAAAGGTCAAACCATTTTTTTCTGAAAATAGTCATGCTGCATATCAAATTAAAGGTAATGGAGCTTAGAGCACCATGCAAGCACAAGATCTGTCCTCATTACACACACCACATTCTGTGGGTTAGATGAAAAGGTAAAAAAGATTTCCGAATGTGGTCTAATATGACTAGATGGCATAATATCTGGATTATGACTACAGGTCATATTGATGCTGATGTATTAGCTAGCACCTAATATTACTAGAGTGCACATTTTCTGTATTATGACTACAGGTCATATTTAGGTTGATGTATTAGCTAATTCCTAATATGACTAGAGGGTATAATATCTGGATTATGACTACAGGTCATATTGAGGCTGATGTATTAGCTAACACCTATTATGACTAGTGGGCATATTATCTAAATTATGACTGCATGTCATATTGAGACTGCTGTATAAGCTAGCACCTAATATGGCTAGAGGGCATATTATCTGAATTATGATTAAATGTCATACTGAGGCTGATGTATTAGCTAAGACCTAATCTGACTAGAGGGCATATTATCTGGATTATGACTGCATGTCATATTAATGTTGTAGTATTAGCTAGCACCTAATATAATCTGACTAGAGGGCATATTATCTGGATTATGACTACAGGTCATGTTGATGCTGATGTATTAGCTAGCACCTAATATGACTAGAGGGCATATTATCTGGATTATGACTGCATGTCATATTAATGTTGTAGTATTAGCTAGCACCTAATATAATCTGACTAGAGGGCATATTTTCTGGATTATGACTACAGGTCATGTTGAGGCTGATGTATTAGCTAGCACCTAATATGGCTCGAGGGCATATTTTCGGATTATGACTACAGGTCATACTGAGGCTGATGTATTAGCTAAGACCTAATATTACTAGAGGGCATATTATCTGGATTATGACTACATGTCATATTGATGCTGTAGTATTAGCTAGCACCTAATATAATCTGACTAGAGGGCATATTATCTGGATTATGACTACAGGTCATGTTGATGCTGATGTATTAGCTAGCACCTAATATGACTAGAGGGCATATTATCTGGATTATGACTACATGTCATATTGATGCTGTAGTATTAGCTAGCACCTAATATAATCTGACTAGAGGGCATATTATCTGGATTATGACTACAGGTCATATTGATGCTGTTGTATTAGCTAGCACCTAATATTACTAGAGTGCATATTTTCTGTATTATGACTACGGTCATATTGATGCTGTAGTATTAGCAAGCACCTAATACGGCTAGAGGGAATATTTTCTGAATTATGATTAAATGTCATATTGATGCTGATGTATTAGCTAGCACCTAATATGACAAGATTGCATATTATCTGGATTATGAGTACAGGTCATATTAATGTTGTAGTATTAGGTAGCACCTTATATGACTAGATGGCATATTATCTGGATTATGACTGCATGCCATATTGAGAATGCTGTATAAGCTAGCACCTAATATTACTAGCGGGAATAATATCTGGATTATGACTGCATGTCATTATGAGACTGCTGTATAATTTAGCACCATATATAATATGACTAGAGGGCATATTTTCTGGAATATGACTACAGTTCATATTGATGCTGTTGTATTAGCTAGCACCTAATATTACTAGAGTGAATATTTTCTGTATTATGACTACAGGTCATATTGAGGTTGATGTATTAGCTAATTCCTAATATGACAAGAGGGTATATTTTCTGGAATATGAGTACAGGTCATATTGATGCTGTAGTATAAGCTAGCACCTAATATTAGTAGAGTGCATAATATCTGGATTATGACTACAGGTCGCATTGATGCTGTAGTGTTAGCTAGCACCTAATATGACTAGTGGGCATAATATCTGAATTATGACTACAGGTCCTGTTGAGGCTGATGTATTAGCTAGCACCTAATATGGCTAGAGTGCATATTTTCTGGATTATGACTACAGGTCCTGTTGAGGCTGATGTATTAGCTAGCACCTAATATGGCTCGAGGGCATATTTTCCGGATTATGACTACAGGTCATATTGATGCTGTTGTATTAGCTAGCACCTAATATGACTAGAGGGCATATTATCTGGATTATGACTACGGGTCATATTGAGGCTGATGTATTAGCTAACACCTAATCTGACTAGAGGGCATATTTTCGGATTATGACTGCATGTCATATTGATGCTGTAGTATTAGCCAGCACCTAATATTACTAGAGGGCATATTTTCTGGAATATGACTACAGGTCATATTAATGCTGTTGTATTTGCTAGCACCTAATATTACTAGAGGGCATATTTTCTGTATTATGACTACAGGTCATATTTAGGTTGATGTATTAGCTTATTCCTAATATGACTAGAGGACATATTTTCTGGATTATGACTACATGTCATATTGAGGCTGATGTATTAGCTAACACCTAATTTAACTAGAGGGTATATTTTCTGGATTATGATTTCAGGGCATATGTAATTCTTTTGTCATCGACAGAGCCGACTGTACGGTGGACTGCTGTGATGGACTGCTGTACTGATTTACATCGCGAGTTGGAGCAATTTTTGAACTGTTCTCTTCCCACCGCTAAAGGGTAGTTATCAGTTACTGATGAAAGCATGAATACATAAATGAACTTAAACGAGTGTTCCTGTATTATTGAATTGATGCAACGAGTTGAGAAAAGATACTAATATTAGGCTTTCCGAATATTTTGTCCCTTTATCGCAACGAGTTTAATAGATTCAATAATACAGTAGCACGAATGTTAGATTTTTATCACGCTAGAGTCATTTTAGCGGAAAAAGTCCAAGATTTTGCATAGATGTATATAAACGCGACAAAGTTGTAAACCACGGTACTGGTAGCATGGCGGTAATTCCAAGACCCGACGTCATAATGATAGGCATGCAAATTTCGCGTCGAAACAACGTCGTACCAACGTCATCACATCACATCGCTTCGACGTTGTTTTAAGGTTGTGCTCCTGATGGGTGAGTACTGATAAACACTTCAGGGGACAGTATGATTGAATATCATGACTTAAAATTTGAAAAAAGAAAAAAAGAAACAAAAATATGTTATTTTGCTATTTGTTTTTTTTTTTCAATGAGTGTTTTCCTTACTTCATATCAAAAGACATATATACTTAAAAAAACATTTTTGACATTATTATTAAAAGACATGCATGAGCGAATCCAGAGGGGGCGGGGGGGGGGCAGGGGGTCCGGACCCCCTGGAAAATCACCAAAATGTAGGGTTTCCTAGCAATACTGGTCCGCATCCCCTGAAAAATCGGAAAGCTACCGAGCCAGCATTCAATTTTTGGCCATTATCGGCACGCCAGCAAAACGCCATTGAAATGGCGTTTCGCTGGCGGGCCGATGATGGCTCGCTTATAGTGGTATTTGCTTGGATCGCCCCCACCCCCAAAAAAAAAGAAAAAAGAAAAAAAAACCGTCAAAGTTGGACCTCCTCTGACACAACTTTCTGGATCCGCGCATGACATGCTACATGTATTAACAAAAGACAGTCTCTGTGAGACGGTTATATTAATACACGCAACATGTCTGATATACCCGCTTACATCTTTTGATAGAAATAAGTAATTTATGCAGCAG
The DNA here is from genome assembly GCA_964019695.1 of Loripinus fragilis. Taxonomy (NCBI): domain Eukaryota; kingdom Metazoa; phylum Mollusca; class Bivalvia; order Lucinida; family Lucinidae; genus Loripinus; species Loripinus fragilis. The sequence continues at coordinate 82,034,560 of OZ026520.1, read as the reverse complement.
CGCACTACTTTACCTGATTTAAATGTTCTCCAAAATAATTTCGACTTAATTAGATACTTCCAGTAATCCTAATTCAAATCAACTGAAATCAGTTCCATTCCATTGTCCTGTATAACACTATACTCAAATTCCGCTGCGTCAAATGCACTAATGAGACACGAACATAATTAAGGATATATTAATTTTATATAAACTTTATCTTTGAAAAACGTGTCCTATGAGATATAGATATCTGTCATGACAATTTAACTTCCCATCGATTTTTTCTTTCTTAATTGCTTTCCAATCACAGTTCCATGTATACTGGACACATGCACTGTAAACTATTGATTACATAAGTCAAAAAAGGCTTTAGTTATTTTGTAACGCCGCTATTGTGAGATAATGGTGGCATTCTCCTTTTATACAGAAGTGCTCATGTATGCGCATGTATCACTGAATTCATTTTACGAGTTTGGGAAAAGAAAAATGCGAGGCTTGTCGAGCATTTTAGCGCTTATTCGCAACGCGTATAATAAATTTTTTAATGACGTCGCACAACGTGGATGTCTTCCATGGACAGAATGCGATTGGGATACAAGATAAGGTTTAAAATGTTTTATTATTATCCAATAAGAGAAAACGCACACAACACAACTTATGACGATGGGTGTGTGGCATGCGTATGTCTTATTCTTTCAATGAAATAAAATACTTTTTTGCTGATTTTCAAAAACCTCAAGCGAGAGTGAACTTATGATTTGACTGGGTAGTGAATTCCATAGTTTTGGTTCAGAAGTTAAAAACGATTCATCAAATGGAGTCTATCTTGATTTTGGTACTGATATTTTGGGAGCCATCAGTCGCAGATCGTAAATTGCACTGAGTATGAATTTGTGACCATGGTGTTAGTAAATGCGTTATATATACGGGTGTTAGACTATTTAATGTTTTGCAAGCTATTATAGTTATGGTGATTTTTGCAAAGGGCCACCTTCGTTCGCAGAACCTTTATGCAGATCTGCACTTAATATTTGGAGCTTACATGGTCGTTCAGTATTGTGTTTTGAAATTGTTCCCCCTCATGTGATTCACCCATAGTCAATTAGTGGGAGGATGTAGCTTAGATACAATAGTTTTTGAGTTGTCATTGGAATATGGGCCTCGCCGCGAGAAAACATGTCCTCGGTGGTTTGCGAACAACAAAGGCGCAGACCAGCCTGCGCATACGCGCAGTCTGATCAGCGCCTTTGTTATTCGCTTATTGTAAAGTATTATATCCAGGCTTAATACAAGCGAAATTTCTATTTTCTAGCTACTCTCTGTAGCTGAGGAGACTGGTTTGAATCTCGCTTTGTCGGAAACCCCCGAAGACAGGTTTTCTCGCGGCGAGGCCCATTATAATATGGCGATTGCCTTACTAGGGAGATCTTCGAGGAATTTGTGGCACAGTGGTACTCTTTTATTGCTGCCCAGAGTTATTTTTCATCAACACATATAACGTTACCTAGTTACTTTTGATGATGGGCTTGTTTTATTTTGGCCTCGACGTGGGGTTGCGAACAACATAAGCGCAGACCAGCCTGGGCATCTGCGCAGCCTGATCAGCGCCTTTGTTAATCGCTTATTGGAAAGTATCATATCTTAACTTGTTAAAGACGAATTTTAAATTTTCTAATTAGTCTCTGTAGCTGTGGAGAGTGGTTTGAGTCTCGCTTTGTCGGAAACCCCGAAGACAGGTTTTATACTGTCATGCAATTTGTTTTGTCATAATGTATCAGCATTTTATTTTGTTTAGCCAAAGTTTTAGAAATATTACCACCATGTTGCAATTTTGCCCAATTTCGATTTGTGTGGTATGTTACATCATCTGCAAATAAGTCTATATAGCAGTAGTCTAGAAGAAGGGGTAGATCATTTATTAATATTCAAAAGAATGTGGTTCTAATATGGATCCTTGAGGTACCCCTGATTTAATAATTGATACAACAGATAATCATAAAAAATCAAACCGGCAACAAAAACCGGCAGTGATTTGCCATCCAATAGATCACTGAATTATAGGCGATCGGGGTTAGAATCTATATTTTATATATCAATTTCACATGTGAAAAAAACTTTGATTTTTTTTTCCATCTAAGATATTTCATGACATTGTATGGGGATCACACATGCTTTTCAGACATAATAGGTCTATGTGCAATTTTGTGGCACTTATTTTAAGCTCTCAACTTATTCCAGAGAAGACACCAACTCAGGACGTTCGTACACAACTGGAGTGATTTCGAACATACCTTCGTCTAACCAAAGCATACATTGGCTAGTGACCAAACTTACTCTATATCGATTGTGTATCCAGCTAACAATGCTTGCAGCTAGTCATAGGTTATCTAATCAGTGCTGATTGCGAGGTGTCCGAAAAATGGTCAACACGAGAGAAATAAAGAAAAATGCTGAAGGCATTTAAACAACAGCATGGGATCAATATCTCGATAAAAGTTAATTTACTATGGATGTCATCTCTGTAACTCCATTTGTCATTTCAGAGAATATGTTGAGCCAGTTGAACAATTAACCCATTTAAACCAAATGGACTTGCCTACCCTTATCATTAGGACCTGGTCATTTTTAATTTTAAGGGTGATGTGTGATATTTTTCATGTTTTTTTAAAATTTTAATGGAACAATTTGTAAACAAACCGTGAAGATCCTAATCAGACACCGCATTATGTGGTGTCTGATCCGGGTCGGCACTGTTTGCGTATGTTTCATAAAAAGAAGGCTAGGCTTATATGGGATATATATTGTAAATAAATGAGGTATATTGTTGCGTGTTTTGCTTGTTTGTTTATATGATTTGTTGTTGTTGTTTTAATGGGGTATTCGTGTATTTTTTTGTTTCATTGTTATTGCTTTTATGTGTGTTTTAACTGGAAGTTTAAGCGAGATACGACTAAATACATTTTTAGCGATAAGCGGTTTACTAGTTTCTAACTATAAACATTGTGGATTTTGAAGAACAGAAGAATAAGACAGTTTAATGACAGGGAAAATGGCCAGATTTTGAAGGGGCCTGGAATAAAGATTTTTTTGTTATTTATATCTTTATTAAGTTTTCCAATGCGGTACTTCTTTTATGGATCATTTGTGTTATTGATGTCTTGTGTTTGCCATGCTTTCGTTTCTGTTCATCGTTGCCTTGTGGTCACCTGCTGGGAAAGACTGACCTCTTGGCTCTCGTTTGTGATGTTTAATTGTGTTTTTGTCACTTTCCCATGTGGTATCCTTGGAAAGGTGTGGTACTTATTTGTATCGATTCCTGATCTTACTTCCAATCAAATAGTGAATTATATGCATAACACTTAATTAAATACATGTACAATAATTAAATTGTAAGCTATTACTCAGTCAATAAATATGAATATCAGATTGACACGCTTAACAATGATCCTTTTTAAAAGGAATGAAGGAAGAAGTAATAATAGATAGGAAAGGGGAAACATGTGTCTGTGACGCATTCATTCTGTAGGCATTTTTATAGTCAGATAGTTTTTTTACCTTATATACTTAAGGAATCTTCCAACACATACAGTAACCAATTTGCTACAAAAGCTTAATTTTGTTAAACGTATTCAATTTTCTGTTGTTAAACAAAAATTCAATATTATTCACATCATGTGTGAAGATTTCAGAGTAATACCTTGAGCATTATGCAAAATTACGGCCGATTTAATTTGAAAGGGTCAAAATCGAAAGTAACAAAATTTGGAATTTAGACTCAAGTCTGCGTTTCAGTAAGGTAATTTTATGTGTCATGCAGAACAATGAAAAATGTCATTTTGTAATATGAATTGCATGCAATTCAAGGTGGGTCAGACTTCAGACTCAATGATAGCCCTGGCATAAAACTTTCATCAGTGGGTCAGTGCCTGATGTTTGTCTTTGGCTGGGCCCAACTGTTTTTTTTCTTATGCCTTGACTGCCTGTGAGTATAGAGCTGTTGTTCTTTGTTCCACCACGGTATGTTTATAAATTTGATAGCTTCCTAGTGATGATACATTGGATAAGTAAGTAAGCCTCTTTGCCTTACTTTTTTCTGGTTTTAAAACAGCAGAATCTAGGGCGAGTATTTGGCAGTATTTTTTCTGGTTTGACAACAGTAGATTCTAGGGCAAACATTTGGCAGTAAACAGTAGAATCTAGGGCAAACATTTGGCAGTAAAATTAGTTAAGACAACAGTAGAATCTAGGGCAAATATTTGGCAGTAAAATTAGTTTAGACCCCCTAGTGGCTTCAGCTGAGCGTTCTAAGGCGGTTGATTCATTGTTTATTGTTGTCATCTTTGTTTTTGTTCGTTTTTTTCTGTTTTGTGGGAAGGGGGAGGTAAGTTTGGTCCTTGTTTCGTTGTGCATTACTTAGTGTCATCCCGCTGGGGAAGAGAGAGCTGGTTGCTTTACTATAATTGCTTTGTAATATTATTTGACTGTCAGTGTTTTATGCCTCTTCTTCACGGTATCGTGGGTTTGTCTGCAGTGTGTGATTGTGGTATTTCCTGGTCATATTCACTTTTATCATGTGGTTTTGCTCAGTTCAATTTTAAAAATCCACAAGAAGGGCTCTGCTGCAAGCTAGCAAGATAATTTTTTTACAATGGCCACACTGCTACCCCGACCGAAACCCAATCGAGCAATAATGTGATGTGTTTGCAAGGAATTATATAATTACTTGTTTGCGCGTATTGTCGTTACAATTTTATGGAATATAGATAGAAGTTGGACGATTTTTCTTATTTTAAGAATAATTAAATGCAGACTTATTTACCTTCGAAAATAATTCATATCTCACATTGACAAATTGCTATTCTGTTTTCCGTATTGTTTTGTTTGAAAATGGTAAATTTGCGACTTTCGGTTTTAGCAGTTTCCAACTCAAACTCCAATATCTTAAATGTTCTGCGTCAGTTCTCTCTGAAAATAACCATGTATCACCGGAAAACATTGTTCGAATGTATTTTTAAAGTTGTTTTTAAATAAAATTACTACTTTTTAAGAAAATGCCAAAACAAAAAAAAAGTATGCGTTAGAAGATTCTTTAGGTGTATTTTTATGGTGTTCAGAGTCTGGTCAAATATATAATAGTTTGTATAAACTCAATTTCAGGTCTCTTAAAAACACCAGAGGCATACATATAAGGATTAAGATTTAATAGTTAAATTCTCAACATTCATTTTCTCTTAAAAGGTTTTATTCTGCATAAAAACCATAACCAAACTATAAAACAATTTATGTTATTTGGAGTGGTTGTCATTTTTTCCTGTGAACATCTGGTTCTTCTTTGGAAAATGCAATTTGTTCTTCTATTTCACGTGTTTGATGCAATAATCGTAGGAAGCCATCTATATTTGGTCTTTGTAATTTATATTTTGAGGAAAAATGTAGTATTTTACTAGAAGTATGATAAAATTAAAAACTAAGTTTCTGAGCTCGTTTTAATAAATAACACCAAAACTTATATCTTATATAGAGTTTAAGAAATAGATTCGTGTTCGCAGTGATTTGTTGCTTAATATGTTACTGACTGGAGGTCAGTCGTTAAAGTGAATGATTTATCCACTTACGTCTGACCGACAATTTAAGCGCGAATTTATTTCGATTTTAACACACAAAAAGATTAAAAATTCGAACAAATCCTTCATATTCTATAACGATTCCGCCATCTTGAACAGACTGTCAGAATTTCCCACAACGCTTGTTTAGACCGAAACTCGTATTTTTACGTACATTTTGAACGTCCACTAGTTGTAAAAACGACGTTACGCCATCTATTGAAAACGTTACAATGCCTTATTTGATAGATGACGTCATGAAAATCAAACTGGTGACCAACTTACGTCACGGCGGTCCGTGCTCAGTCCGTGCAGTGATTTATCAACCAATAAATCACTGAGTTTAACCATTTGCTATATAGGCGAGGTGTGTTAGAATTATTAATCATTCTATTCAAAATCCGATAAAAAGAAAGGAGTGCGCAAGCAGGATATCAATGGGAAAGTGACAACTTCACAATTAGACAGCACAACGAAGAGCCAAGAGGTCAGCCCCTTCCAAGCTGGTGACCACAAGGCATCACTAAACAGACGCGCACGAAAACATAACAAAAACAAGACAGATATAACATAAATGATCCACAAAAGAAGCACCGTCTTGGAACGGTCAGTAAAATATTTTACTGGAGAGCTTAAACCAGTTTCATGGCGCTCCAACCTCGCTCTTAGTTCAGATGTGGATCAAGACACATAGATGTTTGGTTTGCATTAAAGACCCCTGACTTATCAATGCATCATCTCTTAGAACATGTTAATGAAGATATTAAAAGGAGATACAAGTCTTATTGATAGAAAAAATGCAAAACAACACTTTCCAATAATTTATTTGAGTCCATTCATTTTGCAACAGCTACAATACAATTTTTACAATGTAAGTGACATTAAACCTTGACCTCTCAAATGTATGACCATAAAGAACCTTGGAAAACTGTCCTGTTTCAATGCTCCATAACATTGCAGAACCAGACAAAGCGTATGCTAAATATCATCATCTCCTTTACCCTTTTAAGTAGAACGAAACTTCTCAGTTTTATCAAATGGACCAGTCTATTTTCGTTTTCAGGGTAGTTGGGTGTTGTTTTTCATTCTTATTCAAACTTTAATAGAACATCCTGTAAGCAAACAGTAAGGAGCCTGATCAGACATTGCAGTCTGCGGCGTCTGATCTTGGTCTGTACTATTTGTCTATGTCCCACAAAAAGAACGCTAGGCTAATATGGGTTAAATACTTGTGTTGTATATGCTACTCACATCAAGTCAATTGTTTCTTCATCAAACTGGATAATCTTTGATATATATATATATATATATATATCTTAACCATATGAATAGGCATGGAGTTTGCCATATGTAAGACAGAAACCGTTACGATTACAACAGGTTTTTTTTGCTGTGGCAAGGTCTGCTTTAATATTTCATTTCTCGATTTCCACCCATATGGTAAATACAATAACAGGAACTTTAGATATTTTTTGTAAGTTTTTGCTCCCGAATCATAGATATCAATATAGTTATTGTAGTCAATAGCTGACAAACTATATTTGCATGTATTCTGGTGGCTTACACAATGGGTGATATAGTGCTGTCGTTGCATTAAATATTGTATTTAGCAGAAAGTAACATATATACATGTAATAACAGGTGCCAAAATTAGTTTATTTTCTTTCAATTAAAAGACAATATTGATACTTAAAAATGAGAATTAACTGGATATTAACACTATAGGAATTCCTATTATTTTAGGGTAACGTAGTGAATTCTGCTATTGCAGGATAACTCCTTATCCGCTGAAAAACTAACGCACTTCATTATGTGGCTAATATAATTTGGTTTTAGAAAATTACAGTCTACAAACCTCATTTCGTGGAGGTCTTTTGGAAGCCCATGGTGTAACAATATTACTGCACTAAATAGTTATACATTTGAAAGTAAGTAAAGCATATAACTGTAATATCATGTTGCATAATGGTTAAACGCATACTAGCTGTTCGCTGCATTTCATTTAATGATTCTAAGGCTATCGTCACGTCCATATATAAGAATTTAGTATAGGTCACAGATACATTATATTGCAGCAGAGAATGAACACTAAAAATTGTGTAATACACGCATTCCTGAATTGCCATTCCTGGTGGTTTGTTCTTTCTTTGATTTGTCACAAATGTAAAACATGATAAACATACTATTAGAATAATGTTTTGATATGATTATAAGTATGCTATTTTACCTGATAATCTATGAAATGGGGAATATATCATCTCTTTTTGAATTTGGATAGATTATATTCAGAGGGTGGGGTAAATCACCCCTTCCGCTTGCCATTTTCGCTTCTGATATACCATGTATACATTTTTTATATTGTTTTATAGTCGTATGCCTTTGAATACATGTAAGGCATACATTTAAATGGAAATACGCTGAATTGGAAGCAATGCGTGAATGCCAAGCGTGTTAACTCTGAATTTACCTAATCCACATTTAGTGTAGGGTGCGTTCAAGGATGACGCCCTACAGCAAAACTTCTACCACAATTTGACTGTACGACGTACCTAGGAGAGTTTCAGAAGACCACAGGATTGCGTTTCTGCAGTTAACCTTTTCTTGCAGGTAATTTGTGTCAAGTGAAAAAACTAAGGCTCGTACAGAATTAGCGCCTGGACTACTCCCTCAACCTCTGGGGTGGGATCAATGGTCAAAACATTTCTTTTCTGAATGTAGTAATGTTGCATATCAAATAAGAAGGGAATGGGGTATAGAGAACCATGCAAGCAAATATTCTGTCCATACACATACCCTTGATCCCTGGGGTGGGGCCAAAGGTCTAAACCATTATTGTTTTCTGAAAGCAGTCATGTTGCATATCAAATGAAAGGGAATGGAGCATAGAGCACCATGCAAGCACATTTTCAGTCATTACACGCAACCTCAACCTGTGGGGTGAATTAAAAGGTAAATGAAGTATAGACTGACATAGAAGCAAACACTTTGACCTTACAAACACCCTGACCTCTGGGTCAAGTGTAAGTCAGATATTGCAATTGCACAGATAAGTTTATTTTTTATTGAACTAAGCACTGAAAACTAGTCGATAGGTTTTAAACTTTGATTTGTATGATACTCAATGTTAGCTTAGGGGTTGGAGGAATTTGATTTATGTTTTGTGATTTATAAGTTTCTCTAAAACAACTCTTCGCCGCGGATATAAATTCGACATATTTGACTAGTTTGAATTCTGTTTTGCCAGGCGACACATCTGATTCTCAGAATTCTAGTTATATGTCATAAGGCATAGCAACTCTGAGTGCACCTGTTATGGGTTGTTTTGTCTAAACATGATTATGAAGATGGCAAACATATAAGCATGTCTATTGCCCATCAGATTGGTCAGACACTCTGTAGAGCCCTAACCACTCTGAATACACTAGGCTTATTTCACTACATTATGTATTATTGAATGACATTTTTTTTTCTTTTAAAAAAACTGAATAATAAAGTTATTTTGTAAAGATGAAAATATATGTAATTCGGGTCTACTATTGTCTATTCTGTTTGTTTGATCGTTTTTTGTTTTTTTGTTTGATTTGATTCTTTGCGTCCCATCAACAATTTTTCAGTTAAACAGGGTTGAACCAGTACTAAGCTATGATAAATGTGTCTTGCTCAAGGACCACAACGCAGTGACGGCAGTGAGGTTCGGACCCACGGCCCCTCGGTCTCGTGTCAAGCACTCTACCATTGAGCCACTGCGCTCCCATAAGAGAATTGTAATTCTTTTAAGAGAAACAGTATCAACAAGTGTTGTGTTTAATGAAGGGTGTTTCAGTTTGTTTAACTAAACTTTTTAAGTTCGATGCAAATACTGTTGTTCTATGGCTATGATATGTTTATTTCTAGTTGTGTTCCATTGAATTTCTTGTAAAAATTCCACTGAGTTTATTGTGGTATATGTATATATTTGAATAAAGTAAGAAAGTTGGCAAAGATCAGGAATTTAATCTAATAGTTTTTACTTCAGTTTATATGTCAACATGGAGATCAATATGTTTAATTCTCTGCATCCATTTGTCTGCATCATGCTTTTTCACTTCAAGGATAATATACATGTATAATCCTATTTCTCTGATTCTAGTTTTCAATACTACATTCTGTCTGATCTGGTAAGCCTGTTTGTGTTTGGCAAGTCTTGCTCTTTCACATTTCATAGTTTTGGAAGGTCTGTTAGTAACCTTGTTCCTGTTTTTGGTTGGAGGATTAGCCTTTGATAAAATTAGATTTCTGTCTTTTTAATACACACATCTCTTAAATATAGGAATTGGAACGCCAACAGCTTTAGTTGGCATTCTATGACCATTGTAAAGAAAATCCAATCCTAAAGAACAATTTTATGTTCTATCTTCATCTATCTCTAGATGGGATACATATAGGCTTTCATTTTATCATATAGTTTGATTGTTCTATCTTCCTCTATGCCATGAAATATGAGATTGTACTTTATTTCATGTTTTTCCATCATCAATAGTTTTTATTCATCCTTTTTCTTGTCCTCCCTCTTCATACTGTTCATATTGCTGTTTTCAACCTCATCCACCTCATCTGCATGGTAACTTATACTATTGTCTTTCTCACCTACTCGGCTTTCTATGTCGTGTTTGTTTTTGTTTATCTGAGCAGCATCTGTTCTTATTCACCTATATCTGTTCTATCCGATATCAGAAAGAAATTATAGACACATGTCACCTCCTTTTTTTTAATTCTGAGAACATTCCCCTCATCTCTTTTATAAACTTGTTCATGCTTGTTTGAGCCTGATTTGTTCCTGACTGATTGTCTGTCATGCTTTCTCGTCGTGGGTTTTGTACCTTAGAATCTTTACTGTCACTTTCTGAGTTTCATGAGGCGCTCACAGACCTTATTGTTGTTGGCATATTGTTGTAAGGATATCTTGTATTATGCATCTAGCTTCAACAAATAGAATACTAAGACACTTCTTAAATCATATTTCTATATTCTTAAATAGTGAATAGTTTTCCGTCCTAACTATACTTTAATGTTTGTGGGTGGGGTATTGTTTACAAAATCAGTACTGAAAACCTGTTGTGAATTTAGATTCTCCAGACTCTGCTTCACCTTATACTGCGTTTAAAGCGTTTGTATGTTATATATTTACACAGCGTCAAAAGTTAAGCACCACATGAACATTTTTTTCAGTGACGGTTTCCGTGTATAATTTTCTTCAAAAGAACAATAACTTTGTAAAATAGTGTTACCCAAGTATTGCCTTGGTCTGTCAAACCTGTCAGAATGCCAAATGGTACTTTTGTTAAAGTTTGACGGTGTCCTGTAAACACCAACCCCTATTTGGGGGGGTGTATACCCTTAAAAACGTCATACCAAGCCCAAAGTGTTTCCATTGAATTCTTGATACGAAAATAAACTTGACCTATTTTTCAGACTAGTGCCAAAAGTGTTCTGGTGAACTCAAGGTTTCTTGCCAGTTACAGAGATAGTTAATCACATGTTATTAATTTTTGCTTTTTCACTATATAACATGCCATTCTTTACACCTCCATATCTTTTGCTCTATCAGAGATATACATCTGAAATTTACAGACAGAACATGTTTTTGGTTCAATAATTATCTGACACTAACAATTTCTATCTCGTAGTGGTATGAAAATGCCTCAATGGGACAGTGAATAGGGATATTTAGGGGTAAGTGTGTTTTTGCTATGCCTTTTTGTTAACCTTAATGCTTAACTCACCATAAATCACCATTACCGAGGTCGTACCAAGCTGCTAGGCAACTTCTAAAGACCCATTTGGACATCTTCTCACAAAATTTGAAAACACTGTTTCACCAAATCAAAATTTGCTGTAAATTGTTACCACTTTATCTAATTTCATAAATATAACAAGTATAAATTCATATTTAGAAATCTTAATTGTTTTTCTCAGAAAATATTTAGGTGGGCTTAACTTTTGACTTCATTGTCGCTCGAAAAGAGGAGACTGTGCTTGAATCTTTAATTTTAGCAGAAATGCCTTTTTTCCTCTTGTGCTCACTTTTTACATGACTATTTGCATTATTAAATATAAGCAATCATGAGTTTGAAAATCCTTGTGGGATGATAATAAATCATTTTAATATCTACGATGCTTTTATAGAAAGAACAGAAACAGCAAAAAATTAAGAGCCTAAACCGGATTGCAAAATATTGCTTACAGTATTGGTCTCTTGTGCCTTATTCTTATAGTACAACCATGTTAACATAATGAAAAACATTAATGGCAATCTTGGTGCAAATTAAACCATTTTTTCATTAGAATAAAAGCTGAAAGACGCAATAAACAATAATACACATGTTTGGACATTGCACTGATTATACGCTTGGGAGGAAGAAACAGTCAAAAGTACAAGAAGGGCACATTAGGGTAAAGTCGGGTATATCCGGACAGACAGCTAAATTTGGACAGCCACCTTGTTTGTTTCATAGTTCAATTATTTGAATGAAAAATAAATTAACTAAGCAAACATTGAAAATCCTGATGAGACGGCTCATAAGGAGCCGTCTCATCTTGATTTCCACTGTTTGCAAATGTGTGTCCGAATTTACCTGATGTCCGAATTCATGACAAGTGAATATGTGAAGAACAAAGACAAGCATAAATTAGCAACAATTCCGTTCGCCACAATATGGCGCAACATACTTTTCGACAAGAGGACCAACTCATGATATGGGTCAGAACATGGAATTTTGGTGCTATTCGCATTGTCGAGCAAAAAAGGCTCAGGCGAGTCTGTGCAAATACGCAGACTCGCTAGAGCCTTTGCTGCTCGCATACACAGAGTATGGATGTAGATGAAGGTTAAGACCAGAATTTAGACATCTAGACCCGCTGGATATGTCAGCGTGGTCGCTTGTTAGGGGCATTTCCGAATATGCTATAAGTACCAAAATCCTACCAGTACTCGGGGCACCGTATTTGATGTTCATCGCATATGTGTAGTATATTTTTAACAAACATTCGCACTTATCTAGTTATGTTAGAAGTCTAAACCGTTACCTTAGCACTGTCTAATGATTCTGTACATATGTGAGTCTGAGTACCAAACACCTAGAGTGCTGGCTCCTCAGGGATGGGGGGGGGGGGGTAACTTGGGGGTAATTTTGGTTTGGGTGTGCGAGCCATTTTTTTTAAACCTACCCCAATCATATACTTGGTCTTCGAAAAATATGACCTATTCATATACTTGATTGAACAAAATGCCTACATATTCATAATTACTGTCCTTTGATTTTTATATACCCTCTTTGCTATCTGTAAACAAAGTTTACATAGAGAATCTTACATGAGTGCTCATGTTTTATTGAATTTATTAAACGAGTTGAGGAAAAGAGATAAAATGCGAGGCTTGCCGAGCATTTTATCTCTTTTTCGCAACGAGTTTAATAAATTCAATAATACAAGAGCACGAATGTTAGATTCTATTTATCATATGACATTAAGATTACTTTGAAATCTCATTTCTGACGTAAAAACGTTATAATTATGTCATTATGTACACAACGTTGTTATGGACGTCATAACGTTTCCCGAAAATCGATAAACCACTAGTGGTTTACAGATTTTATTGCATGGCGTTATTTCACTCCCAGAAGCGACGTCATATGATAAAAATATATATTACAATTTTGGTTTCTGAGCTGAATATCTGAGCATACTATGAGTATTTTCAAACAGAGATGTCAGAAAACGGGACCATTTAAATGTAAATGATAAAAAGCTGGGTCAGTCATATACTTTTTCTTAGAAAAAGGGGGCTTATCGTATACCTGGCAGCGCTGAAAAGGGGGCTATTCGGCACGCACATCCGTACTATGTCATATATAGGTAGTAACCCCCACCCCCCCCCCCCCCCCCAAGCTTGCTCATAAATGGTTCAAAAACAAATCTTCAATTAAACATTTATATGTAAGTCATAGTATTGTTTGTGCATATGTACGTAAAGGTAATCCACAAAGTAACCGAGTGGAGTACTGCACATACTTACGTTATCTCTGAGCGTAAAAGAGTAAATATTTTCTTACATATGTTTGGGGCACTCAAAAGCACCGCCTCACACGGTTCTTTTGAGTAACCACAATATAATATGGTTTGGTTGAGAAATAAGAAAATTATTTTTGGTACCCCAAAAGGTCTGACATGCCAGGGATGTATATGAAGTATACATCCGTGGACATACAGACCCGCAAACCATGCAAAAACTTCAACTTGTTTGTAGAAAATCAAGCACCTGTCACCTCTGTATCTCTATATTTGTGATTGGTAGAGATTGGAACTTCCCAGGGAGTTAGAAGCGTATAATTTTTTATCTAAAGGCAATGCAATGTATAAAACAAAAAGGAAATACAGGTACATGTAATATGAACATACATTTGGTATGACTTTAATGGAATTGTTATATACTGAAGGGCTTTAGAAACGCACCACCTGCTAAAATGCTAATTTATTGTCAAAATGTAATATTTCAATTATGTGAAAAATAAAATTGACAAGTCCCTTCATTTAGCTTGCATTCAATAAGAAAATCGAAACGCTGTGCCTTATGGTTGCCGTGACGTCGCGATTATTCTGAGACATCCCAAATTAAAAAAGTTACAGAGTACCAATAAATTCCATAATGAGCACAAAAAAGTTTTCGAACCGATGTTTGTTCTTGAAAGCACAAGGAAAGACAAAACCAAATCATGAAGTTTTAGGCCTCTGGTAGAGTTCATTTCGTCTAGGTGACGTCATTATTGTTTTTACGTAATTGGCTGTTTATATCCTAAGGATCAGGAATAATCAAAATGTTTTGGTGCAACAAGATACTCTGCAGCCCGTTGCGTAGAAGACAAAAATATCGCGACGTGCGCGAACGTCATCCGCCTGTTATGGCTGTCTGAAAAATTAAGACTGACGTTAGCAAAGAAACGATGCGACTGGGAGTGTAATTAAACGATTATTTCCGATTTTTTCCGAAACTTGTCTTGTTTTTCGGTTGGTTAAGACATCTGGCTATCAGCTCAAAGTGTTCGCATTTAAATTGAACTAATCTCACAGCTGTCAGACGACAATTGTTGAAAAACGCTAACGTCAGTGTTACGTCAGAATGAACCACATTAGCTTATCGAAACTGTGGCAAATCATGGTCCATTGTGTAAGCGGATAAAAAGTGATAAAGAAGACATCCCCAAATCAACCAAGTGGAAGAGACAGGGGATATTTAACTGGTGCGTTTCTTAAGTCCTTCAGTATACATTTTGTTGATTTCGCTTTTTGTTGACTTATGATATGTACTGCTCTGTTATCCACTGGTGCGATTTAACGTCCAGCTTTGCAGTTTAGGTTTGATACCAAAAAGAATTTTTGCAATTCTGGGGCCAATTTCATCAACGAGTTTAAGACGTGTTTTTGTCTTTAAAACATCGTACGAAGTTCGTACGTTAAAAATCGGGTTTCATCAAACTATTGAACTTTGCGAACTTCTTACTTTTTGTCGTATATTTAAGACAAATATTTAGGTGTCGCAGCTGACATCTTTGTCTTAAATATTACTAACTTAGAAAAATCGACAAAGGTTTAAATACATCGAAAGTACTACAATCAAGACCACCATTTACATACTATATGGTTTAAAAAAATGAGAAAATAATACTCCTTTCCTTGGTGCTAATAAGTTATTTATTTGTCCAAGTAACCTCTCCCACCCCTTCCCCTACCACGCTGTATATAATGTCACCAAGAGATTCGCCTATGGCCACCATGCCGTCAGTAGCTGAATTTATGCATAACCATTACGTCTAAGGGAATGGGTTCTGTAGTAAAATCAACAGGATATTTTTGTATTTTTTTACATGTCACCATTGCTTAAACATTCAAATGTACAGGTAATTCATCGTCCATTTGCATGACTGCCGGGGACGACAATGATGAGGGGGCTTTCGTCAAACAACCGTACGTTCTACATTCGATAAAATTTCAAAACGTATGTCTTTGTATGAGTATGTATATGTGGGAGGTGTTCACAAGAGCTTTCAGTAGAACTTTACATTCTCAATGAAGGGACAAACATCCGGGGTAGCACAATCTCAGTTCCAACCGTATTACAAGTTGCATTCTAGATTTTTACATTTTCGAAAATTTCGACTTGTTATCTCAAGCACCCATGGTGTGATGTTTACCTCATTTAACATAAGTCTTGCCTCTATTTTGTTGGACGTTGGCAAACAGTGCAGACCCAGATCAGACGCCACATAACCACGGTGGCATCAGATCAGGTTATGAGCTCGTCCAAAAGATTAAAATGAGGAAACTCCACTCGACATGTATGGGTTAACATAAAGTGTGAAAACGAGTAATTTTCGGGATGCAGTTTCATGAAACCTTACATGTACCATTTTTGTTATGAATACAATAGGATATATCTCTTTTATGTTCAAACGATAATAGTATGTCCCTCTTAGGGATATGTAATTGAGCATTACACCAATGTGAAGAAAACCGAGACACCAAGACTCAGGACCAAATTTTGAGAGCATACAAAATTTGTCGGCAGTATTGTATCCGCTGCTTAGGACTTGATCGTGATGCTATCATTAATTCTCTGAATTGTGTTTGTTAGATGGATGTTGAGGATATCAGGCAGCATAAAAAATAATGAGTTTGAATTATTATTTTTCATTCAGACATGTTAGAAAAAAAGCTTCAGTTTCTAGTTCCTCTCAGTATATTTTGTGGTTTTAGGTAATCTTACTGATTTGTGCCTTACTTGGACATGGTTTCTTATAATTGCGGGAAACCCATCATCTAAGTGTCAAAGAGTTTGGCTCTAGATCAGACCGACGTTTGACACAAGTATATGCATGGGGTATGCTGTCGCCTGCTCGTCTTCTCAGGCGCGGGTCCAGGAAATTTTGTCCGGAAAACTTTAAGCTTGCAAGGTTCTGGGAGGGGGATCCAGCATTTCCAGGTGATCCACTTGCTAATTTCTATGGAAACCTATACAACTTGTGATTTTCAAGGGGATGGTGGTCCGAACCCCCTGCCTTCATTCTAATCTACACATGCTTCTTCTTAAAAGCTTTCTTCACATACCTACGTAGTTTTTACTCTGTGTTAAACCACTTTACACGGCTATATACAGTCCGCACGTGACCAATCACATGATATTTGGAGACTGGAGTTAGGCAAAAGTTAAAAATACGACGTTTTTAGTGAGACGCATATTTTTGTTCTTACGAACAATTTAAGATGTTTTGATGAAACTGACGTACGCACTTCTCAGAAAACAACGTACGCACAATTTAAGATATATCGTACGAACTTTATTGATGAAATTGGCCCCAGATGTATAAAGCACAGGTTACACATTCTAAATTCTATCGCCGCGTCACACTTCCTATCTCTAAAGCTTGTTTCAATGACATTATCACACAATGCAGGACCTGGTGAGATCGCGTTATGTCATCTAATTCATTTATTAATGGTCATGGTGTAGCCAATGAAGTGAATGTTAAATCGCATGTATCATAAATAAGCACGAGCTCAACAGGAAATAGTAATGCATTGGAAAAGAGATTCCATTTCCGCTTGACAGAAGACCCATAAATCCCTGCTCCTCTTCCTCTGACGCAAACCCAGACATAAAGAGGTCCGTGTCATCTTCATACGGCACATCTCCGTAATCAAACTCTCCTCCGTAGCTTGGGCCGTCTCCGTAACTTGAGCCTTCTCCGAGACTATTGCTATCTCCGTTACTTACTCCGTTGCTTTGGCTATTTATAGATTGTACGTTGCTATGGCTTTTTATAGACTGTTTGAAAATAGGCTTCTTGGAACAAGTAGCTATATCATCTGTCATGTCCATACATCTGTTGCACTGGGAATTCCAAAAGGTTCCCTTTTTGTTGGACCGACAATCGCAGCTGATATTGAACCTGTAAAAATAAATGGCTTTGGTACTTATTGAATATATATGTATATTGTCATTTTCTTAGCGTGCACGTAGAGCTTTTTAATAGTACCCAATGGGTCAGAAGTCTCACTTTGGCACGCGCAGATCCAGACAGTTTGTCAGAGATTCTGACGAGTTTTTTTTTTTTTTTCTTTTTTTTTTTTTTTTTTTAATTTATTTGGTGTTGGGAGGAGAGAGGAACAAAATAATAGTATAATGCTAAGAAATGGCCATTATCGGTCGACCAGATTTTGTAAATTTTCATAAAGTGTGTAATGCGAGCAGCGAAGGCTTTGAAAGGCTCACGTGAGCCTTGGCTATTCGCAGATGCGATAAGTACCACATTCTTATGTACTGGCTAAATCATAAATACGACGTCACACACATTACGATCTCCCTCGGTGCTTTTGTTAGGACTATTTTCTCATGATAGGTAGTTTGACCAGAAATAACATACGTATGTCCAAGCCAATGCCAAGGTATCACACAACATATGCGAAAAGGGAATATACAGACCTATGCAAGGGCATTTCTTAAACTAACAAGGGTGCGTATAGAGAGGGGACAGTGATAATCACAAATCTCAAAACTTTATCTCAAAACTTATACCCCGGCGTCAAACTAAATTTTGAGTCAGTCAAAACAAAATATAAAGTACATCATAGGAAATTAGAAGTCCTATTTAGTCAGACACGATACCAAAGCAAAATGCAGCAGACTAAGCGGGTAAATTAGTACACTTTGAGGCTTACACAGAAAAGGGCTCCATACAAACCAACCAAAAGATGAGCCTGACATAGCAAAGCCAGGCGTATGACAAACACAGATATCTTCACGGATCGTGAGGCTTCCTGCTAAGTATGTATCCCAAGGATCAGACCAAATTGGACTCTTGGGCCATCAAGCAAACATCATATGTTGAACAGAGGACCTTTTAACAATCAAAGGCACTTAACTTGACCACAATAGCAACACGCTAAGTAACATAATAGCATCTTCGATGCGATGACCATATTAGAGAGAGAAACAGGGTTACTGCTGGCTATTTCATATATCCGCAGCTCTTCGTCCCTCAGAACGAAATTATATTCTGAGCTGACGAGAGCTATTATTTTTCATTACAGGTAGGACCTTAAATTATAATTTATTTATAAGACTTCAGACTCCATGATATATGTGAACTTACATTGCAGTTTTCTGTTTATGAGTTATTCTTCGACTAGCATTAGTATTCTGCCTGATGAGGTGATTCTAATGAGTAAAGAGTAATGCCACTCTAAGCAACCTCATATTTCCAGAACTCAGACCAGGGTATAGACCCACATGGTTAGAATTTAATATGTAGACATTTTGGCTTGTCTGTAGATTATATTGCAAATGGTTTTGCTCTAATTGTTTTTCTAAATAACTTGAACATATTTAAATACCCGTATTTACCACATCATGTGAATACGACATATACGAACCAAAAGGGCCCTGGCTCAGACTGCATATACCTGTGTTCTGTGTAGAGCTCTTATTGTTCGCCAATATAGGAAACATGGCTGTTAATGGTTTAAACGAAGCAGACACTGATCAGTCAGCGCATTATCGCAGTCTGGTTTAGTTTCTATTAATAGGCGGTGGAATCGGTTGATAATTAAATATAATCAACATGCCAATCTATGTTTTCTCTTGGCGTGGTTCATATGTTTGTTTCTTAGATGTCAAAATATACATGCTTGTTTAGAATAAGGTAGAGAACGAAATTATATTCTGAGCTGACGAGAGCTATTATTTTTCATTACAGAGTTAACTTCCCCAACCAACTCTTACCACGGGCTTTATATTAACTATAGGGCCCGTGCGTTACATCGGCGAAGATCCCGGTTAGATATTCAGAGACGGGCACACTCAAACAAAATGTCCGTCCTCACGTCAGGAAAAGTACAAGTCCCTACATGACAAAGTCATGGAAAATATTTATCCCTGACAAGTGGTGGAGATCCGATTTTCGCAAGCCTTCTCAGGTTGCGACGCCGATGACAAGACCGCAAACCATCCATCCATCGACCCCACCACCACCCAAACAGCTCCAGCATTGACTACACACTCATAGCCCAAGATTCGATGACGAGCAGTTCGGACCAACGAAACTAATAATCATCAATTGACAACTCCCTTTATTTCGACCGCTACACAGCAAACTTAGGTTACAGCCCCTGGGTTTCGAACACCAGACAGAGACGTCAGTGTTTCACTGGAAATACAGAGCAGTGTTACAACAGTTAATGAGAATACCGTGTTTGTTAACATAAGTGCAAGGATTAGCGGCCAAGAGCCTGTTCTAACAATACTGACACATACTTCTAGTGGTTTTAGACAAGTTCCAGTAACGAGACACCTAGCCCAGTCAAGATGAGACAACGATCCTTCAGGTAGAAGTAAGAAAAATGAACGTTTCCTTAATGCTAGATACATTTTGTTGTATGTTACGGTAATGCGAAATTATGACTTATGCAATCTGCTTGTAATGATCTAGTTGACACATCAAAAGCGATAGTTTCTTTTGATTTGCATGGTCACTCAAAATTTGGTACAACTTAGTACCTAAAGAAATTAGTAAAGATTTGAATAAAATAAAAAAAAATATATTATTGAACGGTTTACGGTAGATAGAAGTCTAATAGATTTTTATTTCCATCAAACCACCGAGGGTACTAGAATTTCGTAGCGCATTGCATAAGTCAGCTGTTCTAGATGACAAAATTGTTGAGAATCTCTAGCTAGCTATAGGCATAATAGGTTTAAACTTAACATCCATAAAATTGTAGTTAAATTGTAAAAAATCAAATCATTTTCAGACCCACGTTATGTAGCATCAATTTTCCTAAAAATCGGTACCCGCACGGGGAATACTGCAATCACTACAAGAAGCTACTGTTTCAGCAGTACAAATACTAAGGGTCCAAATTAATTCAATCCAAAGGCCCTGGCAACAAATAATAAATGCAGAACTCTTTGATAAACGCACTAATCAAATTGATTCAAATACGTTTGTGGTGAACTGGTAACCCAAACTTTACCAATTTGAAATCACTATTCATAGAAATATTCATGACTATTCCATCTTCTTGGGACCCAGGACCAATCATTATACCACTTTATATGGGCTATATACTAACAATAGACTCATGGCGAGATGATGTCATATATGCTACCCCAGCAATTCTATAAATAGACCCGTTATATCGGCTTAATTCTGCTTTGACTGGAAAACCCATTAACTTTAATTTAATCATTGGAATCTAACATTTCTGTCAATTTTCCTGCGGACCAAAAACTAAAACTTGCAAGACAGTTCATAATCAAGTTATTTCGCCTGATATAATCAGAGTATTTACCTATTGGTTAGCTGTTTATGAACTGCAAGCTGATACGTAAGAACTAATGGCAAATTAATTGGTTGTTAATGGGTTATCCAGAGAGCTAGATAAGCCATATAAATAGCTGAATCTGAACTTGGATTACTAATTATAGGTCATATTTAGATGCAGCAGAGAGAATAATAAGTTTCGATAGTTTCGACCATAACTCGTAGTGTGAATATTTAGCACACTATTTTCGACTAATTGGTGTGAAGTAACATGGTGCATCTCACGCTTTTTCAGGTATTTGGATTTATAAATTTAAAACGATATGCAACGATATGGTTTTATCAGGCCTTAAGGGTAACTTAATTTCGCACGCCCAGAGATGGGGAAATCCGAATATGGCTTATACCAGGTTTGGATGATCCCATTTTATCTCGCATAGGGGCGTCACAAAGACATAGGCACAAACACAGCTCATTGCGACACAAATGGCGGTAAATGGACGTAAATACGCCACTTGTTTCGTAGATTAACAGTCAGAGGTGCGATTCTCTAAATATCCAATCGACTAGACAATAATTTCAGTCTTAGCTGCATGTTTTTATACTTTTTAACAAATATGTGAGGACATAACATTACAGATCTTTGTATCTCAGATAACGATTGAATATTTCGATATGATGTCTCCAGCTAAATAACAAAAGTTGGTATAGGCTATGTCCGAAAATAGATCTAATTAATAACAATCAAATTTCCGTACAAATCAAGCAGACATTAAGAAATGATAGCAGTGTTATATGATGAAAGATAGGTACCATCTTTCATGATAGAGCACAATCAAACTCGCAATCACGAACTCCGCCATACTTGTTTGGAATTGTATGAAAGAGAGTTTTAATTGATTTAAAGTTTAAGTCAAAAACTTTGGTTAATTAAGATAGGAGACGTCCTAATTTTTTTTCTTTATATTTCCAATAGATATGGCTTTTGATGCTCTTGCTCCAAGCACTCAATATTCAAACGAACCATCTCATCTTGGTTGCTCGTGTTTCAGTACAAAATAACGCCACTACTGCTAATTGGTAAACCTGGATAGGTGGGTTTACATCATTCGTCAGACAAGTTAGCCCAGTCCGGACTGGACTGGTCTATCTCGTTTGGATTATGCCACATATTAAGTCTATGGCACAATGACGCTGTGGCATTATTGAGTGATGCAGCGGAACTACAGGTGACAGTATATACAGCTCAGACGACACCTTACGGGGTCTGAGCTGGACAAATTTTAATACTGTAAGAAAGCCTGTTTAAAATAAAATGGACACAGGCACATTATACGTGTGTAAATCGTTCAAAACTTAACCTATCCAGATTTATAAGAATAGATAGCAAAGAGTTCATGCAATGGAAATGTTACATTCATATGTAAATTATATGTGTTAATCTAGCTTAAATTCGTTTCGTTAATATTAAAGTTTATAACTCTGCATAAACGTAATCACTTGTGAGTATCATGCAGAATGGTCTCACCGAGATAATTCTAATTGACAATCACACGCTAGTTCAGGTGCAGAATGTAGAAGAATACTCGCTTGAATTACAATTGATTTAGTCCAGATAGTGCAAAATATCTAAATCGGTCATACTCATCATAACTGTCTCATTGAGACAATTCTAATATGCTCGCACACAATTATACTTGTGTGTAATGTAACCTTTGAATACTCACTAGAACCACAACTGATGAGGTTGCAAAAGGTATATGTAAACCAGTGTCCAAAAGTACTAATAATACTTAATTTGTATGTAGTATATGGACTCTGATACAAAAATAACAGCTTAATATGACAAAGATTCAGATAAATGTGCACTTATCGTAGAACTTCATCAATTTCATTGAATTTTCTAATGCACAAATTGGGGAACAGAGCAGACTCTTATAAAACCCAATAGGCTTAGCAGCATATATTGAATATTCCATCAAACGGGCATAAGTGTAATATCTATGTTTGAAAATGTTTTATAAATTATGAGCGCAACAATGACATGTCATAACCAAGCAACATTTCGTTAAATAAGTGAAATTTAAACTTTCAAAAGTCAAGACTTCACTTTAAATGAAAGAAAGCAGATGCGTTTTAATATTAAAACAGATTATTTTAAATTTAATAAATAAATTAGATTTAAAAAAAGTATTAGTAAAGATAAATAAATATATAAATGAGCATGCGACGCTCGACAACCACTCTTGCCAGTATTAGTATATATAAATAACTACTTATGAGCGAAAATGAACAGCATAAGATCATTAGTTACAACGACCCAGATAGGAAAACACCGGTTTAATTTCCTGATCTGTTCGGCTTAAAAACATAGGGGAGAACTTAGGCTAAATATAAAACGACTTCGACAAAAGCAAAGTACGCCTTTTCTTATACAATACAAACGATATTTCATTACATTTATTCTTGATCATGTAGCTACATACTAATTCAAATATAAAATATACAATTCATACATCACACGGTTTTCTTTGATTTTAAGATAAGCAAAAGGTCTCGCATACAAAAATTACTTGTACTTGCAACCATGCTTAACATAAACAAATTAGACATCGACATTCCAACTACTGGATGCAGTTCGAAGCTAATTTATAGAAACAATCAAAGTTCCGTAGAAATCAAACAAATATTAAACAAAATAACAAATACAATGAAAGATGATGTACACATCTTTCATAATAGGACGCATGCAAACTCGCAACCGCACAGCTTGTTGAACTTATTCAAAATCATTTCAAAATTTAAATTTTAATTAGTTTAAAGTTTAATTAATTCTGAATTAACTTTATTCAATTAAAATTGAGCGCTCTATTTTTTTTCTTTAATGTTTTATAAGTATAGCGATGCAATTTCTGAGTTTGTCCCTCCTACAAACAACATTCAATTCAACTTCAACAGTACAGCTCAACTGCGTGTATTTTCCAAAGACTTGGGACCCATTGAGTTTATGTTGATGTTTGGTAACACTTCAATCTAAGAATAGAGTTACCCATGCTTCCACACTACAACTCACCAAGTAGAAGTTGTCATGGAACAGGTTATATAAATATCTATATAAACGCCCGACGACGGCATACACTTATAAATAAGCCCAATTATACAACGACTTCTATACAGTTCTCCCATGGGACATCATACGTAATAATAAAATACCCTATTTACTTACTGGATTGACCACCAATTTACTTGGGGTCTGTACTAATAACCAGTGACAATAAATAGGAATTGAAATAAATGTTCTTAGGAAAGCTTCGTCAACAAAAGTTTGAGTAATGACACAAAATAAAAAAAAATGATGTCGTACATCAAACCAGTTGACAAATGCATAACCAATATAGTAAATGGTCTTTAACTAGACACATAGCAAACTAACAAACAAAAATACCAAGGAACTCGAGGGCAAACTTACTCGTGATAACACAAAAAACAACAACAACACTGGCAAGAGATATATCATGCTCAGCTCTATATAACAACGCGTAGGTACACTATGCCAAATTTATCTTTACACTAAGCCATAAAATATGAGGTCAATCGTATTACATATAAGAAGTCATAAAAAAACTTGCTTCATTATTTAAATGAAAGAGAGCAAATTTAAGCTAGAAAATACCATATAAGAAATTATGAATGTGCACGTATATGATAATTGTGTCTGGAGCAAACTATTTATGCTCAGCGATTGTTATTAGATTCATATTTTAGATACTGGATATCAAGGTATAGAGATGAGTTTTCACATAGTGTTTCCTCGTTTCATATATTTGTATTTTAAAATGTCAGAAATTCGAAATGTTTACAAGTACTGTGAATGCTCGTTTAAAGTAAACATTTTGATGAAGATGTAATGTACTTGGAGCTTTGATGCATAAGGGACACATCATTGAATTTGAAAAGCTATGGGTGGTCATAGACATGGGACAAGTGCCACACTGAGACCCTATGATTTTTTTTAATTCACGAAGCTAACATCACGTCAGAGGATCACATTCTCACGTGCCTATAAAAAAGATAGAAAAAGCCAAAAAATAAAATAAAAATGAAAGCAGCCTGACTGTGTCAGAGCCAACTTAGGATGTGTATAATTTTGTATTTGTAATTCAAACATGTACAGACTTATTTTCAAAAAAAAAACTTTTTTATTAATGATTTATAAATATTTGATTTACAAGTTTTCGCAACATTAAAACTCAAAGGATGCAACCATCGGAGACTGACCCTAAGGAGCAGTCTGGTCTGGGTTTATACTATGTGGATAAGACACAAGGGTATTTATCTCTTCGTTTACTGTTAAATGGAAAATTTCCATAAAACCAATAGTACTTAGTAATACGGAATTATATTTATGCATAAGATATTTTATATATGAAGTTGTATTGTATGAAAAATTATTTGCTATACTGTACATCAAACAAATTCAGCGTGGAATGGTAAATACATAGATGTTAAATACACAGTATCTGCTTTTCTTACACCGTATTTGCTCTTATTACACTTAAGCAAAAAAAAGACAGAATATCAATTATCATTTTCAAATGAAATTCCAATTTTCAAATTTCAAACTTCATCGATTAGATTTCCACGTTTTAACGTAACTCACAGCTTTATACAGTAGATCTATCCAGATGAATTTTGACGTTCGGTTAACCTGAGATGCATCCGCATATTGGTGCCAGAGCATTTTACAGTTATACGTAAATGAATTTATTGTATTGAATATATCGGTGGAGACTGTACATGAATAACAATCACCACTAATACCAATTCAAATTTAGTACTAAATGATATATATGCTCTGGATTAATAGAGAATGGGAGGATTCGTCACTCCCTGTCACAGAGTACCTATACATATTGTAAATAGTGTGGATTGTAGTGCTTGATATTTGGTTATCTGCTTTCCTATGTATGGTAACAGTTGTCTTAAGGTTAAATTATTACTGTCTGGTCAAAGAAACATGATTATAGGACTATACTAGTTTTCATGGAAGTAGATAAATAAAAGAAAATGTTTTACTTCAGGTAAAGGCAGTAATCGATATAAACCTGTATAAAGTACCTATTACCTAGATTAGTTAGTATTTTTGTTTAATATTCTCATCTATCTTTGACCTGGCAATAAATGAGTGTAATGTTTTCTAATGTTAAACTATAGTTTGTATTTTTGCCATAGCTTGTATTATTATCACTTAAATGGCAATGTCATTTTCTTATTTTAACCGTTATTTAAAAATGTATCAATGTTCTATTATATAGTACTATTGTCAATTGTCATTTTGGAAACCATTTGTCTTCGGTTTTAATAATTTCTATGTAGCATAGTAACGCAATTATTTTAAATGTTGATGAAAATGCTACGAAAATATGAATCAACCATGTTTAATTCTATGCAATACTGAACGGGTCAATTGGAGAAAAAATGGACTGGGTATACCAGTTAGAACCACACTAAAATTGTGATTCTAAAGGGTACCCACAATCCATTCACTGACAAAAAACTTTCAAATAACAAACAGACCGAATTAAGGTGAAAATAAAAGGACTGGGTATGTCAGTTGGAACCGTATCAATGATGCGATTCTGGAGGATATACACTATCCATGTAATGTTAATAGATACTCCATATAAACATCCATACTATGTTTTACAAAAATTGTTTATATACAGCGATCAAGTCAGAACATAGAAGCTAGTTACTTAAGAGGATTGTGGAAATTTTCAAAAATTGCTTAACGACGTGTTCACCTTATAGTTATCACATTCAAATTCGTATTCAATATTTTATGTGTATACGTTTATTAACAAAATGTTAACTATACTTGTTGTTTCAGTCACGATTTTGAACACATATTGAACTTACAGCGAATTTCAAATTTAAAAATGGTTCCACAATAACTATGTTAATAATGCAACCTTTATTGAGTGATTTATTTTAAACATAAACTATAGATTTCTAAAATAGTGACTCGATGATTTTATTAACGATAATATATGCTCAGTGTGCACAAAATTACAGGGTTCAATTAAAATATTTACTATACCGTGACTGATTCATATGGCATTTAATATTTAAATTTGTTTACTGTGTTTATTACATATTTGTATATAAATGGGCAAATAGATATTATTTGTACCATTCCTGGATTGAAAAGCTTCTACCAAATCAAAAACAACAAGTTTGAGATACAGACCAGGTATTTTGTTCACTGTCTCTCGATTGATCAGAATACATGGCCATCCTAATCTTGATACTCAAAACAAAAAAATAAATTATATTACAATTAAAAATTCAGTCCAGCACAAATACAACTACAGAATAGGTATTTATGTCATTGAAAAGCTAAAATGTCTAATCTTATGTTTTCATAAAAAAAGTTTGATATATTTTGCCAACAAGGTAAGCAGGCTTATGGTCAAACAGGATGCTTAGAGGCTGCAACAAATTTTAACATACACGCCATTTATGATTTTTGAAGTAATTAAAAATTCGGGGGCGAATTTCCAGGGGAGACGGGTCTCCTTTGTTAGGACTATTTTCTCATGATAGGTAGTTTGACCAGAAATAACATACGTATGTCCAAGCCAATGCCAAGGTATCACACAACATATGCGAAAAGGGAATATACAGACCTATGCAAGGGCATTTCTTAAACTAACAAGGGTGCGTATAGAGAGGGGACAGTGATAATCACAAATCTCAAAACTTTATCTCAAAACTTATACCCCGGCGTCAAACTAAATTTTGAGTCAGTCAAAACAAAATATAAAGTACATCATAGGAAATTAGAAGTCCTATTTAGTCAGACACGATACCAAAGCAAAATGCAGCAGACTAAGCGGGTAAATTAGTACACTTTGAGGCTTACACAGAAAAGGGCTCCATACAAACCAACCAAAAGATGAGCCTGACATAGCAAAGCCAGGCGTATGACAAACACAGATATCTTCACGGATCGTGAGGCTTCCTGCTAAGTATGTATCCCAAGGATCAGACCAAATTGGACTCTTGGGCCATCAAGCAAACATCATATGTTGAACAGAGGACCTTTTAACAATCAAAGGCACTTAACTTGACCACAATAGCAACACGCTAAGTAACATAATAGCATCTTCGATGCGATGACCATATTAGAGAGAGAAACAGGGTTACTGCTGGCTATTTCATATATCCGCAGCTCTTCGTCCCTCAGAACGAAATTATATTCTGAGCTGACGAGAGCTATTATTTTTCATTACAGGTAGGACCTTAAATTATAATTTATTTATAAGACTTCAGACTCCATGATATATGTGAACTTACATTGCAGTTTTCTGTTTATGAGTTATTCTTCGACTAGCATTAGTATTCTGCCTGATGAGGTGATTCTAATGAGTAAAGAGTAATGCCACTCTAAGCAACCTCATATTTCCAGAACTCAGACCAGGGTATAGACCCACATGGTTAGAATTTAATATGTAGACATTTTGGCTTGTCTGTAGATTATATTGCAAATGGTTTTGCTCTAATTGTTTTTCTAAATAACTTGAACATATTTAAATACCCGTATTTACCACATCATGTGAATACGACATATACGAACCAAAAGGGCCCTGGCTCAGACTGCATATACCTGTGTTCTGTGTAGAGCTCTTATTGTTCGCCAATATAGGAAACATGGCTGTTAATGGTTTAAACGAAGCAGACACTGATCAGTCAGCGCATTATCGCAGTCTGGTTTAGTTTCTATTAATAGGCGGTGGAATCGGTTGATAATTAAATATAATCAACATGCCAATCTATGTTTTCTCTTGGCGTGGTTCATATGTTTGTTTCTTAGATGTCAAAATATACATGCTTGTTTAGAATAAGGTAGAGAACGAAATTATATTCTGAGCTGACGAGAGCTATTATTTTTCATTACAGAGTTAACTTCCCCAACCAACTCTTACCACGGGCTCTATATTAACTATAGGGCCCGTGCGTTACATCGGCGAAGATCCCGGTTAGATATTCAGTGACGGGCACACTCAAACAAAATGTCCGTCCTCACGTCAGGAAAAGTACAAGTCCCTACATGACAAAGTCATGGAAAATATTTATCCCTGACACTTTGATACATCAGATAAGCCTAAATTGAGAAAACTTTAGCTGTTCGCGTCGCTTTAGGTGCTATGTTGTGCAGTGAAAATCAGAGCAATAAAATAATAAAATAATAAATAAATAATAAAATAAAAAGTATATGTATCATAATTAAATAAATTGTAAAATTCAGACAAAATAAATGTATTGTAAGAATACATGAAGAAACAGGCACGGACCTGAGTCTATACTTATCGCATTTCGGAAATTTGGCGGGCAGAACACAATGGTAGTAAAGATGACATCTAATCAAATTAGCCCCTATAAGTCTCTTAACAGATCACTTGATCAAATAGCCATCTGCGATTTTATTACCAAAACGCCGATTTAAACGCCGAAATAATCAGCAGACAAAGATGGTCCGAGGTCTCATGGCGTAGTGTTACGAAACAAATACTTACCCGATAATTAAATCCGATAACCCTAATACCGTTGTGATGTAAGTTTACATCGCTTATACGAATACCAATATTAATCAGTAAAACAGAAAAAACGCAAAACAGGAAATCAAATGCTGTAGCTTAAAAAGTTAGATTTCACATCTAAAAGTTTCATTTTAGAACTCTAGAGAATACGGGCGTTATTTTGATACCAATCTCGTTGGTAGAAGTTTAAAAATGATTTGAAAAGTGATTTTGATCGTTGAAAATTATAAATTGAGAGGCTCGAGCAAAACTGATGTAAAGTAGATAAATGGAAGTCCAAGTGGCTTATTTTATTCAGCAAATCGCTCCTAAATTCGCTGTCTGCAACAAATTAAAATACAAAATGATGCATACCACATTATACAACAACAATACATATCACACAACAACAACAGCAAAACAACAACGAATTCAATACTTTTAATACGTGTGTGCATTTATCACGATGACAACAGTCTCAGCTATAACGTCATGATGATTAGGACAAAATGGCTGCTATGCATTAACAACATCTACAGCAACAACAACAACAACTACCACTACTACTACTACTACTACTACAGCAATCACAACAACAACAACTACAAAACACCGCTACTACTGAGGTTGCATCCGTATACTATAACTGACCTTAATAGGACAATAATGACGGACTTCTTCATCGTCCAACAGCAACTACAACAACAACAACTACAACAACAACGACAGCAGTTAACAACAACAAAACGACGTTACCGCAGTTACTGCAGCCTCTTTTATGGTTGTATTGACAGACAATGGTAGCGAAGTCAGGGTGACAAAACTGACTGCCACAACAAAGCAATATCAAAACAACAACAACAACCACAACAACCAACCGTTAATGCTTACGAGATAGGATAATAATAATGGGGATAGCACAATGGAAAATATTATGTATTGTCTTCTGCTCTGTAAGGGAATTGGGACATTAGCATTATTATTAAAGAACAAGTGAAAAATGAAAAGGGTTGCTTCAAAAATGTATTAATTTGGGAAAAAAAGGCATTGTTTAATAAAAACTTAGTGTAGAGATAAATTAAAGTCTAAAGATTTAGGAATCGAGCATGCGCGATATTAGGAACCGAGCATGCGCGAGATTTAGTGGCCACACCCACTTAGGTTGTTAATCAGGAACACTATCCACCTGGTTGGCTGGTAATCCAATGCCTTCTATTAGCTAAGAGGTCACGTGAGCGAACTTACGACGGGTCCGATCCTAGGGTGGTCAAGACACATTGCTTTTGACTATTGAAAGAAGAACATCAAACAAATAAACCCTGGATAAGGACATCGTCTCTTTATTTCTTATATTTAGGTAAGTGGCGTTTATATATTTCTATAACTTCGCAACTTCGAGTTTCAAGTCTTTAAGTCTTAAGAGAATTCTTTAAGTATCTAAAATCAATAATCAGTTAAGTCAGAAAACGAATCTCACGTATTAAAAGAAATAGAGTATTGTAAGGTATTAAATAAAAGAATAAAACACCAGATAAATCGTAGAATAACTTCATTTAAGTTGGAAAATATTTATGATTGACGCAGTGCGGTGAACGTATATACTGATTCAGTTAAGAGTGGTTAAATCTGTCAGATAATTTGTAGGTTCTGTTTAATTTTTGTCCGTCAGTGATGAAAGATTTGGACAGAACTTGCAGAGAAATAAAGTTCTAAACTTAGCAGCTTTTTGGTTCCAAAACGCCAGAAAGGTCGAAGTATTTATGTATCAGTATTTTCTTTATGTAAAAGATAAAACTGGTATATACGGTCACCTCTGTCATGCACACACCTCCGAAAATGAATATAGGGTTAAGCAAACACCTCCTCCACTCACATGTACATGCTTAGCTACCTAGCGGTACTGAATCCAAATTGGCAGACGACTTCGTTAATGAAGCTTGTTCATACTAGGAACATAATAAACAAATAAAACACGCGTAAGTGTGCGACTTCAGAAAGTACCATGGAGTCCCACAGTTAGCGTTCAAATTAGTTGATTTGGTAAGGCTTGATAGTCAAAGTCAAGGTAATTTTATTTACAAACGTGGATGCCAATTTGGATGAAACTAGTATAATCGCTAGAGTTTCGTAAGTTTCGAACATTATGTCATTTTTGTAGTGTAAATAATTTAACACAGGGTGTTCGTTTGAAGAGTACGAGGTAACCTGGTACCTCGAGTTCATACAGGTATGAGAGGGATAATTTCAATTTAGGTATTTAAACTTGATGTCCAACGACATCATTTATCAGGCCTTTAATGCCAGCTTAGTTTCGTCACGTCCGAAGTGCGGGACTTCCGAAGATGGGTTGTACCAGCTTCGGAAGAGTCCAACTTATCTATCATGTACAAGGGCTAGCAGCCATTTAAACACATGCACATATTCAACGGCATCGTTGTATTAGGCCTGGAGGGTCGACAAAATTTCGGCACGCCCAGAGGTCGGGACTTCCGGATATGGATAGTACCAGGTTCGGAAAGTCCTAACTTGTCTCGTAGAGGGGTGACAACACAAAACGGACAACGCATGTAACGTCCTAAGTTTGACCCTCCGCTGTACAATAGTATTACTTTAAGCTTTTGCTGCTAGACTAATAAACACTCGCGGAGCGCTGTGGGTCAGTCGGTAGAGTTTCAGACTAGGGATCGAAGGGTTGCTAGTTCGAGCCTCACCGCCGGAGGAGTCACTGCGTTGTGTTTTGAGCAAGACACTTTTATCCGTTGCCTAGTACTGGTTCAACCCAGGAACACTCGTCCCGACATGACTGAAAAATGGTCGGCTGGGTCAAAAAGAATCATAAGAAAGAAATATGATAAACACACTTCTCTCTCTCATACCGAATGTAAACTATTTAACTAAGAGCAGTAACTAGGGAATACTTTAATATAGCTGTAACTGCAGTTGCGGATAAAACAGTAACTGCAGTCCGTCGATTGTCAAACTTTTGAAATGGTATTCAGTACATGGTACGTAGTGAATTCTGTTCGTCCGTACGTGCGCTGCTACAGAGCACTAACTTGGGCGTATCTACCGTCAGTGACTACGGATTCACCCTAAAGGTGTATGCAGTTAGTGGACGTCTAGTCGATGAATATCACTGCAGTAACGTTACACATGCAAGCATATATGAGCAGTTTCGTATAAATTATGTATTTTAAATATTCTACTCTTGTTTGACGACAAAACACAATCAATATACAGTTTGGAAATATATTGTAAATCAGTTTTAAAAGTAGAATTATGGGCAGCGAAATTATAACATGTATACTTATACCAGGAGCCTGCGCGCTGTTTCTGCTGTAAGGCGTCGTATACTCACGTGCTGTTGGGGTCCGCAGGCCAAAACAGACACGTGTGCGTCCGACTCCGTCGGCAGACTCAGGTGCAGATCTGGTTTTACAAGGTTTAGTCTACCAGTGCGAACAAAGAGACTACATGGGGAACGACACACCTTATGTTATCTCTAGGAAATGTTTCGTGCGACCACACGTGCTGCGGACCGCATAGTACGTGTGTACGTCCGATTCGGTAGACTGTAACGGTATATCTGCAACTGTATTTCGAGACAATGTATTAATGTATTGTTACCTAGGATTAAAGGAATCAAAACAGTTGCAGATATAGACCACACATATAGATACATATTATACTTTATATGACACATTGCTTTTGACTATTGAAAGAAGAACATCAAACAAATAAACCCTGGATAAGGACATCGTCTCTTTATTTCTTATATTTAGGCTAACAAGAGTCCATGCCTTCGGGCATGAGACGTCCCCCACCATGGCGCATCTTCGTGGGTCCAGAAGATGGCGCAAAGATACCCAGATCCCCAGGAACCAGCTTCATACGGCACCACAGCTAAGCTGACATTTGGTGACATTTTGTAAACGTGATTAGCTAGTAAAGCTTGCACAAATTGTAATTAATCCGCCGCCTTTGCAGTTTATTATAAGGAATACATGTAATAAATGAATTTTATGTGTTCGCATTCATGCCTCGTATGTCTACTTATCACTGCACTGAGCATGCCATTGTGTTTCCTTTTGGGCTTTATAGCCTTTTGGACTTGTCTAATTAACCTGCTTTATCTTGCCTAAAATCCTGTCTAAAACACTTCTCTATAATGACAATTTGTAATTAGACCATGTGCGTATCCAGAGGGGTGGGGGCAGGGGATCCGGACTTCCCCTGGAAAATCACAAGTGGCTATATAAAGGTCCAGTCTTCAAATGTTCTGGTACTGACCCCCTCGAGAAGCAATTGGACAAGGTCCAATTGCTTCTCGAGGGAGGTCCGTCCGTACGGCCCTCTGTGAGATAATATTGAGCCGCGACACGTAATTTCCAACAATGTGGCATTTTGACAAGTGTAGACTCATACGAGCCTACGCAGCCTCTTTTTAAGTTTAGAGACCCAAAACGATGTTTGGTCAGTAGCTTAATATGCATAGAATATTCAAGCGACAAGCAAATGCTCTGATCAGACTGCGCGTATGCGCAGGCTGGTCTGAGCCTTTGCTGGTCGCAGATACCACACTGTTGGTAATCTCATGTCGCGGCTCATTATTATTATTATGTTGATGACTAAAAAAGCCCCCATGACAGATTTTCTGGATCCGAGCAGACCATGGTTCTTTTGAGCACCCCAAAACACATGTTTAAATCGATGGGTAAGAAAATAGTCAACTTCAGGGGCGGATTCAGGATTTCTTGAAAGGGGTTATTATAAAGGTGTGGGGGTTCGCTTTGCTTATTTATCTCATTTTTCTTAAATACCCCATTTGAATGAAATAATTTGGTCTCACTGAGACCAAATTATTTCATTTTCAAAGGATGTTTAAAAACGTGGGGGAGGGGGGGGGGGTGGGGGATGCCCCTCTGGAGCCGCCACTGAACTTTTACGCTCAAAAAGTTTGCCTCTGAATTATTTGCACAAATGACAACTATTCCAACAAAAGGATACATTTGGATCATTATTTTTTATTTTTATAAAATGCAGTTTTGACGGGAAACGCGGTTTGGGTTTGTTAACCACCTGCTTATAACTTGTAAAAACACATTTGCTCTTTTTAGAAGCCATGATTGAGCCACGACATGTGATTTCCAACTATGTGGCATTTTGACAAGTGCGCAGCCTCCTGTTACGCTTAGCAACTCCAAATGATATCCAGTTAGTAGCTTAAGACTCATAGAATATTAATACTACTAGGAAATGCTCTGATCAGACTGTGCATATGCGAAGGCTGATCTAAGGCTTTGTTGGTCACACATACCACATTGTTGGAAATCTCATGTCGCGGCTCATATATATTCACATTTTATAGCATAGTATTTAGTGTAAAATTGTAATTATTTTCATACCCATCAATTCAAACTTGTGTTTGGGTTCTCAAAAGAACCGTCTTGTTGAGTTTTGATTGAGAAATAAGAAAATAATTTTGATGCCTGGCCACGAGGTGATAAAACTTTTTCCATGCTCAACTCAGTTGAGCACGAAATTTATCATGTTCATAAATGTTAAAATGCCAACAACTGTTGGCATTTTAACATTTACTAGCATGATAAATACATCATATGAAAGCTTAAAAGCAGGAAACCCCTATCTTTTTCAGCGTTTCAGTTATTTATGAGCAGTAGAAATTTTATGCTCAGTTGAGTTGAGCACGAAAAAGTTTTATAACCTCGGGACCGGTCTTGACATCCATGTTTACATGTAGCAGAGTTGCGGTCGTCAGGTGAAAGATACATAGAATAGAATACATTTGTAGAACAGAATTGGATATTATAGCAAAAACCGAGAGAGTATGGTATACAGAAAGAAGTTGGATAACAAAAATGGATACAAACCTGTTCCCAATCAAGTCCAAGAAATTTGTGTTTGCATCTGGATCTCGCTTACATTTAGGATTTTTCAGCTTTCCACAAGGATTGTCATCTTGTCTCATGTCTTCAGCCGGGTTCAAGCCAAACAGCCTCTCATTCGGGTAACATGGGTCCGGGCAAAACCATAATTCTGAACACTGATACGGGTTTTTCTTCAAGTTTTCGTACGTAGCCCTATAATCCAACTGGCCGGATTTAAGTCTGGAATCAAGCCAATCGTCTCTCCGGAATTCGGACTGCTCTTCGGCTGCGGTGAAAAGAAACCCAAGGCAAGTGTAGTCCAGATCTATACCCTCACTGTATTTGTCAACACAGTCTTTTGGTTGCTGGGGTTTGTACATCAGTCTCCTGTCCTTTTTCATGGTATACCAGCAGAGGTAGTACATGGCAGTCTGTCTGAAAACAAAGGCCTCGTAGTCCGTCTTGAAAATGGTGGCTGGCGTCGACTGAAATATATAAGAGCCAGCGTGTGAGATTTTGGTACTCTAACCATTTGTATTCGAGAAAATCCTATAGGAGTAACCAGCCCGTTTGAAATCTTTATATACGCGGATCAAAAAAGGGGGGGGGGCAGTGGGACCGGACCTTTTGAAAATCACAAAAATATTGCGTTTTCAGCAATACTGGCACGGATCCCCTGGAAAATTACAAAAGCTACCAAGCCACCGGGCAATTGCATTAGAAGCATTTAAGATTTTAAACAATTTATCCCCAGTCTATTTAAATGATCTATTAACTTTTAAAAATCTTTCTTATTCTTTTAGGTATACACAGACTGTAGAAATCCCCCAGGTGAGAACAAGCATACGGCACTAGGTCTTTCCGCTCCACTGCTGCTAAGATGTGGAACAACCTCCCACAACATTTCAGAGACATTACAAGTTACAATGTTTTCAAAAACCAGGTTAATTCATGGAGCGGAGAGGCCTGTGTGTGTTCGTTTTGTTCAGACGTTTAAATTTTGCTTGTTATGCTTGTTTTATGCTTTATGCTTGTTTTATGCTTCATTTTTATTTATACTGTTTGTATTTCCGACTATATAAATAAATTTTGTATTGTATTGTATTGCCGGCATTCAATCTCGAAACTACCCTATCATCGGCCCACTAGCGAAACGCCATTTATATGGCGCTTCGCTGGTGGGCCGATAATGGTCCGCTTTGTTATATGGATTATGTCCTCCCTTCATCAGCTAAACAAAATGTCAGAGTTGGACCCCCTCTGACAAAACTTTCTGGATCCGCGCATGCTTTGTAAGCATACTGTATTTTAGTATAAAAATCTGCACAATTGAATTCGTATCATGAGGGTCTGGATGGGGTATAATGATTAGTGAATAATGGCTCTTTTTATAATGAATAGTGAATAATGAGCAAAAAAAATAATAAATAGTGAATATTGAGGGCCTAAAAAAATAATGAATAATCCTATTTTTTTAATGAATTGAAGAAACAATTTATGAATAGTGAATAATCAGATTTCTTTGCCACCTTTTTTTACTGTTAATGAATAATTGGTCTTATCTTAAAGAATAACCCAAAATTTTAAGGAGACGAATAATGGGCTAAATTTTAAATGAATAGTGAATACCAGACCCCCAACCCCCCATCCCCCCCTATCCAGACCCTCTATTATTTACACAAAGATTTAGAATATTTTGTAACAAATGTAAGCTCTATCATTCTCACCTTAGATGACGTCTTACACTGAGCCTTGAGTCTATCAAAAACTCCCATAACACATGCTGTAGCATTCGCTTCACACTGCTTCTTTAGAAGGGGGTCCATGTCCGAGACCTCTGGAGTCGGGAACTTCTTGAAGAGTTCAGCCCTCACCGTCTTCTCGCCCTTAAACCTCGGGTCCTTCGCGAAATATTTATGAGCTGCAATGTACGTCCCAACTTGAAATAGATGCTTTGCGTCGACATACTCAAAGACGTCGCCAAATATGCATTTCAGAAAGAAAAACTTGTCTGTTATTTTACCAGGTTTTGTGAATGGGTTGGTAAATGACGGTGGCTCTCCGTGTGGATTCTTCAATGTCTCGCCACAAAATGGTGGAATATCCTGGCATTTGACGACTCCAATTAATAATGTTAATACACTTATAATCATATATCTGAACAGTGTAAAAAGCATCCTCTTCCAGACCAATCTGTCCTGGCCGTCATTACTTTCAGCTGCAAAAAAATACCGCAAAATCGCGCACCCACGTGACGTCATATTTAGGTAAATAATGCAAAAACGCCATACACGTCTGTGCGCTTGAAAGCGCTCACATTGTTGAACTCGCCTCAGAGGCGCGATCAACAATGCGAGCGCTTTCAACCGCTCATTGCACTGATGTCAGGCTTTAAACATTACGAATCAAGATAGTTACCAGGGCCCGGAATTACAATGCCTCCTTAAAGATAAGCTAGACTTAAGTTAAGTATTGATATTTCAACATGCTATATTAAATGCTCAAATAAATTGCCTGGATCGATGTGGTATTTGTGGTCAAAGATATCATTGTGATCTTCAGAAAAAATAAATTTATTTTGATTCTAATCAGTTTTAAACGAAAAATCAATACTTAACTAAAGTCTTCCTTAACTCTAAGGAGGCATTATAATTCCGGGCCCAGAAGAACGAGCGCCCACGAGCCCTCGCATTGTTGAACTCGCCTCCGCGATTTCGAAATGTTATTTTTATTTCATTTTTGGATTTTTACAGTTGCCTTGGTATCCGCACAGAGCGCAGGCGGCGATACCAATCCACTTTTCTAAAACTAGACCGCGTTTACGACGTTTTTGATAGCAAAAGAAACATTATTATTATCCACCGGTGTGCGGAGTAGGCTATTCTGAAAAAGCTGTGAAAATTTGGTTTCCACATGTTTGATGTGCCGAATGTGCTTTCAAATTGTTCAAGTCCTTAAATACATACCCAATATATCACCAGGGGTGGGGGTGCACTCTAATATTTCCATTTTTTTTTCATACATACGTAGGCTTGGTAAAATGAATATTTTTGGGGGTATATTTTGTGGATATTTTTAGGGTCATCACAAAACTGGACTATTTTGTGGGGTCATTTCTATGTATTTTATGGTATTTTCTTAAGATATTGAGCAGAAACAAAATTATGACACCATTCAAGGACCATGGCTCTGTTGCCAATATGCTAAAAACGATGCGTAAAAATCTAAACGTAGATCTTGTCAATAAAAATGCGTATCAAATTCTATCGAAGTGTTTCTAACGAGAATCTGACACCAATTAAAGAACATAACTCTGTTACAAATTTGTGAAAAATGACAGGTAAAATTCCCAACCTGGATCTTGTCAATAAATGTACGTACAAAATTTGGTCTGACAATGGTCAATGGCAATAACTATTTTAGAAGTGCTGGAGAAATGATGTGCAGCAATCAAATCCAAGATCTTGTCAATATCTAAACATGTTTACTTAATTTGGCAAAATGATATCAATTTATTCTCATGATACAGAGCGGAAAAAAAAATCTGACATCTGACATTGTTACAAATGTGAAAAATAACATAACAATCCCAAGCTATATCTTGTCAATAACAGTGTACATGCAAGATTTGGTCCAATTATAATTATCAAGTTCTCGAGATATTGAGCGGACAAAATGCTGCCTTCAACCAAGGGTCATAACTCTGTTACAAATGTGCGAAAAATGATGTATAACAATCCCAGTGCAGATCTTGTCAATTGCAATGCATATACAAAGAGTTTTCTCAAGGCCTCTTCACAAAACTAGAAAGTGGCAGCTATGCCAGAAACTAGCCTGTCACAAACTGGGTGACAGTTGCTTCACAGCGGGAGTCAAAGACCGACTTCCCGGTGCTGTAGCAGTGATCCAACGGTAGAGCACTACTAATTCATGATGCCAACGGTGGAGCACACAGCCCTTGTCAGCAGAGTATAGGCGAACGTTTTGGACTGCCGAAAGTGTCTGAGTTGGTGAAAGGAAGGGCATCCTGCCATAAACCTTTTCTACAAATATACAAATGGCAGTCTTACCCAAAGTAAGATCTGCTCTGTGTGCAGCTAGCCAGTTACCTGGAGATGGGCCCACCGATGTGGAAGATGCTCCTGCACCTGCATGTTAATCAAAACCCGACGACGACGATGATGATGATGATGACGATGATGATGATGATGATGATGATGATGCAAAATTGCATTAAATTCTATTTAAAAGCTTGGTAAAAATATTTAGACTCGTCTATATGCACTGGGATGTAAATTTGCACCTGGTGTGTATTTGGCCATGTAAACAATGTTTTAAGAAAATGCACCAGGTAGCAAATTTGCATCCGGGTGTGAATTTGCTCCACCTTGCGAGGTGGTGCAAATTTGGTGGAGCAAATTATCACCCGGGTGCACATTTCCACCTGGGTGCAAATTGCGCACATGAACGCAACTTGCTGTCACGATTTTAAAATTTGATCTCGGGTTTTGATAATTGCCCCCTCTTTCCTATAAATATAAATTATATATCGCCCATTTATCAAACTTAAGATCATGACTTCAGAAGTCACTTTTACATCAGATATGTGGGGACCCTAAGCAGAATTGAAAGTTCTGGCCCATCGGCTTCGATTTGCACGTTTTATTTCCGAACAATGTCCCGTCTCACCTCGACGGCAGATATCAGAGTTTGCAGAGCCCTTGCGTCTTGCACGAGTCCGGGCCATCCGATGTGCACATCGCTGAAAAGGTACCCCCGCATGATAACGGAGTACCATCCTTAACGATTCACATAATCAGCGTGATGTTCAGATGGAGCAGAAAACGAAATATGAAGTACCTATCGTCTATCGCACTCCCACAATTTGCGAATCCAAGCCTATGCCTCTCGCTGCCGTTGATAACCTCGGTTAAGTCATTTCCAATAGATTTCTGAGCTCGTCATCGATTGCAGAGCAAACCGTTTCACAAGTACACGAACCGTTGATTTTGCTATTCCGAAGAGGTTCCCAATTGTCCTGTCCCCCAATCTCAGCAAAACAATTACCCGCAGTTCCACTGTAACAACTTCAGGCACACACGCATCCTGTTGCAGCTGTTCGCGCAGAGACTGTCAAAAGACGCCCTTGACATTCGGAATTCATTCTGCCATTGATCACCAGTATTAATGTGTTTCCAGGACATAAGTGACCCCCGTT
Source organism: Loripinus fragilis (assembly GCA_964019695.1). Lineage (NCBI taxonomy): Eukaryota > Metazoa > Mollusca > Bivalvia > Lucinida > Lucinidae > Loripinus > Loripinus fragilis. The sequence goes on along the minus strand of OZ026520.1, from coordinate 81,993,934 downwards.
ATTTGCTAATTATTCTTAAATGGTGATTTTAATTGAAAAACTAATTAGAGAAATGAATTTAGATATATACCGCGTATTTGAATTTATTTTTTTCACATAAATATGAGTTTTTGTATAGGCTGGGATTAGATGGAATTTTGGTGTGTTTTTGCTGCTCTTCTTTGAATTAGTCCCCAAGTGAACCTAGCGATATAAATAAAACATGGCTTATACAGGTCAGTGGAGGTTATTCGTCAGTCCCACAGATAAGAGTGCGTAACAGACAATTATTTTTCCTATTATTCAACCAAAAAATATTTTGTGAGTACTCAAAACAACCGTCTCAATGATATAGTTCTTTTGAGCACCCAAAACACGTGTTTAAACTGATAAAAAACAATCGCAACTTCACGCTAAAAATGCTTAACTGGCCCAATCTTCGTGCATTAAGCTATGCTTCACCGCTTATACTGACTCATAAACATCACTGTTCATCTAGAACCGATGCATTGAAATGGCCTGAGTCCAAAAACACGATTTTAGTAACAGTATTGTCTGAACCTTAAATAATGGTTGAATTTTCTTTCGAGATCATTGTTTCCTAAAAATATGTCTTTCAGGAATACAAGTAGGTTATCAATCAGTATGGATCCAGATAATGCCCAACATTTTAACCTGAACTTGCCTTTGGCTGTTGACAAAGTTTATCAGCGAAATAGCTTTAGCAGGCAAATGTTTGATCCTCTTTAAGTTTAATGTATATCCCTTGTTCGCTATTTCTCGTCAACTCTCTAACTTGAATTGTCTCATAAACTCTTTACATACTAGTGTCTTTTGCTGATTACCTTTGCAAACAATTTCCAGATCAGGCTCGACAAAATGTCGGGCATGATCTGGATCCAAACTGTTTGGCACTCTACTGATATTCCCGAAAAAGCAACAGCAAGAAACAAACTGATTTTGAAAAAAAATATCAGCAGTTGACAAAATCATGACAAATTACCTCGTAGGCAAAACGAGTCAATGAATTGAAATGGAAGGTGCTACATGTACATGCATGTTTCATGCTTAGGCCTTATTTGCCTGCTTTCAATACGGCACGGCTTAGGACCCCTTTAGATTTCTACAATTGCGTGTGTGCGTGCGTGTGTGTGTGTGTCAAAATGATGACGAGTGAGGTTTGCGGAATAGATTTTCGTTGAATCATCGGATATAGATAGTCCTGTAGGCTAGTACATACCATCACAGCAATGCAAATATACCACGTGTATCTATTGGGGTACACATAGGTATATTCACAGGGAAAAACAACTAAGTTATTCTTTTGTACAGGGGACTGGGGCTTCAGTTACACATAAGGGCGTCTCTCAAAAATAAGTTTTAGTTACGCGGTGTGCATTTAAATTCACATGCTAAGTGCCGCTCTTCTTAGTTCAATTTAAAGCTGTTTAAAAAAAGAAAAACGGGGGTCACTTATAACCTGGAAACACTATAGTATCAATCACTATGTTTGTCCAACACTCATGGCCGCGCGGTTGTTTCCATATAGTCCTTTCTTTACTTTTTACTGCTGCAACAGCTGCAAACCAATTGCAGTTGCATTTTTCTCGCACGACGGTATCTTGAAATGACTTATCAAAACTCAACGAAATTCTCCTTAAAGATATAAAACTTGTGCAATAATAGTGGCACCACTCATTATGACTCTCCAGGGGTCATACTGGGCAGATCAAAAGGACAGTCATAATGAGGTGATTATGACTTCCTTACAGGGGCAATAAAGTGGCCCCATGAAGGGATTAGGTAATTTATAATAAAATATTGATCTTTATCTTAGTGAAATAAATTATGTTGTATACAGGTAAGTCCCCTCTTGAGACTCCCTTTAATTTGGTGAGATACTGAAGCTATCCCTTATCAGTTAATCCTCTAATGATCTCTATTGGATTGGAATATATGTCTTTTAAAAAAAATGAAACAGTTGTGGTAGGTTTAAAGGTTCACATATGAACACTATTCATTGACATATGAACGCGACACAAGGGTGTGCAAATTTACTCCTTGGTGCAATTTTGCGTTTGTGTGTAAATGTGCACCAGGGTGCAAATTGTGCATATAAACGATTTTTTTTATGAAATTTAAACATTGACCTTCGATCCTGCTTAAGGGGTGTGGGTGACACTGTTGTTCATCAGGCACTTGGCTAGCAAAGTTGTTGGACATGATAGCTTTGGGAAAATGTGAAGCTCCTTACATTGCTTTCGCAATATAATCAGCCTTAATAAAACAAGGGGCCATTTTGGCCCAATTGCCACAGTTTGAACAAACTTGGTAGAGGTCCACAAGTGATGCTACACACAGAAAAGCAATTTCTGTGGTGAAAATGTGAAACTGATGACAGAGTGTACCAGAGTGAAAATGGACAACCATGAGTGTTAGGACTCAGCTGAGATACTACCTGTTACCATGCTGCTTATCAGTTTAGTGAACTACACTCCTACCAAATCTTATAAAATTATCTTGCAGAATTACACCTATTAGCATGTATCTACAAGCAGAATGGAAATTAGTGTGGATTCTGATCGGCTGGCTTCTAAGAAGCCAGCTGATCTGGATCTCCACTATTTTCAAAATGAGATAATACCTCTGTTTAGTATAGAAGAAGTGATAAAGGTTAGATGGAAAGTGATAACGGTTAAAACCATGGGAAATGTACAAAATATGAGATTGTGCATTTTGAACAGGTTTCATATATTTCACAGGCCATTGACTCTCTCTGTATAAACCACAGAAATCCCATAAACAGCTCGTGTTTACCTGAGATACTGTTCTTTGTCGACCAAAAAAGTATTTTGCATCAGGTACCTAAGAGCCGTTTATGGCATTTTTTACAATTTTAACAGTTTCAATGGCATGTGATATTTTGTACATTTCATGCAAGTGCTATACAAAAATAGAACTCATCCAGGTTAAGCATGTAAAAACACCTTGTAGGCAGCAATCGAAAATGTTATTACTATCAACGAACGTAGATCAATAATCAAACAGAGTTTTCAATTGCCATTTGTTGCCTGACTGGCAACGAATGGCAATTGAAAACACTGTTTCTAGCAATTTTTTATCCATGTTCGTCCAATTTTAATAGCATTTTCGATTGCTGTCTATCAGACGTGTTAAAGGGTCAAAACAAGGAACTCAAAATAATGAACAAAAAAAGCTAGATTTTATCCAATTTTATTGAAGTATACCATTTAATAAGTACATAATCATCCTAATAAGCAATGAGCATTTGCTCTTGCATTGTAAAAAATAGCTGAGTACAACATAATCTAGTATAGGCCTTGTCACAAGAAACCCCAACTTTGTTGAATGCAAACCACAAGGGCCCAGACCAGCCTGTGCACCCACACAGTCTGATCAGTGCCTTCATTGGTAACTCTCAGCAAAGGATAATAGCTAAACTTGGATGATACAAAGTTTCAATAGTCTAGCTAGTCCCTGTAGCTCAGCAGGTTGAGCTCATTCATACCTGGCCACAAACCTCCAAGACAGGTTTCTCGAGACATGGCCCATATGACGATCAAGGTAAAATTTAAAAGCATTGCATAGTTTAAACCCTTTCCTCCATAGGCTATCTTAGATCATGACATCATTTTCTATTTTAGACAACATTGAAAAAATTCAAGAAAAAATTAAGTTAAGCTTTAAATGCTTATGGAAAACGGAGCATTTGCTCTTTTGGAGCAAATGCTCCATTTTCCACAATATTTTCAAATACATGATTTTTCAAAAATGTCAAAAGGCGTTATTATGGAGTAAAGGGTTAAGGTAAGATTCTAACTGAACTTCATGGGCATTTTGTGTAAAATTTAAGGACATTTCTAGGACTACTAAAGGACTCTCCATTGGATTTCATGGGCAACAAGTTCATAAAAAATACTGATTTACATATCAAAATTCTACTTCACAAACCTGCAACTGAGGCAATGGAGAAATTAGTATTAAAAAATTAGTATAAACTTTTTGTGACTTTATTTAGTACAGCATATGCTGTGCCAAATAAAGTCAACAATTTGATACACATTTAGGTCTCCATTAACATATTAAGTCTGACAGAAAATAGTAAAATTCAAGGCCTTTTCAAGGCTTTAGATTGATTTTCAATTTTTTTCAACGCAGATTTAATTTTCAATGACTAAAGCCTTCTATATTCAAGTACTTTTCAAACCTGTGCAAACGCCAGACGTCCCCAAGCGCCTCTGAGATTTTTGATGGAATCAAGAAATTAAAATGTCCTAAGTTCTTCTCAAAGATAATGTGGTCCTTATTGGGAGTTACTTTCTATTAACTTAACCATCGACCCAACAAAATGTATATTTCTTAAATCAATAAAATGCTACAAGTCTTTTACTCTCCTTTTGCAGAGGTTAGCTAAGTTCACGTCTTAAGTAGACTAATATATATGAAACGAGAGTGGAAATTGTAAGCGCTGATATGTGAGCGTACAAGTCCTTGTATTTAAAAAATCTGGTAAGATTAAACAATAAAATGAAGAAAAATAGCAGAGGAAAGAGAATGCTATAGCTTAGATATACATGTATGGTAAATATTCTTAAATTTTGAACAGTACATGTAGTTGTCTGGCCAAAAGGCTAGACAAACAGAGTAGACACAGATCAGACTGCTTCTTCAGAAGCAGTCTGATCAGGGTCTTCCCTGTTTGCTTTTCTGGCAAGCATTTTATGAACTCCATCCCTGATAATCAACATTTATTTGAAAACATAAAGCTTGATTTGTATGATTTGATTCATACTTCAAAGTCAACAATTATTCAGTTATGCTGGGACGGGTCTTCCTGTCTTGAATCAATACCTAGTAAGGACTATTGTGTTTTGCTCAAGGTAACAACCCAGATACGCAGGTAAGGCTCAAACCCGCAACCCTTTGGTCTCGAGTCAAGCACTGAGCCACAGTTCAAAACTTTAGAACATTTACCGTACAGTGTATGTAAATGCATTTAAACATAGTGCTGTAGAATGTTGATGACTGAGATTCTAACTTACACCTTGTTGCACTCAGAATAAGGACCACTCTGGGTGCAGAGGTGTTTAGAATAATTACTTACTTGTTTAAGAATTATTCCAAAATTGAGACATTTTTCTATGAATTTACTCTTTGATACATTTAAAGCAAAATAAATTGTACCTGTGCACAGATATTCTCAAATTAACATATTTTAACATAATTCTTTTTCCACACTGTTTCAAATGTTCGGCCACTTGGTTTGTTTGTTTTGATTCTTAACGTCCCAGTCAACAATTTTTCAGTTATGTTGGGATGGGTCTTCCTGGTTTGAACCAGTACAAAGCATGGATAAATGTGTCTTGCTCAAGGACACAACACAGTGATGCCGGTAAGGCTTGAACTCACGGCCTTGGGTCTCGAGTCAAGTGCTCTACCACTGAGCCACTGTGCTCCCTTCCGACCACTTGGCTTTTGTCAATAAGATGTAGCTTCAAACATAAAACTTTACAGTAATACCTGTCTTAAGCGGCTTCTCAAAAAAAGACAAAACAAAGGTGTTAAAGACAAATGGTAGCTTAATGAAGGTCAAAAGTATTGCAGAATGCTGTTTTGGAGCATTCTGCAATACTTTTGACCTACATTAAGTGATAATCGTACTTGACAACCAATTTTTAATCCTCTTTTTTGAGTGACCCCTTAAGACAGGTTTTGCTGTATATTTGTTTCTTGATAAAGTCCAAGTGGCTAAAAATTTGAAACTTCAGGAAAAATATATTATGTTTGAAATAATCAGAAACCCACTTAACCCTTTGTATACTAATGGACTATTCCTTCTTGTTTGATACAATAAACTTGGGATAGTCCATTGTACATATCTAGGGATGTCAGGTTATAACTTTCAAAAAATATTGTATTCGTTTTTCTGAAGAGGTGTTTTATTTTTGCAAACAGTGTAAACCCTGATGAAATGCAGCATAATGCTGCATTTCATCTGGGTATTCACTGTTTGCAAAAGTACCCATTTAGGGTTTTTCCGAATACAAAGGGTTAGGCCCACTGGAATTTACAGTTAAGTCAGGATGGTCCATGGTATATATCATTATTTCAAAATAATATTTATTTATTTCTCTGAAGAACAATTTTGTCTTGGCAAACAGTGCAGACCCTTATGAAATGCCTTGTTCTGCCGCATTCCACCTGGGGTCAATACTGTATAAATAAGTTTGATTTGATTCTTTACGTCCAAGTCAACAATCTTTCAGTTATGTTGGGACGGGTCTTCCTGGGTTGAACCAGTACTAAGCAAGGATTAATGTGTCTTGCTCAAGGACACAATGCAGTGAGCCGGTGAGGCTCGAACCCGTGGCCCTTTGGTCTCGAGTCAAGCACTCTACCACTAAGCCACTTAACACTACTGCACATAAAACCCATTAAATTCCGTTAAAAGTCCATAAAAATGCCATTAATAATCAAATTCCTGTTAAAATCATCCATTACTTTTCGTTTCTTAAAATTAATGGTTTTGTGTGTTTGGTCATTAATATTCATTATAATGGCCATTAATTCAGCGGTAACGGCCATTAAAGAGCAAGTAAAATCATTAATTTTTGATTAATTTACACCTTCTGTATTATTAATGACCATTAAAAGAAATAATGGTCCATTAATTTTCGTTTTGTGATGTTTTAATGCCCATGAATTTGCATTCTGTAATGGCCATTACAAAAAGTAATGACCATTAAAACCTTTCGTGTCTATTGATGGCATTATAAAGTAGTAAATTTGCATCTTTGATATTTTAATGGCCATTAAATATATAAATATGCAATTCATTAGCATTAGAAAGCAGTAAAATATCGGGAACCAATATTTATACGAAACAATGTGCCATTATCTAAGTGGTAATGGCCATTAATTTATTTCAAGAGCAAGTATGATCATTAAAATACCATTAATTTTTACCCTTGGTATGAAATGATGACCATTAAAATTTAATGGGCCATTATTTTCTGTTTTATGGTGATTTAATGCCCATGAATTTGCAGTATTAATTGCCATTACAAAAACTAATTGCCATGAAAACCCCATTACATGTCTAATAATGGCCATGAAAGATGTGTTCATGAATTTTAAATTACTGAAGTTGGGAGATCAATATTTTCATGGCCATTAATATTTGGGACTGAACATCTTAACCCATTAATGTTTTAATAATGGCCATCAATAAAAAGATCATCAGAGTATTTGATATTGTCCATTATTTGTACACTCATGTAAAGGTTAGTTTTTAACATTATCATTTTACAGCCTTCAAAACTTGCTGCACATTGCATCCATAGGTATGTTTGTGTAATGAAGAGCTCCACCATTCAGTGCTTGTAAATTAAAATCGCCACATTTCTTGTTTCATGAAGAAATTGCCTGTGTGATTAAACTGAAATTTCAAATTACCTCGAGAAATGCTGTAGGAAAATGAGTTTTAAAGGCAAACTCTATTAATTTCATCGAAAATCATAACATATCCTGGAGAAATGCTGGAGAAATTTCTCCAGCATTTATCCAGGAAATTTTAAAGCTTATCAAGGAGATTGTGGGCCTTTGTTACCTTTTCAGACACAAACCAATCTGCTCTCCTACCAAGCATAGCTAGAGCCTGGAAACAGGATTTAGCAACTGCAAGAATACATAGGATATAGGAAAATATGCATTTGGGAGCCATGACCATGCTTTATTGAAATAATGAAATCCATGATACAGTGAGGGGAGTTTTAATGAGGTACACTGGTAATCAATTGGTAATCAATTTTAAACTTGTAGCACAAGCATGTATTCTATGGATCTTGCATTTGTAGAAATTTTGTGCATAATTTAACATTCCAAACAGTTCTATAATTCTAAGTTATGTATGCTACCAAACCCTACTTGTCCATCAACAACATGTGTATCACTGCTTCTGAGTACAAGCACAATCACCATGGAAGCGGGAACCCGCCAGGTGCGAGTAGTATGGCGATTGAAATTTTCAGTCAGGCGTCTCATAAATTTAAGCACTACTTGGTTAGCAGGCTTCGACCACCATGCCTATAAGTCTGAACAAAGAAGAGAAGTAATAAAAAGAGTTAGTGTATTTTTTGAAGAAAATACAAAATCCAAAGCCATTAATTTAGCCTAAATGAGTTTTGAGCAGGATTTAATGGCCATTAAAGTTGCATCTAATGGATCTAATCTAATTTCATGCCAATTATTTATCCAAACTATTTATTAATGGCCATTAGTTTTGAATTAATATGGTTTTCTTTATATGTGACTGTGTCCTAAGAAGGATTCAACTTGGCCAATAACATTTACACTCAAAATTCATTTCCATGTAAAAGAATGCAACATTTCTCAATAGAATCAGAAAGAAAAAAAGACTTTATTCTTAACGCTCTTGATGAGGCTTCATTAAGACTGTTGGTGTGCCTAATGTGTAAAGCCATTTGATCATGTCTTAGACTTTACTTATTGGATATATGCTGTATCATTATCATCCCCTTTAACAAATTTCATAACGTTTCAAACTATGTTTTTATGTCACAAAACCGAATATCCAGATGAATTAAGTTTTCAAAAAAAACAACATACCAACAGGTAAATGCTATATGTAACAATGGGATAGAATTTGACAATTATAATGAGACGTACACAATTTAATGTTTAAAGATGTCTCTAAAATCGTGAAAATACCATACTTTATTTTTACAATTATCTTAATAAAAAATTTTGTTTTACTTTCTGACTGAGAAAAATGATCAAAACATGCAATAATTCTAATAAACACATTTAATGGCCATTAAAATCACTTAAACAAGAGTTGCAAATTAGAGTAGCTCCCCTTGAAAAATCTTATTTTTTCACAAAAGATTAATATGATATACAAAAATGATTTAAGAATTATATTTTTTCTGAAATATTATATTTATTAATTTATCAGAATTTCTGATCTCTATTATTAACATACAGCACGGTTGTGCCCTAAATTTATCAAAATGTATATGCGTTGCATTCACCAATGGTAATTATATTTTCATCAATATATAGAAGGATTCAGAAATAAAAAGGTAACATTAACTTGTTAATTGGCCTGTTTATCTCTTAAGATGACAGGGGACTTAAACCAAAGTCCAGCAAGATTCTTGCTTGTCTTTCCTGCTTCTAAATGAGAAACAGGAAGCAGCACAAGAAATAGAATCTTGAAAACATTGCAGTGGGCATAAGAGAAAATTAATGACCATTAACATATTTTTATTTGAAATTTGTCATGCTTATCTAATGGCCATTAAATTATGCATTTAATGCCCATTAATATGCTGTTGATTTAAAAGAATGATGCCCATTATTTTCTATCCAATATACTAATGGGTAATTAATGCCCATAAATTTGTAGTTACATTTTCTGTTATAATGGCCATTAAAAATAAAAAGCCATTAATAATGGTTCTAATAATGGCCAAAATTTTCATGGCCATGAAAAATAGACCATATTAATGGGCATTAAAATTAACCAGCAACAATTTTAATGGGAGGTTATAATGGCCATTAATTTTCACACACTAAAAATAATGCTTAAATGATGCTCATTATTTTTTTCAATTAATGGTTTGAGTTAATGGTATTTTGACAGATTTTCAGTTTTGAAAGTGCATTTTACCATTAAAATTGACCATTAATAGGACCATTTTTAATGGGAAATTTTAATGGGGGCCATTAATGGGATTTTAATGGGAGTTTATGCAGTAGTGTAAGTTAAGGAATTCCCAGTCTAAAAAGAGCTAAGGGTACTTGTCTTGTAATGAGGCATATTCAATAACATAAACATCTTTATAAACTAAAATCAAGTTAAAACAGTTAATCTGGTATGTGCTAATAAGCAATTACCTTTATGAGAAATATTATTGAAAATTTAACACCCACATAAAGAAAAAGGAAAAAAAGGTCCCAGCGTAGTTCATACTCCCTTGACACAAAGGCTCATCACTATTCCATTGGTCCAGATTAACCCTTTACTCCATATGCTATCTTTAGATCATGACATCATTTTCTCTTTTTAGAAAGCATTGAAAAAAATCAAGAAAAATTTAAGTTAAGTTTTGAATACTTTTGAAAATATTATGGAAAATGGAGCATTTGCAAATTTCTGTCCCTTAAGATTGTTTTTTTTCTATCTCAGCAAACAGTGCAGATCCCTGATGAAATGCTGCCTTATGCCTTATGCAGCATTTCATCTGGGTCTTCACTATTTGCCAAAGTACCTGTTTATCGGTATCCAGAATGAAAAGAGCTAACATTACTTCAAAAAAAAATCCCCCCCCCCCCCAAAAAAATCATATCACAAATGTAAGTAATCATATCACAGTGTTCAACTGGGCAGGATCTACACTGGTTAACCAGTGCTTTTTGTTAACTATACTTTTGCCAGACTATTGTAAAAACACTTAATATTTGGGGCATACGAATTTGGCGATTTTAAAAGACTGACATAATGAAGAAGTTCAATTTTGGTGGTTTCTCAATTACATGCCCTTTAAAGTTAGTTTTTATTCTCATAGATGCTACTTTTAAAGGAAAGAATATGCTCCCTATGGGGAGCATATTCTGTCCTTTAATAGAAGCCCCTTTTAAGATGTGATTCCCTCTACGTTGAAACAAACCCTACCATTCAAGTTGTTTTTTTGATGATATGGATACCATTATACTAAAGGTGTGTGTCCATGTATTGCTTATTGTGTAACTGAATTCAAAACTGTATTTCGCGGTCTCATATTTTGACGATTTTTGTTTTTACCACAAATAGCCCCAAATAAAAATAACTACCAAATATAAGTGATTTACAGTAAAACCTGACAACTGCCCTACATGAATCAAAAGGTAAAGAGAGAATATTGTCTATGAAATTGTGTGGCTTGAAGAAGCTTCATCTTATCACCACACTATTGAAGTCCATAGAAGTTAGTTTCCAAATCTGACTGCATGAACTTATGCAGCCTCACTACAGTAACATCTTTCTTCTCATATTAATGATGAAAAAATCAAAAAATTGCGAATCTATTATTTCTGACTGTGGGATAAATCTTTCTCACATACAAATGCCTACAACATCAAGCGGGCCCTATGTCAGCTCACTATCAGCAAAATCTGTCCCAAATCACTACTTATGAGAGACAAGCATTACTTATGAGACCAGCTACAGGAGGCTGGTTGTTATTACGAGACAACCTTTAGGCTTAAAGAAAACGAAAGTTGAATTGTAATTTGTTAATAATATTGACACGCTTAACCTTTAAAGCACCAATGGCAACAAAAGTCGTCTGCTTTTCTCGTCTGCTGAAATGTTAATGAAGCCTCTATGGCAAACAGTTTGGACCCAGACCAGACTGCTCCTATAGGAGCATTCTGTTCTGGGTCCACGCTGTTTCCTTCTATACCTTATTTGTCAGTAATGTTAGGCAATTATTTGCAGCAGATGACTTCAGCAGACGACATTTGCAGATGCATTTTTTTTTGGCGCTTTAAGGGTTAAGTAAATTTTTCAATGTTGAAATTTCAATGATTAAAGTAGGCCTAGACATGCACTCAGTGACCTCACCAACAAATATTAAAGTACTTCACCAAATGTAAAATTAGTGTGAGAAAAAAAATCGATCATTGGTGTTCAGTGGTAACAGGAAACCCCAAACCTTAGGTCCACTAATCCAGTACCTTTGGGAAACTTGGCAAGCCTCATTTCCCACTGGAATGGTAGGCTCTCTGGTTTGATTTTCCTGTCCCCCTGAACACCAATGTTATTGTTGGATTCTATTTATCTCACATCACTGGCTAAGTTTCTAATATGAGATAAGAGAAACGCAAGAAAGATTTCTTCAAGTTCTGACTGATGTAGGCCAGTCTTGCTAAGGGAAATAACCAATCGGTCTCACTAAGGGAAATAATCAATTTAAGTAAAATACAGTACTAAAATTGGTTAGTATGTGAGAAAAAGAATTGGTCATGGTGTTTAATAGGAACCGGAAAATCCCAACTCTCATGTCCATTGCTCAAGTCGGAAACGAGGCTTGCAAAGTGATTGACCCTCCAGTTGGGATTTCATGTCCCCATTGAACACCAATGATGAATTCTATTTATCTATGGTTACCAATTATTACTCAGAACTGTAAAGCCCACAGAATCTGGACTATTCCGCAATGTAATAGGATTGAAGCAATATTCCAAGTCTGTATGACCATAACTGTTAGTTAGGCGTAAAATACAACCATAAGATCTAAAGCCCCCGTTTTGTGTCAACTAATTATTTGTTACAAACCACTATGACTATTTAAAAGCACAAAAAGCACTATAAAAGCAAGTAAACAAAAAATAAGGGTCAGAAAATTAAGGAAATATCTTAACAGCTAGTTTTAACGTAAGTTGTGTGTGTTCAAAAGAACTGTCTAATTTGTGAATCTTATTCTATCCTAGAAAGAAAAAAATCCAAAATGCCATATCCTGCAAATTAGGTGGCACTTTAATGGTTAAGCTATCTTTACATGGTATACTGGTCAGATTACTTTGTTTGTTTTGTTGCTTTACGTCCCAAGTCAACAGATATGGTCATGGCGGGACGGTCAGTTAACCTAACCACACTTTTTCCTGGGCAAGCTTAAACAAGCAGTTAACCAGTACTTCGTGCACATACTTTCGCTTGTAACTGACAACAACCCTTCTTGAATGATTCAGCCGAAGGGAGGAGAATGACTGTAGAAACTATTTCATGATCAATCTCCACGAAAGTATGGGACCGGGCCGGGATCGGATTACTCATTAAGTTTTAGTGGGTAGATAACGAACATTTCAAATAGCTTGGGCCAAGATCAGGCCCGACATTTTGTAGAGCTTGATCTGAATCCAAACTGTTTGATAACTCTGATGGTATTCCTGAAAGATTTTTTGGAAAAAAGTAAATTTAAAAAGAGTATATATATATAAAATTACCCAGCATACAATGTTAACATTTTAACATTATATAATCAAGTCCCACTTATAAACATACATAATCAACATTAACAATCAACAACTAACAATATACCATAACAAGTGAATTATCACCTTTGAGAAAATAATTTGTTTGAAAAAAAAAAGAAAGTCTGTTCACCCCCTCCCTCCCCTTTCCCCCCCCCCTCCCCCCCCCCCCCCCCCCCCCACATAAAATTAACCATTATCTTGCTAGACACTTTTATCTTATAACCTGTTCCCTATTTTTTTTTTAAAAAACTTGCAGGATTGTAGTTATTAGCATTTATTTACAGAGTGGAAATCTGTGTGGATCCTGGTAAGCTGGCTTCAGAGAAAAATGTTTGAAGTGATCAAAGCAACAAATCTCAGTACTTTTTTTTTTTCAAACAAACCATTATCAAAATTAAAAATTCACTGTTAAAAACAATAAATGCATAACTTCCCACAAAACAATTTGTCATGATTGAAAAAATGTGGATTTCTAAACAACAGTCGGGCAGGACTTCAATTGGATAACTTTGAGGTTTACCTAGACTAACAAGGCTTATCAAATACTGGATATTTCTTCTGAAAATATGGTATGCAACCCAATAAGTACACTGAGAGAATATATTTTTCTCAAATTTCTATATCCTCTGTTAAAAACAGTGTAGATCCAGATCAGCTGGCTTCTTCAGGAAGAAGCCAGCTGATCAGGATCCACACTGTTTTCATCTAATGATGAATCCATATTAACACTTATCTTGTCAATATTTTCTTGTCCAGAAAAATATACGGTAAATGTTCTAAAATTTCAAACACTCTAAAATTACGAACCCCTAAAATTATCGCCGAAAATAATTTTTAAAACATCCTAAAAAATCGAACACTGACCTTTTTTTGAAAAGTGAATTTCTAAAATTACGAACACAAGTTATTTTCATCGGAAAATCGTTGTCCGTTTATCTTTTTGTCCCATCATTCTGTGCTCGGTTTACTTTTAACGTACAGCGCCTGAGCGGTAGCGACATTTGGAAGGTTCCATTCCACTTAAATGGGTACTCTGGCACGTGACGTTCTTTTTGCAAGACAATACTTTTTGTCTGCTAATTGTGCGATACATGCTTTCAGATAAGATCAAAGGCAAGAGCGCATTAAAAGCACGGACTTTCCTACATGTAGTATGTGACAAAGTTCATGCATGTTATTGGTATCGGCTGTCTATGCATCTATCAACGGAAAACAGTGCAGGCTACCTGCAGCGTGTTCAAATATTTTTAAAACCCTTCATTGACGAAATTTTTACCTATAAGAAGCATCCGATCCATCGGAATTCTTTAGCAATGGTCATTAATATGCATTTCCTTTGTCAGTATATTGTCACAGACATAAAACAGACATGCCTCGGGCAAGGATTAGGAGTTAAAATTACCGCGAGAAAAGGCACATCTAAGGTGAAGAACTTAGGTCATACCAGTGACCTATATAGGTCACTGGTCATACGCTGTCTGGTCGTCAAAATTGAGCATTTGCAAGTAACAGTAGATGTTGTTACTTTAAAAAAGCCATGCAAACCACCGCGTTAAACAACTGAGTAAATTTACTTAGTAAGTTTGCTTATACAAACTTATATACAAACGGGCCTTTTTTCCAAGTCGGGGTTTGAGTCGTGAGACACAAAATTAATGACCCATTCAACATAAAAGCGGTGATGCTTGACATTCCTGAGCCATCAATGCTGTATTGAAAATGCACACTTGCGCAGGCTCGTCTGAGTCTTTGTCGCACGTTGTATGTACCAAAATATCGTGAAATTACATGTGCGGATCCAGGTCCGGACCCCCACACTGAAAAATCACAAAAATATAGGGTTTTCTAGCAATACAGGTCCGGATCCCCTGAAAAATCGCAGCTGCTAAGCCAGCATTCAATGTTGGGCGTTCATCGGAATGCCAGCGAAACGCCTTTAATGGCGTTTCGCTGGCGGGCCGATGATGGCCCGCTTAAAGCGGGGCATGGATCCTCCCTCCTCCCATCAACTTTAAAAACAAACGTTGTCAAAGTTGGATCCCCTTAACGGCTTTGACAAAACTTTCTGGATCCGCGCATGAATTATGTCCGTCGACAGTAATTTCAATCGAGCCGGTTCACACGCACTGCATGCATGCGCTGATCCAGAACATTTAGTCAGAGGGGGTAGTGATAGAGGACCGAAATGCCACTAAAAATGGACCACCATCGACCCATCAGCGAAACGCCTTTGTCGATAATGGCCCACCATTGAATGCTGGCTTGGTAGCTTTGTGATTTTTAGGGGATCCGGATCAATATTGCTAGGAAACCCTATATTTTTGTGATTTTTCAGGGGGCTCTGACCCCCTGTCCCCCCTTTGGATCCGCCCATGGCATGCATCTGAAAGAAGGTACTTGTCTGAAATGTTCCTTTCAGCGGACGCAAAGTCGGACTAGATTATAACTCTTGCATGGTATGCATGTTTGCCCCTGATCAGGCACGTCGGACGATCTTCTAGACCCAAACTGTTTGCAAACTTTGATAGCAGGTCGTAAAAGTAGAGAGAGAGAGAGACTGCACGGTGTTTGTACACGAATCTTTTGTTTTGGCTTGGTTTCTTAGAATATCGAAACGCACAATCTATCTTGTTTTACAACTGCTTCCGATGAGGATCCAAAACCCAAACTTTTCGTGCCCGTCGGCTTTTGTACGGCAAAGTCGGACATTCCACAGTATTACATGTAACGCTTTGCGTACTTTCTACCGTATGCACACATTTTTAAATTGACGAAACATTCTATTCTGAATACCAGTCGGGTCTGATCTGGATCTAAACCGTGTTTGCAAACATCAAAGTAAACATTCCATCGGCGGATCGACAAGGAGAGAGAGAGAGAGATGCATGCGTTCTTTTTGAATTTCGCCAGATTTTTTTACTCTGGGAACTCGTCTACGTATTTCAAAGTTTGTGTAGATCTTTGCAAAAAATCTGATCGTACGAGATGTCTAGCGGTTTCAATTCTTGAGTACAATATAAATTGGAAAGGAAGAACGAAATAGTGTAGTGATTCATCGGTAGTCCGAGGCGAGTGAACATAGGAGACCCTGTTTATCGAATAGTTTAAATCAGTGGACTTTTATGACTTGTAAGTAAATTGAGTGACATAATATGCACGTGCCTGGCTCTCGACTTGGCTAATACAACACGTTTCTACCACATTTTGACGAGCATATATACCGTTTTTCTCCTGATAAAGTCCTCATTCTAAAATTTCGAACACTGACATTTTTCATAATTGTAATTTCTAAAATTACGAACAGCGGAAAAAATAATTATTTTTTAGTGTTCGTAATTTTAGAACATTTACCATACTCAAACCAGCCTGCTCAACTACAGACACTAGCAATAATACTGAAATTTTGCTAATATCAAAATTAGCTTATATACTTTGCAGAGAATAAAAACCAAAGGCATGGATGTGCAGGCTGGTCTGCATCTTTTACTTGCATGCAACAAAATTATTTCTCTTCGCAACATGACCTAATAATTCACAGATACTAATGATAAATATACAACTTCCCACAAGATATGATATGGTTTGAACTAATATGTGGATTTCTTATAAATGGATACATGTACTTCATAAATTAATTATGGAATGTCACAGCCTAGTTTTCTAATACAATTAATCTCATGGGTGAAAGCTAAAAGTTTCCAAATTCCTGAACTTTAGAAATTGAAACCTTAAAACTTGCAGTATGTGTGCCTACAAAACGGAAAAATTTCAAATTTAAATGTCATGTTGTCTTAAGACAATCTGAAAATCCATCAAAAGCTATTTTAATTAGCCAAATTCAGCTTTTTGAGGCTAACTTTAGTGTCAAAATTTTGAATTCAGGAATATTCCTGAAAACATTAACCCATGCAATCCAGTTCAGCATGCATTCATATGGCATGTAATTTTGAATACATATAGCACTTAAATATTTTCAGCAGGACTACAGGTTAAGACTGCCATAGAAATCTTCAATAAAGAGCTGTTTCCCCCCCCCCCCCCCCCCCCCCCCCCCCCGACCCATAAACAATCATATAACTATGAGCCTGTACATGAGATTTTGGTTCTTATCACAGCAACAGCTTTGCTAGTGGTAAAGACTCAGAAGAGCCTGTGCTTCCCTGCAACCTCGCCAGAGCATTTGCTGCTCACAAAACAAGTGGGGATGTAGATGAAGGTTTAAGCAAAATTTAAGCTTCAAGACCCACTAGATAGCTGTGCATGTATGTTTAACTCTTTGTCTCCTAGCAATGACTTTTGTCGTCCGCTGATGACCTTACAAACAGTTTGGATCCAGATCAGGACCAACATAATGTCGGTTCTGATCTGGATCCAAACTATTTGACACTCTGATAGTGTTCCTGAAAGGATTTCCCGAAAAAGTTAAGTTTGAAAAAAGTCCGCAGACAACAGGAAGATGCGTGAAAAATTACCCAACATGCTAGAGTTTGATAAAGGTATAGCCTTTAAACATATGTGATAAGTACCAAAACTTGTGCTGGCTCATATGAAGAACTAAGAAACAAAGCGTACAGTAAAACCTGTCTTAAGCAGCCACTCAAAAGAAGACCAAAATTAGTTTTCAAGACAGATTATCACTTAAAGCAGGTCAAAATTATTGATCTGCATTAAGCTACATTCGACCTGCATTAAGCAACCACCTGTCTTTAAGGCCTTTGTTTTGTCTAGTTTTGAGTGGCTGTATAAGACAGGATTTACTGCTTACATAACACGTAAACAATTGATCTAGTGACCAGCATAAGGTATAAGTTGGCATGAAGATTGAAACAGTCTGCACATCTAAGCAGTCTGATCAGTCTTAGTTTTCTGTCTGAAGAAACTTTGGACCCAAGGCTGCCCATAAGGCACCCAATCAGGCCCCCAGATAAGAGTGCGCACTGGGAAACTATTTTCTTTATTTCTTATCTAAAACATATGAAGTGGGTACTAAAAAGAACCGTCTCAGCGAGACGGTTCTTTTGAGCACTCAAAACATATGTTTAAATTGATGGGTGAGAAAATAATCACAATTTTACACTCATAAAATTTCCTTGTCTGGATCAATGCCCAATGAAAGACTCTGATCAGACTGGGCACACATGCCAACTTGTACCTTTTCCTGGACACCTGCTCAAATAAAACATGAAAATGTGAGAAATATAAATCGGGCGAATTACATTTGAGCTGAAATCATACCCTGACAGAGTATGAAATGAGCGGAGAACCATACAGTCAAAAGAGCTGATGGATAAATCATTCAAATGAGCGAATTTTCCAGGTAATGACCTTTCAATAAGTATTCACTCAGTTGTATTACCTGTAAAGGCCAATATTGCTCAGTCATTAATAGGTGATTGGGAGCGCATTTCAGTGGCGGATCCAAAGGGGATTCAGGGGGTTCCATGCTATTAAATATCGTATGAAAATGAAATAATTTGGTCTCAGTGAGACCAAATTATTTCATTTTCATGGGATATTTAAGATAAATGAGACAAATCAGCAAAGCGAACCCCCACACCTTTATACTGATGAACCACCATTCCAGGAATCATTGATCCACCTCTGCATCTGGATGTTTACATGGAAAATTCGCTCATATAAATGATTTAATCATCTGCTCTTTTGCCTTATGGTTCTCCTCTCTTTCATAAAAATAAATCTGCTCTTTCGTATTACGGATCCGCTCAAACGTATTTCTCCCCAGAAATATAAATCAAGATGGTATTGAGATCTTGAGAATGACAGGTAAGCTTTATAATTGGTCAGGAATTCCTGAAGCTTCAGCTTGAGGATCTCGACCTCATTCTGAGAGAGAGAAGGCTTCGCTGGTTTGGGCATGTGGCCCGTTTGAGTGGTGCAATCGGTACAGCATATGATATGCAGATTGATGGCAAGCGGGGGGCAGGGAGGCCCAAGCAAACATGGAAGAAACTGACAGAGAAAGACTGCCGTGAGTGGAAGCTCACCACAGTTGACCCTCAAGAAAGGAGCACCTGGAGATCAGGTGTGAGATCTGCTATGCGTGCAGCTAGCCAGTTACCTGGAAAGGGGCCCACTGATGTGGATGATGCCCCTGCACCTGCATGTTAATCAAAAATCCGATTATGATTATGATGAATAGTTGAGTCCTGTGCAAGGCACAGCCTAGCAGGGAACTTGTATATCTCTGCCTGGTGCCATAAGGCCAATCTCAAACAAGAAATGTCACAAACAGGTGACGAATGCCCCCAAAGGAATTGGTCTAGCATAAGACACATTTGAGGAAAGTTAGCTGTAATATAGCACCAAAAATCTAGAAATGAGGCCAGAAGTCAATGTCATGGTCAAAGTGACTCAAAATGGTATGCACCACTCTGCCATCCCAAGAGGAATCACCACCCCAAATTTGGGATTCCTACATTAAACAATATAGGAGATATGCTCTGGACACAATTATTCTTAAAACTAGGTCAGAGGTCAAGGTCACAATGACGCAAAAATGGTTTGTGACATTCAGGCATCCCAAGATGCATTTACATACCAAATTTGGAATTCCTATTTCAAAGAATATAGGAGTTATGCACCATTTTCTAGAAACTAGGTCAGAGGTCAAGTTCAAGGTAACAGTAACTTAATTATGGTACGCGACACTTCGTCATCCCAAGATGCATCCACACACCGAATTTGAGATTCCTACCTCAAATAATACGAGATATGCTCTGGACATGATAATTCTAAAAACTAGGTCAGAGGTCAAGGTCACAGTGATCCGAAAATGGTACATGAGACACCGCTATCCCAAGAGGCATCCACACACTAAATTTGGAATTCCTAACTCAAAGAATATAAGAGATATGGACCGGACACAATAATTCTTAAAACTAGGTCAGAGGTCAAGGTCACAGTGACCCAAAAATGGTATGTGACACCCCGCCATCCCAAGATGCATTTACACACCAAATTTGGAATTCCTATCTCAAAGAATATAGGAGATATGCACCAAACTCAATGCAGTTTCTAGAAACTAGGTCAGAGGTCAAGTTCAAGGTCACAGTGACCCAATTATGGTACACGACACTTCGTCATCCCAAGATGCATCCACACACCAAATTTGAGATTCCTACCTCAAATAATATAAGAGATATGCTCTGGACATGATTATTCTAAAAACTAGGTCAGAGGTCAAGGTCACAGTGACCCAAAAATGATACATGACACTCTGATATCCCAAGATGCATCCACACTCTAATTTTGGAATTCCTAACTCAAAGAATATAAGAGATATGCTCAGGACACAATAATTCTTAAAACTAGGTCAAAGGTCAAGGTCACAGTGACCCGAAAATGGTATGTGACATCCCGTCATTGCAAGATGCATTTACACACCAAACTTGGAATTCCTATCTCAAAGAATATAGGAGATATGTACCAAACTCAATGCAGTTTCTAGAAACTAGGTCAGAGGTCAAGTTCAAGGTCACAGTGACCCAATTATGGTACGCGACACTTCGTCATCCCAAGATGCATCCACACACCAAATTTGAGATTCCTACCTCAAATAAAATAAGAGATATGCTCCGGACATGATTATTCTAAAAACTAGGTCAGAGGTCAAGGTCAAGGTCACAGTGACCCGAAAATGGTACGCGACACTCCGCCATCCCAAGATGTATCCACACACCAAATTTGGAATTCCTACCTCAAAGAATATAGGAGATATGGACCGGACACGAAAGCGGGACGGACGGACGGACGGACGGACTGACGGACGGACGGACAGTGCGATTACTATATGCCTCCCAAAGTTCCTTTGGGGGCATAAAAATGTATTTGTTTCCCTTCTATATTCTACTAATTTTACATGGTGCTAACAGGATTGAGACATATAATTATATTATTTTTTTGTCATTTGTCACTGCTTTCCGATTAAAACTAAACAGCCTATTTTAAAAATAACATGCTCAGGGTCCAAGGTCATGCTCATCTCAAGTGAGCATGAATTTGAAATTTATTGTTGAGAATACTAGGTGAGTGTCTTTTGATATAAAGTTTACCAGGCAAGGCTTTGAGAACGCTTGCTGACATCGCGAGCCTTGCTGAGCGATTCAACATGCGTTCTCAAAGCCGCGCCTGGTAAACTTGATATCAAAAGATGTGAACCTGGTATTCTTTTTATCAGTTCACTGTTCACACTAGCTATTATGACATAATTATCGATTTTTGTGTCCATTCAATGTCATTGACAGCGTCATTCAAAAAGTGCAACGCCATGATGACCTGATAATGGCACATGCTGTGAGATAGACAATGTTTATCAGGTCAACGTGTAACAATACAATTACTATGAGTGGTAACTGATAAATATTTAAATGCCAACAATTGTTGAATATCAAAGGTACTGATCAGGCTGTGCAAATGTGTGGGCTAGTTTGTGCCTTTGGTGTTTTATGCAAGAAAGTCAGGATTTCTCACACCTAGGACCATATAACCCAAGTCAAAACTAGGTAAATCTCAATGATATCCAATAATTGCCATACATAAAAGAAAACAAATATATCTTAATTGGGCCATTAAAAAATCAGATTCATCATAGTCTAAGACAGGCCTCCAGATAAGAGTGTGTATTGGAAAACTATTTTCTTCATTTCTCATCCAAAACATATGTTGTGGGTACTCAAAAGAATCGTCTCAATAAGACGGTTCTTTTGAGCACCCAAAACACATATTTAAATTGATACGTAAGAAAATAATTACAATTTAACACTAATAAAATTGCCTTATCTGGACCTCTGCTAAGATGAGCCGTAGAATGAGAGTTTATCACATGATTTCGTGTATGGAAGTGATATTACGCCATGTACTAGAACCTATTCCATATTTAGTAACATTATGAAATCACATCCATAACGATGTTGACTGCATATAGCAAAATCTGATTTCAAAGTAATCTTAATGCCATATGATAAATAGAGTCTAACATTCTTGCTCATGTATCATTGAATTTGTTAAACTGGTTGCGAAAAAGCGGTAAAATGCTCAACAAGCCTCGCATTTTATGCTTGACGAGCCTCATATTTTATCCCCTTTCCCAAACTCCTTTAATAAATTTATTGATACTTGAACACTCATGTAAGATTCTCTATATTTTACTTAATTCTTCATGAAAACAGTTGTTGTGGGTGCTCATGGTCTCAATGAGACCAGGCCCTGAGGTTATAAAACTTTTTTCATGCTCAACTCAACTGAGAACGAGATTTCAACTGTCCATAAAAACTAAAATACCGACAAATAAAGAAGTTTCTTGCTTAAAGTCTCTCAGATGTTGTGTATTTAATTTTTATTATGCTAATAAATGTTAAAATGCCAACAATTGATGGCATTTTAACGTTTATGAGCAGGATAATTTTCATGCTCAGTTGAGTTGAGCGTGAAAAAAGTTTTATAACCTTGGGACCAGGCCTTTAGTTAAGAGAGCGTAACAGAAAAATAGTTTTCTTATTTCTCAACCAAAACATATGTTGTGAGTACTGAAAAGAACCGTCTCAATGAGGTGGTTCTTTTGAGCACCCAAAACATATGCTTAAAATTATGGGCAAAAAATATTTACAACTTTAGGCAGAATTCTTTTGTTTATCTAAAGCTGTGGACAATGAACACCCACAACTATGTTTCTGCTGAAAATAAGAAACTAAGCAATTTGGATAACCACCTATGGCTTCATTGCTAGTTTGGACATGTAAAACCCTATATTAAGTCTTAACAACCCCTATATAAATTCAGAAAAAATTCTAACTTTTAGTTAAGGGCTCATTAGAACCACCTTGTTCCAAACTCTTCTTCTCTTCAGCGTGTTGAGATTTCATTTCCCGCCGTCTCACCTCAGTATACGCACCGGAACCCCCTAAAACAATCATATTACTAACCCACCATAAACCAGTCTTAACCTCACTGAAATACAAACAGGCAATAATTGTCTGTGCACAGGCCTTCGCCGTGCCGGAAATGTTATGTGTCAATGGCGATGTGAACTGAATCTGTAAACCTGTGATGAAACCTATGGCGAAACCGAATACACCGCTCGCTGTCATCAAAACCCAGAAATGTACTTCAAGTAATTTGGGAAAATTGAAGATTTCCTGGACTTCTCCAAACACAATCATCAGCGGAAGGAAGAGAAAGGAAGCATTGATATTGTTGTACAGGGTTAACTTCCAGATATTGCTGTCGACCATAGGGAGAACTTTCTTCGTGTAAATCGCGTTCAAAGCAACACTCGCGCTGGCACACACTCCAAACATTACACCGACTATTGACAGAGATCCTGCAAAAAATAAGCAACATTCCAACCCATTTAAGCCATACGGACTTGCCATCCCTTATCACTAAGGCAAGCCCATATCCAATTTTAGGGGTGTTGGGTGGTATATTTCATTTTCCCCCAAATTTTAATAGAACATTCTGTAAGCAAGCAGTGAAGATCCTGATCAGACACTGCATTATGCGGTGTCTGATCTGGGTCTGCACTGTTTGCCTATGTGCAATAAAAAGGTCGGTAGGCTTATATGGGTTTAAACCTGATAAGCATAAAGATGATAAGTTAACATATTTTTACGGAAATTCTATACCATAATTTCAAACAGTGTAGATCCAGATCAGCTGGCTTCTCGTTTTCTTAACCAATCACACCTTTTGTAGAATAGTTACCAAGTTAAGAAATGGAAATTGTATTCAAAGAACAGAGAAATATCATTCATGAGTACCGTGGGAGTTACAAAATGTTATGTTCAATGAACAGAATTAGATCATTTGGGGGGTAACCTTTTGAGTGTCAGCATGTTTTTGGAGTGATTCATCAATTGAGCGCAAATGCTCATCAATTCAGCGCAGAAAATACCATCAATTGAGCGCAGGATTTCTATAGAGTTCAGAAACCTTGCTCATCAATTGAGCGCAGATATTTTGGGCAGTTACCTCTGGAGGTTCCTTTATTTACCTTTAGATAACCGTCTTATACATGAACATCTCTGTTCGTGTATTATCCGTTGCCCCCTGCTAACCGCACGGGTGGGGATGGGGTGAGGAGGGGGGCTGGAAAATCACGAGTTCTACAGGTTACCAGTCTGTGAAGAAGGTGAAAACTAATAAAATCAAAACTTTTTTCTGTTGGTTGGACTTGGACACCCTCCCCCTGACGATAATTCTTGGATTCTTTGAGTGTGATCTGGGTCTTACTGTTTGTCATTTCGTTGTATTTACAACAGGTAAGCCCATAACAAAAGAATTATAGAGGTGAGTGAACACTAAATCTGCGCTCAATCGATGAGTAGGTTTTGCACTCAAACGAGGACATGGAAAAAATATCATTTGCGCTCAATTGATGATAAGCCATTTTTGGTTATTTACCTAGAATGAGCCGGGGCACAGTAAAAGGTACAGCTTGTAAGCTTACAGCAAATGGTCTAAAATTTTGAACACTTTTCTCATTTTATTCTCAAATAAAAGTTTGGTTATCAAGGCTGGAATTCACAAAATGCTTGTCAGAGTTGCAAACAGGGAAGACCCTGATCAGACTGCTTCTGAAGAAGCAGTCTGATCTGGGTCTGCCCTATTTGTCCAGGCCTTTTTTTGACGAGCAAATAGTGTTCAAAATTTTAGAACATTTACCGTAGAAGTCTGAGATCAGCCTGAATATCTGTGCAGTCCGATCAGTCTTCCCTAGGTGCTCTATGGGTAGCCAAGTTCACAATGATTCTTCATACAGACAGCAAAGATTCTGATCAGACAGAGTTGATAGGAAAGCTGACCTGAGCCTTTGCCGGACTGACATGCCAAGTAAAATTGTACATTTTGCTGTGCCCCATGCCAGCTCAAATCACCTTATCAATGCTGTTCTATCCTATGCCCTCCGCATTCTTTCAAAGAAGTGAAGTTTCAGCTGTTTTTATTTTTTAACATGATATTTTCATTGACTTATACTTCAAAAGTATCATTTTGAAGGATAAACTCAATGCAAAGATCAGCTGATCATTCGATTTGAGAAAACATTTCTATTGATTTTTCCATGAAGTATTTAAATGCTACTGACTTTTCATTAATTTAGTTGCACACAGATTTTAAGGTTGGAAAATATAGTTAATATACCATATGTTGCGGTTACTTTGGATCCCTGAAATCAAGCAATTTTAATCACAGCTTGCGCAAACATCATCGAGTATCTGTTAACCCTTTATCTCCTAGTGTCGCCTGCTTTTGCAAACAGTTTGGACCCAGATCAGGCCCTACAAAATGTCTCCAGATAAGGGTATGTAATTGAATATTGGTTTTCTTATTTCTAAACCAAAACATGTATTTTGAGAACCCAAAAGAACAGTCTCAATGAAACAGTTCTTTCTACAGGGTTCATACAGGCAAGTTTGAGTACAATTCAAGGACTTTTCAAGGGCCTCTCAGACTATCTTACAGTTTTCAAGGACTAAAAGTTTAAAATCCTGATTTAAATGTTAAAATTCTACTCCGGAAATGGTAGACTGCATTACTAATTATATAAGTTTTAGAAAATAAGTATAAAATTGTGGTGCCTTTATTTGGTGCAGCAAAAGCTGCACCAAATAAAGGCAACACAAGTTTATACTGACTTAGGTCTCAAAAGTCAGTGTTGAATCCTCCTGTAAAAGGTAAAATTCAAGGACTTTTCAAGGCCTTAAAGTGTTTTCCAAGTACTTTTTAATCAAGTTTAATTTTCAAGGACTTTTCAAGACAGCCCTGTATATTCAAGTATGTTTCATTGCCAGTGCAACCCTGTTCTAGCACCCAAAACATATGTTTAAATTAATGGGTAAGAATTGACAGGGCTCAAGCTGGGGTAAGAGATAGAGGAAATTGTCTCCCTAATCTGGATCCACAGGCCTTCAGATTTATGGTGGGCCCGGGTCGTTGTCCCATGATTTCAAAGAATGGCCCATCACTTTCCAAGGCAGTGGGCCCAGTGGACCCATCCTTTTTAGTTGTGAAAAAATCTCACTTTAATAAAATTATTCATCTTACAGCGAGTCTACGATCTCCACAAAACAGAAAGTTCATGTAGGTAGTCAATACAGTAAAACATGTCTTAAGCAGCCACTCAAAAAAGACAAAACAAAGGTCTTAATAACAAATGGTAGCTCAATGCAGGTCGAAATTATTGCAGAATGCTCCTCTTGGAGCATTCTGCAATACTTTTGACCTGCATTAAGCGATAATTGATCTTTTTGAGTGGCCCCTTAAGATAGGTTTTACTGTTTAATCAGCAGTCAATGAACATATATGCATACAAGTGTCTGTGTCAGTGTGTAGGTAAAGTTTACAACCCAAATGTCAACTGTGGTTAGTTTGATATGCTTGGGTCCATCATTTCAGAAAATGACCCACCATTTTTTGCTCCATGGGTCACTTTGGCCCACCAATCTTGAAAAATATCTGAAGCCCTGGATAATCACTTTTCCCTATTCTCAACTGTCAGAGGGAGAAGTTCTAATGTATTTATTATATTGGGGAGTTCAAAACTAAGATGGAAACATCTGAATGAGAATGGGTCTTCTCCCTTTCTGAGAGCTCTAGCTTGGGCCCTGAGAATATTATTACAATTTTACGCTCAAAAATGTTGTTTAACTGGACCTTGGTGTTGTTTCCAGAAAAACATCTTTAAATATTATAATTACACACAGAAAATTTAGGAACAAAAACTACAGTCGAGCTTTGGTCGCTCGAACTCGCCTGTCTCGAACACCAGGGATCGCTCGAACTCGTTCGTCGGTCCCGGCCATTTCCCTATATATTTAATGTTAAAATACACCCTAGGATCGAACAGTGATGGCTCGAACTCTCGAACTCAAAGCACGGTCCGCAGGGCGATTTTTCATGTAAAAACGCTATGATGGCTCGAACCAAATATTTCTTTACATGAATCAGTCACACGCTTGATTTAAGTTTATTATTATTTCCATAAGCGCTCTGTGACAATGATGATTTCACCCTTGGGTTACCAAACTGGCGAGCGGAACGTGTGAAGCAATTAGCGGCAATTTACCAGATCAAAGATTTGAGTAACTTCTCACTTGTCACCACTTAGTATGGCGGCCAAAAATGATTAAAGACAATTAATGAGATGTTTTGTAATCAAGAATTCGCGTGTCAAAATGAGTGAAACATGCCTGGCTGGATAAAGAAAGGCATCGGATTGTGCAGCGGTACAGTCTGATCCGCGTCTTTGCTGTAAAAATCCTGAAGAGTATGTCACTTTTTTCCTGCTTAATTCGTTGTTATTAATTGAAACTTGCACATTGCGAATAAATAATAAGAAACAAACTTGTTTTTTTTCTTTTATTGTTCTAAAGGAAACGATAAACAACCGAACATAAACTGTTGCAACACATAAACAGGAACATTCACTCACTAGAAGAAAAACAGTTAAGCTTACTCGATAGCAAATGCATTGATCAGCCTGCGCATATGCGCATGCTGATAAATGTATTTACTTACACATGCAGCTTATCATTTTAACTCTAGTGTGTAAAGGGTTTTTGATCAGTGACAGGTGTCACGTGCGCTTTGCAATTTTGGTCGATAAAAAACGTGATGTCCGTGATGACATAAAGTACACATGAACCTACTTGAAAATTGTCAGGCTAGGTATCGCTCGAACACATGGATGGGTCGAACTCGCACCGACGGTCCCGACGAGTTCGAGCCAACGAAGTTCGACTGTATACCCATTGACCAACATACACCAACCATTTTGAAATTACCAATAAATCTATGAATTATTGAAAGTTTCATTCACATAAAACATTTTTTAGCATAAAACTAAATATTACATGTTTGGCAGGAAAATACTATGATTTATCAAACAAATAAAATCGGTAATTTTGTTTTTGCCTAGAATGATTTATTTCCTCTAGTGAAATAAATCCCTTTAGCCGGAACTCCTTTTTCCTGACCACAGGTGACCCATGGCATCGATGAGATGAAATGCATGTCATATTCATTTTCGTTTTATTATTTACAATTTTTAATCAAGCATACCCCTTTTCTGCACTTTTGACTTCACAAACATTAACAAATGATGTCATTTACACATGCAATGACATTGCATAATGTTTCTGTCTTCCAACACTGAAACACTGGAGGATCGAGGAACAAAAACAAAAAATTCTAGAAAATCACAATAAATTTAATACCAAAATGTTTGTTACGATCTAACTAAGAAAATGACTACCCACACTTTGTGATTTCGTTCACTGATGAAAAAGATACAGACGTTTGAAATTCTGAGGTGGGCTCAATGAAGAAGATTTCCAAAATGACAGACTTCCAGGGAACAGCTAGCAGATGTATTACTACTCGTGTTAGAATTAGACATGCGGTGATCCCGCTAGTTTTGCCACATCGCATACTGTAGTATTTTCTTTATTTGAGCAAGCAGTTCAAGCAGAATACATGTAATATACAACATATTGAATCATTCTATTTAAAATATGTGATTTATAAACCTCGGGAGGTGAAAAATCATATAAAGAACTCGTGCTTGCGCACTCTTTTCTTCATCAGATTTTTCACCTCTCTCGGTTTATAAATCCCATATTTCAAATAGAACGATAAATAAACTCTATATAATCATAAATTGGATATGGATTATAGATTTGATTATAATAAGTAATTGTATCATGACTTTGCCGCCTTTCCTTTAATCTATACTGTTCAATAATTTCCACAAGTCCCTGTCAAGGGTGGAGCTTATACTTGACTTGAATGTCTGATGAATAAATTAAAAGGTGGTTGTTTTATTGGTCATGATACACGTATTTTATTGTACAAATACTCGTAAATACAAATAACCCCTCTTGTAGGGGGTAACTCGTCTTCAACTCATCCCGCCTACAAGAGGGAATATTTGTATATACACTCATAAAATTGTACAATAAAGCTAACTTAAAAGTTAGATTGGTTCTAAAATACAACAGATACCCTGCCTTTAGTTAAAGCTGCATAGTCTGTAACTTTTGATCTTTTAAGTTTTGAAATAATGTTTCTATTTTTCAAGAACACAGTAAA
The DNA here is from genome assembly GCA_964019695.1 of Loripinus fragilis. Taxonomy (NCBI): domain Eukaryota; kingdom Metazoa; phylum Mollusca; class Bivalvia; order Lucinida; family Lucinidae; genus Loripinus; species Loripinus fragilis. Next base: position 81,964,786 of record OZ026520.1, on the reverse strand, counting down.
AAACTAAAATGCATGTATACATTTTACCAATTTCGTAAATCTTAACAAATTATCAGTATCAAAACAACAGCATTTTTTTAAAAATTGACTGTCTATAATTATTCGAGGGACACAAATAATTACCAACAAGAGAAAAAGCACCTGTTTTGATAAGATAATTCACTTTTCCATGCAGTTTTCAGCTATAGTGAACGGATTTATTGTGAAAACTTAACTTAATCCTGCTTTTACAAATGATTTAAAAAGAAAATAATTTTTTTTGAAAAATGTTCATAGTTGTAGACTTAGTCTCTTTAAGTGTGTGTTACAGAAAAAAAAATATTTCTCAATGAAAACATATATGTTGTGGGTACTCAAAACTCAATAGAACAGTCTCAATGAGACGGTTCTTTTGAGCACCCACAGCAAATGCTGGGTAATGGGTAAGAAAATATTTACAATTTTATGCTGAACAAATTTGGTTCTCCATAGGTTTAGATAAATAAAAAAATTTCAGCGTAAAATTGTAAATATTTTCTTACCCATCAATTTTAACATATGTTTAGGGTGCTCAAAAGTACTGCCTCATTGAGACAGTTCTTTTGAGTACCCTCAACATATGTTTTGGTTGAGAAATAAGAAAATTAAATTTTCGTTACGCTCTCTTAACTAAAGTCCTGGTTATCTAAACCAATGAATTGGGGTATCTAAACCAATGGATACAAACCTGAAGCCCCTTCTTGATCAACTCCAAGGAAAAACCCAGCAATGATTACCCCACAACAAAGCAAAGCATTCATTGAAGTGGACTGCTTCAGAAAGAAGTAGGAGAATATCTGAAAAACAAAAAAAAGTTTTTTTACGGTATGTTTTAATTCTTGACGTCCCAGACAACAATTTTTCATTTTTATGTGTATCTTACCAAGTGGAAAAAAAAACATGTTTAAACCAACAATTTTTCAGCCATGTTGGGAAAGGTCTTCCTGGGTTGAACCAGTAATAGCAGCCAATAAAGTGTCTTATTCAAGGACTCGACATACTGACTCTGTCGGCAATGAGACTCAAACTAGAAACCTTTCTATTCCCAGTCCAACGCTCTACCAACTGAGCCACTGTGCTGCGCTTTTACAATATTCAGAGTTTTTTGGGGGGCTTTTGGGGAATGGGACCATGGGCCCATTGGTTTGGGAATTCTATCTGTGTGAAGATTTTTTTATATAATTCAGGGCTTCAGATTTTTTTCAAGATTTGTGAGCTGAAGTGACCCATGGCAAAAAATGGTGGGTCATTTTTCGAAATGATGGGTCCAAGCATATTAAACTCACCACAGTTGACATTTGGCTTGTATACTTTACTTACACACTGACACAGACACTTGTATGCATATATACTGAACAGCAAAAGAAACGCATATTTTGCATATTTGGTACAGTGTACATATTGGGGTTTAAATACTTATCTAATGATATGTAAGGTATCACTGATGTATTGAACATGCGAGTTATCAAATGCATCACAAATGGATGGCTCATTGGAGTGATGATAATAAAGGGGCGTAACTCTGCGCATAATAAAATAAATTATGATAAAGGCGACTTTCGAGATGGTGTATGGCCAAGACCACTGAACAGATTCGAATGAAAATCACTCTGCGTGATAATCATCCTATACAGAATACTTAATGAAGGTTAAATGTTCCGATATTTGTTACGGTGGACTATTGTGACCCAGTTACATTATCGGACAATTAACCGGAAGTGTGTTTAATACAGACATGAAAGGGTCCTAACATTTGTTTTAAACAGTTCTGTTGGACGCTACCTCACTTGACATCAATCATACTGTTCCAGATATTCTTACACCCCAAAGATTCCAGTGGTTTTCAATACCAATGCAAAAATGCAAAACAATGAAGATTTTTGGATTAGCAGTATAATTTCTACAGCAGTGAATTTTAAAGTTTTATGCTGTTTTCTTATCTGTTACAGTGTGTTATCGTGACATGCAATGAAATCGGATTTAAATCAAGTGGTTTCCAATGTACGGCACTGTTTTTGTGTTTTTTGCATTAATTAACAAAAAATAATAATAAACTGTGTAATGACGAATAAAATGGTCATGAACGCACGCATGAGTTCGTTCAAACATGTTCATATCAATAAGGGTAAAATCTGATAAGGGTTTCTAGTATTAAATAGATATTGAAAATATGCGTTTCTTTTGCTGTCAAGTATATGTATATTGACTGCTGATTATACAGTAAAACCTGTCTTATGCGGCCACTCAAAAAAGAAGACCAATTATCGCTTAATGCAGCTCAAAAGTATTGCAGAATGCTCCAAAGGGAGCATTCTGCAATACTTTTGACCATCATAGAGCTACCATTTGTTATTAAGATCTTTGTTTTGTATTTTTTGAGTGGCTGCTTAAGACATGTTTTACTGTATTGACTACCTACATGTACTTTCTGTTTTGTGGAGTTTGTAGACTTGCTGAAAGATGAATATTTCTATTAAAGTGAGATTATTTCACACCTAAAAAGGATGGGTCCTCTTGGCCCACTGCCTTGGAAAGTGATGGGCCATATTTTGAAATCATGGGTCAATGACCCGGGCCCACCATAAATCTAAAGGCCTGTATATCAGTTTCAATTTAGAATAAGTATAATATTTTACTTGTCACCATCTTCAACTTAATACAGTACAGTCTCTTCATACCACTATGATTGGGGTCAATAGCAATTGTCTGTGTTATAAGAGATTAATGTTATAAAGGGACAACTTTATGGTCATTTTCCTATAATGGTAAAATAATTTGGAAGCTTGATCATGACTGTGTAATAGCCAGATTTGTGTTATAATGAGGTGTGTTTTAAAGGAACTGCACTATATATCTTTTCATTATTTAGAGAATGCAGAACTGGTAGCAGCCAAATGGGATTCAACACTTTTTAAAAACAAGAGTTTCATTGACCCTTTATCCCTCTCCTAGCTCAGCTGTTGGCCTCATCATATCAGAGTTTGATTTTTTTTATCATGAATCCCCCCCCCTACCCCTCCTAATACCTAAGGCCAAACAAAAAATAAATATGCCTGTTTCAGGTTACATGAAATTTTAAAATAGGGATGTAGGTAGGAAAATATTTCTATTTTGTTAAAAGTTTTTACATGCGGAAGATGGGGAAACAATATGGCCAAACTGGGAAATCCCATAAATATGCTTAAAAACTTAAGGGTCGGGGCAAAAATTAGGCAAGGTCGGGTAACCTGAAACACACAATTTTTATTCTAGGCCAAATACAGGTCAAATCTTTTATGACAAATCTTTTAAGATTAATTTTTGTCTGAGTCTAAATCTAGATCCATACATGAGCCACGGCATGAGACTTCCAACAATGTGGTATGTGCGACTAGCAAAGGCTCAGACCAGCCTGCGCATATGCACAGTCTGATCAGAGCCTTTGCTTTTTGCTTGGATATTCTATGAATATTAAGCTACTGACTGAACATCATTTGGAGTTTCTAAGCTTAAAAGGAGGCTGCACAGGCTCGTATGAGTCTACGCTTGTCAAAACACCACATTGTTGGAAATCTCATGTTGCGGCTCACATGTCTTTGCATGCAGCAAAGACTCAGGTGAGTCTAGGCTAAGGTGAGTCTAGGCATTTATGCAGGCTTACTTTAGCCTGTGTTGCTTGACAAAGCACTTTTTGCAAAAATCCCAAGCAGAATTTTAGTTTTGAAAAGTGTGTAATAAATTTTTTTAAAAAAATATTTCTCAACCCAAAGAGCCGTCACAATGAGCTCATTATTTGAGCACCAAAAATGTATGAAAAAACTGATGGGTAAAAAAATATTTATAATTTTACGCTCCAAAATTTTGTTAACCAAACCTATGTCTTAGCCTTCAAATATGCATTGTAGCAAATAAACATTTATTTTTTACAAAGAAAAACTTACCACATTGAAGACAGTAGTGAGAGATCTGCCAACATTGTAGAAAGCGACACCCACATGTTGTAAACACAGGTTGTTGAATGTGATCATACAAACAAATACAACTGACAAGGGCAGGGTCTGCAAAGAAAGATATATGAAACAAGGTATAATAGAGCTTTTGGGTCACTGTAAAGGCGTAACTTAATATTCATATCTGGACATTTGTTTGATTTGATTCTTTATGTCCCATCAAAAATCTTTCAGTTATGTAGGAACGGGTCTACCTGAGTTGAACCAGTACTAAGCTAGGATTAATGTGTCTTGCTCAAGGACACAACAGTGACCCCGGTGAGGCTCGAACCTGCGGCCCCTCTGTCTCGAGGCAAGCATTCTACCACTGAGCCACTGCGCTCCCATATATCTGGGTGTGGTTCGGCTATTTCACCTGCTCAAGAAGGGAAATCAGGTTCTATTAATTTGGTAAACATGAAAATCCTGACTACATATACACTGACCTCACATTTATTAACCGTTAAAGTGCATATCACAAAAAGTTGTATGCTTCTGTCGTTTGCTGAAATATTTTTGAAGCCTCTTTGACAAACAATGTAGAATCTGATCAGATTGAATACAGGTGCATGTATTTCATAAAGCTTGACACATTTAAGTTTTGATGATCCCTTTTATATTTTGAAGGGTCACTCACGGGTTAGAAAGTACAGTTGAGTCAGTTGGCTCATGGCTACCTGAATATGAATTACACATGTTATACTTCTACCACAACCACTAAGTAATGACATTTGATTCATTCACTTCATTTACCATTTACAGTCGCGCCTCAAAGCATTTTGTAGAAGTATACTTACAATTTTTTTTTTGTTTGATTTGATTATTTACGTCTCAGTCAACAGCTATGGTCATGTGCAGATGGTCAGTTCACCTAACCACACTTTTTCCTAGGCAAGCTTGACTATGCGGTTAACCAAATACTTCGTGCACATATTTCGCTTGTAACTGACAATAACCCTTCTTGAATCAGTAGAAGGAGGAAAATGACCATAAAAATTATTTCATCATCAATCTCCACGTAAGTATGGACCGTGCGGGAATCAAACTCGCTCAATGATTTGCAGTCAAACTATTTACTGACTGCGCTAATGGGACAGGTACTTACAGAGAAGTGTCATAAGTATATGAGCCATGACATGTGATTTCCAATAATGGGGTATTTTGACAAGTGTAGAATCAGACGAGCCTGTGCAGCCTCCTTTAAAGCTTAGCAACTCCAAATGTCATTTGATCAGTAGCTTAACACTTATAGAATATTCAAGCGAATAGCAAAGGCTCTGATCAGACTGCGCATACCTGAGTCTTCGCTGGTCTCCCATACCATGTTGTTCCAAACCTCATGCCGTGGCTCAATTATAATTTGTTGCTGTTAGAATGACTCATGTATTTTTTCATTTTGTAAGTTGTCAGAAAAGTCTATTTCCAAGAACAATTAAAAGGAATATTTTGTAATATTTCATCTCTCCCTTCACTGGATGTCAGAGTAGAATGTATCTGTTTTAAGATATAGAAACAATGTACAAGGGGTTAACAGGAGTGCAGTGGCTTAGTGGTAGTGTTTGGTTCCAGATTAATACCTCTCTCGAGGTTCAAGTATCAAGTGTCCTATACTCTCACTGCTTACAAAGCAGTGCATAGTAATGGTTCAACCCAAGGTAATGTCTCATTTGACTGAAAAATAATGACTGGGACTTAAAGTATCAACTGAAACAAAAAATACAAGGGATTAAACCAAAAATTATCATATTTTTCTACTTATAAACAAAGCAAACTCCCATATTTTAGGTTACAGTAAAACCTGTCTTTAGCGGCCACTTAAAAATAGACAAAACAAAGGTCTAAAAGACAAATTGTAACTTAATGCAGGTCAAAAGTATTGCAGAATGCTCCTCAAAAGTATTGCAGAATGCTCCTCTTGGAGCATTCTGCAATACTTTTGACCTGCATTAAGCGATAATTTGTACAGAAAACCAACTTTGGTGTTCTTTTTGAGTGGCCACTTAAGGCAGGTTTTACTGTAGTTCCATAGTAAAAAATTGTGGTTTTGATAGAAGTCTAGTTTGTTTACTTACTGATCTACAGAGCTTTGGGTCCACTGTCAAATCTGGGAACTGTACCACTGCAGGTATATACTTCGACAACAGACTCAGAATAAAACAAAGTAGCACTGTCACCACACATTGAAACCATGTCACAAACAATGGTGCATTCAGCTGAAATGTAAGATTACAAATAAAGCGCCACCTATATTTTGCAGCAGACGACAATTTAAAATTTTGCTGTTTTTTTTCTCTCAAAAATAACAAATAAGACATGATATTTCATGAGAATCGTCTGCTGGCAGACGATTCTCATGTAATATCATACCTTATTTTGTAGAAATTTGGGAAAGATTTTGCAAAATTTGTCATCTGCTGCAGTTGTGATTGGCGCTTTAAGGGTTAACCAATTTATATCGTCTGCTGATAATACAATGTACATGTATAAACTTTGCAAACAGCTTGGAATTAGATATAGAGCTCCTGATCTGGGTCAAAACTGTTATTTGTTGGGCCTGATCTGGGTCAAAACTGTTTGACTCTCTGAATGGTGTTCCTGAAAGAACTTTTAGAAAAATTGACTTTGAAAAACATCAACAAAATTACCCAGTTGGCAAAGTGTTAGTTACCTCTTTATATGCCAGGTACTGTTTTCAGGCTTTTTTGGTCATGCCATTCCTAATCCTCAACTAGAAAAGTTGGACTCCGACAAAAGGCCCCGCCTAATGCCCTGCAGCGAAAAGGGGATATCCGTTTTGGTAAAAATCTAAGTAATCATTCATCCGACAAAACTCATATTCAGACATGAACAATAGTTTGATGAAAGTAGTCCATATATGAAGTATGGAAGAAATTGGGGGATAAATGACTACGTTAGAGTGTCCACAAGTGAAAACTGATAGGTGGCAGCCATTTTGGTGGCCATCTTGGTTATCGGACAAAGCCCATATTAAAACTTGAGCGTGAGTTTGATAAAAGTAATCCATATATGAAATTTGGAGGCAATCAGGTAATAAATGATTAAAGTTGATTGTCCACAAGTGCAAACTGATAGGCGGCGGCAATTTTGTCGGCCATCTTGGTTATCGTTTGTCAGACTAAACATGTATTCAAACTTGAACAAGAGTTCTTTCAGGAATGCCATCAGATGGTAAAATAGCTTGGATCCAGATTGACAAGCCCTACATTTTGTCTGACGCAGGCCTCCAGAAAAGAGTGCATATTGGCAAACTATTTTCTTTAACATATGTTGTTGTACTCAAGAGAACCGTCTCAATGAGACGGTTCTTTTAAGCGCCCATAACACAAGTTTAAATTGATTGGTAAGAAAATAATAACAACTTTACGCTCATAAAATTTACTTATCTGGATCTATGTGACCTTGCCTTGCTCATGCCATGTTTGATTGATCTGTTTGACCTATTTACCCTTTACTCCATAGGCTATTTTTAGATCATGACATGATTTTCTATTTTTAGACAACATTGAAAAAATTCAAGAAAAATTTAAGTTCAGTTTTGAATACTTTTATGAATATTATGGAAAATGGAACATTTGCTCCAAAAGAGCAAATGATACATTTTCCATAACATTTTCAAATACCTGACATTTCGAATACGCTAAAAAAAAAAAGGAGGGCAGTGGCTCAGTGGTAGAGTGCTTGACTCATGACCTAGGGGCAGCAGGTTCGAGCCTCACCGGCGCCACTGCGTTGTGTCCTTGAGCAAGACACATTTACTCTTAGACCACCTCAGGCAAACAGACAATGAAATATTTGAAGTGTAAAATTGTTAATAGTTTCTTATCCATCTAACTGCTATTAAAGCATGCATTTTGTGTGCTCAAAAGAACGGTCTCACTGAGATGGTTATTTTGAGTATCCACAACATATGTTTTGGTTGAGAAATGGGAAAGACTAGAATTGTCAGAGAATCTGACTATAGCCCCGCTGCAGTGCTTTGCATGCTGCAAAGGCCAGAGTTTCTCAGGAAATTGAGTGGTAACATAATTCTGACATCAATCAAGGGCCATAACTCTCTTACAAATTTGTGAAAAATAACGGCTAACAATCCCAATGTAGATCTTGTCAGTATAAATGGTTATATAAAGTTTGGTCAAAATCTGTTCATTTGTTACAAGATATTGAACGGAAATGAAATTTTGGCGTAAATCAAGGACCATAACTCTGGTAAATTGTGCTAAAAAATGATGCGTAACAATCACAACGTAGATCTTGTAAATATGAATGCATATAAAAAAATTGTGAAATTCTGTCCATTTTTTCTCATTCACAGAGATATGCAACGGAAACGAAATTTTGGCGTAAATCAAGGGACATAACTCTGGTACAAATGTGCAAAAACTGATGTGCAACAATTCTAACATAGATCTTGTCAATATAAAATGCATATATAAAATTTGGTGAAATTCTATCAATATGTTCTCAAGATAAAGAGCGAAAACAAAATTTTAGCGTAAATCAAGGGCAATAACTCAGGTACAAATGTGTGATAAAATGATGTGCAACAATCCCTACGTAGATCTTGTCAATATGAATTCATATATAAAATTTGGAGAAATTCTGTCCATTTGTTCTTAAGATATTGAAGGGAACAAATTTTGGCGTAAATCAAGGCCAATACTCTGGAACAAACAATGCGAAAATTGACATACATCAATCCCAAGCTAGATCTGGTCAATATGAATGCATATATGAAATTTGGTGAAAATCAGTCAATTTGTTCTAGAGATATTGAGTTGAAACAAAATTTTGGCGTAAAACAAGGGCCATAACTCTGGTACAAAAGTGTATAAATGACCTGTAGCAATCCCAAGCTAGATCTTGTCAATATGAATGCATATATAAAATTTGGTGAAAATCTGCCAATTTGTTCTAGAGATATTGAGCGGAAATGAAATTTGGCTTAATTACACGGGTGGTAAACCTAGGAACTACCACGAAATTGTGTTAACGCAAATTTGTTCCCAAGCCACATCCGAGACACGTCGTGGTAGTTTCCAGGCCGAAAATTGGATAAAGAAAGGTTGGTGTCACTTTCATTTTTGTTTTATTTTACAAATAAGAACAAACAATGGTGAAATCCGACAATGCAGTTCCGTGTAAATATGTTTCAGCGTCCCCTCTAGCCCAAAATTTTGTATGGAAAGTTATTTTCTTTCTTTTGATTCGTGTTTCCCCACTGAGCATCGGACCAACTTTCCCCGAAGTTCGAAAGATTTTAGCCCATATCTGTCAAATTAAATGGAATTTGATACCATTTGACGATGAAAATGATTAAATGACCCTCAATAAACGTTCCTACACAGAAAAAACATCTGAGTATTTACTCGTAAACGATTCATGCCCAGTTCGTCCTGTGTGGTAGTTTCCAGCTCATCGTGGTAGTTAAAATGCTATTGTGGTAGTTTCGAAGAGTTTGTAGGATACGTTTCTGAAGTGGTACAAAACATTTTAGTGGTTGCTTGTTTTGCATGACAACCCTCTAATTCGTCAATTAATTGCCACTGTAAACAATTAAATCACATTTTAACTCCATGAAGAAGCAAAGCTGAAGACTCAACATATTCGATGTAATGCGTGACAGGTGGAGATCATGTCCTGGACTACCAAACAACATCTCTTGAAATCTATAGCAAAAGAACAAAAGAAGGTCATCAGTTGAGTCCCGGTGGACCAAGCAACAGACAAAAAAATGATATTAATTATTTCGTCACTCGCAACGTTGTTCCATGTTCAGTCAACTTTAAGATAAAATGGCAGGCTAAGACTACTGGCCCAGAGTATCGTTAGTACTTGCGCTTCAGAAAAAAGAGGAATATCCTTGGGTTGGGTCACTTTTGATATACATGTGAGTGCGACTATGAACGGGCATGTTATTTGATAATTAAAAAGCATAGTTATTAAAAAACAAAATATATGAATATCCCTTCTTTTCATTCTTCTCATCATTCAATAGCCCACTATATTTAAAATTCAGGCAGTCGACATTTGTTATCTGACAAAAGATTGTTTAATAAGGTCTCCGTAGGAATAAGAGGGGTATTCAAGGTTCAGTCCGCACACCCTGTCTTTAAAAAAATGAAGTAGCCCCTGAATAGAAAACATCTGCTGATGCGAACTACTACTAAATTCCTACAAAGTCGTGGAAACTACCACAATAGCATTTTAACTACCACGATGACATGGAAACTACCACGCAGGACCAGCGGGGCATAAATTGTTTACGAGCAAATGCTCAGATGTTTTTTCTGTGTAGGAACGTTTATTGAGAGTCTTTTTATCATTTTTAACGTCAAATGATATCAAATTCCATTTAATTTGACAGATATGGGCTAAAATCTTTCGAACTTTGGGGAAAGTTGGTCCGATGCTCAGTGGGGAAACACGCATCAAAAGAAAGAAAATAACTTTTCATACAAAATTTTGGGCTAGATGGGACGCTGAAACATTTTTACACGGAACTGCATTGTCGGATTTCACCATTGTTAGTTCTTAGTTGTAAAATAAAACAAAAATGAACGTGACACCAACCTTTCTTTATCCAATTTTCGGCCTGGAAACTACCACGACGTGTCCCGGATGTGGCTTGGGAACAAATTTGCGTTAACACAATTTCGTGGTAGTTCCTAGGTTTACCACCCGTGAATTAAGGGCCATAACTCTAGTACAAATATACGAAAAATGTTGTGTAACAATCCCAATCTAGATCATGTCAATATCAATGCACATACAAATTTTGTTAAATTCTCAAGATATTGAGTGGAAACCGAATTATGACGGACAGATGGAATGACCCAAATCCAATATAGCCCCACTTTTTCAAAGAGGGGCTAAAACAAATCCAATATAGCCCCACTTTTTCAAAGCAGGGCTATAATTAATTTTTAATAATTCAGTTCTATCTAGAGGTCTGCTACTTACCTTCAAATCTGCACTGCTCAATAAATACTTGTTTAAGAACACCATAGATATAGAAATGCACCTGTAATAAAAGAAATTCTGATTAAACCCTATTCAGTCTACCTCTTTTCAATCAGATGGCTTTTCCCTAGCATGTTGACAGAATAACAATGGAATTGCCCATTTTCATGTTTAGTGGTCATAGGTGGAGAATTTCTAATTTACTATGCAATTCTGTCAAAAAAAATAAGTTTTATTCTTTACAAACAGTGCAGACCCTGATAAAATGCCACATCATGTGGCATTTCATCAGGGTCTTCGCTGTTTGCCAAAGTAGTGTAAGGGGTCTCAGCTGTGTCACAGCACCCATAAACTCTCTACCAGGGTCAACTTGTAATTACTTGGGGTATTTTAAATGTCTACATATAACTTTTCAAGGGGTCACCATTGATCAATCAAAAATATTCATGTTTTGATTAATTTCCCGATCATACACGCATTTGAGCATGAGATGCTGCATACTCTATGCAAGCTTGAACCTTTGCCATGCTTAACAACATGTCAGTTTATGACATCATCATGTAACATTCTCAATGACATCTTTAGTGCATAGCAGAAAATAGGGTCAGGGTTACAAAAGATCAATTACCTTCTTTTCTTGTAAAAACATCAGATGCTGGGAAAAGTTTTAGCATTTTTACAAAAAGAGTAGCTAGACTGCAGCTGAAGGCTTGAACCAAGCGGGGGAGAGTATGAGGGGGGGGGTGGGGGGGGTGGGGGGGGGGGGTAGCCCACTCTCACTGGAGAGAAAATCTAGGTCTCTGAGAACGCATTTCAAGCCATTTTGAAGCCCATTTTTTCATATTCTATAACCTCAATTTTAAGAAAATGCTAAACACTCAAACATCTTGTTCATAACTATAAGTTTTGCATTTGCTTGCCATCCTCTTGGTGCTTTTTCCCATGTGTGTGTGTGTGTGTGGGGGGGGGGGGGGGGAACAGCAATTGCAATGCAAGTCTGAGACAACCCAATGTTCAGAAAAACAGCAGAGCCCTTGTGAGAGGGAGGGGGCTTAAAATTTGCAAAAAATAAACAATCAAGTCCACACCTAAGAAAAAATTGGACATGGGTTCCCATGTATTTTGTACTTTTTCATTCAACCCCAACCCAATAACATAGGCCCAGCACATCAGCAGCCTAGGGACTGGGGCTCTTTTTAATTTCTCTGAGTCTGGTCAGGGGAGGGGGCGCAGCTATTAATTATTAGCTTTGCGACTTCTAGACTACATGGGGTTTGCAATGGAGGCAACAACCGAATGGAAGATGCGGGGGGGGGGGGGGGGGGGGGGGGGGGGGGGGGGGGGGGGGAAGCACACATTCCAGCCCCACAGCCATGGGACTGGGGATAAGTGCCCCCCACCCCAAATTTCCAAGTTTTGTTTGGGACTGGGAGGGGGCACAAAAGTGTTTTATCCTCTGTGACCAGACTACATGAGCTTTAAAATCCCATCATTTACATGCCCAGGTCACACTCACAGCCCTGTCTGTGCTCCCACCGCCACCTTTTCTTTCAGCAAAATTGTGGGTAAGGTATCCTCAACGCAACTGTCTACAAGTGGATATCGTCAAGTACACCCATTGAAGTTGAAGTTGAAGGTAATCTAGGTCGCGAGCAATCAATATTATGTGTTTTCCCAATTATGCATTACCGTATATACTCACAATATAATATAATGTGCGAAAAAATTGTTGTGATTTAGGGCACTCACAGCCTCTTCGGGAAAGGCACATACCCCTCGAGCCCCCCTCCCCCCTGGGCCTGGCACTGTATCTAAACCTATGATTATACCACAAAGGGTTAAAAATATAGTACACCCTCTTATCTGGATTCCTATCAGCTTGTCAATTCAATTAACAGGTACAAAACCCTTAGGCAAAATTTAAATTCAAAACATCCTTGAAGAAACATCTCTATTTAAATTTCTAAAAGCGGATTAAAATTTCAGCCTTGGGGAAATAGCATTGCAAAATGAATAAAAAAAATTATAAAAAAACATAGATCCAGATAAGGAAATTTTATGAGAGTAAAATTGTAATTATTTTCTTACCCATCAATTTAAAAATGTGTTTTGGGTGCTCAAAAGAACCGTCTCATTGAGACGTTTTTTTTGAGTACCATCAACATATGTTTTGGGTGAGAAATACAGCAAATAGTTTTCCAATACACACTCTTATCTGGAGGCCTGAAAAAATTAAAAACGCTGAAAGTATGGCCAATGCTATAATAAATCTGCTTGCAAGCGATATATTCATACCAGGAACTAGTACTGAAAAGACACATTTCTGGTGACCTGACCTGACTAACATTTTCACCCCTGTCAACCCAAGTTTTCCTTGAACAATGTGTTGTTTGATGCTTACCTTTAATTAAATTTGACTTTATTGCTTTTCTATCGATTTGATCAATTCAGTTCACTATTAAACTTCAAAAGAGGTGCCAACAGAAATTCTGGCACCCCTACCCCTTTCTAATCATGATTGAGACCTCTTTCCAGAAAAAATGAGTGAAACAATGGCAGCTCACTCAGAGTCCCTGTTCAATTGCAAGACAGCCAAGGCAAAAATGAATATTTATAAAATTTAAATGGGGAATAAATCTGTCATATTGTGAGGAAGTGGGACTGACCATGATGTGTCCTTGTGACCTGCTGGAAGTCATTTATGTAGGTAAATGGTACTGCAACCAGTTCAAAGGGATTTGTAACAATTTCTATAAATATTTAAAAGTGGCTGATTAATCTCTATACCTTGACCCTATAGCCTTTTATATTATGGGTGAAAGTTAAAATTTCCAAAATCCTAAACTTTTGAAACTCCATTCTTAAAATCTGCAGTATGCCCACTAAATATTCACGATTTCAAGTTTAAATGGTCAAATGTCCTTAGACAGACTGAAAATAAATCAGAGAAGCTATTATGGTCTCGTTGATTCAGCATTTCGAGGCTGACTTTCTGCCTCAAAATCCTGAATTCAGGAATAATCCTGAAAACTTTCACCCATGTATTAATAGAAATTGCTTCAAGTGCCAGCAACATACAGAGATGAGCATCTGCCCCCCCTCCCCCCCCTCACCCTGGTCCAATAATTTCCAATCAAGATTTGACTGAATATCAGTTGCGCTGACTAAATGACATTTCTCTCAATCACCACACTCCCCCTTCTTCTGTCATGCTGAACATTATTATTTACACATGGGCGGATCCAGAGGGGGGACAGGTTGTCCGGACCCCCCACCCTGAAAAATCACAAAAATATAGGGTTTCCCAGCAATATTGATCCGGATCCCATAAAAATCACAAAGCTACCAAGCCAGCATTCAATGGTGGGTCATTATGGGCAAGCCAGCGAAACGCCATTTCAATGGTGTTTCACTGACGGGTCGATGATGGCCCACTTTTTAGTGGCATTTCGATCCTCTCTCCATCCCATCAACTAAGTAAAAAATAACAAAAAAACCTTGTCAGTGTTTGACCCCCTCTGACAAAACTTTCTGGATCCGCACATGTGTACAACATTCTTCCCCATTTTTTATCTTGTTAAATTGCAACATTCTATAGTTGTTAGTCTTGTATTTTCAAAGTAGTGGAAGGTGAATATCCTGATCAGATGGCTTCATTAGAAGCCAGCTGATCTGGATCTACATTGCTTTCAAAAAAGGATAAATCCAGGTTCAGCAGGTTTAATTGATTTTAAGCACTCAGGCAGCTCTCTGTCACAAGTCTGTATATACATGTATATTGTATATAGCCTGCTCTCAGGCGTCCAGATAAGAGTGCGCATTGGAAAATAATTTTCTTTATTTCTCATCTAAAACATATGTTGTGGGTACTCAAAAGAACCTGCTCAATGAGACGGCTCTTTTGAGCACCCAAAACGTATGTTTAAATTAATGGGTAAGAAAATAATTAAACTTTTATGCAAATATGATTTCCTTATCTGGATCTATGTGCTCTCACGCTTTTCAACTTGAACCCCATGGGTTATTTACCCATTAGAATAAATGATTGCAGAAAATGTGATATGTTATCTATAATTTCCAAGTCAAAACCTTGACCTTAAGAACTATGCGTACAGTATGAAAAGCTATTTTGCATTTATTGAAAGTAGGCATCAATTCCAGAACATAAGCAAAAATTTCTTTCATCCTCTTTTTCAGGAAAAAAAATCACATTTTTGGCATAACTTTGGCCCTGTAGCGACTATCACTCAACTCACAAAAATTTTGTTAAGCAGATACACAACTGGATTTATAAGTGATAATAATTCGCAGTGAATATTTTCACAAGTAAAAGATGGAACCAAAATATTACCCTTTTTAACAGCTAGGTCCACTATTTTGTCTACTCATCGACTGCAACCACCACGCGATGACTGCGCTGTTCGAGTACAGTGGTTCTCTAGCGTGCAAATGTAACCAATAACATTGGAAGGGCCAGCCCGACCTTTAAAAAAATTTTTGGTTTGCCGTGCTCCTAAATACCCACCCAAAACAGGCCCTACCCCAAAAAATTTATTGCCTTTCTGAGAATCTTCTTTTTTTCTCTTTTTTCTCCAATTCTGTTAACAAAACCTTCACCAAAATCATTAAAATCTGTATTTTTATTGAAGAAAGGATACAGAAACTGTTATTATATGCATATTTACCTTATATACAGTATTTGTAGACCTCTAAAAGTGATAGCAAGAAAGTCACAAAGTTAACCTGAATTTCTGGGAAAAAAAAGATCTACCTACCTACCCAAACTGAAATTGATGGGTAGGAGCAGGGCAAACAAATAATATTTTAAGGATGGCCTCAGCTATTCTCTTGTTAAGGTATCCGGCTATTTTAGGCTTTTGTAACTTCACACTGAAAAGCACCGCTAAGATACTAGGTGAAAATAATGCTAGACGTTTATCAAAAAGCATTCAAAATCATGAAATTTTTATCAGAATAGATCCATAAATATGCCCGATTATTTTATAAACACTTTCTTTATCGAAAGAAAATCATATTTCAAATAGATTTCAGCACAAATCCTGATTGGGATGGGATGTATCACTGTTTAAGAGAATAATTAAACCCTCAATCCTTCTCCTGCAAGTCTAATCCGACTCTTCTCTGATGTTTAAGTGGCTTTTCCATATTTTGATATTTGCCACTAACATCTGAGTAACTCCTATTACGAAAATCCAGAATTTTCTTCACCTATCAAAAATTGGGTATTTTTACCAAAAATCTTGACAGATGAATGATGTATTCATTTGATGATAAAACTAATGATTATACAACTGAAAAAGAAAAGCAGTTTCACTTTTAAGTGATTAATGGGAAATGATGGGTAATGAATATAGCTTAATCACCAACTATATGTGTACAGAGGGTAGGCTACAATAGGTGTGGATAATTTCCATCTTTGTAAGATTTAAATGAAAAAAATAGCAATTTATTTTAGAGATAAATCATTTAACTTTTCATTCAATTACCATATTTTTCATTGAAAGTGCCCAGCAACGACTGGCTGGGAGAATTCTGGATTTTCGATAGCTAAGTTGCTCTGACGGTAGTGGCAGATATCAAAATAAAGAAAAGCCACTAAAACATCAGAGAAAACTCGGACTACTGCAAGTCATGACTTTTGTCATCGGCTCGTCTCATATGCCTACGCTCTTTGGTGGCCTATATTACAAAAATATGGACCCAGATCAGACTGCTCCTTTTTTTTGCTCCCATGAAAACTACACTATTTATACAAGTATGCATTGACAATTGACCCTATACTCGGATGCAACAAAAATGATTTCAAGAAAGCATATGGCATATGGCATGACAATAATGCTGACCTAAGTGATTTTAAATTACATGCGCGCCCACCACGTAATAGTATTAATTATCGGGAGACAATTAATGCAGAAATTACTGTGAGACTCGGAAATTTTCCCCGACTCCTTTGATGCAGTTCGGAAAGACAGAGCAAGTGATGCCCATGGTGGTGTCTTTATTGCTTTTAAGCGTGACTTGCTCTGTACTGAAACTCCGGAACTGGACACCAACTGCGAAATAGTTTGGTGTAAGTTGAACATTATTGGATGCAGGACACTGTACCTTGGTTCCTTTTATGGCCCCCCCCCCCCCCCCCTCCCGACAAGATTGACAATGAGTATCTTGAGGAGTTTAACTCATCCTTATCTCGGATTATGTCGAATAGAAAGGCTCATGTTCTGGTTGGAGGAGATTTCAATTGCGGCGAAATAGAGTGGAGTCACATGCAAGTACCTCATGGGGTACAAAAAAGACAGTCTCAGCAACAACTTTTGGATATTATAGGAGAGCACTGTCTAACTCAAGTTGTAAACATATCAATGCGCAATGATAAAACTATTGACCTGCTTTTTACTAAGGCCCCATCCCCTGTGAATAGAGTCAAGGGGATGCCCCCGATCGGCAAAGCTGATCACGACATTGTATATGTTGAGTATGACATTAACGCTAAAAGAATAAAACAGGCATCACGCAAGATCTATCTCTATAAACGTGCAGACATGGTCGGCCTTAAAGACCACATGGCCCAATTTAAGGATGCGTACCTTTCTGAAGACCACAGTCACATGTCAGTTAATGACATGTGGGTCAAATTCAAAACAGGCTTTGTAGAGGCTGTAGAAAGGTTTATTCCATCAAAAATGACCAAAACAAAATACTCTGTGCCATGGATCGATGCAACGATCAAACAGCTTGTAAAAAAGAGACATAAGCTTTACCTTCATGCTCGCAAATCAAAGGACCCTGATGTCAAGATTCATTACAAGCGGTTCAGAGCACATGTTCAGAAGGTACTGAGAGATGCCTATTGGAAATACGTTTCCAATATATTTACGTTCAAGAACGATAGCTCAGATCCCGACACTCCCAAGCCTGAAAAGATTAAAAAGTTTTGGTCATTTGTCAAATCACTTAAAAAAGACGCATATGGGATCACATCACTCTGGTGTGCCCCAGGGATCGGTTGTAGGTCTGGTCCTGTTCCTCATCTTCATAAACAATCTGCCGGATAACATCAGGTCTTCTGTTTGCCTGTTCCCAGACGATTGTGTCCTGTATAGGAATATACATTCACGTCAGGATTGTTTGACCTTGCAGGAAGACCTCACCAGCTTAGGACAGTGGGAAGCGGATTGGCAAATGGAATTTAACGTAGCCAAATGTCACTCAATGAGAGTGACACAAACAAATTCTTTTCGACTACACAATCAAACTTTGGAAAATGTTCAGTCGGCAAAATACCTTGGTATCACCATTACAGATAACATGGATTGGGGTCAGCATGTCTCAGAAATCTCATCCAAAGCAACTAAGATACTTGGTTTCCTTCGCCGGAATTTGGCTTTTGCACCTAGGAGTACAAAGGAAGTTGCATACAAAACTTTGGTTCGGCCTAAACTAGAGTATGCAGCACCCATTTGGAGCCCTCACTCGAAACTTCAGATTAATCAGATTGAGAAAGTTCAGAGGACAGCAGCCCGCTGGACCTGCAGGAGATGGCGAAACACAAGTAGTGTCGGTGAAATGCTTGATGAGCTAGAATGGCCATCTCTTGAGGCCTGGAGGGACCAGTCCTCCTTGCTTCTCTTTCACAAGATTCATTGTGGAGCAGTCTCTATTGAAAAAGACAAGTATATGAACCCTGCTCACAGTTCGAAAACTACCAGGTCATCACATAGTGCTCAATACCGCAGACACCAGACATACAGTGATGCCCTGAAGAATTCCTTTTTCCCCCGAACTATTCCACATTGGAATAGTCTGCATCCTTCTGTGGAAAATACCCAGTCCACAGAGGAGTTTAGGGCACTCCTTATTTAAACAAAAATTCAGCCAAAAGGTTTTTTTGTTGTTTTTTTTTGTGTTGTTTTGTTTTTTTGTGTTGTTTTTGTTTTTTATTTTATCAAAATGTCCAAATTCGCACTCCCTGGTGTAATGCTCATGTATGAGCGAACCAGTATAGATAGAAAGAAAGAAAGAAAGAGATATCATTACCGGTGAGATACTACTGTGCCATAAAAATTACATTTCTGCATATTTCTTTTTCAAATAAAGTTTTCATGTATAAGTAAACCTTACATCATAACAATGTGATGCAAAATATGTAAAAATAATAATTTTAAAGAAATCTGTTGCATTGCTAACTGTGGTTCGACAAAGAATCCAAGTTCGCTTCCAAAACCCGATGAAGTTTAGTATGCAGCCAGCAGCCTAGATAAGCAGCGTATTTGCGTAAATACGCAATTAAAATCATCAAAAAAGCAATTAAAATTAAATGCGTGCCTACCGAAAAGCAATTCCGTCGATCGGTATGCAATTACATGCGATGTCATTGCGTACCATTTGGTCCATTTCGTTTCCATTTGTGTAATATACAAATGCCAGTCGGGTATTGATTTTTTTTTACTAGCGAGCGCACAGTATCATTTCAATTTATGAATAAAATATCGGGGCTAGTCAAGTATTTTAGAGGAAAAACTTTGCAAAATGGATGCGAGCAACTAATGTCAACAAGGCGATGAGATTTGATTCAGGTACGATAAAAATCCGCTAGTTTGATACTCAGAAAGGCAGACAATGAGAGTAAATATGTAGGCACATTCCCGATGGCTTCATTCAATAAGAAAACGTGTGTAATCACTGCCAAAAAATGGCGTAAAAATATATAAAAATACGCAATTGTTTTTGCAAGTACGCAATTGAGGATAACCAGGTAAATACCCAATTGACCCAAAAGCTTATCTAGGGCGCTGTGCAGCAGACAAAATTGCATTTTTAGGACAAAGATACTGGCGCGCTAAGTGCATCCATTACTGGGTTAGTCATTTAATAGGCAGCATATAAATATTTATCTTGTTAGTTGTCATTAGTTTCCGTGGATAAAAAACAAATGTCACAAAGTCAATAATGCGATAGATAAATTTACCAATAAGCTGTGACAACAGCTGCGATTTTCAGCGACTTTGTTGCAAAAGACTCCATGGTTCTGTACATTCAGCCGATGTCTCGATTTGACGAAAATGTTCACGTTTAGTTTCGCCGTCAGGCTTTGACAAGTGGCAACCCTGGTTGGTATCCTGCCTAGGGGAGGCTATCAATTATCGGTTATGAGAGAAAGCGGCAACCAGAAACATGACGTAAAGCGAATGGATAGTCGTAAGTGAAATAAAATAACAAATGCATATCTAATATCATAACAGATTTAGAATCTATATAATATTTTCTATTTCAAATTATATTATTTAGATCACTGACTTTGTACTTTTTATTTCAGTAAATTTTACGACACGTTTATTTTTAGAATACACATTGCTGGTTACCGGCTCTAATTACAAAATCACGAGGTAACTGAAAACCAATATCAGGCATTGGGTTTTCCAAAACTGCACACATGACACGTTGCAAATCATGGTTTGTGTACTTGCTTTGATTTGAATTCTTTGGTCTTTCCAACGTTCGCCGTTCTTTCCATGTCAATAAGGTTGTAACACTATCACACCTAAGAAATCTGATCAGGATAAAATTGAGCCGGGCCATTAATTGCATTTTTACCGCGGAAACCTATGACACTGTCTTCCTCTTCTTCCACTGTAAGGGTAGTATATAAGTAATCTTTTTGGAATGTAGGTAACCCTTTATAAAAACTGCGATGCCCGATAAAACAGGGTAAACGCCCCAGATCCTCGGTTAAAACTATGTACTGTTGGTGTCAATCTAGTAGGGGAGGCAAACTTTGGATGCCTTCCATGGCATGGACATCGGTAACAGTGGTAGGTATATGATTCCATTCACTGATAGTCCAAGGGTAAAATGAGAACTTGTTCACGTCTTTAGTTGCTTGTAGCTGACGCAGGCGTTGGCAACGCAGTGATGCCGGTGAGGCTCGAACCAGCGGCCCCTTGGTCTCGAGTCAAGCACTGTCATCTAATCATGACCTACATATTTATGTTCATTGTTGCCACAGCCTAATTAGGGCCTTCTCATGCTTTTTACTGTCAAGACAGTTGGAGCCTTAGTACCAGAAACGCTGATTTTGTTTTTCAAAGGAGCAGTAGATAGTCTCTGGGTGGGTTTGAGTCTTACTTTACTAGAACCCTGAAAACAGGATTTTCTCATAATGAGGTCGGTATGATGCCTATACATGTATACACCTCAGACACAACATGACTGAGCTATCCATGGAAGTTAGTAGCTGTCAATATGATGCAAACCTCTGTAGCTGAGCAGATAGGTGTGATTACAGTATCTACAAAACTCTGAAGAATCTTCAAGACAGGTTTATTGCATCAAAAGTCAAGGCTTATAATTCACGGTTTTCATTAAGAGGCAAGTGGTTGCCAAAAAGACTGTCTCAAAACACGTTCTGGCACCTCAGTATATAACCCAGTGCTTTTTGGAAGTTCTGAATGAGAACCGTGTTATATAAAAGTGGGGAATGGCTTAACCCTTAAAACGCCAATTGCGACAAAAGTCGTCTGCTGCAATGTTTAAGAAGCCTTTATAGCAAACAGTGTGGGCCCAGATCAGACTGCTCCTATAGGAGTAGTCTGTTCTGGTCCACGCTGTTTGCTTCTATACTTAAAAATCGTCAGTAATGCTAGGCAATTATTTGCAGCAGACGACTTCTGCAGACAACATTTTTAGATGCATTTTTTTTCTTGGCGCTTTTAGGGTTAATTATGCTCTTTGCCTGCAGTGTAATTTTCAATGGTTTTGGTGCAGTCTGCTGACTTTTTTTCAAAATAAACTTCATCAAAAATTCTTTCAGGAACACTCGAGATGAGGACCGTTATTCTGTATTTCCAGGTCTTTCTACGCAGGGTCACACTGGTAAATGTATACGTCAATTTGGTGGTATTTACGCTTATTGCCGGTACTTCATAGACCAGAAGTGGTAGATATTGGTGTTAATACTATATAGAAAAACATGCAATATGCCTAAAGGACTATAGAATTAGATCAATTTAAGTATTTGGCATGCAAATGGCGATTTATGTAAGCATTGAGGAATAGATTCGAGTACAGATCATCCAGATCGGTACTCGAATCTATTCCTAAATGCTTACATAAATCGCCACGCACATACTGAATACTTAAAAATGATCTAATTCTATAGTCCTTTAGGCATAATGACATATTTTTCTATATAGTATTAACACCAATATCTACCACTTCCGGTCTATGAAGTACCGGCAATACGCGTAAATACCACCAAATCAACGTATACATTTACCAGTGTGAGGGTTAGGAATCGTTACCAAATGTTCAAAACTTGTAGATCAGTGTTGTATTTACACACACATGTAAAAAATGTTCATTCATAAATTGTCTTTAATTTCAAATTTTATTTAATAACTCTTTTGAATTACAATTTTCTTGACCATAGCATGCTATTTTTTTTTTAATTTTAATAGCATTTCAGCTTGGAATCTATTGTATTGTAATATGTACCACAGTGTAATTTTTAACTGCTCTGGTGCCCAAACGTATGGTTATTTGGAAACTTGTACTATGAAATTTGTTTGAAAATTATATGGTTAAGTTATGAAGCTGAAATATTGAAGGGTGTTCTGGATTTTTTAAAACTTCGTTAAATGATTAATCATCATTTTCTTTCTGAAAAATCCACTTTTAAGTTAGTTAATTAGCTACTTCTTACACTGTTCGTTACCTACAAGATAATTCTAGTTATCAGCAATATCAATACACAGTGTTTCCTAACCCTGTGTAGAACGACCCTGGTCTATCCTAATCTGGACCCAAACTGTTTGCAAAGGTTAACAGATGACAAAAGTCCCTGCTAGCAAGTTAATTAATCCTGTGGATAATTTTCACCCATGATTTTAGTGGTCTGCTGTTTTTTTTTTTCAGCATTTAATTTTTCAATGTCTTTAAGGATTATTTACAGAGTGTCTAACAGTTTAAAAATAGATCCTGGTCCAACCCCAATGTATTGCGACCCCAATGTATTGTCACGCCTTATCTTGGTTCAAAGCACAGGAGCTAGGTAGTCCCAAACCCTTAAAATAGAAAAAGTACATATAATATATATACACTAATTTTTATCCATTTTTACCCTTTGTATACGGGAAAACCCTAAACAGGTACTTTTACAAACTGTGAAGATTCAGATGAAATGCCGCATAATGCAACATTTCATCAGGTTCTACACTGTTTGATAAGGTAAAAAAGATCTTCAAACAAAATAATACATTTTTTTATTATAACCTGACACCCCAAGTTATGTAAAATGGGCTATCCCAAGTTTATTGTATCAAACCAGAAGGAAGAATCCATTTAAGGGTATGCAAGTAGCCCCTATGGCCCAAACTGTATATATGCAAAGGTTATCAGCAGACAACACAGGTGAGTGAGCAGGTAAATAGTTAGACTGGCTCCAGTCCTTAAAACAATTTTTCATCAATGTGTCATATCATATACCTGTAGCCAGTCTATATCTGATGGCTCTGTAAACAGTCCTTAAAACAATTTTTCATCAATGTGTCATATCATATACAGTCGAACTTCGTTGGCTCGAACTCGTCGGGACCGTCGGTGCGAGTTCGACCCATCCATGTGTTCGAGCGTTACTTAGCCTGACAATTTTCAAGTTGGTTCATGTGTACATTATGTCATCATGGACATCACGTTTTTTATCGACCAAAGTTGCAAAGCGCACGTTACACCTGTCACTGATCAAAAACCCTTTGCACGCTAGAGTTAAAATGATAAGCCGCAGGTGTTAGCATATGAACCTGTTGAAAGTAAATACATTTATCAGCATGCGCATATGCGCAGGCGGATCAATGCATTTGCTATCAAGTAAGCTGTACTGTTTTTCTTCCAGTGGGTTAATGTTCCTGTTTATGTGTCGCTACAGTTTATGTTCGGTTGTTTATCGTTTCGTTTCCTTTAGAACAATAAAAGAAAAAAAAACAAGTTTGTTTCTTATTATTTATTCACAATGTGCAAGTTTCAATTAATAAAAAACGAATAAAACATGAAAAAATGACAAACTCATCACGATGTTTACAACAAAGACGCGGATCAGACTGTACCGCCGCACAATCCGATGCCTGTCTTTATCCAGCCAGGCATGTTTTACTCATTTTGACACACGAATTCTTGATTACAAAACAATTGTCTTTAATCATTTTCGGCCGCCCTACTAAATGGTGACAATTAAGAACTTACTCAAATCTTTGATCTGGTAAATTGCCGCTGATTGCTTTACACGTTCCGCTCGTCAGTTAGGTAACCCAAGGGTGAAATCATCATTGTCATGGAGGGCTTAAGGAAATAATAATGAATTTAAATCAAGCGTGTGACTGATTCATGTAAAGAAATAATTGGTTCGAGCCATCATAGCGTTTTTACATGAAAAACCGCCCTGCGGACCGTGCTTTGAGTTCGAGAGTTCGAGCAATCGCTGTTCGAGCCTGGTGTGTATTTTAACATTAAATGTATAGGGAAATTTCTGGGACCGACGAACGAGTTCGAGCGATACCTGGTGTTCGAGACAGGCGAGTTCGAGCGACCAAAGTTCGACTGTACTTGTAGCCAGTCTAACTCTGATGGCTCTGTAAAACAGAGCCATCAGATATAGACTGGCTACAAGTATATGATATGATGCATTGATGAAAAATTGTTTTAAGGACTGGAGCCAGTCTAGTAAATAGTTAACTAAAATGGAGAAGTTAGCTTGGTGCAGCTCATGATAATGACATTAACAAGGCTATTCACACCCTTATTCACACCCTCTCTGTTTGTCTCAAACTTGCTAAAAACATTCTCCACAACTATTTTTCTAGAACTCACTGTGTTTTAGAGGATTAAAATGGAGACTTATCATCTGAACTTGGTTTGAAAAGTTTTTTTTATCTTTAAAATATTATTTTATCAAGATGCCTTTTTTTAAAGATTTTATTCATATGTTAAAAGGGCCACCAAAAATTTGCAGCAGTCTGACAAAAATTGTCTCTGTCTAAAAGAAACAATATTAGCTTAAATTGACATTACATTTTAATCATAATAATTATTGTCAGCAGTTAATCTGACTGATCTGGATCTACACTTTTCAAAAGAGTGTATACTGCATATCTAGACCACTTAAATAATGATTTATAGTTTACTAAGCCCCTACATGTGCTTCACAACCAACCAGTTTGCACAGAAATTTAAATTTTTGGCCACTTAACTTAATCACATATTTTGTCAATATGTGTAATATCTATTTAGTAAATCATGAAGTAAATCCGTGAAGTGGTCAATTCGACCATTTTCAAAGGATCAAGGAGAAAACTATAAGTACGCTCGTTCCCACTTAATTCCTTTATAATTGTAATATATGATCTACAACAAATAACCTATACTAAAAGTAAGTGTGTATTTTTTTCTTACAATATATGCAAACCATATACTGTGGGTACTCAAAAGAGCTGTCTCAATGAGACAGTTGAAGAGTTCAGTGGTAGAGTGTTTGACTGGAGATTGAGGGGTTGCAGGTTTAAGACTCACCGGAGACACTTGACTCACTGCCTTGTCCTTGAGCAAGACCTAGATATCCTCGTGTTAGTACTTGTTAAACCGAGGAAGACCTCAGTCCCAACACGACTGATAATTTGTAGACTGGGACTTTAGGAATCAAAACAAACAAACAAACAAACACCCATTCATCTAGTCACCCACAGCAAAAGATAAAAATGATGGTTAAAAAATATCCAAAGTTTTACACTAAATTTATAAAAAAAAATTATGGTATGTTCAATATTGCATGTACTATTTTTCAGATTCCGAAGTTGTTTCAGTGGTTGATAGCTGGGATTGTGTTCCTGTCAGTATGGGTGGCTCTGGTGTTTGGCTACGTTGAAACTGAGCTCTCTGATTCCACTAAAGATGTTATTTTATTTGTAAGTTTTTGCATACTGTTTTGATTTGATTGATTGATTTGATTCTTTACGTCCCATCAACAATCTTTCAGCTATAAAGGGACGGGTCTTCCTGGGTTGAACCAGTACTAAGCTAGGATCAATGTTCTTGCTCAAGGACACAACGCAGTGACGCCGGTGAGGCTCGAACCCGCGGCCCTTTGGTCTCGAGTCAAGCACTCTACCACTGAGCCACTGCGTTCCCTATTTTTTTGCATACAGTATAGTCTGCTGGTGATAAGAGTAGAGATAGGAAACATAATTTGTACGGCAAAAATATGCACTATCCCATATATTTTAACCAAAATATGCCCGTTATACTAGTCTGCTTCACAGTGCCCTTTAACAACATTGCGTATGATAAAATTCTGACATTCTCACCCAAAACATGATTTCAAAACATTTTTATGTCATATGATAAATAAATTATCTCTTGCTCCTGTTTTATGGAACTTTTTTAAACTAGTTAATTGCGGAAAAGCAATGAAATGCTCAGCAAGCCTCACATTTTATCTCTTTTCCCCAACTCATTTAATGAATTCAATTAAACAGGAGCACTGATGTAAGATCCTTTATTTAGACAATCCTGTTAATGGAGACCAGTATAAAAAAGGATAAAAGTTATAATTTTCCAACAGTAGTTTCTCAAGTATCTTAATCTAGCATTGGTGAAGTTGAATTATATAGAGGATCTTACATAAAGAGATAAAATGCGATAAAAAGAAAATAAATAAAAAAAATGAATTCAATAAATTCAAAATTCAATAACACAAGAGCATGAATGTAAATTCTATTTATCACATGACATTGAAATTTAGTAAAAAGCACATTTTGGGCTTGAAAACATCAAGATTTTGCCATTTTTAATGCAATGTTATAATGGATATCATTACATAATATCATCATGTATCATAATCAGATTTTTGATTAACATGCAGGTGCAGGGGCATCATCCACATCAGTGGGGCCCCCTTCCAGGTAACTAGCTAGCTGCACACATAGCAGATCACACCTATGTACTTTTGAACCCCAAAAATGGTCTGAGGCTATGGCGCGTGTTACTAAATCTGTAAACCACTAGTGATTTATCAATTTTATTGCATGGCGTTATATCACTCCCAGACGAGCCACATATGATAAAAAGTGAAAATGAGTAGTTTTCACAAACTTCTAGTCATTGAAAACTGTCCTTGAATTTCACGTGGCCTTTCCTGCTTAAACCCTGCTGAATATTTTTATTTATTATAAACCTATAACTGATACGACTTTAGAACTGTCAGTTTTCTGGCCATCTGATACAGAAAGCCGGATCAATGAACTGAGGTTTTCTGAATCCATATCACTATCCTTTAAAACGAGGCTAACGTCGGTTACCTGCTTTTGCGGCGACGTTACATAAAGTAAATTGCAAGCATGGAACCAGAGACTGAAAACATGTTGACGTGACGTCACGAAACGTAATGTTATGGCAAAAGTTCCGGCAATTTTTCGAGATAAAAGACCAAAACAGGTTTAAAATCAGAAAGAATGTCAAAAAAAGGCATATAATAAACATATAATAGTTACTTGATCTGGCGTACAGTATCACATCTCGTGGATGAGGCCATACCATTGGATCACCCTCGACGCTACGCATCTCGGGTGATCCGATGGTATGACCTCATCCACTCGACGTGATACAGTACGCCAGATCAAGTTACTATTATGATAATGTGTATATACACAACTCGTTTTTATCCTGTTACCCAGAGGTTATCCTGATTGTATGCTTACATGTATTTTTAATCAGAGTGGAAAACAGTGTGGATCCTGATCATATGGCTCTTTTGGGGATCTACAGTGTTTTCAAAAAAATGATAAACCTGGGTTCAACAGGACACAGGGTGAATATGAGATTTTGATACTCATGCAGGACTTTAGTTAAGAGTGCGTATGGAAAAACTAATTTTCTTATTTCTCAACCAAAACATATGTTGTGGGTACTCAAAAGAACCGTCTCAATGAGATGGTTCTTTTTAGTACCCAAAACATATGTTAAAACTGATGGGTAAGAAAATATTTACTATTTTACGCTCAAAAATTTTGTTTATCTAAACCTGTGCTCATGTTTTATGTGGTTTGATGCTTTGCATCCCAGTCAGCAGCTATGGTCATATTGAGCGGTCTGTTTAAAAGCTCCTTTCAGTGCCGGACCTAAGGGGGGGCCTGGGGGGCACGTGCCCCCCCCCCAAGAGGCTGTGAGTGCCCTTAAAAAAACAAAAAAAAACTTTTTTCGTGCATTATATGATATTGCGAGTATATATATGGTAATGCATAATTGGGAAAGATTACTTATATGATAACGGATTACGCACAATTCTGCTGAAAGAAAAGGTGGCCGTGGGGGCACAGACAGGGCTGTGAGTGTGACGGGGGTTTGTAAATGATGGGATTTCAAATCTCCTGTAGTCTGGTCACGGGGGATAAAACACTTTTGTGCCCCCTCCCAGTCCCAAGCAAAACTCGGAAATTTGGGGTGGGTGGGGGTCACTTATCCCCAGTCCCAAGGCTGTGGGGCTGGAGTGTGTGCCCTTCCCCCAGCTTCCATTCCTTTGTTGCTTCCATTGCAAATCCCATGTAGTCTAGTAGTCGCAAAGTTAATATTAATAGCTGTGCCCCCCTCCCCAGACCAGACTCAGAGAAATTAAAAAGAGAGCCCCAGCCCATAGGCTGCTGCCATGCTGGGCCTATGTTATTGGGTTGGGGTGAATGAAAAAGTACAAAATACAGGGGAACCTATGCCCATTTTTTCTTAGGTGTGGACTTTATTGTTTCTTCAGCATTTATTTTTTTTTTCAAATTTTAAGCCCCCCCCCCCCATCCTCCTCACAAGTGCTCTGCTGTTTTTCTGAACATTGGGCTGACTCAGACTTGCATTGCAATTGCTGTGCCCCCCCCTCCACATGGGAACCTTACCAAAGCACCAAGAGGACGACAAGTAAATGCAAAATAATAGTTAGGAAAAAGGTGTTTGAGTGTCTAACCTTACTTAAAATTGAGGTTATAGAATATGGTAAAATGGGCTTCAAAATGGCTTGAAATGCATCTCAGAGACATAGATTTTTTTTAAACAAATCCGGGGGAGGTCCCCATACCCCCCTCAAATGACAAGAAAATGCAAAATAGTATTTAGGAACAAGGTGTTTGAGTGTCTAAGTAATAGATAAAGGATACTTTTCCGAGGCTTTCCTGTTTAAACCGCGAGGTGGGTGTAGCCCACGGAGAGGTTTAAACAGAAAGCCGAGGAAAAATCCTTTATCTAGCTTGTAGTATGGCGCAGGCGCAAATAAAGACGTGTTACTGACACCTGGCCAAATTTACATTCGCTCCTCCCAGCATTCGGCCTAAGCTGTCAATTATATTACATTTACCTACGGGTTAATTGTCGCTATTTAGGAAGTTCCCGCCTACATCGCTGTTTAACTAAAATTGAAAGTTAGAGTACGGTTTTAAGTTCCTCCTTCGTTGTTATTCTAGGGTGTCTGATTTAAACATCAGCAAAGATCAAAGAAAAAAGCATCGGCCATACTACAACCTTACTTAAAATTGAGGTTATAGAATATGGAAAAAATGGGCTTCAAAATGGCTTGAAATGCATTCTCAGAGACATAGATTTTAAAAAAAAATCCGGGGGAGGCCCCCCTTACCCCCCTCAAATGACATGGAAATGCAAAATAATAGTTAGGAACAAGGTGTTTGAGTGTCTAACCTTACTTAAAATTGAGGTTATATATTATGGAAAAATGGGGCTCAAAATGGCTAGAAATGCATTCTCAGATACATAGATTTTTTAAAAAATCCGGGGGAGGTCCCCCGTACCCCCCTCGAATGAGCGGGGGGTCCAACCCCCCTCTCATACTCTCCCCCCACTCAGGGCTTGCGCCGCTCGGTTCAAGCCTTCGGATTGAAGTGCCCCCCGTAAACAACCCCTCTGGGTCCAGCCCTGCCTTTAATCACCCACTCGGATGTATCAAGGTTTAACCTTTGTCTGAGTCCTCATCAGCATCCATACTTTGGATATGCTAGCAGTGAAAGCTCTGGTGAGTCTGCACATTTGCACTGCAGCACAGGCTCGGCTGAGTCGTCATTAGTGACACTGCACTAAGTACCAAAATAATACATGTAACATGTATATTTTCTATTTTGTTTTTACAGATGCCAATTTTTCTCTTGGTAGCTTTTGCTGTAAGTATATTCCCTTCTTTACTTCATGCAAGATATGACTTGTTAAAAGGGGTTCATGTGACAAAATGGGCATTTTAATAAGATCATACAATTTTGAAATAATTATCTCTCTGTCTACAGCTACTGGGTAATTTTGCATGCTTTTTTGTCATCTACTGATTTTTTTTTTCAAAATCATTTTTTTCGAAAAATTCTTTTTAGGAATACAAGCAGAGTGTCATAGCAGTTTTGGATCCAGATCAGGTCCGACATTTAGTTGGGCCTTATCTGGGTCTAAACTCCTTACAAAAGTTATCAGCAGATGACAATACATGGATCTCGAAAACTGTTACAGCTAGTAGCCTCATATTTGGTCTGACAGCTGATATAGGTTGGTAATCAGAAATCTGATCCACACTAATGATTGGGGGCATAGTGTTTCATAAACACAATTTCTAGTTACAGTTTTAATTGGTGGCTGTGATAGGCTATAGAGTTTAGTGTTTGAGTATGAGAATACATGTACTTCCCATATTGATTTACTACTTGCTAATTCCTGTCTGTGTTGTTTGTTACAGTTTTATTCAGTAGCTGTGATAGGCTATAGAGTGGCAACATTTAACAATTGTTTATCTGCAGCTGAAGAGTTACAATCAGTAAGTATATAGCATAGGCCTGGAATAACAAACATTTTGAGTGTAAAATTGAGAATATTTTCTTATCTATCGAGTTAACATTTGTTTTGGGTGCTCAAAAGAACCCTCTTATTGAGATGATTCTCTGCCTTAATTGCTCTAAGGATCAAAATGCTAACAATGACTGGTGAGCTATCAAGGGCCATCATTGCCTTCTTATTTTAACCCTTGTCATGCTGTATATTTTATGTACTACACTCTTGCCCATAGTTTTCCTGTTAAGCTGCAGCATTCTAGTTATAAGCATGTATTCTTGCATAGATGTCTATTCGTATAGCTGTTTACACCCATTGTCAAATGAACGGAAATCCATGTTCAAATCAGGAGATTCACATGCTGTTTGAACATGGGTCTGCACTTCAAAATACTTAAACTGAGCCCTGCTTTATTTCCATGAGGTTATATACGGAAAGCGTTGTGGACCAAACTGATCATTTTGTTGATGTTTTTGTTCGCGAAACTGTTGCTTACGGTAATGACATTGTGACGACGTCATGACGTTCGAAAGTACACAGCCGACGCCATTTTGTTTAAAGAAATCCAGTGTAAGAAAATGAACCATTTAATGTTTCAGCAGTGATTTCTGTGCGAATTGGGTTGGAATAAGGTAAAATATTCAAGAATAACAATCACACATCATGTTTATTTCATTGCATTAACACTTGCCGGGTCCCTCAGAAGATGTTTGAACACTCTGCCTATCCGCCTCATGTTCAAACAGCATCCTCGGGACCTAGCAAATGTTAATGCATGAAAAAACATGTGTGAACCCTATGTTCACAAACAGAATGAAAAACAGTGTTGATCCTGGTCAGATGGCTTTGTCAAAAGTCATGATAAAGCCAGCTGATCTTGATCTACAGTGTTTTCGGAAAAAAAGATAAATCTGGGTTATGCGGGACAAGCCTTTAATTAAAACATGACTGTATATGAGATAATTTAGTACATGTATCATATTAATGACATTACAACTTCACAGTTCATTTCTAAGCACCAATACAATTTTTTGATCAATCAGTTGAGTATGAAAAAAAGTTTTATAACCGCAAGACCCTCTTAAGTTTGTCAAATATGTTTATACAAAATATAGGGTAAGTTTGAGGTGTAAAAAAATAATAAGATTTTTTTTTTTTATTTCAGGAAATCAAAGAAGCAAAACAAGACCTGACGTCAAAAGGGTACAAGTTTGACTGAAAAGGACCCATGCTAAAGGGGAACAAATCCTGTGTCACTATTTATTGAGCCAATACTGTTTACAGACTGTCAATACCTGACAAAGACATAACATGATATTGCAAAAATTCCTGAGTGAATGTCTAAAATGTTGCTGATGAATAGTTAAGAGGTTTTCTTGCCAGTAACCAGGAGAGAACAGTTATATATGCCATAAAACTGAATTATGTCCCTTTTTTTGTGTGCCAGGTAGAAAGCTTTGATGCCAGAATTTTCTGGTGATATTGACAGGCAATTTCAGGCTTCT
The DNA here is from genome assembly GCA_964019695.1 of Loripinus fragilis. Classification (NCBI taxonomy): domain Eukaryota; kingdom Metazoa; phylum Mollusca; class Bivalvia; order Lucinida; family Lucinidae; genus Loripinus; species Loripinus fragilis. Next base: position 81,932,451 of record OZ026520.1, on the reverse strand, counting down.
TTGATACATCCATACGCAATTTTATTTTTATTTTTTTTCTTTCCACTTTCTTTTAAAAAGATTTTTTTTTTCTTATTTCATTATAGGGCTCAGAGAGACACTTCTTCAGAGTATTTTCAATATGTGTGTTCTTTGAGTGAAAAAATGACATCTTTCAGGCCTCTAGATAAGAGTGTGTAATCAAAAATTAATTTTCTTATTTTTCTCAAGCAAAATATATGTTGTGGGTACTCAAAAGAACTGTCTCTATGAGACGGTTCTTTTGAGCACCCAAAACATGTGTTTAAACTGATGGGTAAGAAAACATTCACAATTTTAGGCCAAAATATTTTGTATATCTAGACCTATGCATCTATCCATCTGTATACATAGGTCCGTATAATCATATATTTTGAGCATAATATTGCGAATAATTATTGTCTTGTCAATCAATTTAAATATATATGTTGCAGGTGCTCAAAAGAATCGTCTCATTGAGACAGTTCTTTTGAGCACCCACAACGTATGCTTTGGTTGAGAAATAAGAAATGAATTTTAAATTACACATCCTCATCTGAAGAACTGTAGATATCTTTTTACCAGGATCTTTAGGCTATACTGTCAATGCATGGTCTGATCAAGAGAGGGGGTCAGGACCCCCCATGAAAAATCACAAAAGGGTTTCTTAATTAGCAATACTGGTCCGGATTCCCTGAAAAATCACAAAGCTACCAAGCCCGCATTCAATGTTGGGCCGTCATCGGCACGCCAGCGAAACACCATTTAAATGGTATTTTGCTGGCTGGCCATTGATGGCCCGCTAATAGTTGTATTCGGATCCTTCCTCCCCTCATCAAACTAAAAAAAATTAAAGTTGGACCCTCACTGACAAAACTTTCTGGATCCGCGCATGATATCTTCTTACCAGGATCTTTAGGCTGCACTGTCAATGAGAACATTGAAAACCTATAATGAAGATCTAAGGAGGTGTCAGAGTTAGAACAGTCATCAGAGAGAATAGCTTCCCCTACAACAGCGCCAAATCTAATTTTTCGAAGTTCAAGCAAACATAAATACCTTAACCCTTGTCATGCTATTAATAGCTTAATATACTACTCTCCTCCCCTGTTAACCTGCAGCACCCTAGTTATAAACATATATTAACCAGCTTTAGGGCCACTGTCTAGCCACGCCCACAACTGGTTCCTATCTCTGTTTGCGTTACAAAAGACCGGGATATAGCATACCATGTGGCGATACAGTGACCGAATAACTGTATAATATTTGCAAGCAGAGAGGAAAACAGTGTGGATCATGATAAGCTGCCGCCACAGAAGCGCACTGATATGAATTGACACTGATTTCATAATAGGATGGGTGAAAAGTGATATCATGTGTAAAAACAATCCTCCAGATAAACAAAATTTGGGTTGTAAAATTGTTAATATTTTCTTCTCCATCAGGTTAACATTTGTTTTATGTGCTCAAAAAAAACTGTCTAAATGGTTCTTTTGAGTACCCACAACATGTTTTGGTTGAGAAATAAGAAAATTAATTTTTGATTATTTGGATAAACCAAAAGCTTTGAAGTATAATTGTATTTACACTATTGATATCATTTTAGAAACAGCAGTGTCAGGGGTTTCCTAACATTCTGCTTTAATGTTTTTTACACAGGTAAATGTTCCAGCCCGACCTGCTAATGTTACACCTTCTGCATCAACCTTTTGAAAAGGAATTTTCTAAAGGTCATTACTCAAAGGTCGTGGTACACCTGTACACACTTTGAGACATGAAAAAACTGAACATTACTGTCTTGGCATTCAGAATGAACAAAATGCTATAGCTTTGACCATTCTGAATGCAGGAGGCTTTATACAGGTCCATTAAAAAAGTTATTTCACTACGCAATATTTCAAAAGTTTTTTCACATTTTTACATACATGAATGATTCATGTTTTACCATAGTGTAATTTATTCTCATGTCATTGTGTTTCTATAGATAATATCAATGTATAATCAGACAGCATTTGTATGTGTATATAAATATTAAATACATTCCAATGAAAACACAACAACATACTTAAAGTCATTCCAATGAAAACACCACACCATACCTGTACGCCTACATCATATAGTCAGTATTTCGTTGCACCTCCTTTGCTTAGTAAGATCTGCAATTCTCCTTGGCATTTTATTGTTAAGTTTCCAGACATGTTAAGTTTCTGGAAAAAAATGCGGGACAACGCACGGAAAATCCGAGATTTTTTAAAAATCTGTTTCCCCATGTCTACGGACGTCGTCGATCCCGCCGTGAGAGACGCTGAATTGCTTACTGCAAACCTTGCAGTACCCCTGCTGCTTTCCCCGGTCGCTGGCCATAACCCAGTCAAACGTTCTTGTATATTCTGCACTAAAATTTGACCCGCTTCTATACCGTATTCGTTTTTTTGCTGGGCTAATCGCTGGCAATTATTCGCAATTCACCATTTTTGTTGGGTTTATCAAGTTATACAGCCGCTTGGATTATTTATACCTGTTTTATTCGGTTTACATTCAAGCCCTTAATTGATATCGATTTTTCAGTGACTTTGAGATGCTTTATTCGAAACTACCAAGCTTCCTTACGATATCAATATTGATTTTTCTCAGCGACTTCCGCCAAATTATCACAAGAAATGGCTTTTAACAAAAAAAGGGTAAGACTATGAGCGGAATTTTTAAAATCCGTGATTTTTTTTAAAAATCCGTTTTGCGGAAAACGGCAGAGTTTTCCGTTAGTGACACGGGAGATCCGTTAATCTTAACATGTCTGAGTTTCTCCAGGACGTTTGGTTCTACACTATACCACGCTTCACATACTCGCTTCGACATTTCTTCTTTTAATCACAACATTTGGTTACCAATCTCTTTCTTCAATATCTTCCAAACGTTCTATATGGAATTCACTTCTGGGGAATGCACTGGACATTCCAGAATGGGGTCCCCGTTGCATCCTAGAAATGTTCTACATGCAGCTCTTCTAGAGTTATAGCATGGTGCAAGACCATGCATAACGATATATTACTTCTGTGGGAACACACCGCATTCACATGAGCCTGTATTTTACAGTCATAACAATCAACACCATTGTCGTGATTGGCTTGAACAGAATGAGAAATATCATGCTAAGTGTATTCAGATTATTGTATAATCGAAAGTACATCTGCAAGTCTGGGGAGCCATTAGCAGCAGAGGTCTGTCTCTTCTGAGAGAAGTGGATGGTAACATGAATAGTGCAATATACCAGAGTGATATTATTCATGACATTGAAATGACAAGTGAATGCGTTGTGTTCCTACACAAGGTACATATATTTATACATGATCTCGCGCCATGCCATTACTCTAAAAGTACTAGAAGATTCCTATAATGTTAACAAATACCCGTTCTGAAATGACCAGGAAATTCGCCAGACATGAATTCCATAGACAGTGTTGGGAATATAATGAAAAAAAGGGATTGGTATCTGAATACAATGTAAAAAAGAAGAGATGTGCAATCGAGTATGTGAATCATGATAGTGTAGCACCGAGCATCCTAAAAGAACTTTACTAACCAATGCCAAGCAGAATTGCAGATCTTACTAAAGCAAAGGGTGATCAATGGTAATACAGGCTTTATGATGTAGGCTTATAATGTTGTTGTGTTTTCATTGAAATATATTTAAAGTATGTTGTTGTGTTTTTCATTGGAATGTATTTGATATTTGTATACAAATGTTGTCTGATTTTACGCTGATATGAGTTATAGAAACAAGATGACATGGTAATCAAATTACATGTATGTTAAAACATAGACAATTAATGTATAAAAAAAAAATGTGAAAAAACTTTTGAAAAATTGCGTAGTGAAATAACTTTTTTAATGGACCTGTAGTTGGCATTCAGAATGACCAAAATGCTATGGCTTTAACCATTCTGAATGCAGGAGGCTTTATAGATATACATGTAAAACCAACTGTTATCTAGGGGACCATTCGACAGATCCATTTTCATTTTTAAGGGTAACTGGTATGACAATTTTATCTTATTTTCTTGAGTATGGTAAATGTTCTAAAATTTTTAACATTTTTCTCTTTCTGTTCTCAAAAAAATGTTGGGCATCTGAGCTTGGAATTCACTAAACATTTGGCAGAGTAGCAAACAGGGAAGACCCTGATCAGGCTGCTTCTTCAGAAGCAGTCTGATCTGGGTCTGCACTGTTTGCTTAGCCCTTTTTGGCAGAGATTGTTCAAAATTTTAGAACATTTACTGTAGTTCATAATCACTAAATCAAAATTGTGATCACATCACACTTGGATTAAATGTGATAATTGTAACTAGTCCATTTTTCTTACATGCAACATTCTTCCAGAGATAATAAGGGCCTTGTGACAAAAAAACCTGCCTTTGTGGTTTAAGATTTTGTCATCCTTGTTAACCCAGGCATGACCCAATTCCATTTCACTGCATTCATCATTGTAATGGAATGGGTCACGCCTGGACTGTCAGAAAGCAGTGTGACGGAATGGATCACGCCTGGATTACCAAAGATGAGACTTTGTAAGACTCAAACCAACCTGCTGAGCTACAGACATTAGCTATTGTATTTTGCATGAATGAGGTTTAGTTATACTTTCCAATAAGGGCACTGATCAGACTGTAAGAATGCAGGCTGGTCTGCACCTTTGCTAGCTCAACTGAGTAGAAGGCTCATGGGTGAGCTAATAACATACCAAGGACTTTCAAACATCTCTGAAACCACTTAACCAAATAAGCTCAAAGCAGTTGTCCTGTTATGGCGTGAAATCTCCCTATAAGTCATTTATGAAAAAGTCAAATTTTCAAACTGAGTTTTGCAATAATTCTCGTTACAATGAATGGACATACATATAAATAATTCAAAAACATATTTAGTGATGTTCAAACCGAAAAATAAAGGGGAGATGAATACGGCTAAACATAACTGCTCCAAAAATTGTATTTTGATACTATATCAGATGAAGAACTAAAAGAGCAGTTTTTTATTGATTCCCCAACTGTATTTTACCATATCTTAAATTGTGCTAAGAAAATATTTTTTGCAAAATTATTGTTCCCCTCTTCAAAAGAATATTTCCCAACAATTTTAGGCAATTTTTGGAAAACTGAATTTTTGACAGAAATTCAACAGACGCAGACCTTACAAAATAGTGAAAGTTTTGTACTATCTTAAATTATGATTAGAAAATATTTTTTGCAAAATTATTTGTTCCTCTCTTCAAAAGAATTTTTTCTCCACAATTTTAGGCAATTTTTGGAAAATTGAATTTTTGACGGAAATTTGACAGCCGCTGACCTTACAAAAATAGTGAAATTTTTGTACTATCTTAAATTGTGCTAAGAAAATATTTTTTGGCTAAATTATTTATTCCTTTCATCAAAAGAAGTGTTTCTTCACAAAATTTTAGGCAATTTTTGGAAAATTGAATTTTTGACGGAAATTCGACAGGCGTGATCCTTGGAAAAATAGTGAAAATTTTGCACTATCTTAAATTGAGCTAAGTAAATAATTTTTGCAAAATTATTTGTTCCTCTCTTCAAAAGAATTGTTTCTCAACAACTTGAGGCAATTTTTGGAAAATTGAATTTTTGACGGAAATTCAACAGGCGCGGACCTTACAAAAATAGTGAAATTTTTGTACTATCTTAAATTGTGCTAAGAAAATATTTTTTGGCTGAATTATGTATTCCTTTCATCCAAAGAAGTGTTTCTCCACAATTGTAGGCAATTTTTGGAAAATTGAATTTTTGACGGAAATTCGACAGGCGCGGACCTTACAAAAATAGTATAAAATTTTGTACTATCTTAAATTGTGCTAAGAAAATATTTTTTTGCAAAATCATCTGTTCCTCTCTTCAAAAGAACTGTTTCTCCACAATTTTAGTCAATTTTTGGAAAATTAGATTTTTGACAGAAATTCGACAGGGGCGGTCCTTACAAAAATAGTGAAATTTTTGTACTATCTTAAATTGTGCTAAGAAAATATTTTTTGCAAAATTATTTGTTCCTCTCTTCAAAAGAAGTATTTCTCCACAATTTAAGTCACTTTTTGGAAAATTGAATTTTTGACGGAAATTCCACAGGGGCGGACCTTACAAAAATAGTGAAATTTTTGTACTATCTTAAATTGTGCTAAGAAAATAATTTTTGGCTAAATTATTTGTTCCTCTCTTCAAGATAAGTGTTTCTCCACAATTTTAGTCAATTTTTGAAAAATTGAATTTTTGACGGAAATTTGACAGGGGCGGATCTTTAAATTGCCTAAAATTGTGGAGAAACAATTCTTTTGAAGAGAGGAACAAATAATTTAGCCAAAAAATATTTTCAAAATAATACAAATAATACAAAATTTTCACCATTTTAGTAAGGTCGCGCCAGTGGAATTTTCGTCAAAAATTCAATTTTCCAAAAATTGCCTCAAATTGTTGTCAAACAATTCTTTTGAAGAGAGGAACAAATAATTTTGCAAAAAATATTGTACTATCTTAAATTGTGCTTAGAAAATATTTTTTGGCTAAATTAATTATTCCTTTCATCAAAAGAAGTGATTCTCCACAATTTTTAGGCAATTTATGGAAAATTGAATTTGTGACAGAAGTTTGACAGGCGCGGACCTTACAAAAATAGTGAAATTTTTGTACTATCTTAAATTGTGCTAAGAAAATATTTTTGGCTAAATTATTTTTTCCTTTCGTCAAAAGAAGTGTTTCTCCACAATTTTAGGCAATTTTTGGAAAATTGAATTTTTGACGGAAATTCGATAGGCGCGGACCTTACAAAAATAGTGAAAATTTTGTACTTTTTAAATTGTGCTAAGAAAATATTTTTTGCAAAATTATTTGTTCCTCTCTTCAAAAGAATTGTTTCTCACCAATTTGAGGCAATTTTTGGAAAATTGAATTTTTGATGGAAATTCTACAGGCCCGGACCTTACAAAAATAGTGAAAATTTTGTAGTATCTTAAATTGTGCTAAGAAAATAATTTTTGGCTATATTATTTATTCCTTTCATCCAAAGAAGTGTTTTTCCACAATTGTAGGCAATTTTTGGAAAATTGAATTTTTGTCGGAAATTCGACAGGCGCGGACCTTACAAAAATAGTGAAATTTTTGTACTATCTTAAATTGTGCTAAGAAAATATTTTTTGGCTAAATTATTTGTTCCTCTCTTCAAGATAAGTGTTTCTCCACAATTTTAGGCAATTTTTGGAAAATTGAATTTTTGATGGAAATTCGACAGGCGCGGACCTTACAAAAATAGTGAAAATTTTGTACTATCTTAAATTGTGCTAAGAAAATATTTTTTGGCTATATTATTTATTCCTTTCATCCAAAGAAGTGTTTCTCCACAATTGTAGGCAATTTTTGGAAAATTGAATTTTTGACGGAAATTCGACAGGCGCGGACCTTACAAAAATAGTGAAATTTTTGTACTATCTTAAATTGTGCTAAGAAAATATTTTTTGGCTAAATTATTTGTTCCTCTCTTCAAGATAAGTGTTTCTCCACAATTTTAGTCAATTTTTGGAAAATTGAATTTTTGATGGAAATTCGACAGGCGCGGACCTTACAAAAATAGTGAAAATTTTGTACTATCTCAAATTGTGCTAAGAAAATATTTTTTGGCTATATTATTTATTCCTTTCATCCAAAGAAGTGTTTCTCCACAATTGTAGGCAATTTTTGGAAAATTGAATTTTTGACGGAAATTCGACAGGCGCGATCCTTACAAAAATAGTGAAAATTTTGTACTATCTAAAGTTGTACTAAGAACATATTTTTTGCAAAATTATTTGTTCCGCTTTCAAAAGAATTGTTTCTCCTCAATTTTTGGCAACTTATTGAAAATTGAATTCTATGGAAATTCGACAGGCTCAGACCTTACTAAAATGGTGAAAATTTTGTACTATCTTAAATTGTGCTAAGATAATATTTTTTGGCTAAATTATTTGTTCCTCTCTTCAAAAGAATTGTTTCTCCACAATTTTAGGCAATTTTTTGAAAATTGAATTTTGTGACAGAAGTTCGACAGGCGCGGACCTTACAAAAATAGTGAAATTTTTGTGCCTTAAATAAAAGTGCATCATTTTGACATGCAATAGGAACTGTACCCCTGTGTCCATTATGACAATGGTGGTGGTGGGGTGGAGGAAGGATAGCCTATATATATGCCTCTTCAATTTCAAAATTTTAACACAATATTTTTCATCCTTTCACTTGCAAGTGTCTAAGCAAACTGACCAACTGACCTGACCCATATAATAAATACACAATTAATTGTTATACAACAATTCTGCTATTATATTACCTGGTGGTCACTGAATTCCTGGAAATGATAAGGTCAGAGATATTGTTGTGTATTTACTTGCTTAGAAGTCAGACAGGCCTCATAAAAAAAAGCATATGCAAGCTATGTCTGCATCAATCTTATGCTACAGGAAACTGAAGTTGAGTTTGATTGTGCATGACTGTTAAGCATAGGTTCTGCTAAATGTATTAGACATCCTTTATCTAAACCACCTCATTTCCCATTAACTGCCATTTATGTGACCATAAATATTTATATTGTGCTAAGAAAATATTTTTGGCTAAATTATTTTTTCCTTTCGTCAAAAGAAGTGTTTCTCCACAATATTAGGCAATTTTTGGAAAATTGAATTTTTGACGGAAATTCGATAGGCGCGGACCTTACAAAAATAGTGAAAATTTTGTACTATCTTAAATTGTGCTAAGAAAATATTTTTTGCAAAATTATTTGTTCCTCTCTTCAAAAGAATTGTTTCTCACCAATTTGAGGCAATTTTTGGAAAATTGAATTTTTGATGGAAATTCGACAGGCGCGGACCTTACAAAAATAGTGAAAATTTTGTACTATCTTAAATTGTGCTAAGAAAATATTTTTTGGCTAAATTATTTATTCCTTTCATCCAAAGAAGTGTTTCTCCACAATTGTAGGCAAATTTTGGAAAATTGAATTTTTGACGGAAATTCGACAGGCGCGGACCTTACAAAAATAGTGAAATTTTTGTACTATCTTAATTGTGCTAAGAAAATATTTTTTGGCTAAATTATTTGTTCCTCTCATCAAGATAAGTGTTTCTCCACAATTTTAGTCAATTTTTGGAAAATTGAATTTTTGATGGAAATTCGACAGGCGCGGACCTTACAAAAATAGTGAAAAATTTGTACTATCTTAAATTGTGCTAAGAAAATATTTTTTGGCTATATTATTTATTCCTTTCATCCAAAGAAGTGTTTCTCCACAATTGTAGGCAATTTATTGAAAATTGAATTTTTGACGGAAATTCGACAGGCGCGGACGTTACAAAAATAGTGAAAATTTTGTACTATCTTAAATTGTGTTAAGAAAATATTTTTGGGCTAAATTATTTATTTCTTTCATCCAAAGAAGTGTTTCTCCACAATTGTAGGCAGTTTTTGGAAAATTGAATTTTTGACGGAAATTCGACAGGCGCGGACCTTACAAAAATAGTGAAATTTTTGTACTATCTTAAATTGTGCTAAGAAAATATTTTTTGGCTAAATTATTTGTTCCTCTCATCAAGATAAGTGTTTCTCCACAATTTTAGTCAATTTTTGTAAAATTGAATTTTTGATGGAAATTCGACAGGCGCGGACCTTACAAAAATAGTGAAAATTTTGTACTATCTTAAATTGTGCTAAGAAAATATTTTTTGGCTATATTATTTATTCCTTTCATCCAAAGAAGTGTTTCTCCACAATTGTAGGCAATTTTTGGAAAATTGAATATTTGACGGAAATTCGACAGGCGCGGACCTTACAAAAATAGTGAAAATTTTGTACTATCTATTGTGTTAAGAAAATATTTTTGGGCTAAATTATTTTTTCCTTTCGTCAAAAGAAGTGTTTCTCCACAATATTAGGCAATTTTTGAAAAATTGAATTTTTGACGGAAATTCGATAGGCGCGGACCTTACAAAAATAGTGAAAATTTTGTACTATCTTAAATTGTGCTAAGAAAATATTTTTTGCAAAATTATTTGTTCCTCTCTTCAAAAGAATTGTTTCTCACCAATTTGAGGCAATTTTTGGAAAATTGAATTTTTGATGGAAATTCGACAGGCGCGGACCTTACAAAAATAGTGAAAATTTTGTACTATCTTAAATTGTGCTAAGAAAATATTTTTTGGCTAAATTATTTATTCCTTTCATCCAAAGAAGTGTTTCTCCACAATTGTAGGCAATTTTTGGAAAATTGAATTTTTGACGGAAATTCGACAGGCGCGGACCTTACAAAAATAGTGAAATTTTTGTACTATCTTAAATTGTGCTAAGAAAATATTTTTTTGCTAAATTATTTGTTCCTCTCATCAAGATAAGTGTTTCTCCACAATTTTAGTCAATTTTTGGAAAATTGAATTTTTTAAGGAAATTCGACAGGCGCGGACCTTACAAAAATAGTGAAAATTTTGTACTATCTTAAATTGTGCTAAGAAAATATTTTTTGGCTATATTATTTATTCCTTTCATCCAAAGAAGTGTTTCTCAACAATTGTATGCAATTGTTGGAAAATTGAATTTTTGATGGAAATTCGACAGGCGCGGACCTTACAAAAATAGTGAAATATTTGTACTATCTTAAATTGTGCTAAGAAAATATTTTTGGCTAAATTATTTATTCCTTTCGTCAAAAGAAGTGTTTCTCCACAATTTTAGGCATTTTTTGGAAAATTGAATTTTTGACGGAAATTGGATAGGCGCAGACCTTACAAAAATAGTGAAAATTTTGTACTATCTTAAATTGTGCTAAGAAAATATTTTTTGCAAAATTATTTGTTCCTCTCTTCAAAAGAATTGTTTCTCAACAATTTGAGGCAATTTTTGGAAAATTGAATTTTTGACGAAAATTCCACAGGCGCTGACCTTACTTAAATGGTGAAAATTTTGTACTATCTTACATTGTGCTGTGAAAATATTTTTTTGCTAAATTATTTGTTCCTCTCTTCAAAAGAATTGTTTCTCCACAATTTTAGGCAATTTTTGGAAAATTGAATTTTTGACGGAATTTCGACAGGCGCAGACCTTACAAAAATAGTGAATTTTTTGTACTATCTTAAATTGTGCTAAGAAAATATTTTTTGCAAAATTATTTGTTCCTCTCTTCAAAAGAATTGTTTCTCAACAACTTGAGGCAATTTTTGGAAAATTGAAATTTTGACAGAAATTTCACAGGCACGATACTATCTTAAATTGTGCTAAGAAAATATTTTTTGGCTAAATTATTTATTCCTTTCATCAAAAGAAGTGTTTCTCCACAATTTTAGGCAATTTTTGGAAAATTGAAATTTTGACGGAAATTCCACAGGCACGGACCTTACAAAAATAGTGAAAATTTTGTGCTATCTTTAATTGTGCTAAGAAAATATTTTTTTTGCAAATTATTTGTTCCCCTCATCAAAAGAAGTATTTCTCCACAATTTTAGGCAGTTTTTGTAAAATTGAATTTTTTACGGAAATTCGACAGGCGCGGACCTTACAAAAATTGTGAAATTTTTGTGCTATCTTCAAAAGTCCTAAGAAAATATTTTTTTGCAAATTATTTGTTCCCCTCATCAAAAGAAGTGTTTCTCCACAATTTTAGGCAGTTTTTGTAAAATTGAATTTTTGACGGAAATTCAACAGGCGCGGACCTAACAAAAATAGTGAAAATTTTGTGCTATCTTAAATTGTGCTAAGAAAATATTTTTTTGCAAATTATTTGTTCCCCTCATCAAAAGAAGTGTTTCTCCACAATTTTAGGCAGTTTTTGTAAAATTGAATTTTTGACGGAAATTGGACAGGCACGGACACTACAAAAATAGTGAAAATTTTGTGCTATCTTAAATTGTGCTAAGAAAATATTTTTTTGCAAATTATTTGTTCCCCTCATCAAAAGAAGTGTTTCTCCAGAATTTTAGGCAGTTTTTGTAAAATTGAATTTTTGACGGAAATTCGACAGGCGCGGACCTTACAAAAATAGTGAAATTTTTGTGCTATCTTCAATAGTGCTAAGAAAATATTTTTTTGCAAATTATTTGTTCCCCTCATCAAAAGAAGTGTTTCTCCACAATTTTAGGCAGTTTTTGTAAAATTGAATTTTTGACGGAAATTCGACAGGCGCGGACCTTACAAAAATAGTGAAATTTTTGTACTATCTTAAATTGTGCTAAGAAAATATTTTTTTGCTAAATTATTTGTTCCTCTCATCAAGATAAGTGTTTCTCCACAATTTTAGTCAATTTTTGGAAAATTGAATTTTTTAAGGAAATTCGACAGGCGCGGACCTTACAAAAATAGTGAAAATTTTGTACTATCTTAAATTGTGCTAAGAAAATATTTTTTGGCTATATTATTTATTCCTTTCATCCAAAGAAGTGTTTCTCAACAATTGTATGCAATTGTTGGAAAATTGAATTTTTGACGGAAATTCGACAGGCGCGGACCTTACAAAAATAGTGAAATATTTGTACTATCTTAAATTGTGCTAAGAAAATATTTTTGGCTAAATTATTTATTCCTTTCGTCAAAAGAAGTGTTTCTCCACAATTTTAGGCATTTTTTGGAAAATTGAATTTTTGACGGAAATTGGATAGGCGCAGACCTTACAAAAATAGTGAAAATTTTGTACTATCTTAAATTGTGCTAAGAAAATATTTTTTGCAAAATTATTTGTTCCTCTCTTCAAAAGAATTGTTTCTCAACAATTTGAGGCAATTTTTGGAAAATTGAATTTTTGACGAAAATTCCACAGGCGCTGACCTTACTTAAATGGTGAAAATTTTGTACTATCTTACATTGTGCTGTGAAAATATTTTTTTGCTAAATTATTTGTTCCTCTCTTCAAAAGAATTGTTTCTCCACAATTTTAGGCAATTTTTGGAAAATTGAATTTTTGACGGAATTTCGACAGGCGCAGACCTTACAAAAATAGTGAATTTTTTGTACTATCTTAAATTGTGCTAAGAAAATATTTTTTGCAAAATTATTTGTTCCTCTCTTCAAAAGAATTGTTTCTCAACAACTTGAGGCAATTTTTGGAAAATTGAAATTTTGACAGAAATTTCACAGGCACGATACTATCTTAAATTGTGCTAAGAAAATATTTTTTGGCTAAATTATTTATTCCTTTCATCAAAAGAAGTGTTTCTCCACAATTTTAGGCAATTTTTGGAAAATTGAAATTTTGACGGAAATTCCACAGGCACGGACCTTACAAAAATAGTGAAAATTTTGTGCTATCTTTAATTGTGCTAAGAAAATATTTTTTTTGCAAATTATTTGTTCCCCTCATCAAAAGAAGTATTTCTCCACAATTTTAGGCAGTTTTTGTAAAATTGAATTTTTTACGGAAATTCGACAGGCGCGGACCTTACAAAAATTGTGAAATTTTTGTGCTATCTTCAAAAGTCCTAAGAAAATATTTTTTTGCAAATTATTTGTTCCCCTCATCAAAAGAAGTGTTTCTCCACAATTTTAGGCAGTTTTTGTAAAATTGAATTTTTGACGGAAATTCAACAGGCGCGGACCTAACAAAAATAGTGAAAATTTTGTGCTATCTTAAATTGTGCTAAGAAAATATTTTTTTGCAAATTATTTGTTCCCCTCATCAAAAGAAGTGTTTCTCCACAATTTTAGGCAGTTTTTGTAAAATTGAATTTTTGACGGAAATTGGACAGGCACGGACACTACAAAAATAGTGAAAATTTTGTGCTATCTTAAATTGTGCTAAGAAAATATTTTTTTGCAAATTATTTGTTCCCCTCATCAAAAGAAGTGTTTCTCCAGAATTTTAGGCAGTTTTTGTAAAATTGAATTTTTGACGGAAATTCGACAGGCGCGGACCTTACAAAAATAGTGAAATTTTTGTGCTATCTTCAATAGTGCTAAGAAAATATTTTTTTGCAAATTATTTGTTCCCCTCATCAAAAGAAGTGTTTCTCCACAATTTTAGGCAGTTTTTGTAAAATTGAATTTTTGACGGAAATTCGACAGGCGCGGACCTTACAAAAATAGTGAAATTTTTGTGCTATCTTCAATAGTGCTAAGAAAATTTTTTTTTTTCAAATTATTTGTTCCCCTCATCAAAAGAAGTGTTTCTCCACAATTTCAGGCAGCTTTTGTAAAATTGAATTTTTGAAGGAAATTCGACAGGCGCGGACGTTACAAAAATAGTGAAATTTTTGTGCTATCTTCAATAGTGCTAAGAAAATATTTTTTGCAAATTATTTGTTCCCCTCATCAAAAGAAGTATTTCTCCACAATTTTAGGCAGTTTTTGGAAAATTGAATTTTTGACGGAAATTCGACAGGTGCGGACCTAACAAAAATAGTGAAAATTTTGTGCTATCTTAAATTGTGCCAAGAAAATATTTTTTTGCAAATTATTTGTTCCCCTCATCAAAAGAAGTGTTTCTCCACAATTTTAGGCAGTTTTTGTAAAATTGAATTTTTGACGGAAATTCGACAGGCGCGGACCTTACAAAAATAGTGAAAATTTTGTGCTATCTTAAATTGTGCTAAGAAAATATTTTTTTGCAAATTATTTGTTCCCTTCATCAAAAGAAGTGTTTCTCCACAATTTTAGGCAGTTTTTGTAAAATTGAATTTTTGACGTAAATTCGACAGGCGCGGACCTTACAAAAATAGTGAAATTTTTGTGCTATCTTCAATAGTGCTAAGAAAATATTTTTTTGCAAATTATTTGTTCCCCTCATCAAAAGAAGTGTTTCTCCACAATTTTAGGCAGTTTTTGGAAAATTGAATTTTTGAAGGAAATTCAACAGGTGGACCTAACAAAAATAGTGAAAATTTTGTGCTATTTTAAATTGTGCTAAGAAAATATTTTTTGGCAAATTATTTGTTCCCCTCATCAAAAGAAGTGTTTCTCCACAATTTTAGGCAGTTTTGGTAAAATTGAATTTATGACGGAAATTCGACAGGCGCGGACCTTACAAAAATAGTGAAAATTTTGTGCTATCTTAAATTGTGCTAAGAAAATATTTTTTGGCAAATTATTTGATCTCTCATCAAAAGAAGTGTTTCTCCACAATTTTAGGCAGTTTTTGTAAAATTGAATTTTTGACGGAAATTCGACAGGCGCGGACCTTACAAAAATAGTGAAAATTTTGTGCTATCTTAAATTGTGCTAAGAAAATATTTTTTTGCAAATTATTTGTTCCCTTCATCAAAAGAAGTGTTTCTCCACAATTTTAGGCAGTTTTTGTAATATTGAATTTTTGACGTAAATTCGACAGGCGCGGACCTTACAAAAATAGTGAAATTTTTGTGCTATCTTCAATAGTGCTAAGAAAATATTTTTTTGCAAATTATTTGTTCCCCTCATCAAAAGAAGTGTTTCTCCACAATTTTAGGCAGTTTTTGTAAAATTGAATTTTTGAAGGAAATTCAACAGGCGCGGACCTAACAAAAATAGTGAAAATTTTGTGCTATCTTAAATTGTGCTAAGAAAATATTTTTTTGCAAATTATTTGTTCCCCTCATCAAAAGAAGTGTTTCTCCACAATTTTAGGCAGTTTTTGTAAAATTGAATTTTTGACGGAAATTCGACAGGCACGGACCTATCAAAAATAGTGAAAATTTTGTGCTATTTTAAATTGTGCTAAGAAAATATTTTTTGGCAAATTATTTGTTCCCCTCATCAAAAGAAGTGTTTCTCCACAATTTTAGGCAGTTTTTGTAAAATTGAATTTATGACGGAAATTGGACAGGCGCGGACCTTACAAAAATAGTGAAAATTTTGTGCTATCTTAAATTGTGCTAAGAAAATATTTTTTGGCAAATTATTTGATCTCTCATCAAAAGAAGTGTTTCTCCAAAATTTTAGGCAGTTTTTGTAAAATTGAATTTTTGACGGAAATTCGACAGGCGCGGACCTTACAAAAATAGTGAAAATTTTGTGCTATCTTAAATTGTGCTAAGAAAATATTTTTTTGCAAATTATTTGTTCCCTTCATCAAAAGAAGTGTTTCTCCACAATTTTAGGCAGTTTTTGCAAAATTGAATTTTTGACGGAAATTCGACAGGCGCGGACCTTACAAAAATAGTGAAATTTTTGTGCTATCTTCAAAAGTCCTAAGAAAATATTTTATGGCAAATTATTTGATCCCCTCATCAAAAGAAGTGTTTCTCCACAATTTTAGGCAGTTTTTGGAAAATTGAATTTTTGACGGAAATTCGACAGGCGCAGACCTTACAAAAATAGTGAAATTTTTGTGCTATCTTCAATAGTACTAAGAAAATATTTTTTGCAAATTATTTGTTCCCCTCATCAAAAGAAGTATTTCTCCACAATTTTAGGCAGTTTTTGGAAAATTGAATTTTTGAAGGAAATTCGACAGGCGCGGACCTAACAAAAATAGTGAAATTTTTGTGCTATCTTAAATAGTGCTAAGAAAATATTTTTTTGCAAATTATTTGTTCCCCTCATCAAAAGAAGTGTTTCTCCACAATTTTAGGCAGTTTTTGTAAAATTGAATTTTTGACGGAAATTCGACAGGCGCGGACCTTACAAAAATAGTGAAAATTTTGTGCTATCTTAAATTGTGCTAAGAAAATATTTTTTTGCAAATTATTTGTTCCCTTCATCAAAAGAAGTGTTTCTCCACAATTTTAGGCAGTTTATGTAAAATTGAATTTCTGACAGAAATTCGACAGGCGCGGACCTTACAAAAATAGTGAAATTTTTGTGCTATCTTCAAAAGTCCTAAGAAAATATTTTTTTGCAAATTATTTGTTCCCCTCATCAAAAGAAGTGTTTCTCCAGAATTTTAGGCAGTTTTTGTAAAATTGAATTTTTGACGGAAATTCGACAGGCGCGGACCTTACAAAAATAGTGAAAATTTTGTACTATCTTAAATTGTGCTAAGAAAATATTTTTTGGCTAAATTATTTATTCCTTTCATCCAAAGAAGTGTTTCTCCACAATTGTAGGCAATTTTTGGAAAATTGAATTTTTGACGGAAATTCGACAGGCGCGGACCTTACAAAAATAGTGAAATTTTTGTACTATCTTAATTGTGCTAAGAAAATATTTTTTGGCTAAATTATTTGTTCCTCTCATCAAGATAAGTGTTTCTCCACAATTTTAGTCAATTTTTGGAAAATTGAATTTTTGATGGAAATTCGACAGGCGCGGACCTTACAAAAATAGTGAAAATTTTGTACTATCTTAAATTGTGCTAAGAAAATATTTTTTGGCTATATTATTTATTCCTTTCATCCAAAGAAGTGTTTCTCCACAATTGTAGGCAATTTATGGAAAATTGAATTTTTGACGGAAATTCGACAGGCGTGGACGTTACAAAAATAGTGAAAATTTTGTACTATCTTAAATTGTGTTAAGAAAATATTTTTGGGCTAAATTATTTATTTCTTTCATCCAAAGAAGTGTTTCTCCACAATTGTAGGCAGTTTTTGGAAAATTGAATTTTTGACGGAAATTCGACAGGCGCGGACCTTACAAAAATAGTGAAAATTTTGTACTATCTTAAATTGTGTTAAGAAAATATTTTTGGGCTAAATTATTTTTTCCTTTCGTCAAAAGAAGTGTTTCTCCACAATATTAGGCAATTTTTGGAAAATTGAATTTTTGACGGAAATTCGATAGGCGCGGACCTTACAAAAATAGTGAAAATTTTGTACTATCTTAAATTGTGCTAAGAAAATATTTTTTGCAAAATTATTTGTTCCTCTCTTCAAAAGAATTGTTTCTCACCAATTTGAGGCAATTTTTGGAAAATTGAATTTTTGATGGAAATTCGACAGGCGCGGACCTTACAAAAATAGTGAAATTTTTGTACTATCTAAATTGTGCTAAGAAAATATTTTTTGGCTAAATTATTTGTTCCTCTCATCAAGATAAGTGTTTCTCCACAATTTCAGTCAATTTTTGGAAAATTGAATTTTTGATGGAAATTCGACAGGCGCGGACCTTACAAAAATAGTGAAAATTTTGTACTATCTTAAATTGTGCTAAGAAAATATTTTTTGGCTAAATTATTTATTCCTTTCATCCAAAGAAGTGTTTCTCCACAATTGTAGGCAATTTTTGGAAAATTGAATTTTTGACGGAAATTCGACAGGCGCGGACCTTACAAAAATAGTGAAATTTTTGTACTATCTTAAATTGTGCTAAGAAAATATTTTTTTGCTAAATTATTTGTTCCTCTCATCAAGATAAGTGTTTCTCCACAATTTTAGTCAATTTTTGGAAAATTGAATTTTTTAAGGAAATTCGACAGGCGCGGACCTTACAAAAATAGTGAAAATTTTGTACTATCTTAAATTGTGCTAAGAAAATATTTTTTGGCTATATTATTTATTCCTTTCATCCAAAGAAGTGTTTCTCAACAATTGTATGCAATTGTTGGAAAATTGAATTTTTGACGGAAATTCGACAGGCGCGGACCTTACAAAAATAGTGAAATTTTTGTACTATCTTAAATTGTGTTAAGAAAATATTTTTGGGCTAAATTATTTATTCCTTTCATCAAAAAAATTGATTCTCCACAATTTTAGGCAATTTATGGAAAATTGAATTTGTGACAGAAATTCTACAGGCGCGGACCTTACAAAAATAGTGAAATATTTGTACTATCTTAAATTGTGCTAAGAAAATATTTTTGGCTAAATTATTTATTCCTTTCGTCAAAAGAAGTGTTTCTCCACAATTTTAGGCATTTTTTGGAAAATTGAATTTTTGACGGAAATTGGATAGGCGCAGACCTTACAAAAATAGTGAAAATTTTGTACTATCTTAAATTGTGCTAAGAAAATATTTTTTGCAAAATTATTTGTTCCTCTCTTCAAAAGAATTGTTTCTCAACAATTTGAGGCAATTTTTGGAAAATTGAATTTTTGACGAAAATTCCACAGGCGCTGACCTTACTTAAATGGTGAAAATTTTGTACTATCTTACATTGTGCTGTGAAAATATTTTTTTGCTAAATTATTTGTTCCTCTCTTCAAAAGAATTGTTTCTCCACAATTTTAGGCAATTTTTGGAAAATTGAATTTTTGACGGAATTTCGACAGGCGCAGACCTTACAAAAATAGTGAATTTTTTGTACTATCTTAAATTGTGCTAAGAAAATATTTTTTGCAAAATTATTTGTTCCTCTCTTCAAAAGAATTGTTTCTCAACAACTTGAGGCAATTTTTGGAAAATTGAAATTTTGACAGAAATTTCACAGGCACGATACTATCTTAAATTGTGCTAAGAAAATATTTTTTGGCTAAATTATTTATTCCTTTCATCAAAAGAAGTGTTTCTCCACAATTTTAGGCAATTTTTGGAAAATTGAAATTTTGACGGAAATTCCACAGGCACGGACCTTACAAAAATAGTGAAAATTTTGTGCTATCTTTAATTGTGCTAAGAAAATATTTTTTTTGCAAATTATTTGTTCCCCTCATCAAAAGAAGTATTTCTCCACAATTTTAGGCAGTTTTTGTAAAATTGAATTTTTTACCGAAATTCGACAGGCGCGGACCTTACAAAAATTGTGAAATTTTTGTGCTATCTTCAAAAGTCCTAAGAAAATATTTTTTTGCAAATTATTTGTTCCCCTCATCAAAAGAAGTGTTTCTCCACAATTTTAGGCAGTTTTTGTAAAATTGAATTTTTGACGGAAATTCAACAGGCGCGGACCTAACAAAAATAGTGAAAATTTTGTGCTATCTTAAATTGTGCTAAGAAAATATTTTTTTGCAAATTATTTGTTCCCCTCATCAAAAGAAGTGTTTCTCCACAATTTTAGGCAGTTTTTGTAAAATTGAATTTTTGACGGAAATTGGACAGGCACGGACACTACAAAAACAGTGAAAATTTTGTGCTATCTTAAATTGTGCTAAGAAAATATTTTTTTGCAAAATTATTTGTTCCTCTCTTCAAAAGAATTGTTTCTCAACAACTTGAGGCAATTTTTGGAAAATTGAAATTTTGACAGAAATTTCACAGGCACGATACTATCTTAAATTGTGCTAAGAAAATATTTTTTGGCTAAATTATTTATTCCTTTCATCAAAAGAAGTGTTTCTCCAGAATTTTAGGCAGTTTTTGTAAAATTGAATTTTTGACGGAAATTCGACAGGCGCGGACCTTACAAAAATAGTGAAATTTTTGTGCTATCTTCAATAGTGCTAAGAAAATATTTTTTTGCAAATTATTTGTTCCCCTCATCAAAAGAAGTGTTTCTCCACAATTTTAGGCAGTTTTTGTAAAATTGAATTTTTGACGGAAATTCGACAGGCGCGGACCTTACAAAAATAGTGAAATTTTTGTGCTATCTTCAATAGTGCTAAGAAAATATCTTTTTTTCAAATTATTTGTTCCCCTCATCAAAAGAAGTGTTTCTCCACAATTTCAGGCAGCTTTTGTAAAATTGAATTTTTGAAGGAAATTCGACAGGCGCGGACGTTACAAAAATAGTGAAATTTTTGTGCTATCTTCAATAGTGCTAAGAAAATATTTTTTGCAAATTATTTGTTCCCCTCATCAAAAGAAGTATTTCTCCACAATTTTAGGCAGTTTTTGGAAAATTGAATTTTTGACGGAAATTCGACAGGCGCGGACCTAACAAAAATAGTGAAAATTTTGTGCTATCTTAAATTGTGCTAAGAAAATATTTTTTTGCAAATTATTTGTTCCCCTCATCAAAAGAAGTGTTTCTCCACAATTTTAGGCAGTTTTTGTAAAATTGAATTTTTGACGGAAATTCGACAGGCGCGGACCTTACAAAAATAGTGAAAATTTTGTGCTATCTTAAATTGTGCTAAGAAAATATTTTTTTGCAAATTATTTGTTCCCTTCATCAAAAGAAGTGTTTCTCCACAATTTTAGGCAGTTTTTGTAAAATTGAATTTTTGACGTAAATTCGACAGGCGCGGACCTTACAAAAATAGTGAAATTTTTGTGCTATCTTCAATAGTGCTAAGAAAATATTTTTTTGCAAATTATTTGTTCCCCTCATCAAAAGAAGTGTTTCTCCACAATTTTAGGCAGTTTTTGGAAAATTGAATTTTTGAAGGAAATTCAACAGGCGCGGACCTAACAAAAATAGTGAAAATTTTGTGCTATTTTAAATTGTGCTAAGAAAATATTTTTTGGCAAATTATTTGATCTCTCATCAAAAGAAGTGTTTCTCCACAATTTTAGGCAGTTTTTGTAAAATTGAATTTTTGACGGAAATTCGACAGGCGCGGACCTTACAAAAATAGTGAAAATTTTGTGCTATCTTAAATTGTGCTAAGAAAATATTTTTTTGCAAATTATTTGTTCCCTTCATCAAAAGAAGTGTTTCTCCACAATTTTAGGCAGTTTTTGTAAAATTGAATTTTTGACGTAAATTCGACAGGCGCGGACCTTACAAAAATAGTGAAATTTTTGTGCTATCTTCAATAGTGCTAAGAAAATATTTTTTTGCAAATTATTTGTTCCCCTCATCAAAAGAAGTGTTTCTCCACAATTTTAGGCAGTTTTTGGAAAATTGAATTTTTGAAGGAAATTCAACAGGCGCGGACCTAACAAAAATAGTGAAAATTTTGTGCTATCTTAAATTGTGCTAAGAAAATATTTTTTTGCAAATTATTTGTTCCCCTCATCAAAAGAAGTGTTTCTCCACAATTTTAGGCAGTTTTTGTAAAATTGAATTTTTGACGGAAATTCGACAGGCACGGACCTATCAAAAATAGTGAAAATTTTGTGCTATTTTAAATTGTGCTAAGAAAATATTTTTTGGCAAATTATTTGTTCCCCTCATCAAAAGAAGTGTTTCTCCACAATTTTAGGCAGTTTTTGTAAAATTGAATTTATGACGGAAATTGGACAGGCGCGGACCTTACAAAAATAGTGAAAATTTTGTGCTATCTTAAATTGTGCTAAGAAAATATTTTTTGGCAAATTATTTGATCTCTCATCAAAAGAAGTGTTTCTCCAAAATTTTAGGCAGTTTTTGTAAAATTGAATTTTTGACGGAAATTCGACAGGCGCGGACCTTACAAAAATAGTGAAAATTTTGTGCTATCTTAAATTGTGCTAAGAAAATATTTTTTTGCAAATTATTTGTTCCCTTCATCAAAAGAAGTGTTTCTCCACAATTTTAGGCAGTTTTTGCAAAATTGAATTTTTGACGGAAATTCGACAGGCGCGGACCTTACAAAAATAGTGAAATTTTTGTGCTATCTTCAAAAGTCCTAAGAAAATATTTTTTGGCAAATTATTTGATCCCCTCATCAAAAGAAGTGTTTCTCCACAATTTTAGGCAGTTTTTGGAAAATTAAATTTTTGACGGAAATTCGACAGGCGCAGACCTTACAAAAATAGTGAAATTTTTGTGCTATCTTCAATAGTACTAAGAAAATATTTTTTGCAAATTATTTGTTCCCCTCATCAAAAGAAGTATTTCTCCACAATTTTAGGCAGTTTTTGGAAAATTGAATTTTTGAAGGAAATTCGACAGGCGCGGACCTAACAAAAATAGTGAAATTTTTGTGCTATCTTAAATAGTGCTAAGAAAATATTTTTTTGCAAATTATTTGTTCCCCTCATCAAAAGAAGTGTTTCTCCACAATTTTAGGCAGTTTTTGTAAAATTGAATTTTTGACGGAAATTCGACAGGCGCGGACCTTACAAAAATAGTGAAAATTTTGTGCTATCTTAAATTGTGCTAAGAAAATATTTTTTGGCAAATTATTTGATCTCTCATCAAAAGAAGTGTTTCTCCACAATTTTAGGCAGTTTTTGTAAAATTGAATTTTTGACGGAAATTCGACAGGCGCGGACCTTACAAAAATAGTGAAAATTTTGTGCTATCTTAAATTGTGCTAAGAAAATATTTTTTTGCAAATTATTTGTTCCCTTCATCAAAAGAAGTGTTTCTCCACAATTTTAGGCAGTTTTTGTAATATTGAATTTTTGACGTAAATTCGACAGGCGCGGACCTTACAAAAATAGTGAAATTTTTGTGCTATCTTCAATAGTGCTAAGAAAATATTTTTTTGCAAATTATTTGTTCCCCTCATCAAAAGAAGTGTTTCTCCACAATTTTAGGCAGTTTTTGGAAAATTGAATTTTTGAAGGAAATTCAACAGGCGCGGACCTAACAAAAAATAGTGAAAATTTTGTGCTATCTTAAATTGTGCTAAGAAAATATTTTTTTGCAAATTATTTGTTCCCCTCATCAAAAGAAGTGTTTCTCCACAATTTTAGGCAGTTTTTGTAAAATTGAATATTTGACGGAAATTCGACAGGCACGGACCTATCAAAAATAGTGAAAATTTTGTGCTATTTTAAATTGTGCTAAGAAAATATTTTTTGGCAAATTATTTGTTCCCCTCATCAAAAGAAGTGTTTCTCCACAATTTTAGGCAGTTTTTGTAAAATTGAATTTATGACGGAAATTGGACAGGCGCGGACCTTACAAAAATAGTGAAAATTTTGTGCTATCTTAAATTGTGCTAAGAAAATATTTTTTGGCAAATTATTTGATCTCTCATCAAAAGAAGTGTTTCTCCAAAATTTTAGGCAGTTTTTGTAAAATTGAATTTTTGACGGAAATTCGACAGGCGCGGACCTTACAAAAATAGTGAAAATTTTGTGCTATCTTAAATTGTGCTAAGAAAATATTTTTTTGCAAATTATTTGTTCCCTTCATCAAAAGAAGTGTTTCTCCACAATTTTAGGCAGTTTTTGCAAAATTGAATTTTTGACGGAAATTCGACAGGCGCGGACCTTACAAAAATAGTGAAATTTTTGTGCTATCTTCAAAAGTCCTAAGAAAATATTTTTTGGCAAATTATTTGATCCCCTCATCAAAAGAAGTGTTTCTCCACAATTTTAGGCAGTTTTTGGAAAATTGAATTTTTGACGGAAATTCGACAGGCGCAGACCTTACAAAAATAGTGAAATTTTTGTGCTATCTTCAATAGTACTAAGAAAATATTTTTTGCAAATTATTTGTTCCCCTCATCAAAAGAAGTATTTCTCCACAATTTTAGGCAGTTTTTGGAAAATTGAATTTTTGAAGGAAATTCGACAGGCGCGGACCTAACAAAAATAGTGAAAATTTTGTGCTATCTTAAATTGTGCTAAGAAAATATTTTTTTGCAAATTATTTGTTCCCCTCATCAAAAGAAGTGTTTCTCCACAATTTTAGGCAGTTTTTGTAAAATTGAATTTTTGACGGAAATTGGACAGGCACGGACACTACAAAAATAGTGAAAATTTTGTGCTATCTTAAATTGTGCTAAGAAAATATTTTTTTGCAAATTATTTGTTCCCCTCATCAAAAGAAGTGTTTCTCCAGAATTTTAGGCAGTTTTTGTAAAATTGAATTTTTGACGGAAATTCGACAGGCGCGGACCTTACAAAAATAGTGAAATTTTTGTGCTATCTTCAATAGTGCTAAGAAAATATTTTTTTGCAAATTATTTGTTCCCCTCATCAAAAGAAGTGTTTCTCCACAATTTTAGGCAGTTTTTGTAAAATTGAATTTTTGACGGAAATTCGACAGGCGCGGACCTTACAAAAATAGTGAAATTTTTGTGCTATCTTCAATAGTGCTAAGAAAATATTTTTTTTTCAAATTATTTGTTCCCCTCATCAAAAGAAGTGTTTCTCCACAATTTCAGGCAGCTTTTGTAAAATTGAATTTTTGAAGGAAATTCGACAGGCGCGGACGTTACAAAAATAGTGAAATTTTTGTGCTATCTTCAATAGTGCTAAGAAAATATTTTTTGCAAATTATTTGTTCCCCTCATCAAAAGAAGTATTTCTCCACAATTTTAGGCAGTTTTTGGAAAATTGAATTTTTGACGGAAATTCGACAGGTGCGGACCTAACAAAAATAGTGAAAATTTTGTGCTATCTTAAATTGTGCCAAGAAAATATTTTTTTGCAAATTATTTGTTCCCCTCATCAAAAGAAGTGTTTCTCCACAATTTTAGGCAGTTTTTGTAAAATTGAATTTTTGACGGAAATTCGACAGGCGCGGACCTTACAAAAATAGTGAAAATTTTGTGCTATCTTAAATTGTGCTAAGAAAATATTTTTTTGCAAATTATTTGTTCCCTTCATCAAAAGAAGTGTTTCTCCACAATTTTAGGCAGTTTTTGTAAAATTGAATTTTTGACGTAAATTCGACAGGCGCGGACCTTACAAAAATAGTGAAATTTTTGTGCTATCTTCAATAGTGCTAAGAAAATATTTTTTTGCAAATTATTTGTTCCCCTCATCAAAAGAAGTGTTTCTCCACAATTTTAGGCAGTTTTTGGAAAATTGAATTTTTGAAGGAAATTCAACAGGCGGACCTAACAAAAATAGTGAAAATTTTGTGCTATTTTAAATTGTGCTAAGAAAATATTTTTTGGCAAATTATTTGTTTCCCTCATCAAAAGAAGTGTTTCTCCACAATTTTAGGCAGTTTTTGTAAAATTGAATTTTTGAAGGAAATTCGACAGGCGCGGACCTTACAAAAATAGTGAAAATTTTGTGCTATCTTAAATTGTGCTAAGAAAATATTTTTTGGCAAATTATTTGATCTCTCATCAAAAGAAGTGTTTCTCCACAATTTTAGGCAGTTTTTGTAAAATTGAATTTTTGACGGAAATTCGACAGGCGCGGACCTTACAAAAATAGTGAAAATTTTGTGCTATCTTAAATTGTGCTAAGAAAATATTTTTTTGCAAATTATTTGTTCCCTTCATCAAAAGAAGTGTTTCTCCACAATTTTAGGCAGTTTTTGTAATATTGAATTTTTGACGTAAATTCGACAGGCGCGGACCTTACAAAAATAGTGAAATTTTTGTGCTATCTTCAATAGTGCTAAGAAAATATTTTTTTGCAAATTATTTGTTCCCCTCATCAAAAGAAGTGTTTCTCCACAATTTTAGGCAGTTTTTGGAAAATTGAATTTTTGAAGGAAATTCAACAGGCGCGGACCTAACAAAAATAGTGAAAATTTTGTGCTATCTTAAATTGTGCTAAGAAAATATTTTTTTGCAAATTATTTGTTCCCCTCATCAAAAGAAGTGTTTCTCCACAATTTTAGGCAGTTTTTGTAAAATTGAATTTTTGACGGAAATTCGACAGGCACGGACCTATCAAAAATAGTGAAAATTTTGTGCTATTTTAAATTGTGCTAAGAAAATATTTTTTGGCAAATTATTTGTTCCCCTCATCAAAAGAAGTGTTTCTCCACAATTTTAGGCAGTTTTTGTAAAATTGAATTTATGACGGAAATTGGACAGGCGCGGACCTTACAAAAATAGTGAAAATTTTGTGCTATCTTAAATTGTGCTAAGAAAATATTTTTTGGCAAATTATTTGATCTCTCATCAAAAGAAGTGTTTCTCCAAAATTTTAGGCAGTTTTTGTAAAATTGAATTTTTGACGGAAATTCGACAGGCGCGGACCTTACAAAAATAGTGAAAATTTTGTGCTATCTTAAATTGTGCTAAGAAAATATTTTTTTGCAAATTATTTGTTCCCTTCATCAAAAGAAGTGTTTCTCCACAATTTTAGGTAGTTTTTGCAAAATTGAATTTTTGACGGAAATTCGACAGGCGCGGACCTTACAAAAATAGTGAAATTTTTGTGCTATCTTCAAAAGTCCTAAGAAAATATTTTTTGGCAAATTATTTGATCCCCTCATCAAAAGAAGTGTTTCTCCACAATTTTAGGCAGTTTTTGGAAAATTGAATTTTTGACGGAAATTCGACAGGCGCAGACCTTACAAAAATAGTGAAATTTTTGTGCTATCTTCAATAGTACTAAGAAAATATTTTTTGCAAATTATTTGTTCCCCTCATCAAAAGAAGTATTTCTCCACAATTTTAGGCAGTTTTTGGAAAATTGAATTTTTGAAGGAAATTCGACAGGCGCGGACCTAACAAAAATAGTGAAATTTTTGTGCTATCTTAAATAGTGCTAAGAAAATATTTTTTTGCAAATTATTTGTTCCCCTCATCAAAAGAAGTGTTTCTCCACAATTTTAGGCAGTTTTTGTAAAATTGAATTTTTGACGGAAATTCGACAGGCGCGGACCTTACAAAAATAGTGAAAATTTTGTGCTATCTTAAATTGTGCTAAGAAAATATTTTTTTGCAAATTATTTGTTCCCTTCATCAAAAGAAGTGTTTCTCCACAATTTTAGGCAGTTTATGTAAAATTGAATTTCTGACAGAAATTCGACAGGCGCGGACCTTACAAAAATAGTGAAATTTTTGTGCTATCTTCAAAAGTCCTAAGAAAATATTTTTTTGCAAATTATTTGTTCCCCTCATCAAAAGAAGTGTTTCTCCAGAATTTTAGGCAGTTTTTGTAAAATTGAATTTTTGACGGAAATTCGACAGGCGCGGACCTTACAAAAATAGTGAAAATTTTGTACTATCTTAAATTGTGCTAAGAAAATATTTTTTGGCTAAATTATTTATTCCTTTCATCCAAAGAAGTGTTTCTCCACAATTGTAGGCAATTTTTGGAAAATTGAATTTTTGACGGAAATTCGACAGGCGCGGACCTTACAAAAATAGTGAAATTTTTGTACTATCTTAATTGTGCTAAGAAAATATTTTTTGGCTAAATTATTTGTTCCTCTCATCAAGATAAGTGTTTCTCCACAATTTTAGTCAATTTTTGGAAAATTGAATTTTTGATGGAAATTCGACAGGCGCGGACCTTACAAAAATAGTGAAAATTTTGTACTATCTTAAATTGTGCTAAGAAAATATTTTTTGGCTATATTATTTATTCCTTTCATCCAAAGAAGTGTTTCTCCACAATTGTAGGCAATTTATGGAAAATTGAATTTTTGACGGAAATTCGACAGGCGCGGACGTTACAAAAATAGTGAAAATTTTGTACTATCTTAAATTGTGTTAAGAAAATATTTTTGGGCTAAATTATTTATTTCTTTCATCCAAAGAAGTGTTTCTCCACAATTGTAGGCAGTTTTTGGAAAATTGAATTTTTGACGGAAATTCGACAGGCGCGGACCTTACAAAAATAGTGAAAATTTTGTACTATCTTAAATTGTGTTAAGAAAATATTTTTGGGCTAAATTATTTTTTCCTTTCGTCAAAAGAAGTGTTTCTCCACAATATTAGGCAATTTTTGGAAAATTGAATTTGTGACAGAAATTCTACAGGCGCGGACCTTACAAAAATAGTGAAATATTTGTACTATCTTAAATTGTGCTAAGAAAATATTTTTTGGCTATATTATTTATTCCTTTCATCAAAAAAATTGATTCTCCACAATTTTAGGCAATTTATGGAAAATTGAATTTGTGACAGAAATTCTACAGGCGCGGACCTTACAAAAATAGTGAAATATTTGTACTATCTTAAATTGTGCTAAGAAAATATTTTTGGCTAAATTATTTATTCCTTTCGTCAAAAGAAGTGTTTCTCCACAATTTTAGGCATTTTTTGGAAAATTGAATTTTTGACGGAAATTGGATAGGCGCAGACCTTACAAAAATAGTGAAAATTTTGTACTATCTTAAATTGTGCTAAGAAAATATTTTTTGCAAAATTATTTGTTCCTCTCTTCAAAAGAATTGTTTCTCAACAATTTGAGGCAATTTTTGGAAAATTGAATTTTTGACGAAAATTCCACAGGCGCTGACCTTACTTAAATGGTGAAAATTTTGTACTATCTTACATTGTGCTGTGAAAATATTTTTTTGCTAAATTATTTGTTCCTCTCTTCAAAAGAATTGTTTCTCCACAATTTTAGGCAATTTTTGGAAAATTGAATTTTTGACGGAATTTCGACAGGCGCAGACCTTACAAAAATAGTGAATTTTTTGTACTATCTTAAATTGTGCTAAGAAAATATTTTTTGCAAAATTATTTGTTCCTCTCTTCAAAAGAATTGTTTCTCAACAACTTGAGGCAATTTTTGGAAAATTGAAATTTTGACAGAAATTTCACAGGCACGATACTATCTTAAATTGTGCTAAGAAAATATTTTTTGGCTAAATTATTTATTCCTTTCATCAAAAGAAGTGTTTCTCCACAATTTTAGGCAATTTTTGGAAAATTGAAATTTTGACGGAAATTCCACAGGCACGGACCTTACAAAAATAGTGAAAATTTTGTGCTATCTTTAATTGTGCTAAGAAAATATTTTTTTTGCAAATTATTTGTTCCCCTCATCAAAAGAAGTATTTCTCCACAATTTTAGGCAGTTTTTGTAAAATTGAATTTTTTACCGAAATTCGACAGGCGCGGACCTTACAAAAATTGTGAAATTTTTGTGCTATCTTCAAAAGTCCTAAGAAAATATTTTTTTGCAAATTATTTGTTCCCCTCATCAAAAGAAGTGTTTCTCCACAATTTTAGGCAGTTTTTGTAAAATTGAATTTTTGACGGAAATTCAACAGGCGCGGACCTAACAAAAATAGTGAAAATTTTGTGCTATCTTAAATTGTGCTAAGAAAATATTTTTTTGCAAATTATTTGTTCCCCTCATCAAAAGAAGTGTTTCTCCACAATTTTAGGCAGTTTTTGTAAAATTGAATTTTTGACGGAAATTGGACAGGCACGGACACTACAAAAATAGTGAAAATTTTGTGCTATCTTAAATTGTGCTAAGAAAATATTTTTTTGCAAAATTATTTGTTCCTCTCTTCAAAAGAATTGTTTCTCAACAACTTGAGGCAATTTTTGGAAAATTGAAATTTTGACAGAAATTTCACAGGCACGATACTATCTTAAATTGTGCTAAGAAAATATTTTTTGGCTAAATTATTTATTCCTTTCATCAAAAGAAGTGTTTCTCCAGAATTTTAGGCAGTTTTTGTAAAATTGAATTTTCGACGGAAATTCGACAGGCGCGGACCTTACAAAAATAGTGAAATTTTTGTGCTATCTTCAATAGTGCTAAGAAAATATTTTTTTGCAAATTATTTGTTCCCCTCATCAAAAGAAGTGTTTCTCCACAATTTTAGGCAGTTTTTGTAAAATTGAATTTTTGACGGAAATTCGACAGGCGCGGACCTTACAAAAATAGTGAAATTTTTGTGCTATCTTCAATAGTGCTAAGAAAATATTTTTTTTTCAAATTATTTGTTCCCCTCATCAAAAGAAGTGTTTCTCCACAATTTCAGGCAGCTTTTGTAAAATTGAATTTTTGAAGGAAATTCGACAGGCGCGGACGTTACAAAAATAGTGAAATTTTTGTGCTATCTTCAATAGTGCTAAGAAAATATTTTTTGCAAATTATTTGTTCCCCTCATCAAAAGAAGTGTTTCTCCACAATTTTAGGCAGTTTTTGGAAAATTGAATTTTTGACGGAAATTCGACAGGCGCGGACCTAACAAAAATAGTGAAAATTTTGTGCTATCTTAAATTGTGCTAAGAAAATATTTTTTTGCAAATTATTTGTTCCCCTCATCAAAAGAAGTGTTTCTCCACAATTTTAGGCAGTTTTTGTAAAATTGAATTTTTGACGGAAATTCGACAGGCGCGGACCTTACAAAAATAGTGAAAATTTTGTGCTATCTTAAATTGTGCTAAGAAAATATTTTTTTGCAAATTATTTGTTCCCTTCATCAAAAGAAGTGTTTCTCCACAATTTTAGGCAGTTTTTGTAAAATTGAATTTTTGACGTAAATTCGACAGGCGCGGACCTTACAAAAATAGTGAAATTTTTGTGCTATCTTCAATAGTGCTAAGAAAATATTTTTTTGCAAATTATTTGTTCCCCTCATCAAAAGAAGTGTTTCTCCACAATTTTAGGCAGTTTTTGGAAAATTGAATTTTTGAAGGAAATTCAACAGGCGCGGACCTAACAAAAATAGTGAAAATTTTGTGCTATCTTAAATTGTGCTAAGAAAATATTTTTTTGCAAATTATTTGTTCCCCTCATCAAAAGAAATGTTTCTCCACAATTTTAGGCAGTTTTTGTAAAATTGAATTTTTGACGGAAATTCGACAGGCACGGACCTATCAAAAATAGTGAAAATTTTGTGCTATTTTAAATTGTGCTAAGAAAATATTTTTTGGCAAATTATTTGTTCCCCTCATCAAAAGAAGTGTTTCTCCACAATTTTAGGCAGTTTTTGTAAAATTGAATTTATGACGGAAATTGGACAGGCGCGGACCTTACAAAAATAGTGAAAATTTTGTGCTATCTTAAATTGTGCTAAGAAAATATTTTTTGGCAAATTATTTGATCTCTCATCAAAAGAAGTGTTTCTCCAAAATTTTAGGCAGTTTTTGTAAAATTGAATTTTTGACGGAAATTCGACAGGCGCGGACCTTACAAAAATAGTGAAAATTTTGTGCTATCTTAAATTGTGCTAAGAAAATATTTTTTTGCAAATTATTTGTTCCCTTCATCAAAAGAAGTGTTTCTCCACAATTTTAGGCAGTTTTTGCAAAATTGAATTTTTGACGGAAATTCGACAGGCGCGGACCTTACAAAAATAGTGAAATTTTTGTGCTATCTTCAAAAGTCCTAAGAAAATATTTTTTGGCAAATTATTTGATCCCCTCATCAAAAGAAGTGTTTCTCCACAATTTTAGGCAGTTTTTGGAAAATTAAATTTTTGACGGAAATTCGACAGGCGCAGACCTTACAAAAATAGTGAAATTTTTGTGCTATCTTCAATAGTACTAAGAAAATATTTTTTGCAAATTATTTGTTCCCCTCATCAAAAGAAGTATTTCTCCACAATTTTAGGCAGTTTTTGGAAAATTGAATTTTTGAAGGAAATTCGACAGGCGCGGACCTAACAAAAATAGTGAAATTTTTGTGCTATCTTAAATAGTGCTAAGAAAATATTTTTTTGCAAATTATTTGTTCCCCTCATCAAAAGAAGTGTTTCTCCACAATTTTAGGCAGTTTTTGTAAAATTGAATTTTTGACGGAAATTCGACAGGCGCGGACCTTACAAAAATAGTGAAAATTTTGTGCTATCTTAAATTGTGCTAAGAAAATATTTTTTGGCAAATTATTTGATCTCTCATCAAAAGAAGTGTTTCTCCACAATTTTAGGCAGTTTTTGTAAAATTGAATTTTTGACGGAAATTCGACAGGCGCGGACCTTACAAAAATAGTGAAAATTTTGTGCTATCTTAAATTGTGCTAAGAAAATATTTTTTTGCAAATTATTTGTTCCCTTCATCAAAAGAAGTGTTTCTCCACAATTTTAGGCAGTTTTTGTAATATTGAATTTTTGACGTAAATTCGACAGGCGCGGACCTTACAAAAATAGTGAAATTTTTGTGCTATCTTCAATAGTGCTAAGAAAATATTTTTTTGCAAATTATTTGTTCCCCTCATCAAAAGAAGTGTTTCTCCACAATTTTAGGCAGTTTTTGGAAAATTGAATTTTTGAAGGAAATTCAACAGGCGCGGACCTAACAAAAATAGTGAAAATTTTGTGCTATCTTAAATTGTGCTAAGAAAATATTTTTTTGCAAATTATTTGTTCCCCTCATCAAAAGAAGTGTTTCTCCACAATTTTAGGCAGTTTTTGTAAAATTGAATATTTGACGGAAATTCGACAGGCACGGACCTATCAAAAATAGTGAAAATTTTGTGCTATTTTAAATTGTGCTAAGAAAATATTTTTTGGCAAATTATTTGTTCCCCTCATCAAAAGAAGTGTTTCTCCACAATTTTAGGCAGTTTTTGTAAAATTGAATTTATGACGGAAATTGGACAGGCGCGGACCTTACAAAAATAGTGAAAATTTTGTGCTATCTTAAATTGTGCTAAGAAAATATTTTTTGGCAAATTATTTGATCTCTCATCAAAAGAAGTGTTTCTCCAAAATTTTAGGCAGTTTTTGTAAAATTGAATTTTTGACGGAAATTCGACAGGCGCGGACCTTACAAAAATAGTGAAAATTTTGTGCTATCTTAAATTGTGCTAAGAAAATATTTTTTTGCAAATTATTTGTTCCCTTCATCAAAAGAAGTGTTTCTCCACAATTTTAGGCAGTTTTTGCAAAATTGAATTTTTGACGGAAATTCGACAGGCGCGGACCTTACAAAAATAGTGAAATTTTTGTGCTATCTTCAAAAGTCCTAAGAAAATATTTTTTGGCAAATTATTTGATCCCCTCATCAAAAGAAGTGTTTCTCCACAATTTTAGGCAGTTTTTGGAAAATTGAATTTTTGACGGAAATTCGACAGGCGCAGACCTTACAAAAATAGTGAAATTTTTGTGCTATCTTCAATAGTACTAAGAAAATATTTTTTGCAAATTATTTGTTCCCCTCATCAAAAGAAGTATTTCTCCACAATTTTAGGCAGTTTTTGGAAAATTGAATTTTTGAAGGAAATTCGACAGGCGCGGACCTAACAAAAATAGTGAAATTTTTGTGCTATCTTAAATAGTGCTAAGAAAATATTTTTTTGCAAATTATTTGTTCCCCTCATCAAAAGAAGTGTTTCTCCACAATTTTAGGCAGTTTTTGTAAAATTGAATTTTTGACGGAAATTCGACAGGCGCGGACCTTACAAAAATAGTGAAAATTTTGTGCTATCTTAAATTGTGCTAAGAAAATATTTTTTTGCAAATTATTTGTTCCCTTCATCAAAAGAAGTGTTTCTCCACAATTTTAGGCAGTTTATGTAAAATTGAATTTCTGACAGAAATTCGACAGGCGCGGACCTTACAAAAATAGTGAAATTTTTGTGCTATCTTCAAAAGTCCTAAGAAAATATTTTTTTGCAAATTATTTGTTCCCCTCATCAAAAGAAGTGTTTCTCCAGAATTTTAGGCAGTTTTTGTAAAATTGAATTTTTGACGGAAATTCGACAGGCGCGGACCTTACAAAAATAGTGAAAATTTTGTACTATCTTAAATTGTGCTAAGAAAATATTTTTTGGCTAAATTATTTATTCCTTTCATCCAAAGAAGTGTTTCTCCACAATTGTAGGCAATTTTTGGAAAATTGAATTTTTGACGGAAATTCGACAGGCGCGGACCTTACAAAAATAGTGAAATTTTTGTACTATCTTAATTGTGCTAAGAAAATATTTTTTGGCTAAATTATTTGTTCCTCTCATCAAGATAAGTGTTTCTCCACAATTTTAGTCAATTTTTGGAAAATTGAATTTTTGATGGAAATTCGACAGGCGCGGACCTTACAAAAATAGTGAAAATTTTGTACTATCTTAAATTGTGCTAAGAAAATATTTTTTGGCTATATTATTTATTCCTTTCATCCAAAGAAGTGTTTCTCCACAATTGTAGGCAATTTATGGAAAATTGAATTTTTGACGGAAATTCGACAGGCGCGGACGTTACAAAAATAGTGAAAATTTTGTACTATCTTAAATTGTGTTAAGAAAATATTTTTGGGCTAAATTATTTATTTCTTTCATCCAAAGAAGTGTTTCTCCACAATTGTAGGCAGTTTTTGGAAAATTGAATTTTTGACGGAAATTCGACAGGCGCGGACCTTACAAAAATAGTGAAAATTTTGTACTATCTATTGTGTTAAGAAAATATTTTTGGGCTAAATTATTTTTTCCTTTCGTCAAAAGAAGTGTTTCTCCACAATATTAGGCAATTTTTGAAAAATTGAATTTTTGACGGAAATTCGATAGGCGCGGACCTTACAAAAATAGTGAAAATTTTGTACTATCTTAAATTGTGCTAAGAAAATATTTTTTGCAAAATTATTTGTTCCTCTCTTCAAAAGAATTGTTTCTCACCAATTTGAGGCAATTTTTGGAAAATTGAATTTTTGATGGAAATTCGACAGGCGCGGACCTTACAAAAATAGTGAAAATTTTGTACTATCTTAAATTGTGCTAAGAAAATATTTTTTGGCTAAATTATTTATTCCTTTCATCCAAAGAAGTGTTTCTCCACAATTGTAGGCAATTTTTGGAAAATTGAATTTTTGACGGAAATTCGACAGGCGCGGACCTTACAAAAATAGTGAAATTTTTGTACTATCTTAAATTGTGCTAAGAAAATATTTTTTGGCTAAATTATTTGTTCCTCTCATCAAGATAAGTGTTTCTCCACAATTTCAGTCAATTTTTGGAAAATTGAATTTTTGATGGAAATTCGACAGGCGCGGACCTTACAAAAATAGTGAAAATTTTGTACTATCTTAAATTGTGTTAAGAAAATATTTTTGGGCTAAATTATTTTTTCCTTTCGTCAAAAGAAGTGTTTCTCCACAATATTAGGCAATTTTTGGAAAATTGAATTTTTGACGGAAATTCGATAGGCGCGGACCTTACAAAAATAGTGAAAATTTTGTACTATCTTAAATTGTGCTAAGAAAATATTTTTTGCAAAATTATTTGTTCCTCTCTTCAAAAGAATTGTTTCTCACCAATTTGAGGCAATTTTTGGAAAATTGAATTTTTGATGGAAATTCGACAGGCGCGGACCTTACAAAAATAGTGAAATTTTTGTACTATCTTAATTGTGCTAAGAAAATATTTTTTGGCTAAATTATTTGTTCCTCTCATCAAGATAAGTGTTTCTCCACAATTTCAGTCAATTTTTGGAAAATTGAATTTTTGATGGAAATTCGACAGGCGCGGACCTTACAAAAATAGTGAAAATTTTGTACAATCTTAAATTGTGCTAAGAAAATATTTTTTGGCTAAATTATTTATTCCTTTCATCCAAAGAAGTGTTTCTCCACAATTGTAGGCAATTTTTGGAAAATTGAATTTTTGACGGAAATTCCACAGGCGCGGACCTTACAAAAATAGTGAAATTTTTGTACTATCTTAAATTGTGCTAAGAAAATATTTTTTTGCTAAATTATTTGTTCCTCTCATCAAGATAAGTGTTTCTCCACAATTTTAGTCAATTTTTGGAAAATTGAATTTTTTAAGGAAATTCGACAGGCGCGGACCTTACAAAAATAGTGAAAATTTTGTACTATCTTAAATTGTGCTAAGAAAATATTTTTTGGCTATATTATTTATTCCTTTCATCCAAAGAAGTGTTTCTCAACAATTGTATGCAATTGTTGGAAAATTGAATTTTTGACGGAAATTCGACAGGCGCGGACCTTACAAAAATAGTGAAATTTTTGTACTATCTTAAATTGTGTTAAGAAAATATTTTTGGGCTAAATTATTTATTCCTTTCATCAAAAAAATTGATTCTCCACAATTTTAGGCAATTTATGGAAAATTGAATTTGTGACAGAAATTCTACAGGCGCGGACCTTACAAACATAGTGAAATATTTGTACTATCTTAAATTGTGCTAAGAAAATATTTTTGGCTAAATTATTTATTCCTTTCGTCAAAAGAAGTGTTTCTCCACAATTTTAGGCATTTTTTGGAAAATTGAATTTTTGACGGAAATTGGATAGGCGCAGACCTTACAAAAATAGTGAAAATTTTGTACTATCTTAAATTGTGTTAAGAAAATATTTTTGGGCTAAATTATTTATTTCTTTCATCCAAAGAAGTGTTTCTCCACAATTGTAGGCAGTTTTTGGAAAATTGAATTTTTGACGGAAATTCGACAGGCGCGGACCTTACAAAAATAGTGAAAATTTTGTACTATCTATTGTGTTAAGAAAATATTTTTGGGCTAAATTATTTTTTCCTTTCGTCAAAAGAAGTGTTTCTCCACAATATTAGGCAATTTTTGAAAAATTGAATTTTTGACGGAAATTCGATAGGCGCGGACCTTACAAAAATAGTGAAAATTTTGTACTATCTTAAATTGTGCTAAGAAAATATTTTTTGCAAAATTATTTGTTCCTCTCTTCAAAAGAATTGTTTCTCACCAATTTGAGGCAATTTTTGGAAAATTGAATTTTTGATGGAAATTCGACAGGCGCGGACCTTACAAAAATAGTGAAAATTTTGTACTATCTTAAATTGTGCTAAGAAAATATTTTTTGGCTAAATTATTTATTCCTTTCATCCAAAGAAGTGTTTCTCCACAATTGTAGGCAATTTTTGGAAAATTGAATTTTTGACGGAAATTCGACAGGCGCGGACCTTACAAAAATAGTGAAATTTTTGTACTATCTTAAATTGTGCTAAGAAAATATTTTTTGGCTAAATTATTTGTTCCTCTCATCAAGATAAGTGTTTCTCCACAATTTCAGTCAATTTTTGGAAAATTGAATTTTTGATGGAAATTCGACAGGCGCGGACCTTACAAAAATAGTGAAAATTTTGTACTATCTTAAATTGTGTTAAGAAAATATTTTTGGGCTAAATTATTTTTTCCTTTCGTCAAAAGAAGTGTTTCTCCACAATATTAGGCAATTTTTGGAAAATTGAATTTTTGACGGAAATTCGATAGGCGCGGACCTTACAAAAATAGTGAAAATTTTGTACTATCTTAAATTGTGCTAAGAAAATATTTTTTGCAAAATTATTTGTTCCTCTCTTCAAAAGAATTGTTTCTCACCAATTTGAGGCAATTTTTGGAAAATTGAATTTTTGATGGAAATTCGACAGGCGCGGACCTTACAAAAATAGTGAAATTTTTGTACTATCTTAATTGTGCTAAGAAAATATTTTTTGGCTAAATTATTTGTTCCTCTCATCAAGATAAGTGTTTCTCCACAATTTCAGTCAATTTTTGGAAAATTGAATTTTTGATGGAAATTCGACAGGCGCGGACCTTACAAAAATAGTGAAAATTTTGTACAATCTTAAATTGTGCTAAGAAAATATTTTTTGGCTAAATTATTTATTCCTTTCATCCAAAGAAGTGTTTCTCCACAATTGTAGGCAATTTTTGGAAAATTGAATTTTTGACGGAAATTCGACAGGCGCGGACCTTACAAAAATAGTGAAATTTTTGTACTATCTTAAATTGTGCTAAGAAAATATTTTTTTGCTAAATTATTTGTTCCTCTCATCAAGATAAGTGTTTCTCCACAATTTTAGTCAATTTTTGGAAAATTGAATTTTTTAAGGAAATTCGACAGGCGCGGACCTTACAAAAATAGTGAAAATTTTGTACTATCTTAAATTGTGCTAAGAAAATATTTTTTGGCTATATTATTTATTCCTTTCATCCAAAGAAGTGTTTCTCAACAATTGTATGCAATTGTTGGAAAATTGAATTTTTGACGGAAATTCGACAGGCGCGGACCTTACAAAAATAGTGAAATTTTTGTACTATCTTAAATTGTGTTAAGAAAATATTTTTGGGCTAAATTATTTATTCCTTTCATCAAAAAAATTGATTCTCCACAATTTTAGGCAATTTATGGAAAATTGAATTTGTGACAGAAATTCTACAGGCGCGGACCTTACAAAAATAGTGAAATATTTGTACTATCTTAAATTGTGCTAAGAAAATATTTTTGGCTAAATTATTTATTCCTTTCGTCAAAAGAAGTGTTTCTCCACAATTTTAGGCATTTTTTGGAAAATTGAATTTTTGACGGAAATTGGATAGGCGCAGACCTTACAAAAATAGTGAAAATTTTGTACTATCTTAAATTGTGCTAAGAAAATATTTTTTGCAAAATTATTTGTTCCTCTCTTCAAAAGAATTGTTTCTCAACAATTTGAGGCAATTTTTGGAAAATTGAATTTTTGACGAAAATTCCACAGGCGCTGACCTTACTTAAATGGTGAAAATTTTGTACTATCTTACATTGTGCTGTGAAAATATTTTTTTGCTAAATTATTTGTTCCTCTCTTCAAAAGAATTGTTTCTCCACAATTTTAGGCAATTTTTGGAAAATTGAATTTTTGACGGAATTTCGACAGGCGCAGACCTTACAAAAATAGTGAATTTTTTGTACTATCTTAAATTGTGCTAAGAAAATATTTTTTGCAAAATTATTTGTTCCTCTCTTCAAAAGAATTGTTTCTCAACAACTTGAGGCAATTTTTGGAAAATTGAAATTTTGACAGAAATTTCACAGGCACGATACTATCTTAAATTGTGCTAAGAAAATATTTTTTGGCTAAATTATTTATTCCTTTCATCAAAAGAAGTGTTTCTCCACAATTTTAGGCAATTTTTGGAAAATTGAAATTTTGACGGAAATTCCACAGGCACGGACCTTACAAAAATAGTGAAAATTTTGTGCTATCTTTAATTGTGCTAAGAAAATATTTTTTTTGCAAATTATTTGTTCCCCTCATCAAAAGAAGTATTTCTCCACAATTTTAGGCAGTTTTTGTAAAATTGAATTTTTTACCGAAATTCGACAGGCGCGGACCTTACAAAAATTGTGAAATTTTTGTGCTATCTTCAAAAGTCCTAAGAAAATATTTTTTTGCAAATTATTTGTTCCCCTCATCAAAAGAAGTGTTTCTCCACAATTTTAGGCAGTTTTTGTAAAATTGAATTTTTGACGGAAATTCAACAGGCGCGGACCTAACAAAAATAGTGAAAATTTTGTGCTATCTTAAATTGTGCTAAGAAAATATTTTTTTGCAAATTATTTGTTCCCCTCATCAAAAGAAGTGTTTCTCCACAATTTTAGGCAGTTTTTGTAAAATTGAATTTTTGACGGAAATTGGACAGGCACGGACACTACAAAAATAGTGAAAATTTTGTGCTATCTTAAATTGTGCTAAGAAAATATTTTTTTGCAAAATTATTTGTTCCTCTCTTCAAAAGAATTGTTTCTCAACAACTTGAGGCAATTTTTGGAAAATTGAAATTTTGACAGAAATTTCACAGGCACGATACTATCTTAAATTGTGCTAAGAAAATATTTTTTGGCTAAATTATTTATTCCTTTCATCAAAAGAAGTGTTTCTCCAGAATTTTAGGCAGTTTTTGTAAAATTGAATTTTTGACGGAAATTCGACAGGCGCGGACCTTACAAAAATAGTGAAATTTTTGTGCTATCTTCAATAGTGCTAAGAAAATATTTTTTTGCAAATTATTTGTTCCCCTCATCAAAAGAAGTGTTTCTCCACAATTTTAGGCAGTTTTTGTAAAATTGAATTTTTGACGGAAATTCGACAGGCGCGGACCTTACAAAAATAGTGAAATTTTTGTGCTATCTTCAATTGTGCTAAGAAAATATTTTTTTTTCAAATTATTTGTTCCCCTCATCAAAAGAAGTGTTTCTCCACAATTTCAGGCAGCTTTTGTAAAATTGAATTTTTGAAGGAAATTCGACAGGCGCGGACCTTACAAAAATAGTGAAAATTTTGTGCTATCTTAAATTGTGCTAAGAAAATATTTTTTTGCAAATTATTTGTTCCCTTCATCAAAAGAAGTGTTTCTCCACAATTTTAGGCAGTTTTTGTAAAATTGAATTTTTGACGTAAATTCGACAGGCGCGGACCTTACAAAAATAGTGAAATTTTTGTGCTATCTTCAATAGTGCTAAGAAAATATTTTTTTGCAAATTATTTGTTCCCCTCATCAAAAGAAGTGTTTCTCCACAATTTTAGGCAGTTTTTGGAAAATTGAATTTTTGAAGGAAATTCAACAGGCGCGGACCTAACAAAAATAGTGAAAATTTTGTGCTATCTTAAATTGTGCTAAGAAAATATTTTTTTGCAAATTATTTGTTCCCCTCATCAAAAGAAATGTTTCTCCACAATTTTAGGCAGTTTTTGTAAAATTGAATTTTTGACGGAAATTCGACAGGCACGGACCTATCAAAAATAGTGAAAATTTTGTGCTATTTTAAATTGTGCTAAGAAAATATTTTTTGGCAAATTATTTGTTCCCCTCATCAAAAGAAGTGTTTCTCCACAATTTTAGGCAGTTTTTGTAAAATTGAATTTATGACAGAAATTGGACAGGCGCGGACCTTACAAAAATAGTGAAAATTTTGTGCTATCTTAAATTGTGCTAAGAAAATATTTTTTGGCAAATTATTTGATCTCTCATCAAAAGAAGTGTTTCTCCAAAATTTTAGGCAGTTTTTGTAAAATTGAATTTTTGACGGAAATTCGACAGGCGCGGACCTTACAAAAATAGTGAAAATTTTGTGCTATCTTAAATTGTGCTAAGAAAATATTTTTTTGCAAATTATTTGTTCCCTTCATCAAAAGAAGTGTTTCTCCACAATTTTAGGCAGTTTTTGCAAAATTGAATTTTTGACGGAAATTCGACAGGCGCGGACCTTACAAAAATAGTGAAATTTTTGTGCTATCTTCAAAAGTCCTAAGAAAATATTTTTTGGCAAATTATTTGATCCCCTCATCAAAAGAAGTGTTTCTCCACAATTTTAGGCAGTTTTTGGAAAATTAAATTTTTGACGGAAATTCGACAGGCGCAGACCTTACAAAAATAGTGAAATTTTTGTGCTATCTTCAATAGTACTAAGAAAATATTTTTTGCAAATTATTTGTTCCCCTCATCAAAAGAAGTATTTCTCCACAATTTTAGGCAGTTTTTGGAAAATTGAATTTTTGAAGGAAATTCGACAGGCGCGGACCTAACAAAAATAGTGAAATTTTTGTGCTATCTTAAATAGTGCTAAGAAAATATTTTTTTGCAAATTATTTGTTCCCCTCATCAAAAGAAGTGTTTCTCCACAATTTTAGGCAGTTTTTGTAAAATTGAATTTTTGACGGAAATTCGACAGGCGCGGACCTTACAAAAATAGTGAAAATTTTGTGCTATCTTAAATTGTGCTAAGAAAATATTTTTTGGCAAATTATTTGATCTCTCATCAAAAGAAGTGTTTCTCCACAATTTTAGGCAGTTTTTGTAAAATTGAATTTTTGACGGAAATTCGACAGGCGCGGACCTTACAAAAATAGTGAAAATTTTGTGCTATCTTAAATTGTGCTAAGAAAATATTTTTTTGCAAATTATTTGTTCCCTTCATCAAAAGAAGTGTTTCTCCACAATTTTAGGCAGTTTTTGTAATATTGAATTTTTGACGTAAATTCGACAGGCGCGGACCTTACAAAAATAGTGAAATTTTTGTGCTATCTTCAATAGTGCTAAGAAAATATTTTTTTGCAAATTATTTGTTCCCCTCATCAAAAGAAGTGTTTCTCCACAATTTTAGGCAGTTTTTGGAAAATTGAATTTTTGAAGGAAATTCAACAGGCGCGGACCTAACAAAAATAGTGAAAATTTTGTGCTATCTTAAATTGTGCTAAGAAAATATTTTTTTGCAAATTATTTGTTCCCCTCATCAAAAGAAGTGTTTCTCCACAATTTTAGGCAGTTTTTGTAAAATTGAATATTTGACGGAAATTCGACAGGCACGGACCTATCAAAAATAGTGAAAATTTTGTGCTATTTTAAATTGTGCTAAGAAAATATTTTTTGGCAAATTATTTGTTCCCCTCATCAAAAGAAGTGTTTCTCCACAATTTTAGGCAGTTTTTGTAAAATTGAATTTATGACGGAAATTGGACAGGCGCGGACCTTACAAAAATAGTGAAAATTTTGTGCTATCTTAAATTGTGCTAAGAAAATATTTTTTGGCAAATTATTTGATCTCTCATCAAAAGAAGTGTTTCTCCAAAATTTTAGGCAGTTTTTGTAAAATTGAATTTTTGACGGAAATTCGACAGGCGCGGACCTTACAAAAATAGTGAAAATTTTGTGCTATCTTAAATTGTGCTAAGAAAATATTTT
Organism: Loripinus fragilis; assembly: GCA_964019695.1. Taxonomy (NCBI): domain Eukaryota; kingdom Metazoa; phylum Mollusca; class Bivalvia; order Lucinida; family Lucinidae; genus Loripinus; species Loripinus fragilis. The sequence continues at coordinate 81,889,872 of OZ026520.1, read as the reverse complement.
TTTGCAAATTATTTGTTCCCTTCATCAAAAGAAGTGTTTCTCCACAATTTTAGGCAGTTTTTGCAAAATTGAATTTTTGACGGAAATTCGACAGGCGCGGACCTTACAAAAATAGTGAAATTTTTGTGCTATCTTCAAAAGTCCTAAGAAAATATTTTTTGGCAAATTATTTGATCCCCTCATCAAAAGAAGTGTTTCTCCACAATTTTAGGCAGTTTTTGGAAAATTGAATTTTTGACGGAAATTCGACAGGCGCAGACCTTACAAAAATAGTGAAATTTTTGTGCTATCTTCAATAGTGCTAAGAAAATATTTTTTTGCAAATTATTTGTTCCCCTCATCAAAAGAAGTGTTTCTCCACAATTTTAGGCAGTTTTTGGAAAATTGAATTTTTGAAGGAAATTCAACAGGCGCGGACCTAACAAAAATAGTGAAAATTTTGTGCTATCTTAAATTGTGCTAAGAAAATATTTTTTTGCAAATTATTTGTTCCCCTCATCAAAAGAAGTGTTTCTCCACAATTTTAGGCAGTTTTTGTAAAATTGAATTTTTGACGGAAATTCGACAGGCACGGACCTATCAAAAATAGTGAAAATTTTGTGCTATTTTAAATTGTGCTAAGAAAATATTTTTTGGCAAATTATTTGTTCCCCTCATCAAAAGAAGTGTTTCTCCACAATTTTAGGCAGTTTTTGTAAAATTGAATTTATGACGGAAATTGGACAGGCGCGGACCTTACAAAAATAGTGAAAATTTTGTGCTATCTTAAATTGTGCTAAGAAAATATTTTTTGGCAAATTATTTGATCTCTCATCAAAAGAAGTGTTTCTCCAAAATTTTAGGCAGTTTTTGTAAAATTGAATTTTTGACGGAAATTCGACAGGCGCGGACCTTACAAAAATAGTGAAAATTTTGTGCTATCTTAAATTGTGCTAAGAAAATATTTTTTTGCAAATTATTTGTTCCCTTCATCAAAAGAAGTGTTTCTCCACAATTTTAGGCAGTTTTTGCAAAATTGAATTTTTGACGGAAATTCGACAGGCGCGGACCTTACAAAAATAGTGAAATTTTTGTGCTATCTTCAAAAGTCCTAAGAAAATATTTTTTGGCAAATTATTTGATCCCCTCATCAAAAGAAGTGTTTCTCCACAATTTTAGGCAGTTTTTGGAAAATAGAATTTTTGACGGAAATTCGACAGGCGCAGACCTTACAAAAATAGTGAAATTTTTGTGCTATCTTCAATAGTACTAAGAAAATATTTTTTGCAAATTATTTGTTCCCCTCATCAAAAGAAGTATTTCTCCACAATTTTAGGCAGTTTTTGGAAAATTGAATTTTTGAAGGAAATTCGACAGGCGCGGACCTAACAAAAATAGTGAAATTTTTGTGCTATCTTAAATAGTGCTAAGAAAATATTTTTTTGCAAATTATTTGTTCCCCTCATCAAAAGAAGTGTTTCTCCACAATTTTAGGCAGTTTTTGTAAAATTGAATTTTTGACGGAAATTCGACAGGCGCGGACCTTACAAAAATAGTGAAAATTTTGTGCTATCTTAAATTGTGCTAAGAAAATATTTTTTTGCAAATTATTTGTTCCCTTCATCAAAAGAAGTGTTTCTCCACAATTTTAGGCAGTTTATGTAAAATTGAATTTCTGACAGAAATTCGACAGGCGCGGACCTTACAAAAATAGTGAAATTTTTGTGCTATCTTCAAAAGTCCTAAGAAAATATTTTTTTGCAAATTATTTGTTCCCCTCATCAAAAGAAGTGTTTCTCCAGAATTTTAGGCAGTTTTTGTAAAATTGAATTTTTGACGGAAATTCGACAGGCGCGGACCTTACAAAAATAGTGAAAATTTTGTACTATCTTAAATTGTGCTAAGAAAATATTTTTTGGCTAAATTATTTATTCCTTTCATCCAAAGAAGTGTTTCTCCACAATTGTAGGCAATTTTTGGAAAATTGAATTTTTGACGGAAATTCGACAGGCGCGGACCTTACAAAAATAGTGAAATTTTTGTACTATCTTAATTGTGCTAAGAAAATATTTTTTGGCTAAATTATTTGTTCCTCTCATCAAGATAAGTGTTTCTCCACAATTTTAGTCAATTTTTGGAAAATTGAATTTTTGATGGAAATTCGACAGGCGCGGACCTTACAAAAATAGTGAAAATTTTGTGCTATCTTAAATTGTGCTAAGAAAATATTTTTTTGCAAATTATTTGTTCCCTTCATCAAAAGAAGTGTTTCTCCACAATTTTAGGCAGTTTTTGCAAAATTGAATTTTTGACGGAAATTTGACAGGCGCGGACCTTACAAAAATAGTGAAATTTTTGTGCTATCTTCAAAAGTCCTAAGAAAATATTTTTTGGCAAATTATTTGATCCCCTCATCAAAAGAAGTGTTTCTCCACAATTTTAGGCAGTTTTTGGAAAATTGAATTTTTGACGGAAATTCGACAGGCGCAGACCTTACAAAAATAGTGAAATTTTTGTGCTATCTTCAATAGTACTAAGAAAATATTTTTTGCAAATTATTTGTTCCCCTCATCAAAAGAAGTATTTCTCCACAATTTTAGGCAGTTTTTGGAAAATTGAATTTTTGAAGGAAATTCGACAGGCGCGGACCTAACAAAAATAGTGAAATTTTTGTGCTATCTTAAATAGTGCTAAGAAAATATTTTTTTGCAAATTATTTGTTCCCCTCATCAAAAGAAGTGTTTCTCCACAATTTTAGGCAGTTTTTGTAAAATTGAATTTTTGACGGAAATTCGACAGGCGCGGACCTTACAAAAATAGTGAAAATTTTGTGCTATCTTAAATTGTGCTAAGAAAATATTTTTTTGCAAATTATTTGTTCCCTTCATCAAAAGAAGTGTTTCTCCACAATTTTAGGCAGTTTATGTAAAATTGAATTTCTGACAGAAATTCGACAGGCGCGGACCTTACAAAAATAGTGAAATTTTTGTGCTATCTTCAAAAGTCCTAAGAAAATATTTTTTTGCAAATTATTTGTTCCCCTCATCAAAAGAAGTGTTTCTCCAGAATTTTAGGCAGTTTTTGTAAAATTGAATTTTTGACGGAAATTCGACAGGCGCGGACCTTACAAAAATAGTGAAAATTTTGTACTATCTTAAATTGTGCTAAGAAAATATTTTTTGGCTAAATTATTTATTCCTTTCATCCAAAGAAGTGTTTCTCCACAATTGTAGGCAATTTTTGGAAAATTGAATTTTTGACGGAAATTCGACAGGCGCGGACCTTACAAAAATAGTGAAATTTTTGTACTATCTTAATTGTGCTAAGAAAATATTTTTTGGCTAAATTATTTGTTCCTCTCATCAAGATAAGTGTTTCTCCACAATTTTAGTCAATTTTTGGAAAATTGAATTTTTGATGGAAATTCGACAGGCGCGGACCTTACAAAAATAGTGAAAATTTTGTACTATCTTAAATTGTGCTAAGAAAATATTTTTTGGCTATATTATTTATTCCTTTCATCCAAAGAAGTGTTTCTCCACAATTGTAGGCAATTTATGGAAAATTGAATTTTTGACGGAAATTCGACAGGCGCGGACGTTACAAAAATAGTGAAAATTTTGTACTATCTTAAATTGTGTTAAGAAAATATTTTTGGGCTAAATTATTTATTTCTTTCATCCAAAGAAGTGTTTCTCCACAATTGTAGGCAGTTTTTGGAAAATTGAATTTTTGACGGAAATTCGACAGGCGCGGACCTTACAAAAATAGTGAAAATTTTGTACTATCTTAAATTGTGTTAAGAAAATATTTTTGGGCTAAATTATTTTTTCCTTTCGTCAAAAGAAGTGTTTCTCCACAATATTAGGCAATTTTTGGAAAATTGAATTTGTGACAGAAATTCTACAGGCGCGGACCTTACAAAAATAGTGAAATATTTGTACTATCTTAAATTGTGCTAAGAAAATATTTTTTGGCTATATTATTTATTCCTTTCATCAAAAAAATTGATTCTCCACAATTTTAGGCAATTTATGGAAAATTGAATTTGTGACAGAAATTCTACAGGCGCGGACCTTACAAAAATAGTGAAATATTTGTACTATCTTAAATTGTGCTAAGAAAATATTTTTGGCTAAATTATTTATTCCTTTCGTCAAAAGAAGTGTTTCTCCACAATTTTAGGCATTTTTTGGAAAATTGAATTTTTGACGGAAATTGGATAGGCGCAGACCTTACAAAAATAGTGAAAATTTTGTACTATCTTAAATTGTGCTAAGAAAATATTTTTTGCAAAATTATTTGTTCCTCTCTTCAAAAGAATTGTTTCTCAACAATTTGAGGCAATTTTTGGAAAATTGAATTTTTGACGAAAATTCCACAGGCGCTGACCTTACTTAAATGGTGAAAATTTTGTACTATCTTACATTGTGCTGTGAAAATATTTTTTTGCTAAATTATTTGTTCCTCTCTTCAAAAGAATTGTTTCTCCACAATTTTAGGCAATTTTTGGAAAATTGAATTTTTGACGGAATTTCGACAGGCGCAGACCTTACAAAAATAGTGAATTTTTTGTACTATCTTAAATTGTGCTAAGAAAATATTTTTTGCAAAATTATTTGTTCCTCTCTTCAAAAGAATTGTTTCTCAACAACTTGAGGCAATTTTTGGAAAATTGAAATTTTGACAGAAATTTCACAGGCACGATACTATCTTAAATTGTGCTAAGAAAATATTTTTTGGCTAAATTATTTATTCCTTTCATCAAAAGAAGTGTTTCTCCACAATTTTAGGCAATTTTTGGAAAATTGAAATTTTGACGGAAATTCCACAGGCACGGACCTTACAAAAATAGTGAAAATTTTGTGCTATCTTTAATTGTGCTAAGAAAATATTTTTTTTGCAAATTATTTGTTCCCCTCATCAAAAGAAGTATTTCTCCACAATTTTAGGCAGTTTTTGTAAAATTGAATTTTTTACCGAAATTCGACAGGCGCGGACCTTACAAAAATTGTGAAATTTTTGTGCTATCTTCAAAAGTCCTAAGAAAATATTTTTTTGCAAATTATTTGTTCCCCTCATCAAAAGAAGTGTTTCTCCACAATTTTAGGCAGTTTTTGTAAAATTGAATTTTTGACGGAAATTCAACAGGCGCGGACCTAACAAAAATAGTGAAAATTTTGTGCTATCTTAAATTGTGCTAAGAAAATATTTTTTTGCAAATTATTTGTTCCCCTCATCAAAAGAAGTGTTTCTCCACAATTTTAGGCAGTTTTTGTAAAATTGAATTTTTGACGGAAATTGGACAGGCACGGACACTACAAAAATAGTGAAAATTTTGTGCTATCTTAAATTGTGCTAAGAAAATATTTTTTTGCAAAATTATTTGTTCCTCTCTTCAAAAGAATTGTTTCTCAACAACTTGAGGCAATTTTTGGAAAATTGAAATTTTGACAGAAATTTCACAGGCACGATACTATCTTAAATTGTGCTAAGAAAATATTTTTTGGCTAAATTATTTATTCCTTTCATCAAAAGAAGTGTTTCTCCAGAATTTTAGGCAGTTTTTGTAAAATTGAATTTTCGACGGAAATTCGACAGGCGCGGACCTTACAAAAATAGTGAAATTTTTGTGCTATCTTCAATAGTGCTAAGAAAATATTTTTTTGCAAATTATTTGTTCCCCTCATCAAAAGAAGTGTTTCTCCACAATTTTAGGCAGTTTTTGTAAAATTGAATTTTTGACGGAAATTCGACAGGCGCGGACCTTACAAAAATAGTGAAATTTTTGTGCTATCTTCAATAGTGCTAAGAAAATATTTTTTTTTCAAATTATTTGTTCCCCTCATCAAAAGAAGTGTTTCTCCACAATTTCAGGCAGCTTTTGTAAAATTGAATTTTTGAAGGAAATTCGACAGGCGCGGACGTTACAAAAATAGTGAAATTTTTGTGCTATCTTCAATAGTGCTAAGAAAATATTTTTTGCAAATTATTTGTTCCCCTCATCAAAAGAAGTGTTTCTCCACAATTTTAGGCAGTTTTTGGAAAATTGAATTTTTGACGGAAATTCGACAGGCGCGGACCTAACAAAAATAGTGAAAATTTTGTGCTATCTTAAATTGTGCTAAGAAAATATTTTTTTGCAAATTATTTGTTCCCCTCATCAAAAGAAGTGTTTCTCCACAATTTTAGGCAGTTTTTGTAAAATTGAATTTTTGACGGAAATTCGACAGGCGCGGACCTTACAAAAATAGTGAAAATTTTGTGCTATCTTAAATTGTGCTAAGAAAATATTTTTTTGCAAATTATTTGTTCCCTTCATCAAAAGAAGTGTTTCTCCACAATTTTAGGCAGTTTTTGTAAAATTGAATTTTTGACGTAAATTCGACAGGCGCGGACCTTACAAAAATAGTGAAATTTTTGTGCTATCTTCAATAGTGCTAAGAAAATATTTTTTTGCAAATTATTTGTTCCCCTCATCAAAAGAAGTGTTTCTCCACAATTTTAGGCAGTTTTTGGAAAATTGAATTTTTGAAGGAAATTCAACAGGCGCGGACCTAACAAAAATAGTGAAAATTTTGTGCTATCTTAAATTGTGCTAAGAAAATATTTTTTTGCAAATTATTTGTTCCCCTCATCAAAAGAAATGTTTCTCCACAATTTTAGGCAGTTTTTGTAAAATTGAATTTTTGACGGAAATTCGACAGGCACGGACCTATCAAAAATAGTGAAAATTTTGTGCTATTTTAAATTGTGCTAAGAAAATATTTTTTGGCAAATTATTTGTTCCCCTCATCAAAAGAAGTGTTTCTCCACAATTTTAGGCAGTTTTTGTAAAATTGAATTTATGACGGAAATTGGACAGGCGCGGACCTTACAAAAATAGTGAAAATTTTGTGCTATCTTAAATTGTGCTAAGAAAATATTTTTTGGCAAATTATTTGATCTCTCATCAAAAGAAGTGTTTCTCCAAAATTTTAGGCAGTTTTTGTAAAATTGAATTTTTGACGGAAATTCGACAGGCGCGGACCTTACAAAAATAGTGAAAATTTTGTGCTATCTTAAATTGTGCTAAGAAAATATTTTTTTGCAAATTATTTGTTCCCTTCATCAAAAGAAGTGTTTCTCCACAATTTTAGGCAGTTTTTGCAAAATTGAATTTTTGACGGAAATTCGACAGGCGCGGACCTTACAAAAATAGTGAAATTTTTGTGCTATCTTCAAAAGTCCTAAGAAAATATTTTTTGGCAAATTATTTGATCCCCTCATCAAAAGAAGTGTTTCTCCACAATTTTAGGCAGTTTTTGGAAAATTAAATTTTTGACGGAAATTCGACAGGCGCAGACCTTACAAAAATAGTGAAATTTTTGTGCTATCTTCAATAGTACTAAGAAAATATTTTTTGCAAATTATTTGTTCCCCTCATCAAAAGAAGTGTTTCTCCACAATTTTAGGCAGTTTTTGTAAAATTGAATTTATGACGGAAATTGGACAGGCGCGGACCTTACAAAAATAGTGAAAATTTTGTGCTATCTTAAATTGTGCTAAGAAAATATTTTTTGGCAAATTATTTGATCTCTCATCAAAAGAAGTGTTTCTCCAAAATTTTAGGCAGTTTTTGTAAAATTGAAATTTTGACGGAAATTCGACAGGCGCGGACCTTACAAAAATAGTGAAAATTTTGTGCTATCTTAAATTGTGCTAAGAAAAAATTTTTTTGCAAATTATTTGTTCCCTTCATCAAAAGAAGTGTTTCTCCACAATTTTAGGCAGTTTTTGCAAAATTGAATTTTTGACGGAAATTCGACAGGCGCGGACCTTACAAAAATAGTGAAATTTTTGTGCTATCTTCAAAAGTCCTAAGAAAATATTTTTTGGCAAATTATTTGATCCCCTCATCAAAAGAAGTGTTTCTCCACAATTTTAGGCAGTTTTTGGAAAATTAAATTTTTGACGGAAATTCGACAGGCGCAGACCTTACAAAAATAGTGAAATTTTTGTGCTATCTTCAATAGTACTAAGAAAATATTTTTTGCAAATTATTTGTTCCCCTCATCAAAAGAAGTATTTCTCCACAATTTTAGGCAGTTTTTGGAAAATTGAATTTTTGAAGGAAATTCGACAGGCGCGGACCTAACAAAAATAGTGAAATTTTTGTGCTATCTTAAATAGTGCTAAGAAAATATTTTTTTGCAAATTATTTGTTCCCCTCATCAAAAGAAGTGTTTCTCCACAATTTTAGGCAGTTTTTGTAAAATTGAATTTTTGACGGAAATTCGACAGGCGCGGACCTTACAAAAATAGTGAAAATTTTGTGCTATCTTAAATTGTGCTAAGAAAATATTTTTTGGCAAATTATTTGATCTCTCATCAAAAGAAGTGTTTCTCCACAATTTTAGGCAGTTTTTGTAAAATTGAATTTTTGACGGAAATTCGACAGGCGCGGACCTTACAAAAATAGTGAAAATTTTGTGCTATCTTAAATTGTGCTAAGAAAATATTTTTTTGCAAATTATTTGTTCCCTTCATCAAAAGAAGTGTTTCTCCACAATTTTAGGCAGTTTTTGTAATATTGAATTTTTGACGTAAATTCGACAGGCGCGGACCTTACAAAAATAGTGAAATTTTTGTGCTATCTTCAATAGTGCTAAGAAAATATTTTTTTGCAAATTATTTGTTCCCCTCATCAAAAGAAGTGTTTCTCCACAATTTTAGGCAGTTTTTGGAAAATTGAATTTTTGAAGGAAATTCAACAGGCGCGGACCTAACAAAAATAGTGAAAATTTTGTGCTATCTTAAATTGTGCTAAGAAAATATTTTTTTGCAAATTATTTGTTCCCCTCATCAAAAGAAGTGTTTCTCCACAATTTTAGGCAGTTTTTGTAAAATTGAATATTTGACGGAAATTCGACAGGCACGGACCTATCAAAAATAGTGAAAATTTTGTGCTATTTTAAATTGTGCTAAGAAAATATTTTTTGGCAAATTATTTGTTCCCCTCATCAAAAGAAGTGTTTCTCCACAATTTTAGGCAGTTTTTGTAAAATTGAATTTATGACGGAAATTGGACAGGCGCGGACCTTACAAAAATAGTGAAAATTTTGTGCTATCTTAAATTGTGCTAAGAAAATATTTTTTGGCAAATTATTTGATCTCTCATCAAAAGAAGTGTTTCTCCAAAATTTTAGGCAGTTTTTGTAAAATTGAATTTTTGACGGAAATTCGACAGGCGCGGACCTAACAAAAATAGTGAAAATTTTGTGCTATCTTAAATTGTGCTAAGAAAATATTTTTTTGCAAATTATTTGTTCCCCTCATCAAAAGAAGTGTTTCTCCACAATTTTAGGCAGTTTTTGTAAAATTGAATATTTGACGGAAATTCGACAGGCACGGACCTATCAAAAATAGTGAAAATTTTGTGCTATTTTAAATTGTGCTAAGAAAATATTTTTTGGCAAATTATTTGTTCCCCTCATCAAAAGAAGTGTTTCTCCACAATTTTAGGCAGTTTTTGTAAAATTGAATTTATGACGGAAATTGGACAGGCGCGGACCTTACAAAAATAGTGAAAATTTTGTGCTATCTTAAATTGTGCTAAGAAAATATTTTTTTGCAAATTATTTGTTCCCCTCATCAAAAGAAGTATTTCTCCACAATTTTAGGCAGTTTTTGGAAAATTGAATTTTTGAAGGAAATTCGACAGGCGCGGACCTAACAAAAATAGTGAAATTTTTGTGCTATCTTAAATAGTGCTAAGAAAATATTTTTTTGCAAATTATTTGTTCCCCTCATCAAAAGAAGTGTTTCTCCACAATTTTAGGCAGTTTTTGTAAAATTGAATTTTTGACGGAAATTCGACAGGCGCGGACCTTACAAAAATAGTGAAAATTTTGTGCTATCTTAAATTGTGCTAAGAAAATATTTTTTTGCAAATTATTTGTTCCCTTCATCAAAAGAAGTGTTTCTCCACAATTTTAGGCAGTTTATGTAAAATTGAATTTCTGACAGAAATTCGACAGGCGCGGACCTTACAAAAATAGTGAAATTTTTGTGCTATCTTCAAAAGTCCTAAGAAAATATTTTTTTGCAAATTATTTGTTCCCCTCATCAAAAGAAGTGTTTCTCCAGAATTTTAGGCAGTTTTTGTAAAATTGAATTTTTGACGGAAATTCGACAGGCGCGGACCTTACAAAAATAGTGAAAATTTTGTACTATCTTAAATTGTGCTAAGAAAATATTTTTTGGCTAAATTATTTATTCCTTTCATCCAAAGAAGTGTTTCTCCACAATTGTAGGCAATTTTTGGAAAATTGAATTTTTGACGGAAATTCGACAGGCGCGGACCTTACAAAAATAGTGAAATTTTTGTACTATCTTAATTGTGCTAAGAAAATATTTTTTGGCTAAATTATTTGTTCCTCTCATCAAGATAAGTGTTTCTCCACAATTTTAGTCAATTTTTGGAAAATTGAATTTTTGATGGAAATTCGACAGGCGCGGACCTTACAAAAATAGTGAAAATTTTGTACTATCTTAAATTGTGCTAAGAAAATATTTTTTGGCTATATTATTTATTCCTTTCATCCAAAGAAGTGTTTCTCCACAATTGTAGGCAATTTATGGAAAATTGAATTTTTGACGGAAATTCGACAGGCGCGGACGTTACAAAAATAGTGAAAATTTTGTACTATCTTAAATTGTGTTAAGAAAATATTTTTGGGCTAAATTATTTATTTCTTTCATCCAAAGAAGTGTTTCTCCACAATTGTAGGCAGTTTTTGGAAAATTGAATTTTTGACGGAAATTCGACAGGCGCGGACCTTACAAAAATAGTGAAAATTTTGTACTATCTTAAATTGTGTTAAGAAAATATTTTTGGGCTAAATTATTTTTTCCTTTCGTCAAAAGAAGTGTTTCTCCACAATATTAGGCAATTTTTGGAAAATTGAATTTTTGACGGAAATTCGATAGGCGCGGACCTTACAAAAATAGTGAAAATTTTGTACTATCTTAAATTGTGCTAAGAAAATATTTTTTGCAAAATTATTTGTTCCTCTCTTCAAAAGAATTGTTTCTCACCAATTTGAGGCAATTTTTGGAAAATTGAATTTTTGATGGAAATTCGACAGGCGCGGACCTTACAAAAATAGTGAAATTTTTGTACTATCTTAATTGTGCTAAGAAAATATTTTTTGGCTAAATTATTTGTTCCTCTCATCAAGATAAGTGTTTCTCCACAATTTCAGTCAATTTTTGGAAAATTGAATTTTTGATGGAAATTCGACAGGCGCGGACCTTACAAAAATAGTGAAAATTTTGTACTATCTTAAATTGTGCTAAGAAAATATTTTTTGGCTAAATTATTTATTCCTTTCATCCAAAGAAGTGTTTCTCCACAATTGTAGGCAATTTTTGGAAAATTGAATTTTTGACGGAAATTCGACAGGCGCGGACCTTACAAAAATAGTGAAATTTTTGTACTATCTTAAATTGTGCTAAGAAAATATTTTTTTGCTAAATTATTTGTTCCTCTCATCAAGATAAGTGTTTCTCCACAATTTTAGTCAATTTTTGGAAAATTGAATTTTTTAAGGAAATTCGACAGGCGCGGACCTTACAAAAATAGTGAAAATTTTGTACTATCTTAAATTGTGCTAAGAAAATATTTTTTGGCTATATTATTTATTCCTTTCATCCAAAGAAGTGTTTCTCAACAATTGTATGCAATTGTTGGAAAATTGAATTTTTGACGGAAATTCGACAGGCGCGGACCTTACAAAAATAGTGAAATTTTTGTACTATCTTAAATTGTGTTAAGAAAATATTTTTGGGCTAAATTATTTATTCCTTTCATCAAAAAAATTGATTCTCCACAATTTTAGGCAATTTATGGAAAATTGAATTTGTGACAGAAATTCTACAGGCGCGGACCTTACAAAAATAGTGAAATATTTGTACTATCTTAAATTGTGCTAAGAAAATATTTTTGGCTAAATTATTTATTCCTTTCGTCAAAAGAAGTGTTTCTCCACAATTTTAGGCATTTTTTGGAAAATTGAATTTTTGACGGAAATTGGATAGGCGCAGACCTTACAAAAATAGTGAAAATTTTGTACTATCTTAAATTGTGCTAAGAAAATATTTTTTGCAAAATTATTTGTTCCTCTCTTCAAAAGAATTGTTTCTCAACAATTTGAGGCAATTTTTGGAAAATTGAATTTTTGACGAAAATTCCACAGGCGCTGACCTTACTTAAATGGTGAAAATTTTGTACTATCTTACATTGTGCTGTGAAAATATTTTTTTGCTAAATTATTTGTTCCTCTCTTCAAAAGAATTGTTTCTCCACAATTTTAGGCAATTTTTGGAAAATTGAATTTTTGACGGAATTTCGACAGGCGCAGACCTTACAAAAATAGTGAATTTTTTGTACTATCTTAAATTGTGCTAAGAAAATATTTTTTGCAAAATTATTTGTTCCTCTCTTCAAAAGAATTGTTTCTCAACAACTTGAGGCAATTTTTGGAAAATTGAAATTTTGACAGAAATTTCACAGGCACGATACTATCTTAAATTGTGCTAAGAAAATATTTTTTGGCTAAATTATTTATTCCTTTCATCAAAAGAAGTGTTTCTCCACAATTTTAGGCAATTTTTGGAAAATTGAAATTTTGACGGAAATTCCACAGGCACGGACCTTACAAAAATAGTGAAAATTTTGTGCTATCTTTAATTGTGCTAAGAAAATATTTTTTTTGCAAATTATTTGTTCCCCTCATCAAAAGAAGTATTTCTCCACAATTTTAGGCAGTTTTTGTAAAATTGAATTTTTTACCGAAATTCGACAGGCGCGGACCTTACAAAAATTGTGAAATTTTTGTGCTATCTTCAAAAGTCCTAAGAAAATATTTTTTTGCAAATTATTTGTTCCCCTCATCAAAAGAAGTGTTTCTCCACAATTTTAGGCAGTTTTTGTAAAATTGAATTTTTGACGGAAATTCAACAGGCGCGGACCTAACAAAAATAGTGAAAATTTTGTGCTATCTTAAATTGTGCTAAGAAAATATTTTTTTGCAAATTATTTGTTCCCCTCATCAAAAGAAGTGTTTCTCCACAATTTTAGGCAGTTTTTGTAAAATTGAATTTTTGACGGAAATTGGACAGGCACGGACACTACAAAAATAGTGAAAATTTTGTGCTATCTTAAATTGTGCTAAGAAAATATTTTTTTTGCAAAATTATTTGTTCCTCTCTTCAAAAGAATTGTTTCTCAACAACTTGAGGCAATTTTTGGAAAATTGAAATTTTGACAGAAATTTCACAGGCACGATACTATCTTAAATTGTGCTAAGAAAATATTTTTTGGCTAAATTATTTATTCCTTTCATCAAAAGAAGTGTTTCTCCAGAATTTTAGGCAGTTTTTGTAAAATTGAATTTTTGACGGAAATTCGACAGGCGCGGACCTTACAAAAATAGTGAAATTTTTGTGCTATCTTCAATAGTGCTAAGAAAATATTTTTTTGCAAATTATTTGTTCCCCTCATCAAAAGAAGTGTTTCTCCACAATTTTAGGCAGTTTTTGTAAAATTGAATTTTTGACGGAAATTCGACAGGCGCGGACCTTACAAAAATAGTGAAATTTTTGTGCTATCTTCAATTGTGCTAAGAAAATATTTTTTTTTCAAATTATTTGTTCCCCTCATCAAAAGAAGTGTTTCTCCACAATTTCAGGCAGCTTTTGTAAAATTGAATTTTTGAAGGAAATTCGACAGGCGCGGACCTTACAAAAATAGTGAAAATTTTGTGCTATCTTAAATTGTGCTAAGAAAATATTTTTTTGCAAATTATTTGTTCCCTTCATCAAAAGAAGTGTTTCTCCACAATTTTAGGCAGTTTTTGTAAAATTGAATTTTTGACGTAAATTCGACAGGCGCGGACCTTACAAAAATAGTGAAATTTTTGTGCTATCTTCAATAGTGCTAAGAAAATATTTTTTTGCAAATTATTTGTTCCCCTCATCAAAAGAAGTGTTTCTCCACAATTTTAGGCAGTTTTTGGAAAATTGAATTTTTGAAGGAAATTCAACAGGCGCGGACCTAACAAAAATAGTGAAAATTTTGTGCTATCTTAAATTGTGCTAAGAAAATATTTTTTTTGCAAATTATTTGTTCCCCTCATCAAAAGAAATGTTTCTCCACAATTTTAGGCAGTTTTTGTAAAATTGAATTTTTGACGGAAATTCGACAGGCACGGACCTATCAAAAATAGTGAAAATTTTGTGCTATTTTAAATTGTGCTAAGAAAATATTTTTTGGCAAATTATTTGTTCCCCTCATCAAAAGAAGTGTTTCTCCACAATTTTAGGCAGTTTTTGTAAAATTGAATTTATGACGGAAATTGGACAGGCGCGGACCTTACAAAAATAGTGAAAATTTTGTGCTATCTTAAATTGTGCTAAGAAAATATTTTTTGGCAAATTATTTGATCTCTCATCAAAAGAAGTGTTTCTCCAAAATTTTAGGCAGTTTTTGTAAAATTGAATTTTTGACGGAAATTCGACAGGCGCGGACCTTACAAAAATAGTGAAAATTTTGTGCTATCTTAAATTGTGCTAAGAAAATATTTTTTTGCAAATTATTTGTTCCCTTCATCAAAAGAAGTGTTTCTCCACAATTTTAGGCAGTTTTTGCAAAATTGAATTTTTGACGGAAATTCGACAGGCGCGGACCTTACAAAAATAGTGAAATTTTTGTGCTATCTTCAAAAGTCCTAAGAAAATATTTTTTGGCAAATTATTTGATCCCCTCATCAAAAGAAGTGTTTCTCCACAATTTTAGGCAGTTTTTGGAAAATTAAATTTTTGACGGAAATTCGACAGGCGCAGACCTTACAAAAATAGTGAAATTTTTGTGCTATCTTCAATAGTACTAAGAAAATATTTTTTGCAAATTATTTGTTCCCCTCATCAAAAGAAGTATTTCTCCACAATTTTAGGCAGTTTTTGGAAAATTGAATTTTTGAAGGAAATTCGACAGGCGCGGACCTAACAAAAATAGTGAAATTTTTGTGCTATCTTAAATAGTGCTAAGAAAATATTTTTTTGCAAATTATTTGTTCCCCTCATCAAAAGAAGTGTTTCTCCACAATTTTAGGCAGTTTTTGTAAAATTGAATTTTTGACGGAAATTCGACAGGCGCGGACCTTACAAAAATAGTGAAAATTTTGTGCTATCTTAAATTGTGCTAAGAAAATATTTTTTGGCAAATTATTTGATCTCTCATCAAAAGAAGTGTTTCTCCACAATTTTAGGCAGTTTTTGGAAAATTGAATTTTTGAAGGAAATTCGACAGGCGCGGACCTAACAAAAATAGTGAAATTTTTGTGCTATCTTAAATAGTGCTAAGAAAATATTTTTTTGCAAATTATTTGTTCCCCTCATCAAAAGAAGTGTTTCTCCACAATTTTAGGCAGTTTTTGTAAAATTGAATTTTTGACGGAAATTCGACAGGCGCGGACCTTACAAAAATAGTGAAAATTTTGTGCTATCTTAAATTGTGCTAAGAAAATATTTTTTTGCAAATTATTTGTTCCCTTCATCAAAAGAAGTGTTTCTCCACAATTTTAGGCAGTTTATGTAAAATTGAATTTCTGACAGAAATTCGACAGGCGCGGACCTTACAAAAATAGTGAAATTTTTGTGCTGTCTTCAAAAGTCCTAAGAAAATATTTTTTTGCAAATTATTTGTTCCCCTCATCAAAAGAAGTGTTTCTCCAGAATTTTAGGCAGTTTTTGTAAAATTGAATTTTTGACGGAAATTCGACAGGCGCGGACCTTACAAAAATAGTGAAAATTTTGTACTATCTTAAATTGTGCTAAGAAAATATTTTTTGGCTAAATTATTTATTCCTTTCATCCAAAGAAGTGTTTCTCCACAATTGTAGGCAATTTTTGGAAAATTGAATTTTTGACGGAAATTCGACAGGCGCGGACCTTACAAAAATAGTGAAATTTTTGTACTATCTTAATTGTGCTAAGAAAATATTTTTTGGCTAAATTATTTGTTCCTCTCATCAAGATAAGTGTTTCTCCACAATTTTAGTCAATTTTTGGAAAATTGAATTTTTGATGGAAATTCGACAGGCGCGGACCTTACAAAAATAGTGAAAATTTTGTACTATCTTAAATTGTGCTAAGAAAATATTTTTTGGCTATATTATTTATTCCTTTCATCCAAAGAAGTGTTTCTCCACAATTGTAGGCAATTTATGGAAAATTGAATTTTTGACGGAAATTCGACAGGCGCGGACGTTACAAAAATAGTGAAAATTTTGTACTATCTTAAATTGTGTTAAGAAAATATTTTTGGGCTAAATTATTTATTTCTTTCATCCAAAGAAGTGTTTCTCCACAATTGTAGGCAGTTTTTGGAAAATTGAATTTTTGACGGAAATTCGACAGGCGCGGACCTTACAAAAATAGTGAAAATTTTGTACTATCTTAAATTGTGTTAAGAAAATATTTTTGGGCTAAATTATTTTTTCCTTTCGTCAAAAGAAGTGTTTCTCCACAATATTAGGCAATTTTTGGAAAATTGAATTTTTGACGGAAATTCGATAGGCGCGGACCTTACAAAAATAGTGAAAATTTTGTACTATCTTAAATTGTGCTAAGAAAATATTTTTTGCAAAATTATTTGTTCCTCTCTTCAAAAGAATTGTTTCTCACCAATTTGAGGCAATTTTTGGAAAATTGAATTTTTGATGGAAATTCGACAGGCGCGGACCTTACAAAAATAGTGAAATTTTTGTACTATCTTAATTGTGCTAAGAAAATATTTTTTGGCTAAATTATTTGTTCCTCTCATCAAGATAAGTGTTTCTCCACAATTTCAGTCAATTTTTGGAAAATTGAATTTTTGATGGAAATTCGACAGGCGCGGACCTTACAAAAATAGTGAAAATTTTGTACTATCTTAAATTGTGCTAAGAAAATATTTTTTGGCTAAATTATTTATTCCTTTCATCCAAAGAAGTGTTTCTCCACAATTGTAGGCAATTTTTGGAAAATTGAATTTTTGACGGAAATTCGACAGGCGCGGACCTTACAAAAATAGTGAAATTTTTGTACTATCTTAAATTGTGCTAAGAAAATATTTTTTTGCTAAATTATTTGTTCCTCTCATCAAGATAAGTGTTTCTCCACAATTTTAGTCAATTTTTGGAAAATTGAATTTTTTAAGGAAATTCGACAGGCGCGGACCTTACAAAAATAGTGAAAATTTTGTACTATCTTAAATTGTGCTAAGAAAATATTTTTTGGCTATATTATTTATTCCTTTCATCCAAAGAAGTGTTTCTCAACAATTGTATGCAATTGTTGGAAAATTGAATTTTTGACGGAAATTCGACAGGCGCGGACCTTACAAAAATAGTGAAATTTTTGTACTATCTTAAATTGTGTTAAGAAAATATTTTTGGGCTAAATTATTTATTCCTTTCATCAAAAAAATTGATTCTCCACAATTTTAGGCAATTTATGGAAAATTGAATTTGTGACAGAAATTCTACAGGCGCGGACCTTACAAAAATAGTGAAATATTTGTACTATCTTAAATTGTGCTAAGAAAATATTTTTGGCTAAATTATTTATTCCTTTCGTCAAAAGAAGTGTTTCTCCACAATTTTAGGCATTTTTTGGAAAATTGAATTTTTGACGGAAATTGGATAGGCGCAGACCTTACAAAAATAGTGAAAATTTTGTACTATCTTAAATTGTGCTAAGAAAATATTTTTTGCAAAATTATTTGTTCCTCTCTTCAAAAGAATTGTTTCTCAACAATTTGAGGCAATTTTTGGAAAATTGAATTTTTGACGAAAATTCCACAGGCGCTGACCTTACTTAAATGGTGAAAATTTTGTACTATCTTACATTGTGCTGTGAAAATATTTTTTTGCTAAATTATTTGTTCCTCTCTTCAAAAGAATTGTTTCTCCACAATTTTAGGCAATTTTTGGAAAATTGAATTTTTGACGGAATTTCGACAGGCGCAGACCTTACAAAAATAGTGAATTTTTTGTACTATCTTAAATTGTGCTAAGAAAATATTTTTTGCAAAATTATTTGTTCCTCTCTTCAAAAGAATTGTTTCTCAACAACTTGAGGCAATTTTTGGAAAATTGAAATTTTGACAGAAATTTCACAGGCACGATACTATCTTAAATTGTGCTAAGAAAATATTTTTTGGCTAAATTATTTATTCCTTTCATCAAAAGAAGTGTTTCTCCACAATTTTAGGCAATTTTTGGAAAATTGAAATTTTGACGGAAATTCCACAGGCACGGACCTTACAAAAATAGTGAAAATTTTGTGCTATCTTTAATTGTGCTAAGAAAATATTTTTTTTGCAAATTATTTGTTCCCCTCATCAAAAGAAGTATTTCTCCACAATTTTAGGCAGTTTTTGTAAAATTGAATTTTTTACCGAAATTCGACAGGCGCGGACCTTACAAAAATTGTGAAATTTTTGTGCTATCTTCAAAAGTCCTAAGAAAATATTTTTTTGCAAATTATTTGTTCCCCTCATCAAAAGAAGTGTTTCTCCACAATTTTAGGCAGTTTTTGTAAAATTGAATTTTTGACGGAAATTGGACAGGCACGGACACTACAAAAATAGTGAAAATTTTGTGCTATCTTAAATTGTGCTAAGAAAATATTTTTTTGCAAAATTATTTGTTCCTCTCTTCAAAAGAATTGTTTCTCAACAACTTGAGGCAATTTTTGGAAAATTGAAATTTTGACAGAAATTTCACAGGCACGATACTATCTTAAATTGTGCTAAGAAAATATTTTTTGGCTAAATTATTTATTCCTTTCATCAAAAGAAGTGTTTCTCCAGAATTTTAGGCAGTTTTTGTAAAATTGAATTTTTGACGGAAATTCGACAGGCGCGGACCTTACAAAAATAGTGAAATTTTTGTGCTATCTTCAATAGTGCTAAGAAAATATTTTTTTGCAAATTATTTGTTCCCCTCATCAAAAGAAGTGTTTCTCCACAATTTTAGGCAGTTTTTGTAAAATTGAATTTTTGACGGAAATTCGACAGGCGCGGACCTTACAAAAATAGTGAAATTTTTGTGCTATCTTCAATTGTGCTAAGAAAATATTTTTTTTTCAAATTATTTGTTCCCCTCATCAAAAGAAGTGTTTCTCCACAATTTCAGGCAGCTTTTGTAAAATTGAATTTTTGAAGGAAATTCGACAGGCGCGGACCTTACAAAAATAGTGAAAATTTTGTGCTATCTTAAATTGTGCTAAGAAAATATTTTTTTGCAAATTATTTGTTCCCTTCATCAAAAGAAGTGTTTCTCCACAATTTTAGGCAGTTTTTGTAAAATTGAATTTTTGACGTAAATTCGACAGGCGCGGACCTTACAAAAATAGTGAAATTTTTGTGCTATCTTCAATAGTGCTAAGAAAATATTTTTTTGCAAATTATTTGTTCCCCTCATCAAAAGAAGTGTTTCTCCACAATTTTAGGCAGTTTTTGGAAAATTGAATTTTTGAAGGAAATTCAACAGGCGCGGACCTAACAAAAATAGTGAAAATTTTGTGCTATCTTAAATTGTGCTAAGAAAATATTTTTTTGCAAATTATTTGTTCCCCTCATCAAAAGAAATGTTTCTCCACAATTTTAGGCAGTTTTTGTAAAATTGAATTTTTGACGGAAATTCGACAGGCACGGACCTATCAAAAATAGTGAAAATTTTGTGCTATTTTAAATTGTGCTAAGAAAATATTTTTTGGCAAATTATTTGTTCCCCTCATCAAAAGAAGTGTTTCTCCACAATTTTAGGCAGTTTTTGTAAAATTGAATTTATGACGGAAATTGGACAGGCGCGGACCTTACAAAAATAGTGAAAATTTTGTGCTATCTTAAATTGTGCTAAGAAAATATTTTTTGGCAAATTATTTGATCTCTCATCAAAAGAAGTGTTTCTCCAAAATTTTAGGCAGTTTTTGTAAAATTGAATTTTTGACGGAAATTCGACAGGCGCGGACCTTACAAAAATAGTGAAAATTTTGTGCTATCTTAAATTGTGCTAAGAAAATATTTTTTTGCAAATTATTTGTTCCCTTCATCAAAAGAAGTGTTTCTCCACAATTTTAGGCAGTTTTTGCAAAATTGAATTTTTGACGGAAATTCGACAGGCGCGGACCTTACAAAAATAGTGAAATTTTTGTGCTATCTTCAAAAGTCCTAAGAAAATATTTTTTGGCAAATTATTTGATCCCCTCATCAAAAGAAGTGTTTCTCCACAATTTTAGGCAGTTTTTGGAAAATTAAATTTTTGACGGAAATTCGACAGGCGCAGACCTTACAAAAATAGTGAAATTTTTGTGCTATCTTCAATAGTACTAAGAAAATATTTTTTGCAAATTATTTGTTCCCCTCATCAAAAGAAGTATTTCTCCACAATTTTAGGCAGTTTTTGGAAAATTGAATTTTTGAAGGAAATTCGACAGGCGCGGACCTAACAAAAATAGTGAAATTTTTGTGCTATCTTAAATAGTGCTAAGAAAATATTTTTTTGCAAATTATTTGTTCCCCTCATCAAAAGAAGTGTTTCTCCACAATTTTAGGCAGTTTTTGTAAAATTGAATTTTTGACGGAAATTCGACAGGCGCGGACCTTACAAAAATAGTGAAAATTTTGTGCTATCTTAAATTGTGCTAAGAAAATATTTTTTGGCAAATTATTTGATCTCTCATCAAAAGAAGTGTTTCTCCACAATTTTAGGCAGTTTTTGTAAAATTGAATTTTTGACGGAAATTCGACAGGCGCGGACCTTACAAAAATAGTGAAAATTTTGTGCTATCTTAAATTGTGCTAAGAAAATATTTTTTTGCAAATTATTTGTTCCCTTCATCAAAAGAAGTGTTTCTCCACAATTTTAGGCAGTTTTTGTAATATTGAATTTTTGACGTAAATTCGACAGGCGCGGACCTTACAAAAATAGTGAAATTTTTGTGCTATCTTCAATAGTGCTAAGAAAATATTTTTTTGCAAATTATTTGTTCCCCTCATCAAAAGAAGTGTTTCTCCACAATTTTAGGCAGTTTTTGGAAAATTGAATTTTTGAAGGAAATTCAACAGGCGCGGACCTAACAAAAATAGTGAAAATTTTGTGCTATCTTAAATTGTGCTAAGAAAATATTTTTTTGCAAATTATTTGTTCCCCTCATCAAAAGAATTGTTTCTCCACAATTTTAGGCAGTTTTTGTAAAATTGAATATTTGACGGAAATTCGACAGGCACGGACCTATCAAAAATAGTGAAAATTTTGTGCTATTTTAAATTGTGCTAAGAAAATATTTTTTGGCAAATTATTTGTTCCCCTCATCAAAAGAAGTGTTTCTCCACAATTTTAGGCAGTTTTTGTAAAATTGAATTTATGACGGAAAT
Source organism: Loripinus fragilis (assembly GCA_964019695.1). Classification (NCBI taxonomy): domain Eukaryota; kingdom Metazoa; phylum Mollusca; class Bivalvia; order Lucinida; family Lucinidae; genus Loripinus; species Loripinus fragilis. The sequence continues at coordinate 81,868,427 of OZ026520.1, read as the reverse complement.
TGGACAGGCGCGGACCTTACAAAAATAGTGAAAATTTTGTGCTATCTTAAATTGTGCTAAGAAAATATTTTTTGGCAAATTATTTGATCTCTCATCAAAAGAAGTGTTTCTCCAAAATTTTAGGCAGTTTTTGTAAAATTGAATTTTTGACGGAAATTCGACAGGCGCGGACCTTACAAAAATAGTGAAAATTTTGTGCTATCTTAAATTGTGCTAAGAAAATATTTTTTTGCAAATTATTTGTTCCCTTCATCAAAAGAAGTGTTTCTCCACAATTTTAGGCAGTTTTTGCAAAATTGAATTTTTGACGGAAATTCGACAGGCGCGGACCTTACAAAAATAGTGAAATTTTTGTGCTATCTTCAAAAGTCCTAAGAAAATATTTTTTGGCAAATTATTTGATCCCCTCATCAAAAGAAGTGTTTCTCCACAATTTTAGGCAGTTTTTGGAAAATTGAATTTTTGACGGAAATTCGACAGGCGCAGACCTTACAAAAATAGTGAAATTTTTGTGCTATCTTCAATAGTACTAAGAAAATATTTTTTGCAAATTATTTGTTCCCCTCATCGAAAGAAGTATTTCTCCACAATTTTAGGCAGTTTTTGGAAAATTGAATTTTTGAAGGAAATTCGACAGGCGCGGACCTAACAAAAATAGTGAAATTTTTGTGCTATCTTAAATAGTGCTAAGAAAATATTTTTTTGCAAATTATTTGTTCCCCTCATCAAAAGAAGTGTTTCTCCACAATTTTAGGCAGTTTTTGTAAAATTGAATTTTTGACGGAAATTCGACAGGCGCGGACCTTACAAAAATAGTGAAAATTTTGTGCTATCTTAAATTGTGCTAAGAAAATATTTTTTTGCAAATTATTTGTTCCCTTCATCAAAAGAAGTGTTTCTCCACAATTTTAGGCAGTTTATGTAAAATTGAATTTCTGACAGAAATTCGACAGGCGCGGACCTTACAAAAATAGTGAAATTTTTGTGCTGTCTTCAAAAGTCCTAAGAAAATATTTTTTTGCAAATTATTTGTTCCCCTCATCAAAAGAAGTGTTTCTCCAGAATTTTAGGCAGTTTTTGTAAAATTGAATTTTTGACGGAAATTCGACAGGCGCGGACCTTACAAAAATAGTGAAAATTTTGTACTATCTTAAATTGTGCTAAGAAAATATTTTTTGGCTAAATTATTTATTCCTTTCATCCAAAGAAGTGTTTCTCCACAATTGTAGGCAATTTTTGGAAAATTGAATTTTTGACGGAAATTCGACAGGCGCGGACCTTACAAAAATAGTGAAATTTTTGTACTATCTTAATTGTGCTAAGAAAATATTTTTTGGCTAAATTATTTGTTCCTCTCATCAAGATAAGTGTTTCTCCACAATTTTAGTCAATTTTTGGAAAATTGAATTTTTGATGGAAATTCGACAGGCGCGGACCTTACAAAAATAGTGAAAATTTTGTACTATCTTAAATTGTGCTAAGAAAATATTTTTTGGCTATATTATTTATTCCTTTCATCCAAAGAAGTGTTTCTCCACAATTGTAGGCAATTTATGGAAAATTGAATTTTTGACGGAAATTCGACAGGCGCGGACGTTACAAAAATAGTGAAAATTTTGTACTATCTTAAATTGTGTTAAGAAAATATTTTTGGGCTAAATTATTTATTTCTTTCATCCAAAGAAGTGTTTCTCCACAATTGTAGGCAGTTTTTGGAAAATTGAATTTTTGACGGAAATTCGACAGGCGCGGACCTTACAAAAATAGTGAAAATTTTGTACTATCTTAAATTGTGTTAAGAAAATATTTTTGGGCTAAATTATTTTTTCCTTTCGTCAAAAGAAGTGTTTCTCCACAATATTAGGCAATTTTTGGAAAATTGAATTTTTGACGGAAATTCGATAGGCGCGGACCTTACAAAAATAGTGAAAATTTTGTACTATCTTAAATTGTGCTAAGAAAATATTTTTTGCAAAATTATTTGTTCCTCTCTTCAAAAGAATTGTTTCTCACCAATTTGAGGCAATTTTTGGAAAATTGAATTTTTGATGGAAATTCGACAGGCGCGGACCTTACAAAAATAGTGAAATTTTTGTACTATCTTAATTGTGCTAAGAAAATATTTTTTGGCTAAATTATTTGTTCCTCTCATCAAGATAAGTGTTTCTCCACAATTTCAGTCAATTTTTGGAAAATTGAATTTTTGATGGAAATTCGACAGGCGCGGACCTTACAAAAATAGTGAAAATTTTGTACTATCTTAAATTGTGCTAAGAAAATATTTTTTGGCTAAATTATTTATTCCTTTCATCCAAAGAAGTGTTTCTCCACAATTGTAGGCAATTTTTGGAAAATTGAATTTTTGACGGAAATTCGACAGGCGCGGACCTTACAAAAATAGTGAAATTTTTGTACTATCTTAAATTGTGCTAAGAAAATATTTTTTTGCTAAATTATTTGTTCCTCTCATCAAGATAAGTGTTTCTCCACAATTTTAGTCAATTTTTGGAAAATTGAATTTTTTAAGGAAATTCGACAGGCGCGGACCTTACAAAAATAGTGAAAATTTTGTACTATCTTAAATTGTGCTAAGAAAATATTTTTTGGCTATATTATTTATTCCTTTCATCCAAAGAAGTGTTTCTCAACAATTGTATGCAATTGTTGGAAAATTGAATTTTTGACGGAAATTCGACAGGCGCGGACCTTACAAAAATAGTGAAATTTTTGTACTATCTTAAATTGTGTTAAGAAAATATTTTTGGGCTAAATTATTTATTCCTTTCATCAAAAAAATTGATTCTCCACAATTTTAGGCAATTTATGGAAAATTGAATTTGTGACAGAAATTCTACAGGCGCGGACCTTACAAAAATAGTGAAATATTTGTACTATCTTAAATTGTGCTAAGAAAATATTTTTGGCTAAATTATTTATTCCTTTCGTCAAAAGAAGTGTTTCTCCACAATTTTAGGCATTTTTTGGAAAATTGAATTTTTGACGGAAATTGGATAGGCGCAGACCTTACAAAAATAGTGAAAATTTTGTACTATCTTAAATTGTGCTAAGAAAATATTTTTTGCAAAATTATTTGTTCCTCTCTTCAAAAGAATTGTTTCTCAACAATTTGAGGCAATTTTTGGAAAATTGAATTTTTGACGAAAATTCCACAGGCGCTGACCTTACTTAAATGGTGAAAATTTTGTACTATCTTACATTGTGCTGTGAAAATATTTTTTTGCTAAATTATTTGTTCCTCTCTTCAAAAGAATTGTTTCTCCACAATTTTAGGCAATTTTTGGAAAATTGAATTTTTGACGGAATTTCGACAGGCGCAGACCTTACAAAAATAGTGAATTTTTTGTACTATCTTAAATTGTGCTAAGAAAATATTTTTTGCAAAATTATTTGTTCCTCTCTTCAAAAGAATTGTTTCTCAACAACTTGAGGCAATTTTTGGAAAATTGAAATTTTGACAGAAATTTCACAGGCACGATACTATCTTAAATTGTGCTAAGAAAATATTTTTTGGCTAAATTATTTATTCCTTTCATCAAAAGAAGTGTTTCTCCACAATTTTAGGCAATTTTTGGAAAATTGAAATTTTGACGGAAATTCCACAGGCACGGACCTTACAAAAATAGTGAAAATTTTGTGCTATCTTTAATTGTGCTAAGAAAATATTTTTTTTGCAAATTATTTGTTCCCCTCATCAAAAGAAGTATTTCTCCACAATTTTAGGCAGTTTTTGTAAAATTGAATTTTTTACCGAAATTCGACAGGCGCGGACCTTACAAAAATTGTGAAATTTTTGTGCTATCTTCAAAAGTCCTAAGAAAATATTTTTTTGCAAATTATTTGTTCCCCTCATCAAAAGAAGTGTTTCTCCACAATTTTAGGCAGTTTTTGTAAAATTGAATTTTTGACGGAAATTCAACAGGCGCGGACCTAACAAAAATAGTGAAAATTTTGTGCTATCTTAAATTGTGCTAAGAAAATATTTTTTTGCAAATTATTTGTTCCCCTCATCAAAAGAAGTGTTTCTCCACAATTTTAGGCAGTTTTTGTAAAATTGAATTTTTGACGGAAATTGGACAGGCACGGACACTACAAAAATAGTGAAAATTTTGTGCTATCTTAAATTGTGCTAAGAAAATATTTTTTTGCAAAATTATTTGTTCCTCTCTTCAAAAGAATTGTTTCTCAACAACTTGAGGCAATTTTTGGAAAATTGAAATTTTGACAGAAATTTCACAGGCACGATACTATCTTAAATTGTGCTAAGAAAATATTTTTTGGCTAAATTATTTATTCCTTTCATCAAAAGAAGTGTTTCTCCAGAATTTTAGGCAGTTTTTGTAAAATTGAATTTTTGACGGAAATTCGACAGGCGCGGACCTTACAAAAATAGTGAAATTTTTGTGCTATCTTCAATAGTGCTAAGAAAATATTTTTTTGCAAATTATTTGTTCCCCTCATCAAAAGAAGTGTTTCTCCACAATTTTAGGCAGTTTTTGTAAAATTGAATTTTTGACGGAAATTCGACAGGCGCGGACCTTACAAAAATAGTGAAATTTTTGTGCTATCTTCAATTGTGCTAAGAAAATATTTTTTTTTCAAATTATTTGTTCCCCTCATCAAAAGAAGTGTTTCTCCACAATTTCAGGCAGCTTTTGTAAAATTGAATTTTTGAAGGAAATTCGACAGGCGCGGACCTTACAAAAATAGTGAAAATTTTGTGCTATCTTAAATTGTGCTAAGAAAATATTTTTTTGCAAATTATTTGTTCCCTTCATCAAAAGAAGTGTTTCTCCACAATTTTAGGCAGTTTTTGTAAAATTGAATTTTTGACGTAAATTCGACAGGCGCGGACCTTACAAAAATAGTGAAATTTTTGTGCTATCTTCAATAGTGCTAAGAAAATATTTTTTTGCAAATTATTTGTTCCCCTCATCAAAAGAAGTGTTTCTCCACAATTTTAGGCAGTTTTTGGAAAATTGAATTTTTGAAGGAAATTCAACAGGCGCGGACCTAACAAAAATAGTGAAAATTTTGTGCTATCTTAAATTGTGCTAAGAAAATATTTTTTTGCAAATTATTTGTTCCCCTCATCAAAAGAAATGTTTCTCCACAATTTTAGGCAGTTTTTGTAAAATTGAATTTTTGACGGAAATTCGACAGGCACGGACCTATCAAAAATAGTGAAAATTTTGTGCTATTTTAAATTGTGCTAAGAAAATATTTTTTGGCAAATTATTTGTTCCCCTCATCAAAAGAAGTGTTTCTCCACAATTTTAGGCAGTTTTTGTAAAATTGAATTTATGACGGAAATTGGACAGGCGCGGACCTTACAAAAATAGTGAAAATTTTGTGCTATCTTAAATTGTGCTAAGAAAATATTTTTTGGCAAATTATTTGATCTCTCATCAAAAGAAGTGTTTCTCCAAAATTTTAGGCAGTTTTTGTAAAATTGAATTTTTGACGGAAATTCGACAGGCGCGGACCTTACAAAAATAGTGAAAATTTTGTGCTATCTTAAATTGTGCTAAGAAAATATTTTTTTGCAAATTATTTGTTCCCTTCATCAAAAGAAGTGTTTCTCCACAATTTTAGGCAGTTTTTGCAAAATTGAATTTTTGACGGAAATTCGACAGGCGCGGACCTTACAAAAATAGTGAAATTTTTGTGCTATCTTCAAAAGTCCTAAGAAAATATTTTTTGGCAAATTATTTGATCCCCTCATCAAAAGAAGTGTTTCTCCACAATTTTAGGCAGTTTTTGGAAAATTAAATTTTTGACGGAAATTCGACAGGCGCAGACCTTACAAAAATAGTGAAATTTTTGTGCTATCTTCAATAGTACTAAGAAAATATTTTTTGCAAATTATTTGTTCCCCTCATCAAAAGAAGTATTTCTCCACAATTTTAGGCAGTTTTTGGAAAATTGAATTTTTGAAGGAAATTCGACAGGCGCGGACCTAACAAAAATAGTGAAATTTTTGTGCTATCTTAAATAGTGCTAAGAAAATATTTTTTTGCAAATTATTTGTTCCCCTCATCAAAAGAAGTGTTTCTCCACAATTTTAGGCAGTTTTTGTAAAATTGAATTTTTGACGGAAATTCGACAGGCGCGGACCTTACAAAAATAGTGAAAATTTTGTGCTATCTTAAATTGTGCTAAGAAAATATTTTTTGGCAAATTATTTGATCTCTCATCAAAAGAAGTGTTTCTCCACAATTTTAGGCAGTTTTTGTAAAATTGAATTTTTGACGGAAATTCGACAGGCGCGGACCTTACAAAAATAGTGAAAATTTTGTGCTATCTTAAATTGTGCTAAGAAAATATTTTTTTGCAAATTATTTGTTCCCTTCATCAAAAGAAGTGTTTCTCCACAATTTTAGGCAGTTTTTGTAATATTGAATTTTTGACGTAAATTCGACAGGCGCGGACCTTACAAAAATAGTGAAATTTTTGTGCTATCTTCAATAGTGCTAAGAAAATATTTTTTTGCAAATTATTTGTTCCCCTCATCAAAAGAAGTGTTTCTCCACAATTTTAGGCAGTTTTTGGAAAATTGAATTTTTGAAGGAAATTCAACAGGCGCGGACCTAACAAAAATAGTGAAAATTTTGTGCTATCTTAAATTGTGCTAAGAAAATATTTTTTTGCAAATTATTTGTTCCCCTCATCAAAAGAATTGTTTCTCCACAATTTTAGGCAGTTTTTGTAAAATTGAATATTTGACGGAAATTCGACAGGCACGGACCTATCAAAAATAGTGAAAATTTTGTGCTATTTTAAATTGTGCTAAGAAAATATTTTTTGGCAAATTATTTGTTCCCCTCATCAAAAGAAGTGTTTCTCCACAATTTTAGGCAGTTTTTGTAAAATTGAATTTATGACGGAAATTGGACAGGCGCGGACCTTACAAAAATAGTGAAAATTTTGTGCTATCTTAAATTGTGCTAAGAAAATATTTTTTGGCAAATTATTTGATCTCTCATCAAAAGAAGTGTTTCTCCAAAATTTTAGGCAGTTTTTGTAAAATTGAATTTTTGACGGAAATTCGACAGGCGCGGACCTTACAAAAATAGTGAAAATTTTGTGCTATCTTAAATTGTGCTAAGAAAATATTTTTTTGCAAATTATTTGTTCCCTTCATCAAAAGAAGTGTTTCTCCACAATTTTAGGCAGTTTTTGCAAAATTGAATTTTTGACGGAAATTCGACAGGCGCGGACCTTACAAAAATAGTGAAATTTTTGTGCTATCTTCAAAAGTCCTAAGAAAATATTTTTTGGCAAATTATTTGATCCCCTCATCAAAAGAAGTGTTTCTCCACAATTTTAGGCAGTTTTTGGAAAATTGAATTTTTGACGGAAATTCGACAGGCGCAGACCTTACAAAAATAGTGAAATTTTTGTGCTATCTTCAATAGTACTAAGAAAATATTTTTTGCAAATTATTTGTTCCCCTCATCAAAAGAAGTATTTCTCCACAATTTTAGGCAGTTTTTGGAAAATTGAATTTTTGAAGGAAATTCGACAGGCGCGGACCTAACAAAAATAGTGAAATTTTTGTGCTATCTTAAATAGTGCTAAGAAAATATTTTTTTGCAAATTATTTGTTCCCCTCATCAAAAGAAGTGTTTCTCCACAATTTTAGGCAGTTTTTGTAAAATTGAATTTTTGACGGAAATTCGACAGGCGCGGACCTTACAAAAATAGTGAAAATTTTGTGCTATCTTAAATTGTGCTAAGAAAATATTTTTTTGCAAATTATTTGTTCCCTTCATCAAAAGAAGTGTTTCTCCACAATTTTAGGCAGTTTATGTAAAATTGAATTTCTGACAGAAATTCGACAGGCGCGGACCTTACAAAAATAGTGAAATTTTTGTGCTGTCTTCAAAAGTCCTAAGAAAATATTTTTTTGCAAATTATTTGTTCCCTTCATCAAAAGAAGTGTTTCTCCACAATTTTAGGCAGTTTATGTAAAATTGAATTTTTGACGGAAATTCGACAGGCGCGGACCTTACAAAAATAGTGAAAATTTTGTACTATCTTAAATTGTGCTAAGAAAATATTTTTTGGCTAAATTATTTATTCCTTTCATCCAAAGAAGTGTTTCTCCACAATTGTAGGCAATTTTTGGAAAATTGAATTTTTGACGGAAATTCGACAGGCGCGGACCTTACAAAAATAGTGAAATTTTTGTACTATCTTAATTGTGCTAAGAAAATATTTTTTGGCTAAATTATTTGTTCCTCTCATCAAGATAAGTGTTTCTCCACAATTTTAGTCAATTTTTGGAAAATTGAATTTTTGATGGAAATTCGACAGGCGCGGACCTTACAAAAATAGTGAAAATTTTGTACTATCTTAAATTGTGCTAAGAAAATATTTTTTGGCTATATTATTTATTCCTTTCATCCAAAGAAGTGTTTCTCCACAATTGTAGGCAATTTATGGAAAATTGAATTTTTGACGGAAATTCGACAGGCGCGGACGTTACAAAAATAGTGAAAATTTTGTACTATCTTAAATTGTGTTAAGAAAATATTTTTGGGCTAAATTATTTATTTCTTTCATCCAAAGAAGTGTTTCTCCACAATTGTAGGCAGTTTTTGGAAAATTGAATTTTTGACGGAAATTCGACAGGCGCGGACCTTACAAAAATAGTGAAAATTTTGTACTATCTTAAATTGTGTTAAGAAAATATTTTTGGGCTAAATTATTTTTTCCTTTCGTCAAAAGAAGTGTTTCTCCACAATATTAGGCAATTTTTGGAAAATTGAATTTTTGACGGAAATTCGATAGGTGCGGACCTTACAAAAATAGTGAAAATTTTGTACTATCTTAAATTGTGCTAAGAAAATATTTTTTGCAAAATTATTTGTTCCTCTCTTCAAAAGAATTGTTTCTCACCAATTTGAGGCAATTTTTGGAAAATTGAATTTTTGATGGAAATTCGACAGGCGCGGACCTTACAAAAATAGTGAAATTTTTGTACTATCTTAATTGTGCTAAGAAAATATTTTTTGGCTAAATTATTTGTTCCTCTCATCAAGATAAGTGTTTCTCCACAATTTCAGTCAATTTTTGGAAAATTGAATTTTTGATGGAAATTCGACAGGCGCGGACCTTACAAAAATAGTGAAATTTTTGTACTATCTTAAATTGTGCTAAGAAAATATTTTTTGGCTAAATTATTTATTCCTTTCATCCAAAGAAGTGTTTCTCCACAATTGTAGGCAATTTTTGGAAAATTGAATTTTTGACGGAAATTCGACAGGCGCGGACCTTACAAAAATAGTGAAATTTTTGTACTATCTTAAATTGTGCTAAGAAAATATTTTTTTGCTAAATTATTTGTTCCTCTCATCAAGATAAGTGTTTCTCCACAATTTTAGTCAATTTTTGGAAAATTGAATTTTTTAAGGAAATTCGACAGGCGCGGACCTTACAAAAATAGTGAAAATTTTGTACTATCTTAAATTGTGCTAAGAAAATATTTTTTGGCTATATTATTTATTCCTTTCATCCAAAGAAGTGTTTCTCAACAATTGTACGAATTGTTGGAAAATTGAATTTTTGACGGAAATTCGACAGGCGCGGACCTTACAAAAATAGTGAAATTTTTGTACTATCTTAAATTGTGTTAAGAAAATATTTTTGGGCTAAATTATTTATTCCTTTCATCAAAAAAATTGATTCTCCACAATTTTAGGCAATTTATGGAAAATTGAATTTGTGACAGAAATTCTACAGGCGCGGACCTTACAAAAATAGTGAAATATTTGTACTATCTTAAATTGTGCTAAGAAAATATTTTTGGCTAAATTATTTATTCCTTTCGTCAAAAGAAGTGTTTCTCCACAATTTTAGGCATTTTTTGGAAAATTGAATTTTTGACGGAAATTGGATAGGCGCAGACCTTACAAAAATAGTGAAAATTTTGTACTATCTTAAATTGTGCTAAGAAAATATTTTTTGCAAAATTATTTGTTCCTCTCTTCAAAAGAATTGTTTCTCAACAATTTGAGGCAATTTTTGGAAAATTGAATTTTTGACGAAAATTCCACAGGCGCTGACCTTACTTAAATGGTGAAAATTTTGTACTATCTTACATTGTGCTGTGAAAATATTTTTTTGCTAAATTATTTGTTCCTCTCTTCAAAAGAATTGTTTCTCCACAATTTTAGGCAATTTTTGGAAAATTGAATTTTTGACGGAATTTCGACAGGCGCAGACCTTACAAAAATAGTGAATTTTTTGTACTATCTTAAATTGTGCTAAGAAAATATTTTTTGCAAAATTATTTGTTCCTCTCTTCAAAAGAATTGTTTCTCAACAACTTGAGGCAATTTTTGGAAAATTGAAATTTTGACAGAAATTTCACAGGCACGATACTATCTTAAATTGTGCTAAGAAAATATTTTTTGGCTAAATTATTTATTCCTTTCATCAAAAGAAGTGTTTCTCCACAATTTTAGGCAATTTTTGGAAAATTGAAATTTTGACGGAAATTCCACAGGCACGGACCTTACAAAAATAGTGAAAATTTTGTGCTATCTTTAATTGTGCTAAGAAAATATTTTTTTTGCAAATTATTTGTTCCCCTCATCAAAAGAAGTATTTCTCCACAATTTTAGGCAGTTTTTGTAAAATTGAATTTTTTACCGAAATTCGACAGGCGCGGACCTTACAAAAATTGTGAAATTTTTGTGCTATCTTCAAAAGTCCTAAGAAAATATTTTTTTGCAAATTATTTGTTCCCCTCATCAAAAGAAGTGTTTCTCCACAATTTTAGGCAGTTTTTGTAAAATTGAATTTTTGACGGAAATTCAACAGGCGCGGACCTAACAAAAATAGTGAAAATTTTGTGCTATCTTAAATTGTGCTAAGAAAATATTTTTTTGCAAATTATTTGTTCCCCTCATCAAAAGAAGTGTTTCTCCACAATTTTAGGCAGTTTTTGTAAAATTGAATTTTTGACGGAAATTGGACAGGCACGGACACTACAAAAATAGTGAAAATTTTGTGCTATCTTAAATTGTGCTAAGAAAATATTTTTTTGCAAAATTATTTGTTCCTCTCTTCAAAAGAATTGTTTCTCAACAACTTGAGGCAATTTTTGGAAAATTGAAATTTTGACAGAAATTTCACAGGCACGATACTATCTTAAATTGTGCTAAGAAAATATTTTTTGGCTAAATTATTTATTCCTTTCATCAAAAGAAGTGTTTCTCCAGAATTTTAGGCAGTTTTTGTAAAATTGAATTTTTGACGGAAATTCGACAGGCGCGGACCTTACAAAAATAGTGAAATTTTTGTGCTATCTTCAATAGTGCTAAGAAAATATTTTTTTGCAAATTATTTGTTCCCCTCATCAAAAGAAGTGTTTCTCCACAATTTTAGGCAGTTTTTGTAAAATTGAATTTTTGACGGAAATTCGACAGGCGCGGACCTTACAAAAATAGTGGAATTTTTGTGCTATCTTCAATAGTGCTAAGAAAATATTTTTTTTTCAAATTATTTGTTCCCCTCATCAAAAGAAGTGTTTCTCCACAATTTCAGGCAGCTTTTGTAAAATTGAATTTTTGAAGGAAATTCGACAGGCGCGGACGTTACAAAAATAGTGAAATTTTTGTGCTATCTTCAATAGTGCTAAGAAAATATTTTTTGCAAATTATTTGTTCCCCTCATCAAAAGAAGTATTTCTCCACAATTTTAGGCAGTTTTTGGAAAATTGAATTTTTGACGGAAATTCGACAGGCGCGGACCTAACAAAAATAGTGAAAATTTTGTGCTATCTTAAATTGTGCTAAGAAAATATTTTTTTGCAAATTATTTGTTCCCCTCATCAAAAGAAGTGTTTCTCCACAATTTTAGGCAGTTTTTGTAAAATTGAATTTTTGACGGAAATTCGACAGGCGCGGACCTTACAAAAATAGTGAAAATTTTGTGCTATCTTAAATTGTGCTAAGAAAATATTTTTTTGCAAATTATTTGTTCCCTTCATCAAAAGAAGTGTTTCTCCACAATTTTAGGCAGTTTTTGTAAAATTGAATTTTTGACGTAAATTCGACAGGCGCGGACCTTACAAAAATAGTGAAATTTTTGTGCTATCTTCAATAGTGCTAAGAAAATATTTTTTTGCAAATTATTTGTTCCCCTCATCAAAAGAAGTGTTTCTCCACAATTTTAGGCAGTTTTTGGAAAATTGAATTTTTGAAGGAAATTCAACAGGCGCGGACCTAACAAAAATAGTGAAAATTTTGTGCTATTTTAAATTGTGCTAAGAAAATATTTTTTGGCAAATTATTTGATCTCTCATCAAAAGAAGTGTTTCTCCACAATTTTAGGCAGTTTTTGTAAAATTGAATTTTTGACGGAAATTCGACAGGCGCGGACCTTACAAAAATAGTGAAAATTTTGTGCTATCTTAAATTGTGCTAAGAAAATATTTTTTTGCAAATTATTTGTTCCCTTCATCAAAAGAAGTGTTTCTCCACAATATTAGGCAGTTTTTGTAAAATTGAATTTTTGACGTAAATTCGACAGGCGCGGACCTTACAAAAATAGTGAAATTTTTGTGCTATCTTCAATAGTGCTAAGAAAATATTTTTTTGCAAATTGTTTGTTCCCCTCATCAAAAGAAGTGTTTCTCCACAATTTTAGGCAGTTTTTGGAAAATTGAATTTTTGAAGGAAATTCAACAGGCGCGGACCTAACAAAAATAGTGAAAATTTTGTGCTATCTTAAATTGTGCTAAGAAAATATTTTTTTGCAAATTATTTGTTCCCCTCATCAAAGGAAGTGTTTCTCCACAATTTTAGGCAGTTTTTGTAAAATTGAATTTTTGACGGAAATTCGACAGGCACGGACCTATCAAAAATAGTGAAAATTTTGTGCTATTTTAAATTGTGCTAAGAAAATATTTTTTGGCAAATTATTTGTTCCCCTCATCAAAAGAAGTGTTTCTCCACAATTTTAGGCAGTTTTTGTAAAATTGAATTTATGACGGAAATTGGACAGGCGCGGACCTTACAAAAATAGTGAAAATTTTGTGCTATCTTAAATTGTGCTAAGAAAATATTTTTTGGCAAATTATTTGATCTCTCATCAAAAGAAGTGTTTCTCCAAAATTTTAGGCAGTTTTTGTAAAATTGAATTTTTGACGGAAATTCGACAGGCGCGGACCTTACAAAAATAGTGAAAATTTTGTGCTATCTTAAATTGTGCTAAGAAAATATTTTTTTGCAAATTATTTGTTCCCTTCATCAAAAGAAGTGTTTCTCCACAATTTTAGGCAGTTTTTGCAAAATTGAATTTTTGACGGAAATTCGACAGGCGCGGACCTTACAAAAATAGTGAAATTTTTGTGCTATCTTCAAAAGTCCTAAGAAAATATTTTTTGGCAAATTATTTGATCCCCTCATCAAAAGAAGTGTTTCTCCACAATTTTAGGCAGTTTTTGGAAAATTAAATTTTTGACGGAAATTCGACAGGCGCAGACCTTACAAAAATAGTGAAATTTTTGTGCTATCTTCAATAGTACTAAGAAAATATTTTTTGCAAATTATTTGTTCCCCTCATCAAAAGAAGTATTTCTCCACAATTTTAGGCAGTTTTTGGAAAATTGAATTTTTGAAGGAAATTCGACAGGCGCGGACCTAACAAAAATAGTGAAATTTTTGTGCTATCTTAAATAGTGCTAAGAAAATATTTTTTTGCAAATTATTTGTTCCCTTCATCAAAAGAAGTGTTTCTCCACAATTTTAGGCAGTTTATGTAAAATTGAATTTCTGACAGAAATTCGACAGGCGCGGACCTTACAAAAATAGTGAAATTTTTGTGCTATCTTCAAAAGTCCTAAGAAAATATTTTTTTGCAAATTATTTGTTCCCCTCATCAAAAGAAGTGTTTCTCCAGAATTTTAGGCAGTTTTTGTAAAATTGAATTTTTGACGGAAATTCGACAGGCGCGGACCTTACAAAAATAGTGAAATTTTTGTGCTATCCTAAATTGTGCTAAGAAAATATTTTTTTGCAAATTATTTGTTCCCCTCATCAAAAGAAGTGTTTCTCCACAATTTTAGGCAGCTTTTGTAAAATTGAATTTTTGACGGAAATTCGACAGGCGCGGACCTTACAAAAATAGTGAAATTTTTGTGCTATCTTCAATAGTGCTAAGAAAATATTTTTTGCAAATTATTTGTTCCCCTCATCAAAAGAAGTATTTCTCCACAATTTTAGGCAGTTTTTGTAAAATTGAATTTTTGACGGAAATTCGACAGGCGCGGACCTAACAAAAATAGTGAAAATTTTGTGCTATCTTAAATTGTGCTAAGAAAATATTTTTTTGCAAATTATTTGTTCCCCTCATCAAAAGAAGTGTTTCTCCACAATTTTAGGCAGTTTTTGTAAAATTGAATTTTTGACGGAAATTCGACAGGCACGGACCTATCAAAAATAGTGAAAATTTTGTGCTATTTTAAATTGTGCTAAGAAAATATTTTTTGGCAAATTATTTGTTCCCCTCATCAAAAGAAGTGTTTCTCCACAATTTTAGGCAGTTTTTGTAAAATTGAATTTATGACGGAAATTGGACAGGCGCGGACCTTACAAAAATAGTGAAAATTTTGTGCTATCTTAAATTGTGCTAAGAAAATATTTTTTGGCAAATTATTTGATCTCTCATCAAAAGAAGTGTTTCTCCAAAATTTTAGGCAGTTTTTGTAAAATTGAATTTTTGACGGAAATTCGACAGGCGCGGACCTTACAAAAATAGTGAAAATTTTGTGCTATCTTAAATTGTGCTAAGAAAATATTTTTTTGCAAATTATTTGTTCCCTTCATCAAAAGAAGTGTTTCTCCACAATTTTAGGCAGTTTTTGCAAAATTGAATTTTTGACGGAAATTCGACAGGCGCGGACCTTACAAAAATAGTGAAATTTTTGTGCTATCTTCAAAAGTCCTAAGAAAATATTTTTTGGCAAATTATTTGATCCCCTCATCAAAAGAAGTGTTTCTCCACAATTTTAGGCAGTTTTTGGAAAATTAAATTTTTGACGGAAATTCGACAGGCGCAGACCTTACAAAAATAGTGAAATTTTTGTGCTATCTTCAATAGTACTAAGAAAATATTTTTTGCAAATTATTTGTTCCCCTCATCAAAAGAAGTATTTCTCCACAATTTTAGGCAGTTTTTGGAAAATTGAATTTTTGAAGGAAATTCGACAGGCGCGGACCTAACAAAAATAGTGAAATTTTTGTGCTATCTTAAATAGTGCTAAGAAAATATTTTTTTGCAAATTATTTGTTCCCTTCATCAAAAGAAGTGTTTCTCCACAATTTTAGGCAGTTTATGTAAAATTGAATTTCTGATAGAAATTCGACAGGCGCGGACCTTACAAAAATAGTGAAATTTTTGTGCTATCTTCAAAAGTCCTAAGAAAATATTTTTTTGCAAATTATTTGTTCCCCTCATCAAAAGAAGTGTTTCTCCAGAATTTTAGGCAGTTTTTGTAAAATTGAATTTTTGACGGAAATTCGACAGGCGCGGACCTTACAAAAATAGTGAAATTTTTGTGCTATCCTAAATTGTGCTAAGAAAATATTTTTTTGCAAATTATTTGTTCCCCTCATCAAAAGAAGTGTTTCTCCACAATTTTAGGCAGCTTTTGTAAAATTGAATTTTTGACGGAAATTCGACAGGCGCGGACCTTACAAAAATAGTGAAATTTTTGTGCTATCTTCAATAGTGCTAAGAAAATATTTTTTGCAAATTATTTGTTCCCCTCATCAAAAGAAGTATTTCTCCACAATTTTAGGCAGTTTTTGTAAAATTGAATTTTTGACGGAAATTCGACAGGCGCGGACCTAACAAAAATAGTGAAAATTTTGTGCTATCTTAAATTGTGCTAAGAAAATATTTTTTTGCAAATTATTTGTTCCCCTCATCAAAAGAAGTGTTTCTCCACAATTTTAGGCAGTTTTTGTAAAATTGAATTTTTGACGGAAATTCGACAGGCGCGGACCTTACAAAAATAGTGAAAATTTTGTGCTATCTTAAATTGTGCTAAGAAAATATTTTTTTGCAAATTATTTGTTCCCTTCATCAAATGAAGTGTTTCTCCACAATTTTAGGCAGTTTTTGTAAAATTGAATTTTTGACGGAAATTCGACAGGCGCGGACCTTACAAAAATAGTGAAATTTTTGTGCTATCTTCAATAGTGCTAAGAAAATATTTTTTTGCAAATTATTTGTTCCCCTCATCAAAAGAAGTGTTTCTCCACAATTTTAGGCAGTTTTTGGAAAATTGAATTTTTTACGGAAATTCGACAGGCGCGGACCTTACAAAAATTGTGAAATTTTTGTGCTATCTTCAAAAGTCCTAAGAAAATATTTTTTTGCAAATTATTTGTTCCCCTCATCAAAAGAAGTGTTTCTCCACAATTTTAGGCAGTTTTTGTAAAATTGAATTTTTGACGGAAATTCGACAGGCGCGGACCTTACAAAAATTGTGAAATTTTTGTGCTATCTTCAAAAGTCCTAAGAAAATATTTTTTTGCAAATTATTTGTTCCCCTCATCAAAAGAAGTGTTTCTCCACAATTTTAGGCAGTTTTTGTAAAATTGAATTTTTGACGGAAATTCAACAGGCGCGGACCTAACAAAAATAGTGAAAATTTTGTGCTATCTTAAATTGTGCTAAGAAAATATTTTTTTGCAAATTATTTGTTCCCTTCATCAAAAGAAGTGTTTCTCCACAATTTTAGGCAGTTTTTGTAAAATTGAATTTTTGACGTAAATTCGACAGGCGCGGACCTTACAAAAATAGTGAAATTTTTGTGCTATCTTCAATAGTGCTAAGAAAATATTTTTTGCAAATTATTTGTTCCCCTCATCAAAAGAAGTGTTTCTCCACAATTTTAGGCAGTTTTTGGAAAATTGAATTTTTGACGGAAATTCGACAGGCGCGGACCTTACAAAAATAGTGAAATTTTTGTGCTATCTTCAAAAGTCCTAAGAAAATATTTTTTGGCAAATTATTTGATCCCCTCATCAAAAGAAGTGTTTCTCCACAATTTTAGGCAGGTTTTGGAAAATTGAATTTTTGACGGAAATTCGACAGGCGCAGACCTTACAAAAATAGTGAAATTTTTGTGCTATCTTCAATAGTACTAAGAAAATATTTTTTGCAAATTATTTGTTCCCCTCATCAAAAGAAGTATTTCTCCACAATTTTAGGCAGTTTTTGGAAAATTGAATTTTTGAAGGAAATTCGACAGGCGCGGACCTAACAAAATTAGTGAAATTTTTGTGCTATCTTAAATAGTGCTAAGAAAATACTTTTTTGCAAATTATTTGTTCCCCTCATCAAAAGAAGTGTTTCTCCACAATTTTAGGCAGTTTTTGTAAAATTGAATTTTTGACGGAAATTCGACAGGCGCGGACCTTACAAAAATAGTGAAAATTTTGTGCTATCTTAAATTGTGCTAAGAAAATATTTTTTTGCAAATTATTTGTTCCCTTCATCAAAAGAAGTGTTTCTCCACAATTTTAGGCAGTTTATGTAAAATTGAATTTCTGACAGAAATTCGACAGGCGCGGACCTTACAAAAATAGTGAAATTTTTGTGCTATCTTCAAAAGTCCTAAGAAAATATTTTTTTGCAAATTATTTGTTCCCCTCATCAAAAGAAGTGTTTCTCCAGAATTTTAGGCAGTTTTTGTAAAATTGAATTTTTGACGGAAATTCGACAGGCGCGGACCTTACAAAAATAGTGAAATTTTTGTGCTATCTTAAATTGTGCTAAGAAAATATTTTTTTGCAAATTATTTGTTCCCCTCATCAAAAGAAGTGTTTCTCCACAATTTTAGGCAGTTTTTGTAAAATTGAATTTTTTACGGAAATTCGACAGGCGCGGACCTTACAAAAATTGTGAAATTTTTGTGCTATCTTCAAAAGTCCTAAGAAAATATTTTTTTGCAAATTATTTGTTCCCCTCATCAAAAGAAGTGTTTCTCCACAATTTTAGGCAGTTTTTGTAAAATTGAATTTTTGACGGAAATTCAACAGGCGCGGACCTAACAAAAATAGTGAAAATTTTGTGCTATCTTAAATTGTGCTAAGAAAATATTTTTTTGCAAATTATTTGTTCCCCTCATCAAAAGAAGTGTTTCTCCACAATTTTAGGCAGTTTTTGTAAAATTGAATTTTTGACGGAAATTGGACAGGCACGGACACTACAAAAATAGTGAAAATTTTGTGCTATCTTAAATTGTGCTAAGAAAATATTTTTTTGCAAATTATTTGTTCCCCTCATCAAAAGAAGTGTTTCTCCAGAATTTTAGGCAGTTTTTGTAAAATTGAATTTTTGACGGAAATTCGACAGGCGCGGACCTTACAAAAATAGTGAAATTTTTGTGCTATCTTCAATAGTGCTAAGAAAATATTTTTTTGCAAATTATTTGTTCCCCTCATCAAAAGAAGTGTTTCTCCACAATTTTAGGCAGTTTTTGTAAAATTGAATTTTTGACGGAAATTCGACAGGCGCGAACCTTACAAAAATAGTGAAATTTTTGTGCTATCTTCAATAGTGCTAAGAAAATATTTTTTTTTCAAATTATTTGTTCCCCTCATCAAAAGAAGTGTTTCTCCACAATTTTAGGCAGCTTTTGTAAAATTGAATTTTTGACGAAAATTCGACAGGTGCGGACCTTACAAAAATAGTGAAATTTTTGTGCTATCTTCAATAGTGCTAAGAAAATATTTTTTTGCAAATTATTTGTTCCCCTCATCAAAAGAAGTGTTTCTCCACAATTTTAGGCAGTTTTTGTAAAATTGAATTTTTGACGGAAATTCGACAGGCGCGGACCTTACAAAAATAGTGAAATTTTTGTGCTATCTTCAATAGTGCTAAGAAAATATTTTTTTTTCAAATTATTTGTTCCCCTCATCAAAAGAAGTGTTTCTCCACAATTTTAGGCAGCTTTTGTAAAATTGAATTTTTGACGGAAATTCGACAGGCGCGGACCTTACAAAAATAGTGAAATTTTTGTGCTATCTTCAATAGTGCTAAGAAAATATTTTTTGCAAATTATTTGTTCCCCTCATCAAAAGAAGTATTTCTCCACAATTTTAGGCAGTTTTTGGAAAATTGAATTTTTGAAGGAAATTCGACAGGCGCGGACCTAACAAAAATAGTGAAAATTTTGTGCTATCTTAAATTGTGCTAAGAAAATATTTTTTTGCAAATTATTTGTTCCCCTCATCAAAAGAAGTGTTTCTCCACAATTTTAGGCAGTTTTTGTAAAATTGAATTTTTGACGGAAATTCGACAGGCGCGTCCCTTACAAAAATAGTGAAAATTTTGTGCTATCTTAAATTGTGCTAAGAAAATATTTTTTTGCAAATTATTTGTTCCCTTCATCAAAAGAAGTGTTTCTCCACAATTTTAGGCAGTTTTTGTAAAATTGAATTTTTGACGTAAATTCGACAGGCGCAGACCTTACAAAAATAGTGAAATTTTTGTGCTATCTTCAATAGTGCTAAGAAAATATTTTTTTGCAAATTATTTGTTCCCCTCATCAAAAGAAGTGTTTCTCCACAATTTTAGGCAGTTTTTGGAAAATTGAATTTTTGACGGAAATTCGACAGGCGCGGACCTTACAAAAATAGTGAAATTTTTGTGCTATCTTCAAAAGTCCTAAGAAAATATTTTTTGGCAAATTATTTGATCCCCTCATCAAAAGAAGTGTTTCTCCACAATTTTAGGCAGTTTTTGGAAAATTGAATTTTTGACGGAAATTCGACAGGCGCAGACCTTACAAAAATAGTGAAATTTTTGTGCTATCTTCAATAGTACTAAGAAAATATTTTTTGCAAATTATTTGTTCCCCTCATCAAAAGAAGTATTTCTCCACAATTTTAGGCAGTTTTTGGAAAATTGAATTTTTGAAGGAAATTCGACAGGCGCCGACCTAACAAAAATAGTGACATTTTTGTGCTATCTTAAATAGTGCTAAGAAAATACTTTTTTGCAAATTATTTGTTCCCCTCATCAAAAGAAGTGTTTCTCCACAATTTTAGGCAGTTTTTGTAAAATTGAATTTTTGACGGAAATTCGACAGGCGCGGACCTAACAAAAATAGTGAAAATTTTGTGCTATCTTAAATTGTGCTAAGAAAATATTTTTTTGCAAATTATTTGTTCCCTTCATCAAAAGAAGTGTTTCTCCACAATTTTAGGCAGTTTATGTAAAATTGAATTTCTGACAGAAATTCGACAGGCGCGGACCTTACAAAAATAGTGAAATTTTTGTGCTATCTTCAAAAGTCCTAAGAAAATATTTTTTTGCAAATTATTTGTTCCCCTCATCAAAAGAAGTGTTTCTCCACAATTTTAGGCAGTTTTTGTAAAATTGAATTTTTGACGGAAATTCGACAGGCGCGGACCTTACAAAAATTGTGAAATTTTTGTGCTATCTTCAAAAGTCCTAAGAAAATATTTTTTTGCAAATCATTTGTTCCCCTCATCAAAAGAAGTGTTTCTCCACAATTTTAGGCAGTTTTTGTAAAATTGAATTTTTGACGGAAATTCAACAGGCGCGGACCTAACAAAAATAGTGAAAATTTTGTGCTATCTTAAATTGTGCTAAGAAAATATTTTTTTGCAAATTATTTGTTCCCTTCATCAAAAGAAGTGTTTCTCCACAATTTTAGGCAGTTTTTGTAAAATTGAATTTTTGACGTAAATTCGACAGGCGCGGACCTTACAAAAATAGTGAAATTTTTGTGCTATCTTCAATAGTGCTAAGAAAATATTTTTTGCAAATTATTTGTTCCCCTCATCAAAAGAAGTGTTTCTCCACAATTTTAGGCAGTTTTTGGAAAATTGAATTTTTGACGGAAATTCGACAGGCGCGGACCTTACAAAAATAGTGAAATTTTTGTGCTATCTTCAAAAGTCCTAAGAAAATATTTTTTGGCAAATTATTTGATCCCCTCATCAAAAGAAGTGTTTCTCCACAATTTTAGGCAGGTTTTGGAAAATTGAATTTTTGACGGAAATTCGACAGGCGCAGACCTTACAAAAATAGTGAAATTTTTGTGCTATCTTCAATAGTACTAAGAAAATATTTTTTGCAAATTATTTGTTCCCCTCATCAAAAGAAGTATTTCTCCACAATTTTAGGCAGTTTTTGGAAAATTGAATTTTTGAAGGAAATTCGACAGGCGCGGACCTAACAAAATTAGTGAAATTTTTGTGCTATCTTAAATAGTGCTAAGAAAATACTTTTTTGCAAATTTTTTGTTCCCCTCATCAAAAGAAGTGTTTCTCCACAATTTTAGGCAGTTTTTGTAAAATTGAATTTTTGACGGAAATTCGACAGGCGCGGACCTTACAAAAATAGTGAAAATTTTGTGCTATCTTAAATTGTGCTAAGAAAATATTTTTTTGCAAATTATTTGTTCCCTTCATCAAAAGAAGTGTTTCTCCACAATTTTAGGCAGTTTATGTAAAATTGAATTTCTGACAGAAATTCGACAGGCGCGGACCTTACAAAAATAGTGAAATTTTTGTGCTATCTTCAAAAGTCCTAAGAAAATATTTTTTTGCAAATTATTTGTTCCCCTCATCAAAAGAAGTGTTTCTCCAGAATTTTAGGCAGTTTTTGTAAAATTGAATTTTTGACGGAAATTCGACAGGCGCGGACCTTACAAAAATAGTGGAATTTTTGTGCTATCTTCAATAGTGCTAAGAAAATATTTTTTGCAAATTATTTGTTCCCCTCATCAAAAGAAGTATTTCTCCACAATTTTAGGCAGTTTTTGGAAAATTGAATTTTTGAAGGAAATTCGACAGGCGCGGACCTAACAAAAATAGTGAAAATTTTGTGCTATCTTAAATTGTGCTAAGAAAATATTTTTTTGCAAATTATTTGTTCCCCTCATCAAAAGAAGTGTTTCTCCACAATTTTAGGCAGTTTTTGTAAAATTGAATTTTTGACGGAAATTCGACAGGCGCGTCCCTTACAAAAATAGTGAAAATTTTGTGCTATCTTAAATTGTGCTAAGAAAATATTTTTTTGCAAATTATTTGTTCCCTTCATCAAAAGAAGTGTTTCTCCACAATTTTAGGCAGTTTTTGTAAAATTGAATTTTTGACGTAAATTCGACAGGCGCAGACCTTACAAAAATAGTGAAATTTTTGTGCTATCTTCAATAGTGCTAAGAAAATATTTTTTTGCAAATTATTTGTTCCCCTCATCAAAAGAAGTGTTTCTCCACAATTTTAGGCAGTTTTTGGAAAATTGAATTTTTGACGGAAATTCGACAGGCGCGGACCTTACAAAAATTGTGAAATTTTTGTGCTATCTTCAAAAGTCCTAAGAAAATATTTTTTTGCAAATTATTTGTTCCCCTCATCAAAAGAAGTGTTTCTCCACAATTTTAGGCAGTTTTTGTAAAATTGAATTTTTGACGGAAATTCAACAGGCGCGGACCTAACAAAAATAGTGAAAATTTTGTGCTATCTTAAATTGTGCTAAGAAAATATTTTTTGCAAATTATTTGTTCCCCTCATCAAAAGAAGTATTTCTCCACAATTTTAGGCAGTTTTTGGAAAATTGAATTTTTGAAGGAAATTCGACAGGCGCCGACCTAACAAAAATAGTGACATTTTTGTGCTATCTTAAATAGTGCTAAGAAAATACTTTTTTGCAAATTATTTGTTCCCCTCATCAAAAGAAGTGTTTCTCCACAATTTTAGGCAGTTTTTGTAAAATTGAATTTTTGACGGAAATTCGACAGGCGCGGACCTAACAAAAATAGTGAAAATTTTGTGCTATCTTAAATTGTGCTAAGAAAATATTTTTTTGCAAATTATTTGTTCCCCTCATCAAAAGAAGTGTTTCTCCACAATTTTAGGCAGTTTTTGTAAAATTGAATTTTTGACGGAAATTCGACAGGCGCGGACCTTACAAAAATAGTGAAAATTTTGTGCTATCTTAAATTGTGCTAAGAAAATATTTTTTTGCAAATTATTTGTTCCCTTCATCAAAAGAAGTGTTTCTCCACAATTTTAGGCAGTTTTTGTAAAATTGAATTTTTGACGTAAATTCGACAGGCGCGGACCTTACAAAAATAGTGAAATTTTTGTGCTATCTTCAATAGTGCTAAGAAAATATTTTTTTGCAAATTATTTGTTCCCCTCATCAAAAGAAGTGTTTCTCCACAATTTTAGGCAGTTTTTGGAAAATTGAATTTTTGAAGGAAATTCAACAGGCGCGGACCTAACAAAAATAGTGAAAATTTTGTGCTATTTTAAATTGTGCTAAGAAAATATTTTTTGGCAAATTATTTGATCTCTCATCAAAAGAAGTGTTTCTCCACAATTTTAGGCAGTTTTTGTAAAATTGAATTTTTGACGGAAATTCGACAGGCGCGGACCTTACAAAAATAGTGAAAATTTTGTGCTATCTTAAATTGTGCTAAGAAAATATTTTTTTGCAAATTATTTGTTCCCTTCATCAAAAGAAGTGTTTCTCCACAATTTTAGGCAGTTTTTGTAAAATTGAATTTTTGACGTAAATTCGACAGGCGCGGACCTTACAAAAATAGTGAAATTTTTGTGCTATCTTCAATAGTGCTAAGAAAATATTTTTTTGCAAATTGTTTGTTCCCCTCATCAAAAGAAGTGTTTCTCCACAATTTTAGGCAGTTTTTGGAAAATTGAATTTTTGAAGGAAATTCAACAGGCGCGGACCTAACAAAAATAGTGAAAATTTTGTGCTATCTTAAATTGTGCTAAGAAAATATTTTTTTGCAAATTATTTGTTCCCCTCATCAAAAGAAGTGTTTCTCCACAATTTTAGGCAGTTTTTGTAAAATTGAATTTTTGACGGAAATTCGACAGGCACGGACCTATCAAAAATAGTGAAAATTTTGTGCTATTTTAAATTGTGCTAAGAAAATATTTTTTGGCAAATTATTTGTTCCCCTCATCAAAAGAAGTGTTTCTCCACAATTTTAGGCAGTTTTTGTAAAATTGAATTTATGACGGAAATTGGACAGGCGCGGACCTTACAAAAATAGTGAAAATTTTGTGCTATCTTAAATTGTGCTAAGAAAATATTTTTTGGCAAATTATTTGATCTCTCATCAAAAGAAGTGTTTCTCCAAAATTTTAGGCAGTTTTTGTAAAATTGAATTTTTGACGGAAATTCGACAGGCGCGGACCTTACAAAAATAGTGAAAATTTTGTGCTATCTTAAATTGTGCTAAGAAAATATTTTTTTGCAAATTATTTGTTCCCTTCATCAAAAGAAGTGTTTCTCCACAATTTTAGGCAGTTTTTGCAAAATTGAATTTTTGACGGAAATTCGACAGGCGCGGACCTTACAAAAATAGTGAAATTTTTGTGCTATCTTCAAAAGTCCTAAGAAAATATTTTTTGGCAAATTATTTGATCCCCTCATCAAAAGAAGTGTTTCTCCACAATTTTAGGCAGTTTTTGGAAAATTAAATTTTTGACGGAAATTCGACAGGCGCAGACCTTACAAAAATAGTGAAATTTTTGTGCTATCTTCAATAGTACTAAGAAAATATTTTTTGCAAATTATTTGTTCCCCTCATCAAAAGAAGTATTTCTCCACAATTTTAGGCAGTTTTTGGAAAATTGAATTTTTGAAGGAAATTCGACAGGCGCGGACCTAACAAAAATAGTGAAATTTTTGTGCTATCTTAAATAGTGCTAAGAAAATATTTTTTTGCAAATTATTTGTTCCCTTCATCAAAAGAAGTGTTTCTCCACAATTTTAGGCAGTTTATGTAAAATTGAATTTCTGACAGAAATTCGACAGGCGCGGACCTTACAAAAATAGTGAAATTTTTGTGCTATCTTCAAAAGTCCTAAGAAAATATTTTTTTGCAAATTATTTGTTCCCCTCATCAAAAGAAGTGTTTCTCCAGAATTTTAGGCAGTTTTTGTAAAATTGAATTTTTGACGGAAATTCGACAGGCGCGGACCTTACAAAAATAGTGAAATTTTTGTGCTATCCTAAATTGTGCTAAGAAAATATTTTTTTGCAAATTATTTGTTCCCCTCATCAAAAGAAGTGTTTCTCCACAATTTTAGGCAGCTTTTGTAAAATTGAATTTTTGACGGAAATTCGACAGGCGCGGACCTTACAAAAATAGTGAAATTTTTGTGCTATCTTCAATAGTGCTAAGAAAATATTTTTTGCAAATTATTTGTTCCCCTCATCAAAAGAAGTATTTCTCCACAATTTTAGGCAGTTTTTGTAAAATTGAATTTTTGACGGAAATTCGACAGGCGCGGACCTAACAAAAATAGTGAAAATTTTGTGCTATCTTAAATTGTGCTAAGAAAATATTTTTTTGCAAATTATTTGTTCCCCTCATCAAAAGAAGTGTTTCTCCACAATTTTAGGCAGTTTTTGTAAAATTGAATTTTTGACGGAAATTCGACAGGCACGGACCTATCAAAAATAGTGAAAATTTTGTGCTATTTTAAATTGTGCTAAGAAAATATTTTTTGGCAAATTATTTGTTCCCCTCATCAAAAGAAGTGTTTCTCCACAATTTTAGGCAGTTTTTGTAAAATTGAATTTATGACGGAAATTGGACAGGCGCGGACCTTACAAAAATAGTGAAAATTTTGTGCTATCTTAAATTGTGCTAAGAAAATATTTTTTGGCAAATTATTTGATCTCTCATCAAAAGAAGTGTTTCTCCAAAATTTAAGGCAGTTTTTGTAAAATTGAATTTTTGACGGAAATTCGACAGGCGCGGACCTTACAAAAATAGTGAAAATTTTGTGCTATCTTAAATTGTGCTAAGAAAATATTTTTTTGCAAATTATTTGTTCCCTTCATCAAAAGAAGTGTTTCTCCACAATTTTAGGCAGTTTTTGCAAAATTGAATTTTTGACGGAAATTCGACAGGCGCGGACCTTACAAAAATAGTGAAATTTTTGTGCTATCTTCAAAAGTCCTAAGAAAATATTTTTTGGCAAATTATTTGATCCCCTCATCAAAAGAAGTGTTTCTCCACAATTTTAGGCAGTTTTTGGAAAATTAAATTTTTGACGGAAATTCGACAGGCGCAGACCTTACAAAAATAGTGAAATTTTTGTGCTATCTTCAATAGTACTAAGAAAATATTTTTTGCAAATTATTTGTTCCCCTCATCAAAAGAAGTATTTCTCCACAATTTTAGGCAGTTTTTGGAAAATTGAATTTTTGAAGGAAATTCGACAGGCGCGGACCTAACAAAAATAGTGAAATTTTTGTGCTATCTTAAATAGTGCTAAGAAAATATTTTTTTGCAAATTATTTGTTCCCTTCATCAAAAGAAGTGTTTCTCCACAATTTTAGGCAGTTTATGTAAAATTGAATTTCTGATAGAAATTCGACAGGCGCGGACCTTACAAAAATAGTGAAATTTTTGTGCTATCTTCAAAAGTCCTAAGAAAATATTTTTTTGCAAATTATTTGTTCCCCTCATCAAAAGAAGTGTTTCTCCAGAATTTTAGGCAGTTTTTGTAAAATTGAATTTTTGACGGAAATTCGACAGGCGCGGACCTTACAAAAATAGTGAAATTTTTGTGCTATCCTAAATTGTGCTAAGAAAATATTTTTTTGCAAATTATTTGTTCCCCTCATCAAAAGAAGTGTTTCTCCACAATTTTAGGCAGCTTTTGTAAAATTGAATTTTTGACGGAAATTCGACAGGCGCGGACCTTACAAAAATAGTGAAATTTTTGTGCTATCTTCAATAGTGCTAAGAAAATATTTTTTGCAAATTATTTGTTCCCCTCATCAAAAGAAGTATTTCTCCACAATTTTAGGCAGTTTTTGTAAAATTGAATTTTTGACGGAAATTCGACAGGCGCGGACCTAACAAAAATAGTGAAAATTTTGTGCTATCTTAAATTGTGCTAAGAAAATATTTTTTTGCAAATTATTTGTTCCCCTCATCAAAAGAAGTGTTTCTCCACAATTTTAGGCAGTTTTTGTAAAATTGAATTTTTGACGGAAATTCGACAGGCGCGGACCTTACAAAAATAGTGAAAATTTTGTGCTATCTTAAATTGTGCTAAGAAAATATTTTTTTGCAAATTATTTGTTCCCTTCATCAAATGAAGTGTTTCTCCACAATTTTAGGCAGTTTTTGTAAAATTGAATTTTTGACGGAAATTCGACAGGCGCGGACCTTACAAAAATAGTGAAATTTTTGTGCTATCTTCAATAGTGCTAAGAAAATATTTTTTTGCAAATTATTTGTTCCCCTCATCAAAAGAAGTGTTTCTCCACAATTTTAGGCAGTTTTTGGAAAATTGAATTTTTTACGGAAATTCGACAGGCGCGGACCTTACAAAAATTGTGAAATTTTTGTGCTATCTTCAAAAGTCCTAAGAAAATATTTTTTTGCAAATTATTTGTTCCCCTCATCAAAAGAAGTGTTTCTCCACAATTTTAGGCAGTTTTTGTAAAATTGAATTTTTGACGGAAATTCGACAGGCGCGGACCTTACAAAAATTGTGAAATTTTTGTGCTATCTTCAAAAGTCCTAAGAAAATATTTTTTTGCAAATTATTTGTTCCCCTCATCAAAAGAAGTGTTTCTCCACAATTTTAGGCAGTTTTTGTAAAATTGAATTTTTGACGGAAATTCAACAGGCGCGGACCTAACAAAAATAGTGAAAATTTTGTGCTATCTTAAATTGTGCTAAGAAAATATTTTTTTGCAAATTATTTGTTCCCTTCATCAAAAGAAGTGTTTCTCCACAATTTTAGGCAGTTTTTGTAAAATTGAATTTTTGACGTAAATTCGACAGGCGCGGACCTTACAAAAATAGTGAAATTTTTGTGCTATCTTCAATAGTGCTAAGAAAATATTTTTTGCAAATTATTTGTTCCCCTCATCAAAAGAAGTGTTTCTCCACAATTTTAGGCAGTTTTTGGAAAATTGAATTTTTGACGGAAATTCGACAGGCGCGGACCTTACAAAAATAGTGAAATTTTTGTGCTATCTTCAAAAGTCCTAAGAAAATATTTTTTGGCAAATTATTTGATCCCCTCATCAAAAGAAGTGTTTCTCCACAATTTTAGGCAGGTTTTGGAAAATTGAATTTTTGACGGAAATTCGACAGGCGCAGACCTTACAAAAATAGTGAAATTTTTGTGCTATCTTCAATAGTACTAAGAAAATATTTTTTGCAAATTATTTGTTCCCCTCATCAAAAGAAGTATTTCTCCACAATTTTAGGCAGTTTTTGGAAAATTGAATTTTTGAAGGAAATTCGACAGGCGCGGACCTAACAAAATTAGTGAAATTTTTGTGCTATCTTAAATAGTGCTAAGAAAATACTTTTTTGCAAATTATTTGTTCCCCTCATCAAAAGAAGTGTTTCTCCACAATTTTAGGCAGTTTTTGTAAAATTGAATTTTTGACGGAAATTCGACAGGCGCGGACCTTACAAAAATAGTGAAAATTTTGTGCTATCTTAAATTGTGCTAAGAAAATATTTTTTTGCAAATTATTTGTTCCCTTCATCAAAAGAAGTGTTTCTCCACAATTTTAGGCAGTTTATGTAAAATTGAATTTCTGACAGAAATTCGACAGGCGCGGACCTTACAAAAATAGTGAAATTTTTGTGCTATCTTCAAAAGTCCTAAGAAAATATTTTTTTGCAAATTATTTGTTCCCCTCATCAAAAGAAGTGTTTCTCCAGAATTTTAGGCAGTTTTTGTAAAATTGAATTTTTGACGGAAATTCGACAGGCGCGGACCTTACAAAAATAGTGAAATCTTTGTGCTATCTTAAATTGTGCTAAGAAAATATTTTTTTGCAAATTATTTGTTCCCCTCATCAAAAGAAGTGTTTCTCCACAATTTTAGGCAGTTTTTGTAAAATTGAATTTTTTACGGAAATTCGACAGGCGCGGACCTTACAAAAATTGTGAAATTTTTGTGCTATCTTCAAAAGTCCTAAGAAAATATTTTTTTGCAAATTATTTGTTCCCCTCATCAAAAGAAGTGTTTCTCCACAATTTTAGGCAGTTTTTGTAAAATTGAATTTTTGACGGAAATTCAACAGGCGCGGACCTAACAAAAATAGTGAAAATTTTGTGCTATCTTAAATTGTGCTAAGAAAATATTTTTTTGCAAATTATTTGTTCCCCTCATCAAAAGAAGTGTTTCTCCACAATTTTAGGCAGTTTTTGTAAAATTGAATTTTTGACGGAAATTGGACAGGCACGGACACTACAAAAATAGTGAAAATTTTGTGCTATCTTAAATTGTGCTAAGAAAATATTTTTTTGCAAATTATTTGTTCCCCTCATCAAAAGAAGTGTTTCTCCAGAATTTTAGGCAGTTTTTGTAAAATTGAATTTTTGACGGAAATTCGACAGGCGCGGACCTTACAAAAATAGTGAAATTTTTGTGCTATCTTCAATAGTGCTAAGAAAATATTTTTTTGCAAATTATTTGTTCCCCTCATCAAAAGAAGTGTTTCTCCACAATTTTAGGCAGTTTTTGTAAAATTGAATTTTTGACGGAAATTCGACAGGCGCGAACCTTACAAAAATAGTGAAATTTTTGTGCTATCTTCAATAGTGCTAAGAAAATATTTTTTTTTCAAATTATTTGTTCCCCTCATCAAAAGAAGTGTTTCTCCACAATTTTAGGCAGCTTTTGTAAAATTGAATTTTTGACGAAAATTCGACAGGCGCGGACCTTACAAAAATAGTGAAATTTTTGTGCTATCTTCAATAGTGCTAAGAAAATATTTTTTTGCAAATTATTTGTTCCCCTCATCAAAAGAAGTGTTTCTCCACAATTTTAGGCAGTTTTTGTAAAATTGAATTTTTGACGGAAATTCGACAGGCGCGGACCTTACAAAAATAGTGAAATTTTTGTGCTATCTTCAATAGTGCTAAGAAAATATTTTTTTTTCAAATTATTTGTTCCCCTCATCAAAAGAAGTGTTTCTCCACAATTTTAGGCAGCTTTTGTAAAATTGAATTTTTGACGGAAATTCGACAGGCGCGGACCTTACAAAAATAGTGAAATTTTTGTGCTATCTTCAATAGTGCTAAGAAAATATTTTTTGCAAATTATTTGTTCCCCTCATCAAAAGAAGTATTTCTCCACAATTTTAGGCAGTTTTTGGAAAATTGAATTTTTGAAGGAAATTCGACAGGCGCGGACCTAACAAAAATAGTGAAAATTTTGTGCTATCTTAAATTGTGCTAAGAAAATATTTTTTTGCAAATTATTTGTTCCCCTCATCAAAAGAAGTGTTTCTCCACAATTTTAGGCAGTTTTTGTAAAATTGAATTTTTGACGGAAATTCGACAGGCGCGTCCCTTACAAAAATAGTGAAAATTTTGTGCTATCTTAAATTGTGCTAAGAAAATATTTTTTTGCAAATTATTTGTTCCCTTCATCAAAAGAAGTGTTTCTCCACAATTTTAGGCAGTTTTTGTAAAATTGAATTTTTGACGTAAATTCGACAGGCGCAGACCTTACAAAAATAGTGAAATTTTTGTGCTATCTTCAATAGTGCTAAGAAAATATTTTTTTGCAAATTATTTGTTCCCCTCATCAAAAGAAGTGTTTCTCCACAATTTTAGGCAGTTTTTGGAAAATTGAATTTTTGACGGAAATTCGACAGGCGCGGACCTTACAAAAATAGTGAAATTTTTGTGCTATCTTCAAAAGTCCTAAGAAAATATTTTTTGGCAAATTATTTGATCCCCTCATCAAAAGAAGTGTTTCTCCACAATTTTAGGCAGTTTTTGGAAAATTGAATTTTTGACGGAAATTCGACAGGCGCAGACCTTACAAAAATAGTGAAATTTTTGTGCTATCTTCAATAGTACTAAGAAAATATTTTTTGCAAATTATTTGTTCCCCTCATCAAAAGAAGTATTTCTCCACAATTTTAGGCAGTTTTTGGAAAATTGAATTTTTGAAGGAAATTCGACAGGCGCCGACCTAACAAAAATAGTGACATTTTTGTGCTATCTTAAATAGTGCTAAGAAAATACTTTTTTGCAAATTATTTGTTCCCCTCATCAAAAGAAGTGTTTCTCCACAATTTTAGGCAGTTTTTGTAAAATTGAATTTTTGACGGAAATTCGACAGGCGCGGACCTAACAAAAATAGTGAAAATTTTGTGCTATCTTAAATTGTGCTAAGAAAATATTTTTTTGCAAATTATTTGTTCCCTTCATCAAAAGAAGTGTTTCTCCACAATTTTAGGCAGTTTATGTAAAATTGAATTTCTGACAGAAATTCGACAGGCGCGGACCTTACAAAAATAGTGAAATTTTTGTGCTATCTTCAAAAGTCCTAAGAAAATATTTTTTTGCAAATTATTTGTTCCCCTCATCAAAAGAAGTGTTTCTCCACAATTTTAGGCAGTTTTTGTAAAATTGAATTTTTGACGGAAATTCGACAGGCGCGGACCTTACAAAAATTGTGAAATTTTTGTGCTATCTTCAAAAGTCCTAAGAAAATATTTTTTTGCAAATCATTTGTTCCCCTCATCAAAAGAAGTGTTTCTCCACAATTTTAGGCAGTTTTTGTAAAATTGAATTTTTGACGGAAATTCAACAGGCGCGGACCTAACAAAAATAGTGAAAATTTTGTGCTATCTTAAATTGTGCTAAGAAAATATTTTTTTGCAAATTATTTGTTCCCTTCATCAAAAGAAGTGTTTCTCCACAATTTTAGGCAGTTTTTGTAAAATTGAATTTTTGACGTAAATTCGACAGGCGCGGACCTTACAAAAATAGTGAAATTTTTGTGCTATCTTCAATAGTGCTAAGAAAATATTTTTTGCAAATTATTTGTTCCCCTCATCAAAAGAAGTGTTTCTCCACAATTTTAGGCAGTTTTTGGAAAATTGAATTTTTGACGGAAATTCGACAGGCGCGGACCTTACAAAAATAGTGAAATTTTTGTGCTATCTTCAAAAGTCCTAAGAAAATATTTTTTGGCAAATTATTTGATCCCCTCATCAAAAGAAGTGTTTCTCCACAATTTTAGGCAGGTTTTGGAAAATTGAATTTTTGACGGAAATTCGACAGGCGCAGACCTTACAAAAATAGTGAAATTTTTGTGCTATCTTCAATAGTACTAAGAAAATATTTTTTGCAAATTATTTGTTCCCCTCATCAAAAGAAGTATTTCTCCACAATTTTAGGCAGTTTTTGGAAAATTGAATTTTTGAAGGAAATTCGACAGGCGCGGACCTAACAAAATTAGTGAAATTTTTGTGCTATCTTAAATAGTGCTAAGAAAATACTTTTTTGCAAATTTTTTGTTCCCCTCATCAAAAGAAGTGTTTCTCCACAATTTTAGGCAGTTTTTGTAAAATTGAATTTTTGACGGAAATTCGACAGGCGCGGACCTTACAAAAATAGTGAAAATTTTGTGCTATCTTAAATTGTGCTAAGAAAATATTTTTTTGCAAATTATTTGTTCCCTTCATCAAAAGAAGTGTTTCTCCACAATTTTAGGCAGTTTATGTAAAATTGAATTTCTGACAGAAATTCGACAGGCGCGGACCTTACAAAAATAGTGAAATTTTTGTGCTATCTTCAAAAGTCCTAAGAAAATATTTTTTTGCAAATTATTTGTTCCCCTCATCAAAAGAAGTGTTTCTCCAGAATTTTAGGCAGTTTTTGTAAAATTGAATTTTTGACGGAAATTCGACAGGCGCGGACCTTACAAAAATAGTGGAATTTTTGTGCTATCTTCAATAGTGCTAAGAAAATATTTTTTGCAAATTATTTGTTCCCCTCATCAAAAGAAGTATTTCTCCACAATTTTAGGCAGTTTTTGGAAAATTGAATTTTTGAAGGAAATTCGACAGGCGCGGACCTAACAAAAATAGTGAAAATTTTGTGCTATCTTAAATTGTGCTAAGAAAATATTTTTTTGCAAATTATTTGTTCCCCTCATCAAAAGAAGTGTTTCTCCACAATTTTAGGCAGTTTTTGTAAAATTGAATTTTTGACGGAAATTCGACAGGCGCGTCCCTTACAAAAATAGTGAAAATTTTGTGCTATCTTAAATTGTGCTAAGAAAATATTTTTTTGCAAATTATTTGTTCCCTTCATCAAAAGAAGTGTTTCTCCACAATTTTAGGCAGTTTTTGTAAAATTGAATTTTTGACGTAAATTCGACAGGCGCAGACCTTACAAAAATAGTGAAATTTTTGTGCTATCTTCAATAGTGCTAAGAAAATATTTTTTTGCAAATTATTTGTTCCCCTCATCAAAAGAAGTGTTTCTCCACAATTTTAGGCAGTTTTTGGAAAATTGAATTTTTGACGGAAATTCGACAGGCGCGGACCTTACAAAAATTGTGAAATTTTTGTGCTATCTTCAAAAGTCCTAAGAAAATATTTTTTTGCAAATTATTTGTTCCCCTCATCAAAAGAAGTGTTTCTCCACAATTTTAGGCAGTTTTTGTAAAATTGAATTTTTGACAGAAATTCAACAGGCGCGGACCTAACAAAAATAGTGAAAATTTTGTGCTATCTTAAATTGTGCTAAGAAAATATTTTTTTGCAAATTATTTGTTCCCTTCATCAAAAGAAGTGTTTCTCCACAATTTTAGGCAGTTTTTGTAAAATTGAATTTTTGACGTAAATTCGACAGGCGCGGACCTTACAAAAATAGTGAAATTTTTGTGCTATCTTCAATAGTGCTAAGAAAATATTTTTTGCAAATTATTTGTTCCCCTCATCAAAAGAAGTGTTTCTCCACAATTTTAGGCAGTTTTTGGAAAATTGAATTTTTGACGGAAATTCGACAGGCGCGGACCTTACAAAAATAGTGAAATTTTTGTGCTATCTTCAAAAGTCCTAAGAAAATATTTTTTGGCAAATTATTTGATCCCCTCATCAAAAGAAGTGTTTCTCCACAATTTTAGGCAGGTTTTGGAAAATTGAATTTTTGACGGAAATTCGACAGGCGCAGACCTTACAAAAATAGTGAAATTTTTGTGCTATCTTCAATAGTACTAAGAAAATATTTTTTGCAAATTATTTGTTCCCCTCATCAAAAGAAGTATTTCTCCACAATTTTAGGCAGTTTTTGGAAAATTGAATTTTTGAAGGAAATTCGACAGGCGCGGACCTAACAAAATTAGTGAAATTTTTGTGCTATCTTAAATAGTGCTAAGAAAATACTTTTTTGCAAATTATTTGTT
Organism: Loripinus fragilis; assembly: GCA_964019695.1. NCBI lineage: Eukaryota > Metazoa > Mollusca > Bivalvia > Lucinida > Lucinidae > Loripinus > Loripinus fragilis. Next base: position 81,834,165 of record OZ026520.1, on the reverse strand, counting down.
CCCCTCATCAAAAGAAGTGTTTCTCCACAATTTTAGGCAGTTTTTGTAAAATTGAATTTTTGACGGAAATTCGACAGGCGCGGACCTTACAAAAATAGTGAAAATTTTGTGCTATCTTAAATTGTGCTAAGAAAATATTTTTTTGCAAATTATTTGTTCCCTTCATCAAAAGAAGTGTTTCTCCACAATTTTAGGCAGTTTATGTAAAATTGAATTTCTGACAGAAATTCGACAGGCGCGGACCTTACAAAAATAGTGAAATTTTTGTGCTATCTTCAAAAGTCCTAAGAAAATATTTTTTTGCAAATTATTTGTTCCCCTCATCAAAAGAAGTGTTTCTCCAGAATTTTAGGCAGTTTTTGTAAAATTGAATTTTTGACGGAAATTCGACAGGCGCGGACCTTACAAAAATAGTGAAATTTTTGTGCTATCTTAAATTGTGCTAAGAAAATATTTTTTTGCAAATTATTTGTTCCCCTCATCAAAAGAAGTGTTTCTCCACAATTTTAGGCAGTTTTTGTAAAATTGAATTTTTTACGGAAATTCGACAGGCGCGGACCTTACAAAAATTGTGAAATTTTTGTGCTATCTTCAAAAGTCCTAAGAAAATATTTTTTTGCAAATTATTTGTTCCCCTCATCAAAAGAAGTGTTTCTCCACAATTTTAGGCAGTTTTTGTAAAATTGAATTTTTGACGGAAATTCAACAGGCGCGGACCTAACAAAAATAGTGAAAATTTTGTGCTATCTTAAATTGTGCTAAGAAAATATTTTTTTGCAAATTATTTGTTCCCCTCATCAAAAGAAGTGTTTCTCCACAATTTTAGGCAGTTTTTGTAAAATTGAATTTTTGACGGAAATTGGACAGGCACGGACACTACAAAAATAGTGAAAATTTTGTGCTATCTTAAATTGTGCTAAGAAAATATTTTTTTGCAAATTATTTGTTCCCCTCATCAAAAGAAGTGTTTCTCCAGAATTTTAGGCAGTTTTTGTAAAATTGAATTTTTGACGGAAATTCGACAGGCGCGGACCTTACAAAAATAGTGAAATTTTTGTGCTATCTTCAATAGTGCTAAGAAAATATTTTTTTGCAAATTATTTGTTCCCCTCATCAAAAGAAGTGTTTCTCCACAATTTTAGGCAGTTTTTGTAAAATTGAATTTTTGACGGAAATTCGACAGGCGCGAACCTTACAAAAATAGTGAAATTTTTGTGCTATCTTCAATAGTGCTAAGAAAATATTTTTTTTTCAAATTATTTGTTCCCCTCATCAAAAGAAGTGTTTCTCCACAATTTTAGGCAGCTTTTGTAAAATTGAATTTTTGACGAAAATTCGACAGGCGCGGACCTTACAAAAATAGTGAAATTTTTGTGCTATCTTCAATAGTGCTAAGAAAATATTTTTTTGCAAATTATTTGTTCCCCTCATCAAAAGAAGTGTTTCTCCACAATTTTAGGCAGTTTTTGTAAAATTGAATTTTTGACGGAAATTCGACAGGCGCGGACCTTACAAAAATAGTGAAATTTTTGTGCTATCTTCAATAGTGCTAAGAAAATATTTTTTTTTCAAATTATTTGTTCCCCTCATCAAAAGAAGTGTTTCTCCACAATTTTAGGCAGCTTTTGTAAAATTGAATTTTTGACGGAAATTCGACAGGCGCGGACCTTACAAAAATAGTGAAATTTTTGTGCTATCTTCAATAGTGCTAAGAAAATATTTTTTGCAAATTATTTGTTCCCCTCATCAAAAGAAGTATTTCTCCACAATTTTAGGCAGTTTTTGGAAAATTGAATTTTTGAAGGAAATTCGACAGGCGCGGACCTAACAAAAATAGTGAAAATTTTGTGCTATCTTAAATTGTGCTAAGAAAATATTTTTTTGCAAATTATTTGTTCCCCTCATCAAAAGAAGTGTTTCTCCACAATTTTAGGCAGTTTTTGTAAAATTGAATTTTTGACGGAAATTCGACAGGCGCGTCCCTTACAAAAATAGTGAAAATTTTGTGCTATCTTAAATTGTGCTAAGAAAATATTTTTTTGCAAATTATTTGTTCCCTTCATCAAAAGAAGTGTTTCTCCACAATTTTAGGCAGTTTTTGTAAAATTGAATTTTTGACGTAAATTCGACAGGCGCAGACCTTAAAAAATAGTGAAATTTTTGTGCTATCTTCAATAGTGCTAAGAAAATATTTTTTTGCAAATTATTTGTTCCCCTCATCAAAAGAAGTGTTTCTCCACAATTTTAGGCAGTTTTTGGAAAACTGAATTTTTGACGGAAATTCGACAGGCGCGGACCTTACAAAAATAGTGAAATTTTTGTGCTATCTTCAAAAGTCCTAAGAAAATATTTTTTGGCAAATTATTTGATCCCCTCATCAAAAGAAGTGTTTCTCCACAATTTTAGGCAGTTTTTGGAAAATTGAATTTTTGACGGAAATTCGACAGGCGCAGACCTTACAAAAATAGTGAAATTTTTGTGCTATCTTCAATAGTACTAAGAAAATATATTTTGCAAATTATTTGTTCCCCTCATCAAAAGAAGTATTTCTCCACAATTTTAGGCAGTTTTTGGAAAATTGAATTTTTGAAGGAAATTCGACAGGCGCGGACCTAACAAAAATAGTGAAATTTTTGTGCTATCTTAAATAGTGCTAAGAAAATACTTTTTTGCAAATTATTTGTTCCCCTCATCAAAAGAAGTGTTTCTCCACAATTTTAGGCAGTTTTTGTAAAATTGAATTTTTGACGGAAATTCGACAGGCGCGGACCTAACAAAAATAGTGAAAATTTTGTGCTATCTTAAATTGTGCTAAGAAAATATTTTTTTGCAAATCATTTGTTCCCTTCATCAAAAGAAGTGTTTCTCCACAATTTTAGGCAGTTTATGTAAAATTGAATTTCTGACAGAAATTCGACAGGCGCGGACCTTACAAAAATAGTGAAATTTTTGTGCTATCTTCAAAAGTCCTAAGAAAATATTTTTTTGCAAATTATTTGTTCCCCTCATCAAAAGAAGTGTTTCTCCACAATTTTAGGCAGTTTTTGTAAAATTGAATTTTTGACGGAAATTCGACAGGCGCGGACCTTACAAAAATTGTGAAATTTTTGTGCTATCTTCAAAAGTCCTAAGAAAATATTTTTTTGCAAATCATTTGTTCCCCTCATCAAAAGAAGTGTTTCTCCACAATTTTAGGCAGTTTTTGTAAAATTGAATTTTTGACGGAAATTCAACAGGCGCGGACCTAACAAAAATAGTGAAAATTTTGTGCTATCTTAAATTGTGCTAAGAAAATATTTTTTTGCAAATTATTTGTTCCCTTCATCAAAAGAAGTGTTTCTCCACAATTTTAGGCAGTTTTTGTAAAATTGAATTTTTGACGTAAATTCGACAGGCGCGGACCTTACAAAAATAGTGAAATTTTTGTGCTATCTTCAATAGTGCTAAGAAAATATTTTTTGCAAATTATTTGTTCCCCTCATCAAAAGAAGTGTTTCTCCACAATTTTAGGCAGTTTTTGGAAAATTGAATTTTTGACGGAAATTCGACAGGCGCGGACCTTACAAAAATAGTGAAATTTTTGTGCTATCTTCAAAAGTCCTAAGAAAATATTTTTTGGCAAATTATTTGATCCCCTCATCAAAAGAAGTGTTTCTCCACAATTTTAGGCAGGTTTTGGAAAATTGAATTTTTGACGGAAATTCGACAGGCGCAGACCTTACAAAAATAGTGAAATTTTTGTGCTATCTTCAATAGTACTAAGAAAATATTTTTTGCAAATTATTTGTTCCCCTCATCAAAAGAAGTATTTCTCCACAATTTTAGGCAGTTTTTGGAAAATTGAATTTTTGAAGGAAATTCGACAGGCGCGGACCTTACAAAATTAGTGAAATTTTTGTGCTATCTTAAATAGTGCTAAGAAAATACTTTTTTGCAAATTATTTGTTCCCCTCATCAAAAGAAGTGTTTCTTCACAATTTTAGGCAGTTTTTGTAAAATTGAATTTTTGACGGAAATTCGACAGGCGCGGACCTTACAAAAATAGTGAAAATTTTGTGCTATCTTAAATTGTGCTAAGAAAATATTTTTTTGCAAATTATTTGTTCCCTTCATCAAAAGAAGTGTTTCTCCACAATTTTAGGCAGTTTATGTAAAATTGAATTTCTGACAGAAATTCGACAGGCGCGGACCTTACAAAAATAGTGAAATTTTTGTGCTATCTTCAAAAGTCCTAAGAAAATATTTTTTTGCAAATTATTTGTTCCCCTCATCAAAAGAAGTGTTTCTCCAGAATTTTAGGCAGTTTTTGTAAAATTGAATTTTTGACGGAAATTCGACAGGCGCGGACCTTACAAAAATAGTGGAATTTTTGTGCTATCTTAAATTGTGCTAAGAAAATATTTTTTTGCAAATTATTTGTTCCCCTCATCAAAAGAAGTGTTTCTCCACAATTTTAGGCAGTTTTTGTAAAATTGAATTTTTTACGGAAATTCGACAGGCGCGGACCTTACAAAAATTGTGAAATTTTTGTGCTATCTTCAAAAGTCCTAAGAAAATATTTTTTTGCAAATTATTTGTTCCCCTCATCAAAAGAAGTGTTTCTCCACAATTTTAGGCAGTTTTTGTAAAATTGAATTTTTGACGGAAATTCAACAGGCGCGGACCTAACAAAAATAGTGAAAATTTTGTGCTATCTTAAATTGTGCTAAGAAAATATTTTTTTGCAAATTATTTGTTCCCCTCATCAAAAGAAGTGTTTCTCCACAATTTTAGGCAGTTTTTGTAAAATTGAATTTTTGACGGAAATTCAACAGGCACGGACACTACAAAAATAGTGAAAATTTTGTGCTATCTTAAATTGTGCTAAGAAAATATTTTTTTGCAAATTATTTGTTCCCCTCATCAAAAGAAGTGTTTCTCCAGAATTTTAGGCAGTTTTTGTAAAATTGAATTTTTGACGGAAATTCGACAGGCGCGGACCTTACAAAAATAGTGAAATTTTTGTGCTATCTTCAATAGTGCTAAGAAAATATTTTTTTGCAAATTATTTGTTCCCCTCATCAAAAGAAGTGTTTCTCCACAATTTTAGGCAGTTTTTGTAAAATTGAATTTTTGACGGAAATTCGACAGGCGCGAACCTTACAAAAATAGTGAAATTTTTGTGCTATCTTCAATAGTGCTAAGAAAATATTTTTTTTTCAAATTATTTGTTCCCCTCATCAAAAGAAGTGTTTCTCCACAATTTTAGGCAGCTTTTGTAAAATTGAATTTTTGACGAAAATTCGACAGGCGCGGACCTTACAAAAATAGTGAAATTTTTGTGCTATCTTCAATAGTGCTAAGAAAATATTTTTTTGCAAATTATTTGTTCCCCTCATCAAAAGAAGTGTTTCTCCACAATTTTAGGCAGTTTTTGTAAAATTGAATTTTTGACGGAAATTCGACAGGCGCGGACCTTACAAAAATAGTGAAATTTTTGTGCTATCTTCAATAGTGCTAAGAAAATAATTTTTTTTCAAATTATTTGTTCCCCTCATCAAAAGAAGTGTTTCTCCACAATTTTAGGCAGCTTTTGTAAAATTGAATTTTTGACAGAAATTCGACAGGCGCGGACCTTACAAAAATAGTGAAATTTTTGTGCTATCTTCAATAGTGCTAAGAAAATATTTTTTGCAAATTATTTGTTCCCCTCATCAAAAGAAGTATTTCTCCACAATTTTAGGCAGTTTTTGGAAAATTGAATTTTTGAAGGAAATTCGACAGGCGCGGACCTAACAAAAATAGTGAAAATTTTGTGCTATCTTAAATTGTGCTAAGAAAATATTTTTTTGCAAATTATTTGTTCCCCTCATCAAAAGAAGTGTTTCTCCACAATTTTAGGCAGTTTTTGTAATATTGAATTTTTGACGGAAATTCGACAGGCGCGTCCCTTACAAAAATAGTGAAAATTTTGTGCTATCTTAAATTGTGCTAAGAAAATATTTTTTTGCAAATTATTTGTTCCCTTCATCAAAAGAAGTGTTTCTCCACAATTTTAGGCAGTTTTTGTAAAATTGAATTTTTGACGTAAATTCGACAGGCGCAGACCTTACAAAAATAGTGAAATTTTTGTGCTATCTTCAATAGTGCTAAGAAAATATTTTTTTGCAAATTATTTGTTCCCCTCATCAAAAGAAGTGTTTCTCCACAATTTTAGGCAGTTTTTGGAAAATTGAATTTTTGACGGAAATTCGACAGGCGCGGACCTTACAAAAATAGTGAAATTTTTGTGCTATCTTCAAAAGTCCTAAGAAAATATTTTTTGGCAAATTATTTGATCCCCTCATCAAAAGAAGTGTTTCTCCACAATTTTAGGCAGTTTTTGGAAAATTGAATTTTTGACGGAAATTCGACAGGCGCAGACCTTACAAAAATAGTGAAATTTTTGTGCTATCTTCAATAGTACTAAGAAAATATTTTTTGCAAATTATTTGTTCCCCTCATCAAAAGAAGTATTTCTCCACAATTTTAGGCAGTTTTTGGAAAATTGAATTTTTGAAGGAAATTCGACAGGCGCGGACCTAACAAAAATAGTGACATTTTTGTGCTATCTTAAATAGTGCTAAGAAAATACTTTTTTGCAAATTATTTGTTCCCCTCATCAAAAGAAGTGTTTCTCCACAATTTTAGGCAGTTTTTGTAAAATTGAATTTTTGACGGAAATTCGACAGGCGCGGACCTAACAAAAATAGTGAAAATTTTGTGCTATCTTAAATTGTGCTAAGAAAATATTTTTTTGCAAATTATTTGTTCCCTTCATCAAAAGAAGTGTTTCTCCACAATTTTAGGCAGTTTATGTAAAATTGAATTTCTGACAGAAATTCGACAGGCGCGGACCTTACAAAAATAGTGATATTTTTGTGCTATCTTCAAAAGTCCTAAGAAAATATTTTTTTGCAAATTATTTGTTCCCCTCATCAAAAGAAGTGTTTCTCCACAATTTTAGGCAGTTTTTGTAAAATTGAATTTTTGACGGAAATTCGACAGGCGCGGACCTTACAAAAATTGTGAAATTTTTGTGCTATCTTCAAAAGTCCTAAGAAAATATTTTTTTGCAAATCATTTGTTCCCCTCATCAAAAGAAGTGTTTCTCCACAATTTTAGGCAGTTTTTGTAAAATTGAATTTTTGACGGAAATTCAACAGGCGCGGACCTAACAAAAATAGTGAAAATTTTGTGCTATCTTAAATTGTGCTAAGAAAATATTTTTTTGCAAATTATTTGTTCCCCTCATCAAAAGAAGTGTTTCTCCACAATTTTAGGCAGTTTTTGTAAAATTGAATTTTTGACGGAAATTGGACAGGCACGGACACTACAAAAATAGTGAAAATTTTGTGCTATCTTAAATTGTGCTAAGAAAATATTTTTTTGCAAATTATTTGTTCCCCTCATCAAAAGAAGTGTTTCTCCAGAATTTTAGGCAGTTTTTGTAAAATTGATTTTTTGACGGAAATTCGACAGGCGCGGACCTTACAAAAATAGTGAAATTTTTGTGCTATCTTCAATAGTGCTAAGAAAATATTTTTTTGCAAATTATTTGTTCCCCTCATCAAAAGAAGTGTTTCTCCACAATTTTAGGCAGTTTTTGTAAAATTGAATTTTTGACGGAAATTCGACAGGCGCGGACCTTACAAAAATAGTGAAATTTTTGTGCTATCTTCAATAGTGCTAAGAAAATATTTTTTTTTCAAATTATTTGTTCCCCTCATCAAAAGAAGTGTTTCTCCACAATTTTAGGCAGCTTTTGTAAAATTGAATTTTTGACGGAAATTCGACAGGCGCGGACCTTACAAAAATAGTGAAATTTTTGTGCTATCTTCAATAGTGCTAAGAAAATATTTTTTGCAAATTATTTGTTCCCCTCATCAAAAGAAGTATTTCTCCACAATTTTAGGCAGTTTTTGGAAAATTGAATTTTTGAAGGAAATTCGACAGGCGCGGACCTCACAAAAAAAGTGAAAATTTTGTGCTATCTTAAATTGTGCTAAGAAAATATTTTTTTGCAAATTATTTGTTCCCCTCATCAAAAGAAGTGTTTCTCCACAATTTTAGGCAGTTTTTGGAAAATTGAATTTTTGAAGGAAATTCGACAGGCGCGGACCTCACAAAAAAAGTGAAAATTTTGTGCTATCTTAAATTGTGCTAAGAAAATATTTTTTTGCAAATTATTTGTTCCCTTCATCAAAAGAAGTGTTTCTCCACAATTTTAGGCAGTTTTTGTAAAATTGAATTTTTGACGTAAATTCGACAGGCGCGGACCTTACAAAAATAGTGAAATTTTTGTGCTATCTTCAAAAGTCCTAAGAAAATATTTTTTGGCAAATTATTTGATCCCCTCATCAAAAGAAGTGTTTCTCCACAATTTTAGGCAGGTTTTGGAAAATTGAATTTTTGACGGAAATTCGACAGGCGCAGACCTTACAAAAATAGTGAAATTTTTGTGCTATCTTCAATAGTACTAAGAAAATATTTTTTGCAAATTATTTGTTCCCCTCATCAAAAGAAGTATTTCTCCACAATTTTAGGCAGTTTTTGGAAAATTGAATTTTTGAAGGAAATTCGACAGGCGCGGACCTAACAAAATTAGTGAAATTTTTGTGCTATCTTAAATAGTGCTAAGAAAATACTTTTTTGCAAATTATTTGTTCCCCTCATCAAAAGAAGTGTTTCTTCACAATTTTAGGCAGTTTTTGTAAAATTGAATTTTTGACGGAAATTCGACAGGCGCGGACCTTACAAAAATAGTGAAAATTTTGTGCTATCTTAAATTGTGCTAAGAAAATATTTTTTTGCAAATTATTTGTTCCCTTCATCAAAAGAAGTGTTTCTCCACAATTTTAGGCAGTTTATGTAAAATTGAATTTCTGACAGAAATTCGACAGGCGCGGACCTTACAAAAATAGTGAAATTTTTGTGCTATCTTCAAAAGTCCTAAGAAAATATTTTTTTGCAAATTATTTGTTCCCCTCATCAAAAGAAGTGTTTCTCCAGAATTTTAGGCAGTTTTTGTAAAATTGAATTTTTGACGGAAATTCGACAGGCGCGGACCTTACAAAAATAGTGGAATTTTTGTGCTATCTTAAATTGTGCTAAGAAAATATTTTTTTGCAAATTATTTGTTCCCCTCATCAAAAGAAGTGTTTCTCCACAATTTTAGGCAGTTTTTGTAAAATTGAATTTTTTACGGAAATTCGACAGGCGCGGACCTTACAAAAATTGTGAAATTTTTGTGCTATCTTCAAAAGTCCTAAGAAAATATTTTTTTGCAAATTATTTGTTCCCCTCATCAAAAGAAGTGTTTCTCCACAATTTTAGGCAGTTTTTGTAAAATTGAATTTTTGACGGAAATTCAACAGGCGCGGACCTAACAAAAATAGTGAAAATTTTGTGCTATCTTAAATTGTGCTAAGAAAATATTTTTTTGCAAATTATTTGTTCCCCTCATCAAAAGAAGTGTTTCTCCACAATTTTAGGCAGTTTTTGTAAAATTGAATTTTTGACGGAAATTCAACAGGCACGGACACTACAAAAATAGTGAAAATTTTGTGCTATCTTAAATTGTGCTAAGAAAATATTTTTTTGCAAATTATTTGTTCCCCTCATCAAAAGAAGTGTTTCTCCAGAATTTTAGGCAGTTTTTGTAAAATTGAATTTTTGACGGAAATTCGACAGGCGCGGACCTTACAAAAATAGTGAAATTTTTGTGCTATCTTCAATAGTGCTAAGAAAATATTTTTTTGCAAATTATTTGTTCCCCTCATCAAAAGAAGTGTTTCTCCACAATTTTAGGCAGTTTTTGTAAAATTGAATTTTTGACGGAAATTCGACAGGCGCGAACCTTACAAAAATAGTGAAATTTTTGTGCTATCTTCAATAGTGCTAAGAAAATATTTTTTTTTCAAATTATTTGTTCCCCTCATCAAAAGAAGTGTTTCTCCACAATTTTAGGCAGCTTTTGTAAAATTGAATTTTTGACGAAAATTCGACAGGCGCGGACCTTACAAAAATAGTGAAATTTTTGTGCTATCTTCAATAGTGCTAAGAAAATATTTTTTTGCAAATTATTTGTTCCCCTCATCAAAAGAAGTGTTTCTCCACAATTTTAGGCAGTTTTTGTAAAATTGAATTTTTGACGGAAATTCGACAGGCGCGGACCTTACAAAAATAGTGAAATTTTTGTGCTATCTTCAATAGTGCTAAGAAAATAATTTTTTTTCAAATTATTTGTTCCCCTCATCAAAAGAAGTGTTTCTCCACAATTTTAGGCAGCTTTTGTAAAATTGAATTTTTGACAGAAATTCGACAGGCGCGGACCTTACAAAAATAGTGAAATTTTTGTGCTATCTTCAATAGTGCTAAGAAAATATTTTTTGCAAATTATTTGTTCCCCTCATCAAAAGAAGTATTTCTCCACAATTTTAGGCAGTTTTTGGAAAATTGAATTTTTGAAGGAAATTCGACAGGCGCGGACCTAACAAAAATAGTGAAAATTTTGTGCTATCTTAAATTGTGCTAAGAAAATATTTTTTTGCAAATTATTTGTTCCCCTCATCAAAAGAAGTGTTTCTCCACAATTTTAGGCAGTTTTTGTAAAATTGAATTTTTGACGGAAATTCGACAGGCGCGTCCCTTACAAAAATAGTGAAAATTTTGTGCTATCTTAAATTGTGCTAAGAAAATATTTTTTTGCAAATTATTTGTTCCCTTCATCAAAAGAAGTGTTTCTCCACAATTTTAGGCAGTTTTTGTAAAATTGAATTTTTGACGTAAATTCGACAGGCGCAGACCTTACAAAAATAGTGAAATTTTTGTGCTATCTTCAATAGTGCTAAGAAAATATTTTTTTGCAAATTATTTGTTCCCCTCATCAAAAGAAGTGTTTCTCCACAATTTTAGGCAGTTTTTGGAAAATTGAATTTTTGACGGAAATTCGACAGGCGCGGACCTTACAAAAATAGTGAAATTTTTGTGCTATCTTCAAAAGTCCTAAGAAAATATTTTTTGGCAAATTATTTGATCCCCTCATCAAAAGAAGTGTTTCTCCACAATTTTAGGCAGTTTTTGGAAAATTGAATTTTTGACGGAAATTCGACAGGCGCAGACCTTACAAAAATAGTGAAATTTTTGTGCTATCTTCAATAGTACTAAGAAAATATTTTTTGCAAATTATTTGTTCCCCTCATCAAAAGAAGTATTTCTCCACAATTTTAGGCAGTTTTTGGAAAATTGAATTTTTGAAGGAAATTCGACAGGCGCGGACCTAACAAAAATAGTGACATTTTTGTGCTATCTTAAATAGTGCTAAGAAAATACTTTTTTGCAAATTATTTGTTCCCCTCATCAAAAGAAGTGTTTCTCCACAATTTTAGGCAGTTTTTGTAAAATTGAATTTTTGACGGAAATTCGACAGGCGCGGACCTAACAAAAATAGTGAAAATTTTGTGCTATCTTAAATTGTGCTAAGAAAATATTTTTTTGCAAATTATTTGTTCCCTTCATCAAAAGAAGTGTTTCTCCACAATTTTAGGCAGTTTATGTAAAATTGAATTTCTGACAGAAATTCGACAGGCGCGGACCTTACAAAAATAGTGAAATTTTTGTGCTATCTTCAAAAGTCCTAAGAAAATATTTTTTTGCAAATTATTTGTTCCCCTCATCAAAAGAAGTGTTTCTCCACAATTTTAGGCAGTTTTTGTAAAATTGAATTTTTGACGGAAATTCGACAGGCGCGGACCTTACAAAAATTGTGAAATTTTTGTGCTATCTTCAAAAGTCCTAAGAAAATATTTTTTTGCAAATCATTTGTTCCCCTCATCAAAAGAAGTGTTTCTCCACAATTTTAGGCAGTTTTTGTAAAATTGAATTTTTGACGGAAATTCAACAGGCGCGGACCTAACAAAAATAGTGAAAATTTTGTGCTATCTTAAATTGTGCTAAGAAAATATTTTTTTGCAAATTATTTGTTCCCCTCATCAAAAGAAGTGTTTCTCCACAATTTTAGGCAGTTTTTGTAAAATTGAATTTTTGACGGAAATTGGACAGGCACGGACACTACAAAAATAGTGAAAATTTTGTGCTATCTTAAATTGTGCTAAGAAAATATTTTTTTGCAAATTATTTGTTCCCCTCATCAAAAGAAGTGTTTCTCCAGAATTTTAGGCAGTTTTTGTAAAATTGATTTTTTGACGGAAATTCGACAGGCGCGGACCTTACAAAAATAGTGAAATTTTTGTGCTATCTTCAATAGTGCTAAGAAAATATTTTTTTGCAAATTATTTGTTCCCCTCATCAAAAGAAGTGTTTCTCCACAATTTTAGGCAGTTTTTGTAAAATTGAATTTTTGACGGAAATTCGACAGGCGCGGACCTTACAAAAATAGTGAAATTTTTGTGCTATCTTCAATAGTGCTAAGAAAATATTTTTTTTTCAAATTATTTGTTCCCCTCATCAAAAGAAGTGTTTCTCCACAATTTTAGGCAGCTTTTGTAAAATTGAATTTTTGACGGAAATTCGACAGGCGCGGACCTTACAAAAATAGTGAAATTTTTGTGCTATCTTCAATAGTGCTAAGAAAATATTTTTTGCAAATTATTTGTTCCCCTCATCAAAAGAAGTATTTCTCCACAATTTTAGGCAGTTTTTGGAAAATTGAATTTTTGAAGGAAATTCGACAGGCGCGGACCTCACAAAAAAAGTGAAAATTTTGTGCTATCTTAAATTGTGCTAAGAAAATATTTTTTTGCAAATTATTTGTTCCCCTCATCAAAAGAAGTGTTTCTCCACAATTTTAGGCAGTTTTTGGAAAATTGAATTTTTGAAGGAAATTCGACAGGCGCGGACCTCACAAAAAAAGTGAAAATTTTGTGCTATCTTAAATTGTGCTAAGAAAATATTTTTTTGCAAATTATTTGTTCCCTTCATCAAAAGAAGTGTTTCTCCACAATTTTAGGCAGTTTTTGTAAAATTGAATTTTTGACGTAAATTCGACAGGCGCGGACCTTACAAAAATAGTGAAATTTTTGTGCTATCTTCAATAGTGCTAAGAAAATATTTTTTGCAAATTATTTGTTCCCCTCATCAAAAGAAGTGTTTCTCCACAATTTTAGGCAGTTTTTGGAAAATTGAATTTTTGACGGAAATTCGACAGGCGCGGACCTTACAAAAATAGTGAAATTTTTGTGCTATCTTCAAAAGTCCTAAGAAAATATTTTTTGGCAAATTATTTGATCCCCTCATCAAAAGAAGTGTTTCTCCACAATTTTAGGCAGGTTTTGGAAAATTGAATTTTTGACGGAAATTCGACAGGCGCAGACCTTACAAAAATAGTGAAATTTTTGTGCTATCTTCAATAGTACTAAGAAAATATTTTTTGCAAATTATTTGTTCCCCTCATCAAAAGAAGTATTTCTCCACAATTTTAGGCAGTTTTTGGAAAATTGAATTTTTGAAGGAAATTCGACAGGCGCGGACCTAACAAAATTAGTGAAATTTTTGTGCTATCTTAAATAGTGCTAAGAAAATACTTTTTTGCAAATTATTTGTTCCCCTCATCAAAAGAAGTGTTTCTCCACAATTTTAGGCAGTTTTTGTAAAATTGAATTTTTGACGGAAATTCAACAGGCGCGGACCTAACAAAAATAGTGAAAATTTTGTGCTATCTTAAATTGTGCTAAGAAAATATTTTTTTGCAAATTATTTGTTCCCCTCATCAAAAGAAGTGTTTCTCCACAATTTTAGGCAGTTTTTGTAAAATTGAATTTTTGACGGAAATTCAACAGGCACGGACACTACAAAAATAGTGAAAATTTTGTGCTATCTTAAATTGTGCTAAGAAAATATTTTTTTGCAAATTATTTGTTCCCCTCATCAAAAGAAGTGTTTCTCCAGAATTTTAGGCAGTTTTTGTAAAATTGAATTTTTGACGGAAATTCGACAGGCGCGGACCTTACAAAAATAGTGAAATTTTTGTGCTATCTTCAATAGTGCTAAGAAAATATTTTTTTGCAAATTATTTGTTCCCCTCATCAAAAGAAGTGTTTCTCCACAATTTTAGGCAGTTTTTGTAAAATTGAATTTTTGACGGAAATTCGACAGGCGCGAACCTTACAAAAATAGTGAAATTTTTGTGCTATCTTCAATAGTGCTAAGAAAATATTTTTTTTTCAAATTATTTGTTCCCCTCATCAAAAGAAGTGTTTCTCCACAATTTTAGGCAGCTTTTGTAAAATTGAATTTTTGACGAAAATTCGACAGGCGCGGACCTTACAAAAATAGTGAAATTTTTGTGCTATCTTCAATAGTGCTAAGAAAATATTTTTTTGCAAATTATTTGTTCCCCTCATCAAAAGAAGTGTTTCTCCACAATTTTAGGCAGTTTTTGTAAAATTGAATTTTTGACGGAAATTCGACAGGCGCGGACCTTACAAAAATAGTGAAATTTTTGTGCTATCTTCAATAGTGCTAAGAAAATAATTTTTTTTCAAATTATTTGTTCCCCTCATCAAAAGAAGTGTTTCTCCACAATTTTAGGCAGCTTTTGTAAAATTGAATTTTTGACAGAAATTCGACAGGCGCGGACCTTACAAAAATAGTGAAATTTTTGTGCTATCTTCAATAGTGCTAAGAAAATATTTTTTGCAAATTATTTGTTCCCCTCATCAAAAGAAGTATTTCTCCACAATTTTAGGCAGTTTTTGGAAAATTGAATTTTTGAAGGAAATTCGACAGGCGCGGACCTAACAAAAATAGTGAAAATTTTGTGCTATCTTAAATTGTGCTAAGAAAATATTTTTTTGCAAATTATTTGTTCCCCTCATCAAAAGAAGTGTTTCTCCACAATTTTAGGCAGTTTTTGTAAAATTGAATTTTTGACGGAAATTCGACAGGCGCGTCCCTTACAAAAATAGTGAAAATTTTGTGCTATCTTAAATTGTGCTAAGAAAATATTTTTTTGCAAATTATTTGTTCCCTTCATCAAAAGAAGTGTTTCTCCACAATTTTAGGCAGTTTTTGTAAAATTGAATTTTTGACGTAAATTCGACAGGCGCAGACCTTACAAAAATAGTGAAATTTTTGTGCTATCTTCAATAGTGCTAAGAAAATATTTTTTTGCAAATTATTTGTTCCCCTCATCAAAAGAAGTGTTTCTCCACAATTTTAGGCAGTTTTTGGAAAATTGAATTTTTGACGGAAATTCGACAGGCGCGGACCTTACAAAAATAGTGAAATTTTTGTGCTATCTTCAAAAGTCCTAAGAAAATATTTTTTGGCAAATTATTTGATCCCCTCATCAAAAGAAGTGTTTCTCCACAATTTTAGGCAGTTTTTGGAAAATTGAATTTTTGACGGAAATTCGACAGGCGCAGACCTTACAAAAATAGTGAAATTTTTGTGCTATCTTCAATAGTACTAAGAAAATATTTTTTGCAAATTATTTGTTCCCCTCATCAAAAGAAGTATTTCTCCACAATTTTAGGCAGTTTTTGGAAAATTGAATTTTTGAAGGAAATTCGACAGGCGCGGACCTAACAAAAATAGTGACATTTTTGTGCTATCTTAAATAGTGCTAAGAAAATACTTTTTTGCAAATTATTTGTTCCCCTCATCAAAAGAAGTGTTTCTCCACAATTTTAGGCAGTTTTTGTAAAATTGAATTTTTGACGGAAATTCGACAGGCGCGGACCTAACAAAAATAGTGAAAATTTTGTGCTATCTTAAATTGTGCTAAGAAAATATTTTTTTGCAAATTATTTGTTCCCTTCATCAAAAGAAGTGTTTCTCCACAATTTTAGGCAGTTTATGTAAAATTGAATTTCTGACAGAAATTCGACAGGCGCGGACCTTACAAAAATAGTGAAATTTTTGTGCTATCTTCAAAAGTCCTAAGAAAATATTTTTTTGCAAATTATTTGTTCCCCTCATCAAAAGAAGTGTTTCTCCACAATTTTAGGCAGTTTTTGTAAAATTGAATTTTTGACGGAAATTCGACAGGCGCGGACCTTACAAAAATTGTGAAATTTTTGTGCTATCTTCAAAAGTCCTAAGAAAATATTTTTTTGCAAATCATTTGTTCCCCTCATCAAAAGAAGTGTTTCTCCACAATTTTAGGCAGTTTTTGTAAAATTGAATTTTTGACGGAAATTCAACAGGCGCGGACCTAACAAAAATAGTGAAAATTTTGTGCTATCTTAAATTGTGCTAAGAAAATATTTTTTTGCAAATTATTTGTTCCCCTCATCAAAAGAAGTGTTTCTCCACAATTTTAGGCAGTTTTTGTAAAATTGAATTTTTGACGGAAATTGGACAGGCACGGACACTACAAAAATAGTGAAAATTTTGTGCTATCTTAAATTGTGCTAAGAAAATATTTTTTTGCAAATTATTTGTTCCCCTCATCAAAAGAAGTGTTTCTCCAGAATTTTAGGCAGTTTTTGTAAAATTGATTTTTTGACGGAAATTCGACAGGCGCGGACCTTACAAAAATAGTGAAATTTTTGTGCTATCTTCAATAGTGCTAAGAAAATATTTTTTTGCAAATTATTTGTTCCCCTCATCAAAAGAAGTGTTTCTCCACAATTTTAGGCAGTTTTTGTAAAATTGAATTTTTGACGGAAATTCGACAGGCGCGGACCTTACAAAAATAGTGAAATTTTTGTGCTATCTTCAATAGTGCTAAGAAAATATTTTTTTTTCAAATTATTTGTTCCCCTCATCAAAAGAAGTGTTTCTCCACAATTTTAGGCAGCTTTTGTAAAATTGAATTTTTGACGGAAATTCGACAGGCGCGGACCTTACAAAAATAGTGAAATTTTTGTGCTATCTTCAATAGTGCTAAGAAAATATTTTTTGCAAATTATTTGTTCCCCTCATCAAAAGAAGTATTTCTCCACAATTTTAGGCAGTTTTTGGAAAATTGAATTTTTGAAGGAAATTCGACAGGCGCGGACCTCACAAAAAAAGTGAAAATTTTGTGCTATCTTAAATTGTGCTAAGAAAATATTTTTTTGCAAATTATTTGTTCCCCTCATCAAAAGAAGTGTTTCTCCACAATTTTAGGCAGTTTTTGGAAAATTGAATTTTTGAAGGAAATTCGACAGGCGCGGACCTCACAAAAAAAGTGAAAATTTTGTGCTATCTTAAATTGTGCTAAGAAAATATTTTTTTGCAAATTATTTGTTCCCTTCATCAAAAGAAGTGTTTCTCCACAATTTTAGGCAGTTTTTGTAAAATTGAATTTTTGACGTAAATTCGACAGGCGCGGACCTTACAAAAATAGTGAAATTTTTGTGCTATCTTCAATAGTGCTAAGAAAATATTTTTTGCAAATTATTTGTTCCCCTCATCAAAAGAAGTGTTTCTCCACAATTTTAGGCAGTTTTTGGAAAATTGAATTTTTGACGGAAATTCGACAGGCGCGGACCTTACAAAAATAGTGAAATTTTTGTGCTATCTTCAAAAGTCCTAAGAAAATATTTTTTGGCAAATTATTTGATCCCCTCATCAAAAGAAGTGTTTCTCCACAATTTTAGGCAGGTTTTGGAAAATTGAATTTTTGACGGAAATTCGACAGGCGCAGACCTTACAAAAATAGTGAAATTTTTGTGCTATCTTCAATAGTACTAAGAAAATATTTTTTGCAAATTATTTGTTCCCCTCATCAAAAGAAGTATTTCTCCACAATTTTAGGCAGTTTTTGGAAAATTGAATTTTTGAAGGAAATTCGACAGGCGCGGACCTAACAAAATTAGTGAAATTTTTGTGCTATCTTAAATAGTGCTAAGAAAATACTTTTTTGCAAATTATTTGTTCCCCTCATCAAAAGAAGTGTTTCTCCACAATTTTAGGCAGTTTTTGTAAAATTGAATTTTTGACGGAAATTCGACAGGCGCGGACCTTACAAAAATAGTGAAAATTTTGTGCTATCTTAAATTGTGCTAAGAAAATATTTTTTTGCAAATTATTTGTTCCCTTCATCAAAAGAAGTGTTTCTCCACAATTTTAGGCAGTTTATGTAAAATTGAATTTCTGACAGAAATTCGACAGGCGCGGACCTTACAAAAATAGTGAAATTTTTGTGCTATCTTCAAAAGTCCTAAGAAAATATTTTTTTGCAAATTATTTGTTCCCCTCATCAAAAGAAGTGTTTCTCCAGAATTTTAGGCAGTTTTTGTAAAATTGAATTTTTGACGGAAATTCGACAGGCGCGGACCTTACAAAAATAGTGAAATTTTTGTGCTATCTTAAATTGTGCTAAGAAAATATTTTTTTGCAAATTATTTGTTCCCCTCATCAAAAGAAGTGTTTCTCCACAATTTTAGGCAGTTTTTGTAAAATTGAATTTTTTACGGAAATTCGACAGGCGCGGACCTTACAAAAATTGTGAAATTTTTGTGCTATCTTCAAAAGTCCTAAGAAAATATTTTTTTGCAAATTATTTGTTCCCCTCATCAAAAGAAGTGTTTCTCCACAATTTTAGGCAGTTTTTGTAAAATTGAATTTTTGACGGAAATTCAACAGGCGCGGACCTAACAAAAATAGTGAAAATTTTGTGCTATCTTAAATTGTGCTAAGAAAATATTTTTTTGCAAATTATTTGTTCCCCTCATCAAAAGAAGTGTTTCTCCACAATTTTAGGCAGTTTTTGTAAAATTGAATTTTTGACGGAAATTGGACAGGCACGGACACTACAAAAATAGTGAAAATTTTGTGCTATCTTAAATTGTGCTAAGAAAATATTTTTTTGCAAATTATTTGTTCCCCTCATCAAAAGAAGTGTTTCTCCAGAATTTTAGGCAGTTTTTGTAAAATTGAATTTTTGACGGAAATTCGACAGGCGCGGACCTTACAAAAATAGTGAAATTTTTGTGCTATCTTCAATAGTGCTAAGAAAATATTTTTTTGCAAATTATTTGTTCCCCTCATCAAAAGAAGTGTTTCTCCACAATTTTAGGCAGTTTTTGTAAAATTGAATTTTTGACGGAAATTCGACAGGCGCGGACCTTACAAAAATAGTGAAATTTTTGTGCTATCTTCAATAGTGCTAAGAAAATATTTTTTTTTCAAATTATTTGTTCCCCTCATCAAAAGAAGTGTTTCTCCACAATTTTAGGCAGCTTTTGTAAAATTGAATTTTTGACGAAAATTCGACAGGCGCGGACCTTACAAAAATAGTGAAATTTTTGTGCTATCTTCAATAGTGCTAAGAAAATATTTTTTTGCAAATTATTTGTTCCCCTCATCAAAAGAAGTGTTTCTCCACAATTTTAGGCAGTTTTTGTAAAATTGAATTTTTGACGGAAATTCGACAGGCGCTGACCTTACAAAAATAGTGAAATTTTTGTGCTATCTTCAATAGTGCTAAGAAAATATTTTTTTTTCAAATTATTTGTTCCCCTCATCAAAAGAAGTGTTTCTCCACAATTTTAGGCAGCTTTTGTAAAATTGAATTTTTGACGGAAATTCGACAGGCGCGGACCTTACAAAAATAGTGAAATTTTTGTGCTATCTTCAATAGTGCTAAGAAAATATTTTTTGCAAATTATTTGTTCCCCTCATCAAAAGAAGTATTTCTCCACAATTTTAGGCAGTTTTTGGAAAATTGAATTTTTGAAGGAAATTCGACAGGCGCGAACCTAACAAAAATAGTGAAAATTTTGTGCTATCTTAAATTGTGCTAAGAAAATATTTTTTTGCAAATTATTTGTTCCCCTCATCAAAAGAAGTGTTTCTCCACAATTTTAGGCAGTTTTTGTAAAATTGAATTTTTGACGGAAATTCGACAGGCGCGTCCCTTACAAAAATAGTGAAAATTTTGTGCTATCTTAAATTGTGCTAAGAAAATATTTTTTTGCAAATTATTTGTTCCCTTCATCAAAAGAAGTGTTTCTCCACAATTTTAGGCAGTTTTTGTAAAATTGAATTTTTGACGTAAATTCGACAGGCGCAGACCTTACAAAAATAGTGAAATTTTTGTGCTATCTTCAATAGTGCTAAGAAAATATTTTTTTGCAAATTATTTGTTCCCCTCATCAAAAGAAGTGTTTCTCCACAATTTTAGGCAGTTTTTGGAAAATTGAATTTTTGACGGAAATTCGACAGGCGCGGACCTTACAAAAATAGTGAAATTTTTGTGCTATCTTCAAAAGTCCTAAGAAAATATTTTTTGGCAAATTATTTGATCCCCTCATCAAAAGAAGTGTTTCTCCACAATTTTAGGCAGTTTTTGGAAAATTGAATTTTTGACGGAAATTCGACAGGCGCAGACCTTACAAAAATAGTGAAATTTTTGTGCTATCTTCAATAGTACTAAGAAAATATTTTTTGCACATTATTTGTTCCCCTCATCAAAAGAAGTATTTCTCCACAATTTTAGGCAGTTTTTGGAAAATTGAATTTTTGAAGGAAATTCGACAGGCGCGGACCTAACAAAAATAGTGACATTTTTGTGCTATCTTAAATAGTGCTAAGAAAATACTTTTTTGCAAATTATTTGTTCCCCTCATCAAAAGAAGTGTTTCTCCACAATTTTAGGCAGTTTTTGTAAAATTGAATTTTTGACGGAAATTCGACAGGCGCGGACCTAACAAAAATAGTGAAAATTTTGTGCTATCTTAAATTGTGCTAAGAAAATATTTTTTTGCAAATTATTTGTTCCCTTCATCAAAAGAAGTGTTTCTCCACAATTTTAGGCAGTTTATGTAAAATTGAATTTCTGACAGAAATTCGACAGGCGCGGACCTTACAAAAATAGTGAAATTTTTGTGCTATCTTCAAAAGTCCTAAGAAAATATTTTTTTGCAAATTATTTGTTCCCCTCATCAAAAGAAGTGTTTCTCCAGAATTTTAGGCAGTTTTTGTAAAATTGAATTTTTGACGGAAATTCGACAGGCGCGGACCTTACAAAAATAGTGAAAATTTTGTGCTATCTTAAATTGTGCTAAGAAAATATTTTTTTGCAAATTATTTGTTCCCCTCATCAAAAGAAGTGTTTCTCCACAATTTTAGGCAGTTTTTGTAAAATTGAATTTTTTACGGAAATTCGACAGGCGCGGACCTTACAAAAATTGTGAAATTTTTGTGCTATCTTCAAAAGTCCTAAGAAAATATTTTTTTGCAAATTATTTGTTCCCCTCATCAAAAGAAGTGTTTCTCCACAATTTTAGGCAGTTTTTGTAAAATTGAATTTTTGACGGAAATTCAACAGGCGCGGACCTAACAAAAATAGTGAAAATTTTGTGCTATCTTAAATTGTGCTAAGAAAATATTTTTTTGCAAATTATTTGTTCCCCTCATCAAAAGAAGTGTTTCTCCACAATTTTAGGCAGTTTTTGTAAAATTGAATTTTTGACGGAAATTGGACAGGCACAGACACTACAAAAATAGTGAAAATTTTGTGCTATCTTAAATTGTGCTAAGAAAATATTTTTTTGCAAATTATTTGTTCCCCTCATCAAAAGAAGTGTTTCTCCAGAATTTTAGGCAGTTTTTGTAAAATTGAATTTTTGACGGAAATTCGACAGGCGCGGACCTTACAAAAATAGTGAAATTTTTGTGCTATCTTCAATAGTGCTAAGAAAATATTTTTTTGCAAATTATTTGTTACCCTCATCAAAAGAAGTGTTTCTCCACAATTTTAGGCAGTTTTTGTAAAATTGAATTTTTGACGGAAATTCGACAGGCGCGGACCTTACAAAAATAGTGAAATTTTTGTGCTATCTTCAATAGTGCTAAGAAAATTTTTTTTTTTCAAATTATTTGTTCCCCTCATCAAAAGAAGTGTTTCTCCACAATTTTAGGCAGCTTTTGTAAAATTGAATTTTTGACGGAAATTCGACAGGCGCGGACCTTACAAAAATAGTGAAATTTTTGTGCTATGTTCAATAGTGCTAAGAAAATATTTTTTGCAAATTATTTGTTCCCCTCATCAAAAGAAGTATTTCTCCACAATTTTAGGCAGTTTTTGTAAAATTGAATTTTTGACGGAAATTCGACAGGCGCGGACCTTACAAAAATAGTGAAAATTTTGTGCTATCTTAAATTGTGCTAAGAAAATATTTTTTTGCAAATTATTTGTTCCCTTCATCAAAAGAAATGTTTCTCCACAATTTTAGGCAGTTTTTGTAAAATTGAATTTTTGACGTAAATTCGACAGGCGCGGACCTTACAAAAATAGTGAAATTTTTGTGCTATCTTCAATAGTGCTAAGAAAATATTTTTTTGCAAATTATTTGTTCCCCTCATCAAAAGAAGTGTTTCTCCACAATTTTAGGCAGTTTTTGGAAAATTGAATTTTTGACGGAAATTCGACAGGCGCGGACCTTACAAAAATAGTGAAATTTTTGTGCTATCTTCAAAAGTCCTAAGAAAATATTTTTTGGCAAATTATTTGATCCCCTCATCAAAAGAAGTGTTTCTCCACAATTTTAGGCAGTTTTTGGAAAATTGAATTTTTGACGGAAATTCGACAGGCGCAGACCTTACAAAAATAGTGAAATTTTTGTGCTATCTTCAATAGTACTAAGAAAATATTTTTTGCAAATTATTTGTTCCCCTCATCAAAATAAGTATTTCTCCACAATTTTAGGCAGTTTTTGGAAAATTGAATTTTTGAAGGAAATTCGACAGGCGCGGACCTAACAAAATTAGTGAAATTTTTGTGCTATCTTAAATAGTGCTAAGAAAATACTTTTTTGCAAATTATTTGTTCCCCTCATCAAAAGAAGTGTTTCTCCACAATTTTAGGCAGTTTTTGTAAAATTGAATTTTTGACGGAAATTCGACAGGCGCGGACCTTACAAAAATAGTGAAAATTTTGTGCTATCTTAAATTGTGCTAAGAAAATATTTTTTTGCAAATTATTTGTTCCCTTCATCAAAAGAAGTGTTTCTCCACAATTTTAGGCAGTTTATGTAAAATTGAATTTCTGACAGAAATTCGACAGGCGCGGACCTTACAAAAATAGTGAAATTTTTGTGCTATCTTCAAAAGTCCTAAGAAAATATTTTTTTGCAAATTATTTGTTCCCCTCATCAAAAGAAGTGTTTCTCCAGAATTTTAGGCAGTTTTTGTAAAATTGAATTTTTGACGGAAATTCGACAGGCGCGGACCTTACAAAAATAGTGAAAATTTTGTGCTATCTTAAATTGTGCTAAGAAAATATTTTTTTGCAAATTATTTGTTCCCCTCACCAAAAGAAGTGTTTCTCCACAATTTTAGGCAGTTTTTGTAAAATTGAATTTTTGACGGAAATTGGACAGGCACGGACACTACAAAAATAGTGAAAATTTTGTGCTATCTTAAATTGTGCTAAGAAAATATTTTTTTGCAAATTATTTGTTCCCCTCATCAAAAGAAGTGTTTCTCCAGAATTTTAGGCAGTTTTTGTAAAATTGAATTTTTGACGGAAATTCGACAGGCGCGGACCTTACAAAAATAGTGAAATTTTTGTGCTATCTTCAATAGTGCTAAGAAAATATTTTTTTGCAAATTATTTGTTCCCCTCATCAAAAGAAGTGTTTCTCCACAATTTTAGGCAGTTTTTGTAAAATTGAATTTTTGACGGAAATTCGACAGGCGCGGACCTTACAAAAATAGTGAAATTTTTGTGCTATCTTCAATAGTGCTAAGAAAATATTTTTTTGCAAATTATTTGTTCCCCTCATCAAAAGAAGTGTTTCTCCACAATTTTAGGCAGTTTTTGTAAAATTGAATTTTTGACGGAAATTCGACAGGCGCGGACCTTACAAAAATAGTGAAATTTTTGTGCTATCTTCAATAGTGCTAAGAAAATATTTTTTTTTCAAATTATTTGTTCCCCTCATCAAAAGAAGTGTTTCTCCACAATTTTAGGCAGCTTTTGTAAAATTGAATTTTTGACGGAAATTCGACAGGCGCGGACCTTACAAAAATAGTGAAATTTTTGTGCTATCTTCAATAGTGCTAAGAAAATATTTTTTGCAAATTATTTGTTCCCCTCATCAAAAGAAGTATTTCTCCACAATTTTAGGCAGTTTTTGGAAAATTGAATTTTTGAAGGAAATTCGACAGGCGCGGACCTAACAAAAATAGTGAAATTTTTGTGCTATCTTCAATAGTGCTAAGAAAATATTTTTTTGCAAATTATTTGTTCCCCTCATCAAAAGAAGTGTTTCTCCACAATTTTAGGCAGTTTTTGGAAAATTGAATTTTTGACGGAAATTCGACAGGCGCGTCCCTTACAAAAATAGTGAAATTTTTGTGCTATCTTCAAAAGTCCTAAGAAAATATTTTTTGGCAAATTATTTGATCCCCTCATCAAAAGAAGTGTTTCTCCACAATTTTAGGCAGTTTTTGGAAAATTGAATTTTTGACGGAAATTCGACAGGCGCAGACCTTACAAAAATAGTGAAATTTTTGTGCTATCTTCAATAGTACTAAGAAAATATTTTTTGCAAATTATTTGTTCCCCTCATCAAAAGAAGTATTTCTCCACAATTTTAGGCAGTTTTTGGAAAATTGAATTTTTGAAGGAAATTCGACAGGCGCGGACCTAACAAAAATAGTGAAATTTTTGTGCTATCTTAAATAGTGCTAAGAAAATACTTTTTTGCAAATTATTTGTTCCCCTCATCAAAAGAAGTGTTTCTCCACAATTTTAGGCAGTTTTTGTAAAATTGAATTTTTGACGGAAATTCGACAGGCGCGGACCTTACAAAAATAGTGAAAATTTTGTGCTATCTTAAATTGTGCTAAGAAAATATTTTTTTGCAAATTATTTGTTCCCTTCATCAAAAGAAGTGTTTCTCCACAATTTTAGGCAGTTTATGTAAAATTGAATTTCTGACAGAAATTCGACAGGCGCGGAGCTTACAAAAATAGTGAAATTTTTGTGCTATCTTCAAAAGTCCTAAGAAAATATTTTTTTGCAAATTATTTGTTCCCCTCATCAAAAGAAGTGTTTCTCCAGAATTTTTGGCAGTTTTTGTAAAATTGAATTTTTGACGGAAATTCGACAGGCGCGGACCTTACAAAAATAGTGAAAATTTTGTGCTATCTTAAATTGTGCTAAGAAAATATTTTTTTGCAAATTATTTGTTCCCCTCATCAAAAGAAGTGTTTCTCCAGAATTTTAGGCAGTTTTTGTAAAATTGAATTTTTGACGGAAATTCGACAGGCGCGGACCTTACAAAAATAGTGAAATTTTTGTGCTATCTTCAATAGTGCTAAGAAAATATTTTTTTGCAAATTATTTGTTCCCCTCATCAAAAGAAGTGTTTCTCCACAATTTTAGGCAGTTTTTGTAAAATTGAATTTTTGACGGAAATTCGACAGGCGCGGACCTTACAAAAATAGTGAAATTTTTGTGCTATCTTCAATAGTGCTAAGAAAATATTTTTTTTTCAAATTATTTGTTCCCCTCATCAAAAGAAGTGTTTCTCCACAATTTTAGGCAGCTTTTGTAAAATTGAATTTTTGACGGAAATTCGACAGGCGCGGACCTTACAAAAATAGTGAAATTTTTGTGCTATCTTCAATAGTGCTAAGAAAATATTTTTTGCAAATTATTTGTTCCCCTCATCAAAAGAAGTATTTCTCCACAATTTTAGGCAGTTTTTGGAAAATTGAATTTTTGAAGGAAATTCGACAGGCGCGGACCTAACAAAAATAGTGAAAATTTTGTGCTATCTTCAATAGTGCTAAGAAAATATTTTTTTTTCAAATTATTTGTTCCCCTCATCAAAAGAAGTGTTTCTCCACAATTTTAGGCAGCTTTTGTAAAATTGAATTTTTGACGGAAATTCGACAGGCGCGGACCTTACAAAAATAGTGAAATTTTTGTGCTATCTTCAATAGTGCTAAGAAAATATTTTTTGCAAATTATTTGTTCCCCTCATCAAAAGAAGTATTTCTCCACAATTTTAGGCAGTTTTTGGAAAATTGAATTTTTGAAGGAAATTCGACAGGCGCGGACCTAACAAAAATAATGAAAATTTTGTTCTATCTTAAATTGTGCTAAGAAAATATTTTTTTGCAAATTATTTGTTCCCCTCATCAAAAGAAGTGTTTCTCCACAATTTTAGGCAGTTTTTGTAAAATTGAATTTTTGACGGAAATTCGACAGGCGCGGACCTTACAAAAATAGTGAAATTTTTGTGCTATCTTCAAAAGTCCTAAGAAAATATTTTTTGGCAAATTATTTGATCCCCTCATCAAAAGAAGTGTTTCTCCACAATTTTAGGCAGTTTTTGGAAAATTGAATTTTTGACGGAAATTCGACAGGCGCAGACCTTACAAAAATAGTGAAATTTTTGTGCTATCTTCAATAGTACTAAGAAAATATTTTTTGCAAATTATTTGTTCCCCTCATCAAAAGAAGTGTTTCTCCACAATTTTAGGCAGTTTTTGGAAAATTGAATTTTTTACGGAAATTCGACAGGCGCGGACCTTACAAAAATTGTGAAATTTTTGTGCTATCTTCAAAAGTCCTAAGAAAATATTTTTTTGCAAATTATTTGTTCCCCTCATCAAAAGAAGTGTTTCTCCACAATTTTAGGCAGTTTTTGTAAAATTGAATTTTTGACGGAAATTCAACAGGCGCGGACCTAACAAAAATAGTGAAAATTTTGTGCTATCTTAAATTGTGCTAAGAAAATATTTTTTTGCAAATTATTTGTTCCCCTCATCAAAAGAAGTGTTTCTCCACAATTTTAGGCAGTTTTTGTAAAAATTGAATTTTTGACGGAAATTGGACAGGCACGGACACTACAAAAATAGTGAAAATTTTGTGCTATCTTAAATTGTGCTAAGAAAATATTTTTTTGCAAATTATTTGTTCCCCTCATCAAAAGAAGTGTTTCTCCAGAATTTTAGGCAGTTTTTGTAAAATTGAATTTTTGACGGAAATTCGACAGGCGCGGACCTTACAAAAATAGTGAAATTTTTGTGCTATCTTCAATAGTGCTAAGAAAATATTTTTTTGCAAATTATTTGTTCCCCTCATCAAAAGAAGTGTTTCTCCACAATTTTAGGCAGTTTTTGTAAAATTGAATTTTTGACGGAAATTCGACAGGCGCGGACCTTACAAAAATAGTGAAATTTTTGTGCTATCTTCAATAGTGCTAAGAAAATATTTTTTTGCAAATTATTTGTTCCCCTCATCAAAAGAAGTGTTTCTCCACAATTTTAGGCAGTTTTTGTAAAATTGAATTTTTGACGGAAATTCGACAGGCGCGGACCTAACAAAAATAGTGAAAATTTTGTGCTATCTTAAATTGTGCTAAGAAAATATTTTTTTGCAAATTATTTGTTCCCTTCATCAAAAGAAGTGTTTCTCCACAATTTTAGGCAGTTTATGTAAAATTGAATTTCTGACAGAAATTCGACAGGCGCGGACCTTACAAAAATAGTGAAATTTTTGTGCTATCTTCAAAAGTCCTAAGAAAATATTTTTTTGCAAATTATTTGTTCCCCTCATCAAAAGAAGTGTTTCTCCAGAATTTTAGGCAGTTTTTGTAAAATTGAATTTTTGACGGAAATTCGACAGGCGCGGACCTTACAAAAATAGTGAAAATTTTGTGCTATCTTAAATTGTGCTAAGAAAATATTTTTTTGCAAATTATTTGTTCCCCTCATCAAAAGAAGTGTTTCTCCACAATTTTAGGCAGTTTTTGTAAAATTGAATTTTTTACGGAAATTCGACAGGCGCGGACCTTACAAAAATTGTGAAATTTTTGTGCTATCTTCAAAAGTCCTAAGAAAATATTTTTTTGCAAATTATTTGTTCCCCTCATCAAAAGAAGTGTTTCTCCACAATTTTAGGCAGTTTTTGTAAAATTGAATTTTTGACGGAAATTCAACAGGCGCGGACCTAACAAAAATAGTGAAAATTTTGTGCTATCTTAAATTGTGCTAAGAAAATATTTTTTTGCAAATTATTTGTTCCCCTCATCAAAAGAAGTGTTTCTCCACAATTTTAGGCAGTTTTTGTAAAATTGAATTTTTGACGGAAATTGGACAGGCACGGACACTACAAAAATAGTGAAAATTTTGTGCTATCTTAAATTGTGCTAAGAAAATATTTTTTTGCAAATTATTTGTTCCCCTCATCAAAAGAAGTGTTTCTCCAGAATTTTAGGCAGTTTTTGTAAAATTGAATTTTTGACGGAAATTCGACAGGCGCGGACCTTACAAAAATAGTGAAATTTTTGTGCTATCTTCAATAGTGCTAAGAAAATATTTTTTTGCAAATTATTTGTTACCCTCATCAAAAGAAGTGTTTCTCCACAATTTTAGGCAGATTTTGTAAAATTGAATTTTTGACGGAAATTCGACAGGCGCGGACCTTACAAAAATAGTGAAATTTTTGTGCTATCTTCAATAGTGCTAAGAAAATATTTTTTTTTCAAATTATTTGTTCCCCTCATCAAAAGAAGTGTTTCTCCACAATTTTAGGCAGCTTTTGTAAAATTGAATTTTTGACGGAAATTCGACAGGCGCGGACCTTACAAAAATAGTGAAATTTTTGTGCTATCTTCAATAGTGCTAAGAAAATATTTTTGCAAATTATTTGTTCCCCTCATCAAAAGAAGTATTTCTCCACAATTTTAGGCAGTTTTTGGAAAATTGAATTTTTGAAGGAAATTCGACAGGCGCGGACCTAACAAAAATAGTGAAAATTTTGTGCTATCTTAAATTGTGCTAAGAAAATATTTTTTTGCAAATTATTTGTTACCTCATCAAAAGAAGTGTTTCTCCACAATTTTAGGCAGTTTTTGTAAAATTGAATTTTTGACGGAAATTCGACAGGCGCGGACCTTACAAAAATAGTGAAAATTTTGTGCTATCTTAAATTGTGCTAAGAAAATATTTTTTTGCAAATTATTTCTTCCCTTCATCAAAAGAAGTGTTTCTCCACAATTTTAGGCAGTTTTTGTAAAATTGAATTTTTGACGTAAATTCGACAGGCGCGGACCTTACAAAAATAGTGAAATTTTTGTGCTATCTTCAATAGTGCTAAGAAAATATTTTTTTGCAAATTATTTGTTCCCCTCATCAAAAGAAGTGTTTCTCCACAATTTTAGGCAGTTTTTGGAAAATTGAATTTTTGACGGAAATTCGACAGGCGCGGACCTTACAAAAATAGTGAAATTTTTGTGCTATCTTCAAAAGTCCTAAGAAAATATTTTTTGGCAAATTATTTGATCCCCTCATCAAAAGAAGTGTTTCTCCACAATTTTAGGCAGTTTTTGGAAAATTGAATTTTTGACGGAAATTCGACAGGCGCAGACCTTACAAAAATAGTGAAATTTTTGTGCTATCTTCAATAGTACTAAGAAAATATTTTTTGCAAATTATTTGTTCCCCTCATCAAAAGAAGTATTTCTCCACAATTTTAGGCAGTTTTTGGAAAATTGAATTTTTGAAGGAAATTCGACAGGCGCGGACCTAACAAAATTAGTGAAATTTTTGTGCTATCTTAAATAGTGCTAAGAAAATACTTTTTTGCAAATTATTTGTTCCCCTCATCAAAAGAAGTGTTTCTCCACAATTTTAGGCAGTTTTTGTAAAATTGAATTTTTGACAGAAATTCGACAGGCGCGGACCTTACAAAAATAGTGAAAATTTTGTGCTATCTTAAATTGTGCTAAGAAAATATTTTTTTGCAAATTATTTGTTCCCTTCATCAAAAGAAGTGTTTCTCCACAATTTTAGGCAGTTTATGTAAAATTGAATTTCTGACAGAAATTCGACAGGTGCGGACCTTACAAAAATAGTGAAATTTTTGTGCTATCTTCAAAAGTCCTAAGAAAATATTTTTTTGCAAATTATTTGTTCCCCTCATCAAAAGAAGTGTTTCTCCAGAATTTTAGGCAGTTTTTGTAAAATTGAATTTTTGACGGAAATTCGACAGGCGCGGACCTTACAAAAATAGTGAAAATTTTGTGCTATCTTAAATTGTGCTAAGAAAATATTTTTTTGCAAATTATTTGTTCCCCTCACCAAAAGAAGTGTTTCTCCACAATTTTAGGCAGTTTTTGGAAAATTGAATTCTTGACGGAAATTGGACAGGCACGGACACTACAAAAATAGTGAAAATTTTGTGCTATCTTAAATTGTGCTAAGAAAATATTTTTTTGCAAATTATTTGTTCCCCTCATCAAAAGAAGTGTTTCTCCAGAATTTTAGGCAGTTTTTGTAAAATTGAATTTTTGACGGAAATTCGACAGGCGCGGACCTTACAAAAATAGTGAAATTTTTGTGCTATCTTCAATAGTGCTAAGAAAATATTTTTTTGCAAATTATTTGTTCCCCTCATCAAAAGAAGTGTTTCTCCACAATTTTAGGCAGTTTTTGTAAAATTAAATTTTTGACGGAAATTCGACAGGCGCGGACCTTACAAAAATAGTGAAATTTTTGTGCTATCTTCAATAGTGCTAAGAAAATATTTTTTTGCAAATTATTTGTTCCCCTCATCAAAAGAAGTGTTTCTCCACAATTTTAGGCAGTTTTTGTAAAATTGAATTTTTGACGGAAATTCGACAGGCGCGGACCTTACAAAAATAGTGAAATTTTTGTGCTATCTTCAATAGTGCTAAGAAAATATTTTTTTTTCAAATTATTTGTTCCCCTCATCAAAAGAAGTGTTTCTCCACAATTTTAGGCAGCTTTTGTAAAATTGAATTTTTGACGGAAATTCGACAGGCGCGGACCTTACAAAAATAGTGAAATTTTTGTGCTATCTTCAATAGTGCTAAGAAAATATTTTTTGCAAATTATTTGTTCCCCTCATCAAAAGAAGTATTTCTCCACAATTTTAGGCAGTTTTTGGAAAATTGAATTTTTGAAGGAAATTCGACAGGCGCGGACCTAACAAAAATAGTGAAAATTTTGTGCTATCTTAAATTGTGCTAAGAAAATATTTTTTTGCAAATTATTTGTTCCCCTCATCAAAAGAAGTGTTTCTCCACAATTTTAGGCAGTTTTTGTAAAATTGAATTTTTGACGGAATTCGACAGGCGCGGACCTTACAAAAATAGTGAAAATTTTGTGCTATCTTAAATTGTGCTAAGAAAATATTTTTTTGCAAATTATTTGTTCCCTTCATCAAAAGAAGTGTTTCTCCACAATTTTAGGCAGTTTTTGTAAAATTAAATTTTTGACGTAAATTCGACAGGCGCGGACCTTACAAAAATAGTGAAATTTTTGTGCTATCTTCAATAGTGCTAAGAAAATATTTTTTTGCAAATTATTTGTTCCCCTCATCAAAAGAAGTGTTTCTCCACAATTTTAGGCAGTTTTTGGAAAATTGAATTTTTGACGGAAATTCGACAGGCGCGTCCCTTACAAAAATAGTGAAATTTTTGTGCTATCTTCAAAAGTCCTAAGAAAATATTTTTTGGCAAATTATTTGATCCCCTCATCAAAAGAAGTGTTTCTCCACAATTTTAGGCAGTTTTTGGAAAATTGAATTTTTGACGGAAATTCGACAGGCGCAGACCTTACAAAAATAGTGAAATTTTTGTGCTATCTTCAATAGTACTAAGAAAATATTTTTTGCAAATTATTTGTTCCCCTCATCAAAAGAAGTATTTCTCCACAATTTTAGGCAGTTTTTGGAAAATTGAATTTTTGAAGGAAATTCGACAGGCGCGGACCTAACAAAAATAGTGAAATTTTTGTGCTATCTTAAATAGTGCTAAGAAAATACTTTTTTGCAAATTATTTGTTCCCCTCATCAAAAGAAGTGTTTCTCCACAATTTTAGGCAGTTTTTGTAAAATTGAATTTTTGACGGAAATTCGACAGGCGCGGACCTTACAAAAATAGTGAAAATTTTGTGCTATCTTAAATTGTGCTAAGAAAATATTTTTTTGCAAATTATTTGTTCCCCTCATCAAAAGAAGTGTTTCTCCAGAATTTTAGGCAGTTTTTGTAAAATTGAATTTTTGACAGAAATTCGACAGGCGCGGACCTTACAAAAATAGTGAAATTTTTGTGCTATCTTCAATAGTGCTAAGAAAATATTTTTTTGCAAATTATTTGTTCCCCTCATCAAAAGAAGTGTTTCTCCAGAATTTTAGGCAGTTTTTGTAAAATTGAATTTTTGACGGAAATTCGACAGGCGCGGACCTTACAAAAATAGTGAAATTTTTGTGCTATCTTCAATAGTGCTAAGAAAATATTTTTTGCAAATTATTTGTTCCCCTCATCAAAAGAAGTATTTCTCCACAATTTTAGGCAGTTTTTGGAAAATTGAATTTTTGAAGGAAATTCGACAGGCGCGGACCTAACAAAAATAGTGAAAATTTTGTGCTATCTTAAATTGTGCTAAGAAAATATTTTTTTGCAAATTATTTGTTCCCCTCATCAAAAGAAGTGTTTCTCCACAATTTTAGGCAGTTTTTGTAAAATTGAATTTTTGACGGAAATTCGACAGGCGCGGACCTTACAAAAATAGTGAAAATTTTGTGCTATCTTAAATTGTGCTAAGAAAATATTTTTTTGCAAATTATTTGTTCCCTTCATCAAAAGAAGTGTTTCTCCACAATTTTAGGCAGTTTTTGTAAAATTGAATTTTTGACGTAAATTCGACAGGCGCGGACCTTACAAAAATAGTGAAATTTTTGTGCTATCTTCAATAGTGCTAAGAAAATATTTTTTGCAAATTATTTGTTCCCCTCATCAAAAGAAGTGTTTCTCCACAATTTTAGGCAGTTTTTGGAAAATTGAATTTTTGACGGAAATTCGACAGGCGCGGACCTTACAAAAATAGTGAAATTTTTGTGCTATCTTCAAAAGTCCTAAGAAAATATTTTTTGGCAAATTATTTGATCCCCTCATCAAAAGAAGTGTTTCTCCACAATTTTAGGCAGTTTTTGGAAAATTGAATTTTTGACGGAAATTCGACAGGCGCAGACCTTACAAAAATAGTGAAATTTTTGTGCTATCTTCAATAGTACTAAGAAAATATTTTTTGCAAATTATTTGTTCCCCTCATCAAAAGAAGTATTTCTCCACAATTTTAGGCAGTTTTTGGAAAATTGAATTTTTGAAGGAAATTCGACAGGCGCGGACCTAACAAAATTAGTGAAATTTTTGTGCTATCTTAAATAGTGCTAAGAAAATACTTTTTTGCAAATTATTTGTTCCCCTCATCAAAAGAAGTGTTTCTCCACAATTTTAGGCAGTTTTTGTAAAATTGAATTTTTGACGGAAATTCGACAGGCGCGGACCTTACAAAAATAGTGAAAATTTTGTGCTATCTTAAATTGTGCTAAGAAAATATTTTTTTGCAAATTATTTGTTCCCTTCATCAAAAGAAGTGTTTCTCCACAATTTTAGGCAGTTTATGTAAAATTGAATTTCTGACAGAAATTCGACAGGCGCGGACCTTACAAAAATAGTGAAATTTTTGTGCTATCTTCAAAAGTCCTAAGAAAATATTTTTTTGCAAATTATTTGTTCCCCTCATCAAAAGAAGTGTTTCTCCAGAATTTTAGGCAGTTTTTGTAAAATTGAATTTTTGACGGAAATTCGACAGGCGCGGACCTTACAAAAATAGTGAAAATTTTGTGCTATCTTAAATTGTGCTAAGAAAATATTTTTTTGCAAATTATTTGTTCCCCTCATCAAAAGAAGTGTTTCTCCACAATTTTAGGCAGTTTTTGTAAAATTGAATTTTTGACGGAAATTGGACAGGCACGGACACTACAAAAATAGTGAAAATTTTGTGCTATCTTAAATTGTGCTAAGAAAATATTTTTTTGCAAATTATTTGTTCCCCTCATCAAAAGAAGTGTTTCTCCAGAATTTTAGGCAGTTTTTGTAAAATTGAATTTTTGACGGAAATTCGACAGGCGCGGACCTTACAAAAATAGTGAAATTTTTGTGCTATCTTCAATAGTGCTAAGAAAATATTTTTTTGCAAATTATTTGTTCCCCTCATCAAAAGAAGTGTTTCTCCACAATTTTAGGCAGTTTTTGTAAAATTGAATTTTTGACGGAAATTCGACAGGCGCGGACCTTACAAAAATAGTGAAATTTTTGTGCTATCTTCAATAGTGCTAAGAAAATATTTTTTTTTCAAATTATTTGTTCCCCTCATCAAAAGAAGTGTTTCTCCACAATTTTAGGCAGCTTTTGTAAAATTGAATTTTTGACGGAAATTCGACAGGCGCGGACCTTACAAAAATAGTGAAATTTTTGTGCTATCTTCAATAGTGCTAAGAAAATATTTTTTGCAAATTATTTGTTCCCCTCATCAAAAGAAGTATTTCTCCACAATTTTAGGCAGTTTTTGGAAAATTGAATTTTTGAAGGAAATTCGACAGGCGCGGACCTAACAAAAATAGTGAAAATTTTGTGCTATCTTAAATTGTGCTAAGAAAATATTTTTTTGCAAATTATTTGTTCCCCTCATCAAAAGAAGTGTTTCTCCACAATTTTAGGCAGTTTTTGTAAAATTGAATTTTTGACGGAAATTCGACAGGCGCGGACCTTACAAAAATAGTGAAATTTTTGTGCTATCTTCAATAGTGCTAAGAAAATATTTTTTGCAAATTATTTGATCCCCTCATCAAAAGAAGTGTTTCTCCACAATTTTAGGCAGTTTTTGGAAAATTGAATTTTTGACGGAAATTCGACAGGCGCGGACCTTACAAAAATAGTGAAATTTTTGTGCTATCTTCAAAAGTCCTAAGAAAATATTTTTTGGCAAATTATTTGATCCCCTCATCAAAAGAAGTGTTTCTCCACAATTTTAGGCAGTTTTTGGAAAATTGAATTTTTGACGGAAATTCGACAGGCGCAGACCTTACAAAAATAGTGAAATTTTTGTGCTATCTTCAATAGTACTAAGAAAATATTTTTTGCAAATTATTTGTTCCCCTCATCAAAAGAAGTATTTCTCCACAATTTTAGGCAGTTTTTGGAAAATTGAATTTTTGAAGGAAATTCGACAGGCGCGGACCTAACAAAATTAGTGAAATTTTTGTGCTATCTTAAATAGTGCTAAGAAAATACTTTTTTGCAAATTATTTGTTCCCCTCATCAAAAGAAGTGTTTCTCCACAATTTTAGGCAGTTTTTGTAAAATTGAATTTTTGACGGAAATTCGACAGGCGCGGACCTTACAAAAATAGTGAAAATTTTGTGCTATCTTAAATTGTGCTAAGAAAATATTTTTTTGCAAATTATTTGTTCCCTTCATCAAAAGAAGTGTTTCTCCACAATTTTAGGCAGTTTATGTAAAATTGAATTTCTGACAGAAATTCGACAGGCGCGGACCTTACAAAAATAGTGAAATTTTTGTGCTATCTTCAAAAGTCCTAAGAAAATATTTTTTTGCAAATTATTTGTTCCCCTCATCAATAGAAGTGTTTCTCCAGAATTTTAGGCAGTTTTTGTAAAATTGAATTTTTGACGGAAATTCGACAGGCGCGGACCTTACAAAAATAGTGAAATTTTTGTGCTATCTTAAATTGTGCTAAGAAAATATTTTTTTGCAAATTATTTGTTCCCCTCATCAAAAGAAGTGTTTCTCCACAATTTTAGGCAGTTTTTGTAAAATTGAATTTTTTACGGAAATTCGACAGGCGCGACTCTTACAAAAATTGTGAAATTTTTGTGCTATCTTCAAAAGTCCTAAGAAAATATTTTTTTGCAAATTATTTGTTCCCCTCATCAAAAGAAGTGTTTCTCCACAATTTTAGGCAGTTTTTGTAAAATTGAATTTTTGACGGAAATTCAACAGGCGCGGACCTAACAAAAATAGTGAAAATTTTGTGCTATCTTAAATTGTGCTAAGAAAATATTTTTTTGCAAATTATTTGTTCCCCTCATCAAAAGAAGTGTTTCTCCACAATTTTAGGCAGTTTTTGTAAAATTGAATTTTTGACGGAAATTGGACAGGCACGGACACTACAAAAATAGTGAAAATTTTGTGCTATCTTAAATTGTGCTAAGAAAATATTTTTTTGCAAATTATTTGTTCCCCTCATCAAAAGAAGTGTTTCTCCAGAATTTTAGGCAGTTTTTGAAAAATTGAATTTTTGACGGAAATTCAACAGGCATGGACCTAACAAAAAAAGTGAAAATTTTGTGCTATCTTAAATTGTGCTAAGAAAATATTTGTTTGCAAATTATTTGTTCCCCTCATCAAAAGAAGTGTTTCTCCAGAATTTTAGGCAGTTTTTGTAAAATTGAATTTTTGACGGAAATTCGACAGGCGCGGACCTTACAAAAATAGTGAAATTTTTGTGCTATCTTCAATAGTGCTAAGAAAATATTTTTTTGCAAATTATTTGTTACCCTCATCAAAAGAAGTGTTTCTCCACAATTTTAGGCAGTTTTTGTAAAATTGAATTTTTTACGGAAATTCGACAGGCGCGGACCTTACAAAAATTGTGAAATTTTTGTGCTATCTTCAAAAGTCCTAAGAAAATATTTTTTTGCAAATTATTTGTTCCCCTCATCAAAAGAAGTGTTTCTCCACAATTTTAGGCAGTTTTTGGAAAATTGAATTTTTGACGGAAATTCGACAGGTGCGGACCTTACAAAAATAGTGAAATTTTTGTGCTATCTTCAAAAGTCCTAAGAAAATATTTTTTGGCAAATTATTTGATCCCCTCATCAAAAGAAGTGTTTCTCCACAATTTTAGGCAGTTTTTGGAAAATTGAATTTTTGACGGAAATTCGACAGGCGCAGACCTTACAAAAATAGTGAAATTTTTGTGCTATCTTCAATAGTACTAAGAAAATATTTTTTGCAAATTATTTGTTTCCCTCATCAAAAGAAGTGTTTCTCCACAATTTTAGGCAGTTTTTGTAAAATTGAATTTTTGACGGAAATTCGACAGGCGCGGACCTAACAAAAATAGTGAAAATTTTGTGCTATCTTAAATTGTGCTAAGAAAATATTTTTTTGCAAATTATTTGTTCCCCTCATCAAAAGAAGTGTTTCTCCACAATTTTAGGCAGTTTTTGCAAAATTGAATTTTTGACGGAAATTGGACAGGCACGGACACTACAAAAATAGTGAAAATTTTGTGCTATCTTAAATTGTGCTAAGAAAATATTTTTTTGCAAATTATTTGTTCCCCTCATCAAAAGAAGTGTTTCTCCAGAATTTTAGGCAGTTTTTGTAAAATTGAATTTTTGACGGAAATTCGACAGGCGCGGACCTTACAAAAATAGTGAAATTTTTGTGCTATCTTCAATAGTGCTTAGAAAATATTTGTTTGCAAATTATTTGTTCCCCTCATCAAAAGAAGTGTTTCTCCACAATTTTAGGCAGTTTTTGTAAAATTGAATTTTTGACGGAAATTCGACAGGCGCGGACCTTACAAAAATAGTGAAATTTTTGTGCTATCTTCAATAGTGCTAAGAAAATATTTTTTTGCAAATTATTTGTTCCCCTCATCAAAAGAAGTTTTTCTCCACAATTTTAGGCAGTTTTTGTAAAATTGAATTTTTGACGGAAATTCGACAGGCGCGGACCTTACAAAAATAGTGAAATTTTTGTGCTATCTTCAATAGTGCTAAGAAAATATTTTTTTTTCAAATTATTTG
Organism: Loripinus fragilis; assembly: GCA_964019695.1. Taxonomy (NCBI): domain Eukaryota; kingdom Metazoa; phylum Mollusca; class Bivalvia; order Lucinida; family Lucinidae; genus Loripinus; species Loripinus fragilis. The sequence goes on along the minus strand of OZ026520.1, from coordinate 81,796,583 downwards.
TTCCCCTCATCAAAAGAAGTGTTTCTCCACAATTTTAGGCAGCTTTTGTAAAATTGAATTTTTGACGGAAATTCGACAGGCGCGGACCTTACAAAAATAGTGAAATTTTTGTGCTATCTTCAATAGTGCTAAGAAAATATTTTTTGCAAATTATTTGTTCCCCTCATCAAAAGAAGTATTTCTCCACAATTTTAGGCAGTTTTTGGAAAATTGAATTTTTGAAGGAAATTCGACAGGCGCGGACCTAACAAAAATAGTGAAAATTTTGTGCTATCTTAAATTGTGCTAAGAAAATATTTTTTTGCAAATTATTTGTTCCCCTCATCAAAAGAAGTGTTTCTCCACAATTTTAGGCAGTTTTTGTAAAATTGAATTTTTGACGGAAATTCGACAGGCGCGGACCTTACAAAAATAGTGAAAATTTTGTGCTATCTTAAATTGTGCTAAGAAAATATTTTTTTGCAAATTATTTGTTCCCTTCATCAAAAGAAGTGTTTCTCCACAATTTTAGGCAGTTTTTGTAAAATTGAATTTTTGACGTAAATTCGACAGGCGCGGACCTTACAAAAATAGTGAAATTTTTGTGCTATCTTCAATAGTGCTAAGAAAATATTTTTTTGCAAATTATTTGTTCCCCTCATCAAAAGAAGTGTTTCTCCACAATTTTAGGCAGTTTTTGGAAAATTGAATTTTTGACGGAAATTCGACAGGCGCGGACCTTACAAAAATAGTGAAATTTTTGTGCTATCTTCAAAAGTCCTAAGAAAATATTTTTTGGCAAATTATTTGATCCCCTCATCAAAAGAAGTGTTTCTCCACAATTTTAGGCAGTTTTTGGAAAATTGAATTTTTGACGGAAATTCGACAGGCGCGGACCTTACAAAAATAGTGAAATTTTTGTGCTATCTTCAATAGTGCTAAGAAAATATTTTTTTTTCAAATTATTTGTTCCCCTCATCAAAAGAAGTGTTTCTCCACAATTTTAGGCAGTTTTTGTAAAATTGAATTTTTGACGGAAATTCGACAGGCGCGGACCTTACAAAAATAGTGAAATTTTTGTGCTATCTTCAATAGTGCTAAGAAAATATTTTTTGCAAATTATTTGTTCCCCTCATCAAAAGAAGTATTTCTCCACAATTTTAGGCAGTTTTTGGAAAATTGAATTTTTGAAGGAAATTCGACAGGCGCAGACCTAACAAAAATAGTGAAAATTTTGTGCTATCTTAAATTGTGCTAAGAAAATATTTTTTTGCAAATTATTTGTTCCCCTCATCAAAAGAAGTGTTTCTCCACAATTTTAGGCAGTTTTTGTAAAATTGAATTTTTGACGGAAATTCGACAGGCGCGGACCTTACAAAAATAGTGAAAATTTTGTGCTATCTTAAATTGTGCTAAGAAAATATTTTTTTGCAAATTATTTGTTCCCTTCATCAAAAGAAGTGTTTCTCCACAATTTTAGGCAGTTTTTGTAAAATTGAATTTTTGACGTAAATTCGACAGGCGCGGACCTTACAAAAATAGTGAAATTTTTGTGCTATCTACAATAGTGCTAAGAAAATATTTTTTGCAAATTATTTGTTCCCCTCATCAAAAGAAGTGTTTCTCCACAATTTTAGGCAGTTTTTGGAAAATTGAATTTTTGACGGAAATTCGAAAGGCGCGGACCTTACAAAAATAGTGAAATTTTTGTGCTATCTTCAAAAGTCCTAAGAAAATATTTTTTGGCAAATTATTTGATCCCCTCATCAAAAGAAGTGTTTCTCCACAATTTTAGGCAGTTTTTGGAAAATTGAATTTTTGACGGAAATTCGACAGGCGCAGACCTTACAAAAATAGTGAAATTTTTGTGCTATCTTCAATAGTACTAAGAAAATATTTTTTGCAAATTATTTGTTCCCCTCATCAAAAGAAGTATTTCTCCACAATTTTAGGCAGTTTTTGGAAAATTGAATTTTTGAAGGAAATTCGACAGGCGCGGACCTAACAAAATTAGTGAAATTTTTGTGCTATCTTAAATAGTGCTAAGAAAATACTTTTTTGCAAATTATTTGTTCCCCTCATCAAAAGAAGTGTTTCTCCACAATTTTAGGCAGTTTTTGTAAAATTGAATTTTTGACGGAAATTCGACAGGCGCGGACCTTACAAAAATAGTGAAAATTTTGTGCTATCTTAAATTGTGCTAAGAAAATATTTTTTTGCAAATTATTTGTTCCCTTCATCAAAAGAAGTGTTTCTCCACAATTTTAGGCAGTTTATGTAAAATTGAATTTCTGACAGAAATTCGACAGGCGCGGACCTTACAAAAATAGTGAAATTTTTGTGCTATCTTCAAAAGTCCTAAGAAAATATTTTTTTGCAAATTATTTGTTCCCCTCATCAAAAGAAGTGTTTCTCCAGAATTTTAGGCAGTTTTTGTAAAATTGAATTTTTGACGGAAATTCGACAGGCGCGGACCTTACAAAAATTGTGAAATTTTTGTGCTATCTTCAAAAGTCCTAAGAAAATATTTTTTTGCAAATTATTTGTTCCCCTCATCAAAAGAAGTGTTTCTCCACAATTTTAGGCAGTTTTTGTAAAATTGAATTTTTGACGGAAATTCAACAGGCGCGGACCTAACAAAAATAGTGAAAATTTTGTGCTATCTTAAATTGTGCTAAGAAAATATTTTTTTGCAAATTATTTGTTCCCCTCATCAAAAGAAGTGTTTCTCCACAATTTTAGGCAGTTTTTGTAAAATTGAATTTTTGACGGAAATTGGACAGGCACGGACACTACAAAAATAGTGAAAATTTTGTGCTATCTTAAATTGTGCTAAGAAAATATTTTTTTGCAAATTATTTGTTCCCCTCATCAAAAGAAGTGTTTCTCCAGAATTTTAGGCAGTTTTTGTAAAATTGAATTTTTGACGGAAATTCGACAGGCGCGGACCTTACAAAAATAGTGAAATTTTTGTGCTATCTTCAATAGTGCTAAGAAAATATTTTTTTGCAAATTATTTGTTCCCCTCATCAAAAGAAGTGTTTCTCCACAATTTTAGGCAGTTTTTGGAAAATTGAATTTTTGACGGAAATTCGACAGGCGCGGACCTTACAAAAATAGTGAAATTTTTGTGCTATCTTCAATAGTGCTAAGAAAATATTTTTTTGCAAATTATTTGTTCCCCTCATCAAAAGAAGTGTTTCTCCACAATTTTAGGCAGTTTTTGTAAAATTGAATTTTTGACGGAAATTCGACAGGCGCGGACCTAACAAAAATAGTGAAAATTTTGTGCTATCTTAAATTGTGCTAAGAAAATATTTTTTTGCAAATTATTTGTTCCCTTCATCAAAAGAAGTGTTTCTCCACAATTTTAGGCAGTTTATGTAAAATTGAATTTCTGACAGAAATTCGACAGGCGCGGACCTTACAAAAATAGTGAAATTTTTGTGCTATCTTCAAAAGTCCTAAGAAAATATTTTTTTGCAAATTATTTGTTCCCCTCATCAAAAGAAGTGTTTCTCCAGAATTTTAGGCAGTTTTTGTAAAATTGAATTTTTGACGGAAATTCGACAGGCGCGGACCTTACAAAAATAGTGAAATTTTTGTGCTATCTTCAATAGTGCTAAGAAAATATTTTTTGCAAATTATTTGTTCCCCTCATCAAAAGAAGTATTTCTCCACAATTTTAGGCAGTTTTTGGAAAATTGAATTTTTGAAGGAAATTCGACAGGCGCAGACCTAACAAAAATAGTGACAATTTTGTGCTATCTTAAATTGTGCTAAGAAAATATTTTTTTGCAAATTATTTGTTCCCCTCATCAAAAGAAGTGTTTCTCCACAATTTTAGGCAGTTTTTGTAAAATTGAATTTTTGACGGAAATTCGACAGGCGCGGACCTTACAAAAATAGTGAAAATTTTGTGCTATCTTAAATTGTGCTAAGAAAATATTTTTTTGCAAATTATTTGTTCCCTTCATCAAAAGAAGTGTTTCTCCACAATTTTAGGCAGTTTTTGTAAAATTGAATTTTTGACGTAAATTCGACAGGCGCGGACCTTACAAAAATAGTGAAATTTTTGTGCTATCTTCAATAGTGCTAAGAAAATATTTTTTGCAAATTATTTGTTCCCCTCATCAAAAGAAGTGTTTCTCCACAATTTTAGGCAGTTTTTGGAAAATTGAATTTTTGACGGAAATTCGACAGGCGCGGACCTTACAAAAATAGTGAAATTTTTGTGCTATCTTCAAAAGTACTAAGAAAATATTTTTTGGCAAATTATTTGATCCCCTCATCAAAAGAAGTGTTTCTCCACAATTTTAGGCAGTTTTTGGAAAATTGAATTTTTGACGGAAATTCGACAGGCGCAGACCTTACAAAAATAGTGAAATTTTTGTGCTATCTTCAATAGTACTAAGAAAATATTTTTTGCAAATTATTTGTTCCCCTCATCAAAAGAAGTATTTCTCCACAATTTTAGGCAGTTTTTGGAAAATTGAATTTTTGAAGGAAATTCGACAGGCGCGGACCTAACAAAATTAGTGAAATTTTTGTGCTATCTTAAATAGTGCTAAGAAAATACTTTTTTGCAAATTATTTGTTCCCCTCATCAAAAGAAGTGTTTCTCCACAATTTTAGGCAGTTTTTGTAAAATTGAATTTTTGACGGAAATTCGACAGGCGCGGACCTTACAAAAATAGTGAAAATTTTGTGCTATCTTAAATTGTGCTAAGAAAATATTTTTTTGCAAATTATTTGTTCCCTTCATCAAAAGAAGTGTTTCTCCACAATTTTAGGCAGTTTATGTAAAATTGAATTTCTGACAGAAATTCGACAGGCGCGGACCTTACAAAAATAGTGAAATTTTTGTGCTATCTTCAAAAGTCCTAAGAAAATATTTTTTTGCAAATTATTTGTTCCCCTCATCAAAAGAAGTGTTTCTCCAGAATTTTAGGCAGTTTTTGTAAAATTGAATTTTTGACGGAAATTCGACAGGCGCGGACCTTACAAAAATTGTGAAATTTTTGTGCTATCTTCAAAAGTCCTAAGAAAATATTTTTTTGCAAATTATTTGTTCCCCTCATCAAAAGAAGTGTTTCTCCACAATTTTAGGCAGTTTTTGTAAAATTGAATTTTTGACGGAAATTGGACAGGCACGGACACTACAAAAATAGTGAAAATTTTGTGCTATCTTAAATTGTGCTAAGAAAATATTTTTTTGCAAATTATTTGTTCCCCTCATCAAAAGAAGTGTTTCTCCAGAATTTTAGGCAGTTTTTGTAAAATTGAATTTTTGACGGAAATTCGACAGGCGCGGACCTTACAAAAATAGTGAAATTTTTGTGCTATCTTCAATAGTGCTAAGAAAATATTTTTTTGCAAATTATTTGTTCCCCTCATCAAAAGAAGTGTTTCTCCACAATTTTAGGCAGTTTTTGTAAAATTGAATTTTTGACGGAAATTCGACAGGCGCGGACCTTACAAAAATAGTGAAATTTTTGTGCTATCTTCAAAAGTCCTAAGAAAATATTTTTTTGCAAATTATTTGTTCCCCTCATCAAAAGAAGTGTTTCTCCAGAATTTTAGGCAGTTTTTGTAAAATTGAATTTTTGACGGAAATTCGACAGGCGCGGACCTTACAAAAATAGTGAAAATTTTGTGCTATCTTAAATTGTGCTAAGAAAATATTTTTTTGCAAATTATTTGTTCCCCTCATCAAAAGAAGTGTTTCTCCACAATTTTAGGCAGTTTTTGTAAAATTGAATTTTTTACGGAAATTCGACAGGCGCGGACCTTACAAAAATTGTGAAATTTTTGTGCTATCTTCAAAAGTCCTAAGAAAATATTTTTTTGCAAATTATTTGTTCCCCTCATCAAAAGAAGTGTTTCTCCACAATTTTAGGCAGTTTTTGTAAAATTGAATTTTTGACGGAAATTCAACAGGCGCGGACCTAACAAAAATAGTGAAAATTTTGTGCTATCTTAAATTGTGCTAAGAAAATATTTTTTTGCAAATTATTTGTTCCCCTCATCAAAAGAAGTGTTTCTCCACAATTTTAGGCAGTTTTTGTAAAATTGAATTTTTGACGGAAATTGGACAGGCACGGACACTACAAAAATAGTGAAATTTTTGTGCTATCTTTAATTGTGCTAAGAAAATATTTTTTTTGCAAATTATTTGTTCCCCTCATCAAAAGAAGTGTTTCTCCACAATTTTAGGCAGTTTTTGGAAAATTGAATTTTTGAAGGAAATTCGACAGGCGCGGACCTAACAAAAATAGTGAAAATTTTGTGCTATCTTAAATTGTGCTGAGAAAATATTTTTTGCAAATTATTTGTTCCCCTCATCAAAAGAAGTGTTTCTCCACAATTTTAGGCAGTTTTTGTAAAATTGAAATTTTGACGGAAATCCGACAGGCGCGGACCTTACAAAAATAGTAAAATTTTTGTGCTATCTTCAATAGTGCTGAGAAAATATTTTTTTGCAAATTATTTGTTCCCCTCATCAAAATTAGTGTTTCTCCACAATTTTAGGCAGTTTTTGTAAAATTGAATTTTTGACGGAAATTCGACAGGCGCGGACCTTACAAAAATAGTGAAATTTTTGTGCTATCTTCAATAGTGCTAAGAAAATATTTTTTGCAAATTAGGCAGTTTTTGGAAAATTGAATTTTTGAAGGAAATTCGACAGGCGCGGACCTAACAAAAATAGTGAAAATTTTGTGCTATCTTAAATTGTGCTAAGAAAATATTTTTTTGCAAATTATTTGTTCCCCTCATCAAAAGAAGTGTTTCTCCACAATTTTAGGCAGTTTTTGTAAAATTGAATTTTTGACGGAAATTCGACAGGCGCCAACCTTACAAAAAAAGTGAAATTTTTGTGCTATCTTCAATAGTGCTAAGAAAATATCTTTTGCAAATTATTTGTTCCCCTCATCAAAAGAAGTATTTCTCCACAATTTTAGGCAGTTTTTGGAAAATTGAGTTTTTGAAGGAAATTCGACAGGCGCAGACCTAACAAAAATAGTGAAAATTTTGTGCTATCTTAAATTGTGCTAAGAAAATATTTTTTTGCAAATTATTTGTTCCCCTCATCAAAAGAAGTGTTTTTCCACAATTTTAGGCAGTTTTTGTAAAATTGAATTTTTGACGGAAATTCGACAGGCGCGGACCTTACAAAAATAGTGAAATTTTTGTGCTATCTTTAATAGTGCTAAGAAAATATTTATTGCAAATTATTTGTTCCCCTCATCAAAAGAAGTGTTTCTCCACAATTTTAGATAGTTTTTGTAAAATTGAAATTTTGACGGAAATTCAACAGGCGCGGACCTTACAAAAATAGTGAAATTTTTGTGCTATCTTCAATAGTGCTGAGAAAATATTTTTTTGCAAATTATTTGTTCCCCTCATCAAAATTAGTGTTTCTCCACAATTTTAGGCAGTTTTTGTAAAATTGAATTTTTGACGGAAATTCGACAGGCGCGGACCTTACAAAAATAGTGAAATTTTTGTGCTATCTTCAATAGTGCTAAGAAAATATTTATTGCAAATTATTTGTTCCCCTCATCAAAAGAAGTATTTCTCCACAATTTTATGCAGTTTTTGGAAAATTGAATTTTTGAAGGAAATTCGACAGGCACGGACCTAACAAAAATAGTGAAAATTTTGTGCTATCTTAAATTGTGCTAAGAAAATATTTTTTTGCAAATTATTTGTTCCCCTCATCAAAAGAAGTGTTTCTCCACAATTTTAGGCAGTTTTTGTAAAATTGAAATTTTGACGGAAATTCGACAGGCGCGGACCTTACAAAAATAGTAAAATTTTTGTGCTATCTTCAATAGTGCTGAGAAAATATTTTTTTGCAAATTATTAGTTCCCCTCATCAAAATTAGTGTTTCTCCACAATTTTAGGCAGTTTTTGTAAAATTGAATTTTTGACGGAAATTCGACAGGCGCGGACCTTACAAAAATAGTGAAATTTTTGTGCTATCTTCAATAGTGCTAAGAAAATATTTTTTGCAAATTAGGCAGTTTTTGGAAAATTGAATTTTTGAAGGAAATTCGACAGGCGCGGACCTAACAAAAATAGTGAAAATTTTGTGCTATCTTAAATTGTGCTAAGAAAATATTTTTTTGCAAATTATTTGTTCCCCTCATCAAAAGAAGTGTTTCTCCACAATTTTAGGCAGTTTTTGTAAAATTGAATTTTTGACGGAAATTCGACAGGCGCCAACCTTACAAAAAAAGTGAAATTTTTGTGCTATCTTCAATAGTGCTAAGAAAATATCTTTTGCAAATTATTTGTTCCCCTCATCAAAAGAAGTATTTCTCCACAATTTTAGGCAGTTTTTGGAAAATTGAGTTTTTGAAGGAAATTCGACAGGCGCAGACCTAACAAAAATAGTGAAAATTTTGTGCTATCTTAAATTGTGCTAAGAAAATATTTTTTTGCAAATTATTTGTTCCCCTCATCAAAAGAAGTGTTTTTCCACAATTTTAGGCAGTTTTTGTAAAATTGAATTTTTGACGGAAATTCGACAGGCGCGGACCTTACAAAAATAGTGAAATTTTTGTGCTATCTTTAATAGTGCTAAGAAAATATTTATTGCAAATTATTTGTTCCCCTCATCAAAAGAAGTGTTTCTCCACAATTTTAGATAGTTTTTGTAAAATTGAAATTTTGACGGAAATTCAACAGGCGCGGACCTTACAAAAATAGTGAAATTTTTGTGCTATCTTCAATAGTGCTGAGAAAATATTTTTTTGCAAATTATTTGTTCCCCTCATCAAAATTAGTGTTTCTCCACAATTTTAGGCAGTTTTTGTAAAATTGAATTTTTGACGGAAATTCGACAGGCGCGGACCTTACAAAAATAGTGAAATTTTTGTGCTATCTTCAATAGTGCTAAGAAAATATTTATTGCAAATTATTTGTTCCCCTCATCAAAAGAAGTATTTCTCCACAATTTTATGCAGTTTTTGGAAAATTGAATTTTTGAAGGAAATTCGACAGGCACGGACCTAACAAAAATAGTGAAAATTTTGTGCTATCTTAAATTGTGCTAAGAAAATATTTTTTTGCAAATTATTTGTTCCCCTCATCAAAAGAAGTGTTTCTCCACAATTTTAGGCAGTTTTTGTAAAATTGAATTTTTGACGGAAATTCGACAGGCGCGGACCTTACAAAAATAGTGAATTTTTTGTGCTATCTTCAATAATGCTAAGAAAATATTTTTTGCAAATTATTTGTTCCCCACATCAAAAGAAGTATTTCTCCACAATTTTAGGCAGTTTTTGGAAAATTGAATTTTTGAAGGAAATTCGACAGGCGCGAACCTAACAAAAATAGTGAAAATTTTGTGCTATCTTAAATTGTGCTAAGAAAATATTTTTTTGCAAATTATTTGTTCCCCTCATCAAAAGAAGTGTTTCTCCACAATTTTAGGCAGTTTTTGTAAAATTGAATTTTTGACGGAAATTGGACAGGCACGGACCTTACAAAAATAGTGAAAATTTTGTGCTATCTTAAATTGTGCTAAGAAAATATTTTTTTGCAAATTATTTGTTCCCCTCATCAAAAGAAGTGTTTCTCCACAATTTTAGATAGTTTTTGTAAAGTTGAATTTTTGACGGAAATTCGACAGGCGCGGACCTAACAAAAATAGTGAAATTTTTGTGCTATCTTTAATTGTGCTAAGAAAATATTTTTTTGCAAATTATTTGTTCCCCTCATCAAAAGAAGTGTTTCTCCACAATTTTAGGCAGTTTTTGGAAAATTGAATTTTTAAAGGAAATTCGACAGGCGCGGACCTAACAAAAATAGTGAAAATTTTGTGCTATCTTAAATTGTGATGAGAAAATATTTTTTTGCAAATTATTTGTTCCCCTCATCAAAAGAAGTGTTTCTCCACAATTTTAGGCAGTTTTTGTAAAATTGAATTTTTGACGGAAATTCGACAGGCGCGGACCTTACAAAAATAGTGAAATTTTTGTGCTATCTTAAATTGTGCTAAGAAAATATTTTTTTTTGCAAATTATTTGTTCCCCTCATCAAAAGAAGTGTTTCTCCACAATTTTAGGCAGTTTTTGTAAAAATGAATTTTTGACGGAAATTCGACAGGCGCGGACCTTACAAAAATAGTGAAAATTTTGTGCTATCTTAAATTGTGCTAAGAAAATATTTTTTGCAAATTATTTGTTCCCTTCATCAAAAGAAGTGTTTCTCCAGAATTTTAGGCAGTTTTTATAAAATTGAATTTTTGACGGAAATTCGACAGGCGCGGACCTTACAAAAATAGTGAAATTTTTGTGCTATGTTCAATAGTGCTAAGAAAATATTTTTTTGCAAATTATTTGTTCCCCTCATCAAAAGAAGTGTTTCTCCACAATTTCAGATAGTTTTTGTAAAATTGAAATTTTGACGGAAATTCGACAGGCGCGGACCTTACAAAAATAGTGAAATTTTTGTGCTATCTTCAATAGTGCTGAGAAAATATTTTTTTGCAAATTATTTGTTCCCCTCATCAAAATTAGTGTTTCTCCACAATTTTAGGCAGTTTTTGTAAAATTGAATTTTTGACGGAAATTCGACAGGCGCGGACCTTACAAAAATAGTGAAATTTTTGTGCTATCTTCAATAGTGCTAAGAAAATATTTTTTGCAAATTATTTGTTCCCCTCATCAAAAGAAGTGTTTCTCCACAATTTTAGGCAGTTTTTGGAAAATTGAATTTTTGACGGAAATTCGACAGGCGCGGACCTTACAAAAATAGTGAAATTTTTGTGCTATCTTCAAAAGTCCTAAGAAAATATTTTTTGGCAAATTATTTGATCCCCTCATCAAAAGAAGTGTTTCTCCACAATTTTAGGCAGTTTTTGGAAAATTGAATTTTTGACGGAAATTCGACAGGCGCAGACCTTACAAAAATAGTGAAATTTTTGTGCTATCTTCAATAGTACTAAGAAAATATTTTTTGCAAATTATTTGTTCCCCTCATCAAAAGAAGTATTTCTCCACAATTTTAGGCAGTTTTTGGAAAATTGAATTTTTGAAGGAAATTCGACAGGCGCGGACCTAACAAAATTAGTGAAATTTTTGTGCTATCTTAAATAGTGCTAAGAAAATACTTTTTTGCAAATTATTTGTTCCCCTCATCAAAAGAAGTGTTTCTCCACAATTTTAGGCAGTTTTTGTAAAATTGAATTTTTGACGGAAATTCGACAGGCGCGGACCTTACAAAAATAGTGAAAATTTTGTGCTATCTTAAATTGTGCTAAGAAAATATTTTTTTGCAAATTATTTGTTCCCTTCATCAAAAGAAGTGTTTCTCCACAATTTTAGGCAGTTTATGTAAAATTGAATTTCTGACAGAAATTCGACAGGCGCGGACCTTACAAAAATAGTGAAATTTTTGTGCTATCTTCAAAAGTCCTAAGAAAATATTTTTTTGCAAATTATTTGTTCCCCTCATCAATAGAAGTGTTTCTCCAGAATTTTAGGCAGTTTTTGTAAAATTGAATTTTTGACGGAAATTCGACAGGCGCGGACCTTACAAAAATAGTGAAATTTTTGTGCTATCTTAAATTGTGCTAAGAAAATATTTTTTTGCAAATTATTTGTTCCCCTCATCAAAAGAAGTGTTTCTCCACAATTTTAGGCAGTTTTTGTAAAATTGAATTTTTTACGGAAATTCGACAGGCGCGACTCTTACAAAAATTGTGAAATTTTTGTGCTATCTTCAAAAGTCCTAAGAAAATATTTTTTTGCAAATTATTTGTTCCCCTCATCAAAAGAAGTGTTTCTCCACAATTTTAGGCAGTTTTTGTAAAATTGAATTTTTGACGGAAATTCAACAGGCGCGGACCTAACAAAAATAGTGAAAATTTTGTGCTATCTTAAATTGTGCTAAGAAAATATTTTTTTGCAAATTATTTGTTCCCCTCATCAAAAGAAGTATTTCTCCACAATTTTAGGCAGTTTTTGGAAAATTGAATTTTTGAAGGAAATTCGACAGGCGCGGACCTAACAAAATTAGTGAAATTTTTGTGCTATCTTAAATAGTGCTAAGAAAATACTTTTTTGCAAATTATTTGTTCCCCTCATCAAAAGAAGTGTTTCTCCACAATTTTAGGCAGTTTTTGTAAAATTGAATTTTTGACGGAAATTCGACAGGCGCGGACCTTACAAAAATAGTGAAAATTTTGTGCTATCTTAAATTGTGCTAAGAAAATATTTTTTTGCAAATTATTTGTTCCCTTCATCAAAAGAAGTGTTTCTCCACAATTTTAGGCAGTTTATGTAAAATTGAATTTCTGACAGAAATTCGACAGGCGCGGACCTTACAAAAATAGTGAAATTTTTGTGCTATCTTCAAAAGTCCTAAGAAAATATTTTTTTGCAAATTATTTGTTCCCCTCATCAAAAGAAGTGTTTCTCCAGAATTTTAGGCAGTTTTTGTAAAATTGAATTTTTGACGGAAATTCGACAGGCGCGGACCTTACAAAAATTGTGAAATTTTTGTGCTATCTTCAAAAGTCCTAAGAAAATATTTTTTTGCAAATTATTTGTTCCCCTCATCAAAAGAAGTGTTTCTCCACAATTTTAGGCAGTTTTTGTAAAATTGAATTTTTGACGGAAATTGGACAGGCACGGACACTACAAAAATAGTGAAAATTTTGTGCTATCTTAAATTGTGCTAAGAAAATATTTTTTTGCAAATTATTTGTTCCCCTCATCAAAAGAAGTGTTTCTCCAGAATTTTAGGCAGTTTTTGTAAAATTGAATTTTTGACGGAAATTCGACAGGCGCGGACCTTACAAAAATAGTGAAATTTTTGTGCTATCTTCAATAGTGCTAAGAAAATATTTTTTTGCAAATTATTTGTTCCCCTCATCAAAAGAAGTGTTTCTCCACAATTTTAGGCAGTTTTTGTAAAATTGAATTTTTGACGGAAATTCGACAGGCGCGGACCTTACAAAAATAGTGAAATTTTTGTGCTATCTTCAATAGTGCTAAGAAAATATTTTTTTGCAAATTATTTGTTCCCCTCATCAAAAGAAGTGTTTCTCCACAATTTTAGGCAGTTTTTGTAAAATTGAATTTTTGACGGAAATTCGACAGGCGCGGACCTAACAAAAATAGTGAAAATTTTGTGCTATCTTAAATTGTGCTAAGAAAATATTTTTTTGCAAATTATTTGTTCCCTTCATCAAAAGAAGTGTTTCTCCACAATTTTAGGCAGTTTATGTAAAATTGAATTTCTGACAGAAATTCGACAGGCGCGGACCTTACAAAAATAGTGAAATTTTTGTGCTATCTTCAAAAGTCCTAAGAAAATATTTTTTTGCAAATTATTTGTTCCCCTCATCAAAAGAAGTGTTTCTCCAGAATTTTAGGCAGTTTTTGTAAAATTGAATTTTTGACGGAAATTCGACAGGCGCGGACCTTACAAAAATAGTGAAAATTTTGTGCTATCTTAAATTGTGCTAAGAAAATATTTTTTTGCAAATTATTTGTTCCCCTCATCAAAAGAAGTGTTTCTCCACAATTTTAGGCAGTTTTTGTAAAATTGAATTTTTTACGGAAATTCGACAGGCGCGGACCTTACAAAAATTGTGAAATTTTTGTGCTATCTTCAAAAGTCCTAAGAAAATATTTTTTTGCAAATTATTTGTTCCCCTCATCAAAAGAAGTGTTTCTCCACAATTTTAGGCAGTTTTTGTAAAATTGAATTTTTGACGGAAATTCAACAGGCGCGGACCTAACAAAAATAGTGAAAATTTTGTGCTATCTTAAATTGTGCTAAGAAAATATTTTTTTGCAAATTATTTGTTCCCCTCATCAAAAGAAGTGTTTCTCCACAATTTTAGGCAGTTTTTGTAAAATTGAATTTTTGACGGAAATTGGACAGGCACGGACACTACAAAAATAGTGAAATTTTTGTGCTATCTTTAATTGTGCTAAGAAAATATTTTTTTTGCAAATTATTTGTTCCCCTCATCAAAAGAAGTGTTTCTCCACAATTTTAGGCAGTTTTTGGAAAATTGAATTTTTGAAGGAAATTCGACAGGCGCGGACCTAACAAAAATAGTGAAAATTTTGTGCTATCTTAAATTGTGCTGAGAAAATATTTTTTGCAAATTATTTGTTCCCCTCATCAAAAGAAGTGTTTCTCCACAATTTTAGGCAGTTTTTGTAAAATTGAAATTTTGACGGAAATTCGACAGGCGCGGACCTTACAAAAATAGTAAAATTTTTGTGCTATCTTCAATAGTGCTGAGAAAATATTTTTTTGCAAATTATTTGTTCCCCTCATCAAAATTAGTGTTTCTCCACAATTTTAGGCAGTTTTTGTAAAATTGAATTTTTGACGGAAATTCGACAGGCGCGGACCTTACAAAAATAGTGAAATTTTTGTGCTATCTTCAATAGTGCTAAGAAAATATTTTTTGCAAATTAGGCAGTTTTTGGAAAATTGAATTTTTGAAGGAAATTCGACAGGCGCGGACCTAACAAAAATAGTGAAAATTTTGTGCTATCTTAAATTGTGCTAAGAAAATATTTTTTTGCAAATTATTTGTTCCCCTCATCAAAAGAAGTGTTTCTCCACAATTTTAGGCAGTTTTTGTAAAATTGAATTTTTGACGGAAATTCGACAGGCGCCAACCTTACAAAAAAAGTGAAATTTTTGTGCTATCTTCAATAGTGCTAAGAAAATATCTTTTGCAAATTATTTGTTCCCCTCATCAAAAGAAGTATTTCTCCACAATTTTAGGCAGTTTTTGGAAAATTGAGTTTTTGAAGGAAATTCGACAGGCGCAGACCTAACAAAAATAGTGAAAATTTTGTGCTATCTTAAATTGTGCTAAGAAAATATTTTTTTGCAAATTATTTGTTCCCCTCATCAAAAGAAGTGTTTTTCCACAATTTTAGGCAGTTTTTGTAAAATTGAATTTTTGACGGAAATTCGACAGGCGCGGACCTTACAAAAATAGTGAAATTTTTGTGCTATCTTTAATAGTGCTAAGAAAATATTTATTGCAAATTATTTGTTCCCCTCATCAAAAGAAGTGTTTCTCCACAATTTTAGATAGTTTTTGTAAAATTGAAATTTTGACGGAAATTCAACAGGCGCGGACCTTACAAAAATAGTGAAATTTTTGTGCTATCTTCAATAGTGCTGAGAAAATATTTTTTTGCAAATTATTTGTTCCCCTCATCAAAATTAGTGTTTCTCCACAATTTTAGGCAGTTTTTGTAAAATTGAATTTTTGACGGAAATTCGACAGGCGCGGACCTTACAAAAATAGTGAAATTTTTGTGCTATCTTCAATAGTGCTAAGAAAATATTTATTGCAAATTATTTGTTCCCCTCATCAAAAGAAGTATTTCTCCACAATTTTATGCAGTTTTTGGAAAATTGAATTTTTGAAGGAAATTCGACAGGCACGGACCTAACAAAAATAGTGAAAATTTTGTGCTATCTTAAATTGTGCTAAGAAAATATTTTTTTGCAAATTATTTGTTCCCCTCATCAAAAGAAGTGTTTCTCCACAATTTTAGGCAGTTTTTGTAAAATTGAATTTTTGACGGAAATTCGACAGGCGCGGACCTTACAAAAATAGTGAATTTTTTGTGCTATCTTCAATAATGCTAAGAAAATATTTTTTGCAAATTATTTGTTCCCCACATCAAAAGAAGTATTTCTCCACAATTTTAGGCAGTTTTTGGAAAATTGAATTTTTGAAGGAAATTCGACAGGCGCGAACCTAACAAAAATAGTGAAAATTTTGTGCTATCTTAAATTGTGCTAAGAAAATATTTTTTTGCAAATTATTTGTTCCCCTCATCAAAAGAAGTGTTTCTCCACAATTTTAGGCAGTTTTTGTAAAATTGAATTTTTGACGGAAATTGGACAGGCACGGACCTTACAAAAATAGTGAAAATTTTGTGCTATCTTAAATTGTGCTAAGAAAATATTTTTTTGCAAATTATTTGTTCCCCTCATCAAAAGAAGTGTTTCTCCACAATTTTAGATAGTTTTTGTAAAGTTGAATTTTTGACGGAAATTCGACAGGCGCGGACCTAACAAAAATAGTGAAATTTTTGTGCTATCTTTAATTGTGCTAAGAAAATATTTTTTTGCAAATTATTTGTTCCCCTCATCAAAAGAAGTGTTTCTCCACAATTTTAGGCAGTTTTTGGAAAATTGAATTTTTAAAGGAAATTCGACAGGCGCGGACCTAACAAAAATAGTGAAAATTTTGTGCTATCTTAAATTGTGATGAGAAAATATTTTTTTGCAAATTATTTGTTCCCCTCATCAAAAGAAGTGTTTCTCCACAATTTTAGGCAGTTTTTGTAAAATTGAATTTTTGACGGAAATTCGACAGGCGCGGACCTTACAAAAATAGTGAAATTTTTGTGCTATCTTAAATTGTGCTAAGAAAATATTTTTTTTTGCAAATTATTTGTTCCCCTCATCAAAAGAAGTGTTTCTCCACAATTTTAGGCAGTTTTTGTAAAAATGAATTTTTGACGGAAATTCGACAGGCGCGGACCTTACAAAAATAGTGAAAATTTTGTGCTATCTTAAATTGTGCTAAGAAAATATTTTTTGCAAATTATTTGTTCCCTTCATCAAAAGAAGTGTTTCTCAACAATTTTAGGCAGTTTTTATAAAATTGAATTTTTGACGGAAATTCGACAGGCGCGGACCTTACAAAAATAGTGAAATTTTTGTGCTATGTTCAATAGTGCTAAGAAAATATTTTTTTGCAAATTATTTGTTCCCCTCATCAAAAGAAGTGTTTCTCCACAATTTCAGATAGTTTTTGTAAAATTGAAATTTTGACGGAAATTCGACAGGCGCGGACCTTACAAAAATAGTGAAATTTTTGTGCTATCTTCAATAGTGCTGAGAAAATATTTTTTTGCAAATTATTTGTTCCCCTCATCAAAATTAGTGTTTCTCCACAATTTTAGGCAGTTTTTGTAAAATTGAATTTTTGACGGAAATTCGACAGGCGCGGACCTTACAAAAATAGTGAAATTTTTGTGCTATCTTCAATAGTGCTAAGAAAATATTTTTTGCAAATTATTTGTTCCCCTCATCAAAAGAAGTGTTTCTCCACAATTTTAGGCAGTTTTTGGAAAATTGAATTTTTGACGGAAATTCGACAGGCGCGGACCTTACAAAAATAGTGAAATTTTTGTGCTATCTTCAAAAGTCCTAAGAAAATATTTTTTGGCAAATTATTTGATCCCCTCATCAAAAGAAGTGTTTCTCCACAATTTTAGGCAGTTTTTGGAAAATTGAATTTTTGACGGAAATTCGACAGGCGCAGACCTTACAAAAATAGTGAAATTTTTGTGCTATCTTCAATAGTACTAAGAAAATATTTTTTGCAAATTATTTGTTCCCCTCATCAAAAGAAGTATTTCTCCACAATTTTAGGCAGTTTTTGGAAAATTGAATTTTTGACGGAAATTCGACAGGCGCGGACCTAACAAAATTAGTGAAATTTTTGTGCTATCTTAAATAGTGCTAAGAAAATACTTTTTTGCAAATTATTTGTTCCCCTCATCAAAAGAAGTGTTTCTCCACAATTTTAGGCAGTTTTTGTAAAATTGAATTTTTGACGGAAATTCGACAGGCGCGGACCTTACAAAAATAGTGAAAATTTTGTGCTATCTTAAATTGTGCTAAGAAAATATTTTTTTGCAAATTATTTGTTCCCTTCATCAAAAGAAGTGTTTCTCCACAATTTTAGGCAGTTTATGTAAAATTGAATTTCTGACAGAAATTCGACAGGCGCGGACCTTACAAAAATAGTGAAATTTTTGTGCTATCTTCAAAAGTCCTAAGAAAATATTTTTTTGCAAATTATTTGTTCCCCTCATCAATAGAAGTGTTTCTCCAGAATTTTAGGCAGTTTTTGTAAAATTGAATTTTTGACGGAAATTCGACAGGCGCGGACCTTACAAAAATAGTGAAATTTTTGTGCTATCTTAAATTGTGCTAAGAAAATATTTTTTTGCAAATTATTTGTTCCCCTCATCAAAAGAAGTGTTTCTCCACAATTTTAGGCAGTTTTTGTAAAATTGAATTTTTTACGGAAATTCGACAGGCGCGACTCTTACAAAAATTGTGAAATTTTTGTGCTATCTTCAAAAGTCCTAAGAAAATATTTTTTTGCAAATTATTTGTTCCCCTCATCAAAAGAAGTGTTTCTCCACAATTTTAGGCAGTTTTTGTAAAATTGAATTTTTGACGGAAATTCAACAGGCGCGGACCTAACAAAAATAGTGAAAATTTTGTGCTATCTTAAATTGTGCTAAGAAAATATTTTTTTGCAAATTATTTGTTCCCCTCATCAAAAGAAGTATTTCTCCACAATTTTAGGCAGTTTTTGGAAAATTGAATTTTTGAAGGAAATTCGACAGGCGCGGACCTAACAAAATTAGTGAAATTTTTGTGCTATCTTAAATAGTGCTAAGAAAATACTTTTTTGCAAATTATTTGTTCCCCTCATCAAAAGAAGTGTTTCTCCACAATTTTAGGCAGTTTTTGTAAAATTGAATTTTTGACGGAAATTCGACAGGCGCGGACCTTACAAAAATAGTGAAAATTTTGTGCTATCTTAAATTGTGCTAAGAAAATATTTTTTTGCAAATTATTTGTTCCCTTCATCAAAAGAAGTGTTTCTCCACAATTTTAGGCAGTTTATGTAAAATTGAATTTCTGACAGAAATTCGACAGGCGCGGACCTTACAAAAATAGTGAAATTTTTGTGCTATCTTCAAAAGTCCTAAGAAAATATTTTTTTGCAAATTATTTGTTCCCCTCATCAAAAGAAGTGTTTCTCCAGAATTTTAGGCAGTTTTTGTAAAATTGAATTTTTGACGGAAATTCGACAGGCGCGGACCTTACAAAAATTGTGAAATTTTTGTGCTATCTTCAAAAGTCCTAAGAAAATATTTTTTTGCAAATTATTTGTTCCCCTCATCAAAAGAAGTGTTTCTCCACAATTTTAGGCAGTTTTTGTAAAATTGAATTTTTGACGGAAATTGGACAGGCACGGACACTACAAAAATAGTGAAAATTTTGTGCTATCTTAAATTGTGCTAAGAAAATATTTTTTTGCAAATTATTTGTTCCCCTCATCAAAAGAAGTGTTTCTCCAGAATTTTAGGCAGTTTTTGTAAAATTGAATTTTTGACGGAAATTCGACAGGCGCGGACCTTACAAAAATAGTGAAATTTTTGTGCTATCTTCAATAGTGCTAAGAAAATATTTTTTTGCAAATTATTTGTTCCCCTCATCAAAAGAAGTGTTTCTCCACAATTTTAGGCAGTTTTTGTAAAATTGAATTTTTGACGGAAATTCGACAGGCGCGGACCTTACAAAAATAGTGAAATTTTTGTGCTATCTTCAATAGTGCTAAGAAAATATTTTTTTGCAAATTATTTGTTCCCCTCATCAAAAGAAGTGTTTCTCCACAATTTTAGGCAGTTTTTGTAAAATTGAATTTTTGACGGAAATTCGACAGGCGCGGACCTAACAAAAATAGTGAAAATTTTGTGCTATCTTAAATTGTGCTAAGAAAATATTTTTTTGCAAATTATTTGTTCCCTTCATCAAAAGAAGTGTTTCTCCACAATTTTAGGCAGTTTATGTAAAATTGAATTTCTGACAGAAATTCGACAGGCGCGGACCTTACAAAAATAGTGAAATTTTTGTCCTATCTTCAAAAGTCCTAAGAAAATATTTTTTTGCAAATTATTTGTTCCCCTCATCAAAAGAAGTGTTTCTCCAGAATTTTAGGCAGTTTTTGTAAAATTGAATTTTTGACGGAAATTTGACAGGCGCGGACCTTACAAAAATAGTGAAAATTTTGTGCTATCTTAAATTGTGCTAAGAAAATATTTTTTTGCAAATTATTTGTTCCCCTCATCAAAAGAAGTGTTTCTCCACAATTTTAGGCAGTTTTTGTAAAATTGAATTTTTTACGGAAATTCGACAGGCGCGGACCTTACAAAAATTGTGAAATTTTTGTGCTATCTTCAAAAGTCCTAAGAAAATATTTTTTTGCAAATTATTTGTTCCCCTCATCAAAAGAAGTGTTTCTCCACAATTTTAGGCAGTTTTTGTAAAATTGAATTTTTGACGGAAATTCAACAGGCGCGGACCTAACAAAAATAGTGAAAATTTTGTGCTATCTTAAATTGTGCTAAGAAAATATTTTTTTGCAAATTATTTGTTCCCCTCATCAAAAGAAGTGTTTCTCCACAATTTTAGGCAGTTTTTGTAAAATTGAATTTTTGACGGAAATTGGACAGGCACGGACACTACAAAAATAGTGAAATTTTTGTGCTATCTTTAATTGTGCTAAGAAAATATTTTTTTTGCAAATTATTTGTTCCCCTCATCAAAAGAAGTGTTTCTCCACAATTTTAGGCAGTTTTTGGAAAATTGAATTTTTGAAGGAAATTCGACAGGCGCGGACCTAACAAAAATAGTGAAAATTTTGTGCTATCTTAAATTGTGCTGAGAAAATATTTTTTGCAAATTATTTGTTCCCCTCATCAAAAGAAGTGTTTCTCCACAATTTTAGGCAGTTTTTGTAAAATTGAAATTTTGACGGAAATTCGACAGGCGCGGACCTTACAAAAATAGTAAAATTTTTGTGCTATCTTCAATAGTGCTGAGAAAATATTTTTTTGCAAATTATTTGTTCCCCTCATCAAAATTAGTGTTTCTCCACAATTTTAGGCAGTTTTTGTAAAATTGAATTTTTGACGGAAATTCGACAGGCGCGGACCTTACAAAAATAGTGAAATTTTTGTGCTATCTTCAATAGTGCTAAGAAAATATTTTTTGCAAATTAGGCAGTTTTTGGAAAATTGAATTTTTGAAGGAAATTCGACAGGCGCGGACCTAACAAAAATAGTGAAAATTTTGTGCTATCTTAAATTGTGCTAAGAAAATATTTTTTTGCAAATTATTTGTTCCCCTCATCAAAAGAAGTGTTTCTCCACAATTTTAGGCAGTTTTTGTAAAATTGAATTTTTGACGGAAATTCGACAGGCGCCAACCTTACAAAAAAAGTGAAATTTTTGTGCTATCTTCAATAGTGCTAAGAAAATATCTTTTGCAAATTATTTGTTCCCCTCATCAAAAGAAGTATTTCTCCACAATTTTAGGCAGTTTTTGGAAAATTGAGTTTTTGAAGGAAATTCGACAGGCGCAGACCTAACAAAAATAGTGAAAATTTTGTGCTATCTTAAATTGTGCTAAGAAAATATTTTTTTGCAAATTATTTGTTCCCCTCATCAAAAGAAGTGTTTTTCCACAATTTTAGGCAGTTTTTGTAAAATTGAATTTTTGACGGAAATTCGACAGGCGCGGACCTTACAAAAATAGTGAAATTTTTGTGCTATCTTTAATAGTGCTAAGAAAATATTTATTGCAAATTATTTGTTCCCCTCATCAAAAGAAGTGTTTCTCCACAATTTTAGATAGTTTTTGTAAAATTGAAATTTTGACGGAAATTCAACAGGCGCGGACCTTACAAAAATAGTGAAATTTTTGTGCTATCTTCAATAGTGCTGAGAAAATATTTTTTTGCAAATTATTTGTTCCCCTCATCAAAATTAGTGTTTCTCCACAATTTTAGGCAGTTTTTGTAAAATTGAATTTTTGACGGAAATTCGACAGGCGCGGACCTTACAAAAATAGTGAAATTTTTGTGCTATCTTCAATAGTGCTAAGAAAATATTTATTGCAAATTATTTGTTCCCCTCATCAAAAGAAGTATTTCTCCACAATTTTATGCAGTTTTTGGAAAATTGAATTTTTGAAGGAAATTCGACAGGCACGGACCTAACAAAAATAGTGAAAATTTTGTGCTATCTTAAA
Source organism: Loripinus fragilis (assembly GCA_964019695.1). Lineage (NCBI taxonomy): Eukaryota > Metazoa > Mollusca > Bivalvia > Lucinida > Lucinidae > Loripinus > Loripinus fragilis. The sequence goes on along the minus strand of OZ026520.1, from coordinate 81,774,688 downwards.
TTGTGCTAAGAAAATATTTTTTTGCAAATTATTTGTTCCCCTCATCAAAAGAAGTGTTTCTCCACAATTTTAGGCAGTTTTTGTAAAATTGAATTTTTGACGGAAATTCGACAGGCGCGGACCTTACAAAAATAGTGAATTTTTTGTGCTATCTTCAATAATGCTAAGAAAATATTTTTTGCAAATTATTTGTTCCCCACATCAAAAGAAGTATTTCTCCACAATTTTAGGCAGTTTTTGGAAAATTGAATTTTTGAAGGAAATTCGACAGGCGCGAACCTAACAAAAATAGTGAAAATTTTGTGCTATCTTAAATTGTGCTAAGAAAATATTTTTTTGCAAATTATTTGTTCCCCTCATCAAAAGAAGTGTTTCTCCACAATTTTAGGCAGTTTTTGTAAAATTGAATTTTTGACGGAAATTGGACAGGCACGGACCTTACAAAAATAGTGAAAATTTTGTGCTATCTTAAATTGTGCTAAGAAAATATTTTTTTGCAAATTATTTGTTCCCCTCATCAAAAGAAGTGTTTCTCCACAATTTTAGATAGTTTTTGTAAAGTTGAATTTTTGACGGAAATTCGACAGGCGCGGACCTAACAAAAATAGTGAAATTTTTGTGCTATCTTTAATTGTGCTAAGAAAATATTTTTTTGCAAATTATTTGTTCCCCTCATCAAAAGAAGTGTTTCTCCACAATTTTAGGCAGTTTTTGGAAAATTGAATTTTTAAAGGAAATTCGACAGGCGCGGACCTAACAAAAATAGTGAAAATTTTGTGCTATCTTAAATTGTGATGAGAAAATATTTTTTTGCAAATTATTTGTTCCCCTCATCAAAAGAAGTGTTTCTCCACAATTTTAGGCAGTTTTTGTAAAATTGAATTTTTGACGGAAATTCGACAGGCGCGGACCTTACAAAAATAGTGAAATTTTTGTGCTATCTTAAATTGTGCTAAGAAAATATTTTTTTTTGCAAATTATTTGTTCCCCTCATCAAAAGAAGTGTTTCTCCACAATTTTAGGCAGTTTTTGTAAAAATGAATTTTTGACGGAAATTCGACAGGCGCGGACCTTACAAAAATAGTGAAAATTTTGTGCTATCTTAAATTGTGCTAAGAAAATATTTTTTGCAAATTATTTGTTCCCTTCATCAAAAGAAGTGTTTCTCAACAATTTTAGGCAGTTTTTATAAAATTGAATTTTTGACGGAAATTCGACAGGCGCGGACCTTACAAAAATAGTGAAATTTTTGTGCTATGTTCAATAGTGCTAAGAAAATATTTTTTTGCAAATTATTTGTTCCCCTCATCAAAAGAAGTGTTTCTCCACAATTTCAGATAGTTTTTGTAAAATTGAAATTTTGACGGAAATTCGACAGGCGCGGACCTTACAAAAATAGTGAAATTTTTGTGCTATCTTCAATAGTGCTGAGAAAATATTTTTTTGCAAATTATTTGTTCCCCTCATCAAAATTAGTGTTTCTCCACAATTTTAGGCAGTTTTTGTAAAATTGAATTTTTGACGGAAATTCGACAGGCGCGGACCTTACAAAAATAGTGAAATTTTTGTGCTATCTTCAATAGTGCTAAGAAAATATTTTTTGCAAATTATTTGTTCCCCTCATCAAAAGAAGTGTTTCTCCACAATTTTAGGCAGTTTTTGGAAAATTGAATTTTTGACGGAAATTCGACAGGCGCGGACCTTACAAAAATAGTGAAATTTTTGTGCTATCTTCAAAAGTCCTAAGAAAATATTTTTTGGCAAATTATTTGATCCCCTCATCAAAAGAAGTGTTTCTCCACAATTTTAGGCAGTTTTTGGAAAATTGAATTTTTGACGGAAATTCGACAGGCGCAGACCTTACAAAAATAGTGAAATTTTTGTGCTATCTTCAATAGTACTAAGAAAATATTTTTTGCAAATTATTTGTTCCCCTCATCAAAAGAAGTATTTCTCCACAATTTTAGGCAGTTTTTGGAAAATTGAATTTTTGAAGGAAATTCGACAGGCGCGGACCTAACAAAATTAGTGAAATTTTTGTGCTATCTTAAATAGTGCTAAGAAAATACTTTTTTGCAAATTATTTGTTCCCCTCATCAAAAGAAGTGTTTCTCCACAATTTTAGGCAGTTTTTGTAAAATTGAATTTTTGACGGAAATTCGACAGGCGCGGACCTTACAAAAATAGTGAAAATTTTGTGCTATCTTAAATTGTGCTAAGAAAATATTTTTTTGCAAATTATTTGTTCCCTTCATCAAAAGAAGTGTTTCTCCACAATTTTAGGCAGTTTATGTAAAATTGAATTTCTGACAGAAATTCGACAGGCGCGGACCTTACAAAAATAGTGAAATTTTTGTGCTATCTTCAAAAGTCCTAAGAAAATATTTTTTTGCAAATTATTTGTTCCCCTCATCAATAGAAGTGTTTCTCCAGAATTTTAGGCAGTTTTTGTAAAATTGAATTTTTGACGGAAATTCGACAGGCGCGGACCTTACAAAAATAGTGAAATTTTTGTGCTATCTTAAATTGTGCTAAGAAAATATTTTTTTGCAAATTATTTGTTCCCCTCATCAAAAGAAGTGTTTCTCCACAATTTTAGGCAGTTTTTGTAAAATTGAATTTTTTACGGAAATTTGACAGGCGCGACTCTTACAAAAATTGTGAAATTTTTGTGCTATCTTCAAAAGTCCTAAGAAAATATTTTTTTGCAAATTATTTGTTCCCCTCATCAAAAGAAGTGTTTCTCCACAATTTTAGGCAGTTTTTGTAAAATTGAATTTTTGACGGAAATTCAACAGGCGCGGACCTAACAAAAATAGTGAAAATTTTGTGCTATCTTAAATTGTGCTAAGAAAATATTTTTTTGCAAATTATTTGTTCCCCTCATCAAAAGAAGTATTTCTCCACAATTTTAGGCAGTTTTTGGAAAATTGAATTTTTGAAGGAAATTCGACAGGCGCGGACCTAACAAAATTAGTGAAATTTTTGTGCTATCTTAAATAGTGCTAAGAAAATACTTTTTTGCAAATTATTTGTTCCCCTCATCAAAAGAAGTGTTTCTCCACAATTTTAGGCAGTTTTTGTAAAATTGAATTTTTGACGGAAATTCGACAGGCGCGGACCTTACAAAAATAGTGAAAATTTTGTGCTATCTTAAATTGTGCTAAGAAAATATTTTTTTGCAAATTATTTGTTCCCTTCATCAAAAGAAGTGTTTCTCCACAATTTTAGGCAGTTTATGTAAAATTGAATTTCTGACAGAAATTCGACAGGCGCGGACCTTACAAAAATAGTGAAATTTTTGTGCTATCTTCAAAAGTCCTAAGAAAATATTTTTTTGCAAATTATTTGTTCCCCTCATCAAAAGAAGTGTTTCTCCAGAATTTTAGGCAGTTTTTGTAAAATTGAATTTTTGACGGAAATTCGACAGGCGCGGACCTTACAAAAATTGTGAAATTTTTGTGCTATCTTCAAAAGTCCTAAGAAAATATTTTTTTGCAAATTATTTGTTCCCCTCATCAAAAGAAGTGTTTCTCCACAATTTTAGGCAGTTTTTGTAAAATTGAATTTTTGACGGAAATTGGACAGGCACGGACACTACAAAAATAGTGAAAATTTTGTGCTATCTTAAATTGTGCTAAGAAAATATTTTTTTGCAAATTATTTGTTCCCCTCATCAAAAGAAGTGTTTCTCCAGAATTTTAGGCAGTTTTTGTAAAATTGAATTTTTGACGGAAATTCGACAGGCGCGGACCTTACAAAAATAGTGAAATTTTTGTGCTATCTTCAATAGTGCTAAGAAAATATTTTTTTGCAAATTATTTGTTCCCCTCATCAAAAGAAGTGTTTCTCCACAATTTTAGGCAGTTTTTGTAAAATTGAATTTTTGACGGAAATTCGACAGGCGCGGACCTTACAAAAATAGTGAAATTTTTGTGCTATCTTCAATAGTGCTAAGAAAATATTTTTTTGCAAATTATTTGTTCCCCTCATCAAAAGAAGTGTTTCTCCACAATTTTAGGCAGTTTTTGTAAAATTGAATTTTTGACGGAAATTCGACAGGCGCGGACCTAACAAAAATAGTGAAAATTTTGTGCTATCTTAAATTGTGCTAAGAAAATATTTTTTTGCAAATTATTTGTTCCCTTCATCAAAAGAAGTGTTTCTCCACAATTTTAGGCAGTTTATGTAAAATTGAATTTCTGACAGAAATTCGACAGGCGCGGACCTTACAAAAATAGTGAAATTTTTGTGCTATCTTCAAAAGTCCTAAGAAAATATTTTTTTGCAAATTATTTGTTCCCCTCATCAAAAGAAGTGTTTCTCCAGAATTTTAGGCAGTTTTTGTAAAATTGAATTTTTGACGGAAATTCGACAGGCGCGGACCTTACAAAAATAGTGAAAATTTTGTGCTATCTTAAATTGTGCTAAGAAAATATTTTTTTGCAAATTATTTGTTCCCCTCATCAAAAGAAGTGTTTCTCCACAATTTTAGGCAGTTTTTGTAAAATTGAATTTTTTACGGAAATTCGACAGGCGCGGACCTTACAAAAATTGTGAAATTTTTGTGCTATCTTCAAAAGTCCTAAGAAAATATTTTTTTGCAAATTATTTGTTCCCCTCATCAAAAGAAGTGTTTCTCCACAATTTTAGGCAGTTTTTGTAAAATTGAATTTTTGACGGAAATTCAACAGGCGCGGACCTAACAAAAATAGTGAAAATTTTGTGCTATCTTAAATTGTGCTAAGAAAATATTTTTTTGCAAATTATTTGTTCCCCTCATCAAAAGAAGTGTTTCTCCACAATTTTAGGCAGTTTTTGTAAAATTGAATTTTTGACGGAAATTGGACAGGCACGGACACTACAAAAATAGTGAAATTTTTGTGCTATCTTTAATTGTGCTAAGAAAATATTTTTTTTGCAAATTATTTGTTCCCCTCATCAAAAGAAGTGTTTCTCCACAATTTTAGGCAGTTTTTGGAAAATTGAATTTTTGAAGGAAATTCGACAGGCGCGGACCTAACAAAAATAGTGAAAATTTTGTGCTATCTTAAATTGTGCTGAGAAAATATTTTTTGCAAATTATTTGTTCCCCTCATCAAAAGAAGTGTTTCTCCACAATTTTAGGCAGTTTTTGTAAAATTGAAATTTTGACGGAAATTCGACAGGCGCGGACCTTACAAAAATAGTAAAATTTTTGTGCTATCTTCAATAGTGCTGAGAAAATATTTTTTTGCAAATTATTTGTTCCCCTCATCAAAATTAGTGTTTCTCCACAATTTTAGGCAGTTTTTGTAAAATTGAATTTTTGACGGAAATTCGACAGGCGCGGACCTTACAAAAATAGTGAAATTTTTGTGCTATCTTCAATAGTGCTAAGAAAATATTTTTTGCAAATTAGGCAGTTTTTGGAAAATTGAATTTTTGAAGGAAATTCGACAGGCGCGGACCTAACAAAAATAGTGAAAATTTTGTGCTATCTTAAATTGTGCTAAGAAAATATTTTTTTGCAAATTATTTGTTCCCCTCATCAAAAGAAGTGTTTCTCCACAATTTTAGGCAGTTTTTGTAAAATTGAATTTTTGACGGAAATTCGACAGGCGCCAACCTTACAAAAAAAGTGAAATTTTTGTGCTATCTTCAATAGTGCTAAGAAAATATCTTTTGCAAATTATTTGTTCCCCTCATCAAAAGAAGTATTTCTCCACAATTTTAGGCAGTTTTTGGAAAATTGAGTTTTTGAAGGAAATTCGACAGGCGCAGACCTAACAAAAATAGTGAAAATTTTGTGCTATCTTAAATTGTGCTAAGAAAATATTTTTTTGCAAATTATTTGTTCCCCTCATCAAAAGAAGTGTTTTTCCACAATTTTAGGCAGTTTTTGTAAAATTGAATTTTTGACGGAAATTCGACAGGCGCGGACCTTACAAAAATAGTGAAATTTTTGTGCTATCTTTAATAGTGCTAAGAAAATATTTATTGCAAATTATTTGTTCCCCTCATCAAAAGAAGTGTTTCTCCACAATTTTAGATAGTTTTTGTAAAATTGAAATTTTGACGGAAATTCGACAGGCGCGGACCTTACAAAAATAGTGAAATTTTTGTGCTATCTTCAATAGTGCTGAGAAAATATTTTTTTGCAAATTATTTGTTCCCCTCATCAAAATTAGTGTTTCTCCACAATTTTAGGCAGTTTTTGTAAAATTGAATTTTTGACGGAAATTCGACAGGCGCGGACCTTACAAAAATAGTGAAATTTTTGTGCTATCTTCAATAGTGCTAAGAAAATATTTATTGCAAATTATTTGTTCCCCTCATCAAAAGAAGTATTTCTCCACAATTTTATGCAGTTTTTGGAAAATTGAATTTTTGAAGGAAATTCGACAGGCACGGACCTAACAAAAATAGTGAAAATTTTGTGCTATCTTAAATTGTGCTAAGAAAATATTTTTTTGCAAATTATTTGTTCCCCTCATCAAAAGAAGTGTTTCTCCACAATTTTAGGCAGTTTTTGTAAAATTGAATTTTTGACGGAAATTCGACAGGCGCGGACCTTACAAAAATAGTGAAATTTTTGTGCTATCTTCAATAATGCTAAGAAAATATTTTTTGCAAATTATTTGTTCCCCACATCAAAAGAAGTATTTCTCCACAATTTTAGGCAGTTTTTGGAAAATTGAATTTTTGAAGGAAATTCGACAGGCGCGAACCTAACAAAAATAGTGAAAATTTTGTGCTATCTTAAATTGTGCTAAGAAAATATTTTTTTGCAAATTATTTGTTCCCCTCATCAAAAGAAGTGTTTCTCCACAATTTTAGGCAGTTTTTGTAAAATTGAATTTTTGACGGAAATTGGACAGGCACGGACCTTACAAAAATAGTGAAAATTTTGTGCTATCTTAAATTGTGCTAAGAAAATATTTTTTTGCAAATTATTTGTTCCCCTCATCAAAAGAAGTGTTTCTCCACAATTTTAGATAGTTTTTGTAAAGTTGAATTTTTGACGGAAATTCGACAGGCGCGGACCTAACAAAAATAGTGAAATTTTTGTGCTATCTTTAATTGTGCTAAGAAAATATTTTTTTGCAAATTATTTGTTCCCCTCATCAAAAGAAGTGTTTCTCCACAATTTTAGGCAGTTTTTGGAAAATTGAATTTTTAAAGGAAATTCGACAGGCGCGGACCTAACAAAAATAGTGAAAATTTTGTGCTATCTTAAATTGTGATGAGAAAATATTTTTTTGCAAATTATTTGTTCCCCTCATCAAAAGAAGTGTTTCTCCACAATTTTAGGCAGTTTTTGTAAAATTGAATTTTTGACGGAAATTCGACAGGCGCGGACCTTACAAAAATAGTGAAATTTTTGTGCTATCTTAAATTGTGCTAAGAAAATATTTTTTTTTGCAAATTATTTGTTCCCCTCATCAAAAGAAGTGTTTCTCCAGAATTTTAGGCAGTTTTTGTAAAAATGAATTTTTGACGGAAATTCGACAGGCGCGGACCTAACAAAAATAGTGAAAATTTTGTGCTATCTTAAATTGTGCTAAGAAAATATTTTTTGCAAATTATTTGTTCCCTTCATCAAAAGAAGTGTTTCTCCACAATTTTAGGCAGTTTTTATAAAATTGAATTTTTGACGGAAATTCGACAGGCGCGGACCTTACAAAAATAGTGAAATTTTTGTGCTATGTTCAATAGTGCTAAGAAAATATTTTTTTGCAAATTATTTGTTCCCCTCATCAAAAGAAGTGTTTCTCCACAATTTCAGATAGTTTTTGTAAAATTAAAATTTTGACGGAAATTCGACAGGCGCGGACCTTACAAAAATAGTGAAATTTTTGTGCTATCTTCAATAGTGCTGAGAAAATATTTTTTTGCAAATTATTTGTTCCCCTCATCAAAATTAGTGTTTCTCCACAATTTTAGGCAGTTTTTGTAAAATTGAATTTTTGACGGAAATTCGACAGGCGCGGACCTTACAAAAATAGTGAAATTTTTGTGCTATCTTCAATAGTGCTAAGAAAATATTTTTTGCAAATTATTTGTTCCCCTCATCAAAAGAAGTATTTCTCCACAATTTTAGGCAGTTTTTGGAAAATTGAATTTTTGAAGGAAATTTGACAGGCGCGGACCTAACAAAAATAGTGAAAATTTTGTGCTATCTTAAATTGTGCTTAGAAAATATTTTTTTGCAAATTATTTGTTCCCCTCATCAAAAGAAGTGTTTCTCCACAATTTTAGGCAGTTTTTGTAAATTTGAATTTTTGACGGAAATTCTACAGGCGCGGACCTTACAAAAATAGTGAAATTTTTGTGCTATCTTAAATAGTGCTAAGAAAATATTTTTTGCAAATTATTTGTTCCCCACATCAAAAGAAGTATTTCTCCACAATTTTAGGCAGTTTTTGGAAAATTGAATTTTTGAAGGAAATTCGACAGGCGCGGACCTAACAAAAATAGTGAAAATTTTGTGCTATCTTAAATTGTGCTAAGAAAATATTTTTTTGCAAATTATTTGTTCCCCTCATCAAAAGAAGTGTTTCTCCACAATTTTAGGCAGTTTTTGTAAAATTGAATTTTTGACGGAAATTCGACAGGCGCCAACCTTACAAAAAAAGTGAAATTTTTGTGCTATCTTCAATAGTGCTAAGAAAATATCTTTTGCAAATTATTTGTTCCCCTCATCAAAAGAAGTATTTCTCCACAATTTTAGGCAGTTTTTGGAAAATTGAGTTTTTGAAGGAAATTCGACAGGCGCAGACCTAACAAAAATAGTGAAAATTTTGTGCTATCTTAAATTGTGCTAAGAAAATATTTTTTTGCAAATTATTTGTTCCCCTCATCAAAAGAAGTGTTTCTCCACAATTTTAGGCAGTTTTTGTAAAATTGAATTTTTGACGGAAATTCGACAGGCGCGGACCTTACAAAAATAGTGAAATTTTTGTGCTATCTTCAATAGTGCTCAGAAAATATTTATTGCAAATTATTTGTTCCCCTCATCAAAAGAAGTGTTTCTCCACAATTTTAGATAGTTTTTGTAAAATTGAAATTTTGACGGAAATTCGACAGGCGCGGACCTTACAAAAATAGTGAAATTTTTGTGCTATCTTCAATAGTGCTGAGAAAATATTTTTTTGCAAATTATTTGTTCCCCTCATCAAAATTAGTGTTTCTCCACAATTTTAGGCAGTTTTTGTAAAATTGAATTTTTGACGGAAATTCGACAGGCGCGGACCTTACAAAAATAGTGAAATTTTTGTGCTATCTTCAATAGTGCTAAGAAAATATTTATTGCAAATTATTTGTTCCCCTCATCAAAAGAAGTATTTCTCCACAATTTTATGCAGTTTTTGGAAAATTGAATTTTTGAAGGAAATTCGACAGGCACGGACCTAACAAAAATAGTGAAAATTTTGTGCTATCTTAAATTGTGCTGAGAAAATATTTTTTTGCAAATTATTTGTTCCCCTCATCAAAAGAAGTGTTTCTCCACAATTTTAGGCAGTTTTTGTAAAATTGAATTTTTGACGGATATTCGACAGGCGCGGACCTTACAAAAATAGTGAAATTTTTGTGCTATCTTCAATAATGCTAAGAAAATATTTTTTGCAAATTATTTGTTCCCCATATCAAAAGAAGTATTTCTCCACAATTTTAGGCAGTTTTTGGAAAATTGAATTTTTGAAGGAAATTCGACAGGCGCGAACCTAACAAAAATAGTGAAAATTTTGTGCTATCTTAAATTGTGCTAAGAAAATATTTTTTTGCAAATTATTTGTTCCCCTCATCAAAAGAAGTGTTTCTCCACAATTTTAGGCAGTTTTTGTAAAATTGAATTTTTGACGGAAATTGGACAGGCACGGACCTTACAAAAATAGTGAAAATTTTGTGCTATCTTAAATTGTGCTAAGAAAATATTTTTTTGCAAATTATTTGTTCCCCTCATCAAAAGAAGTGTTTCTCCACAATTTTAGATAGTTTTTGTAAAGTTGAATTTTTGACGGAAATTCGACAGGCGCGGACCTAACAAAAATAGTGAAATTTTTGTGCTATCTTTAATTGTGCTAAGAAAATATTTTTTTGCAAATTATTTGTTCCCCTCATCAAAAGAAGTGTTTCTCCACAATTTTAGGCAGTTTTTGGAAAATTGAATTTTTAAAGGAAATTCGACAGGCGCGGACCTAACAAAAATAGTGAAAATTTTGTGCTATCTTAAATTGTGATGAGAAAATATTTTTTTGCAAATTATTTGTTCCCCTCATCAAAAGAAGTGTTTCTCCACAATTTTAGGCAGTTTTTGTAAAATTGAATTTTTGACGGAAATTCGACAGGCGCGGACCTTACAAAAATAGTGAAATTTTTGTGCTATCTTAAATTGTGCTAAGAAAATATTTTTTTTTGCAAATTATTTGTTCCCCTCATCAAAAGAAGTGTTTCTCCACAATTTTAGGCAGTTTTTGTAAAAATGAATTTTTGACGGAAATTCGACAGGCGCGGACCTTACAAAAATAGTGAAAATTTTGTGCTATCTTAAATTGTGCTAAGAAAATATTTTTTGCAAATTATTTGTTCCCTTCATCAAAAGAAGTGTTTCTCCACAATTTTAGGCAGTTTTTATAAAATTGAATTTTTGACGGAAATTCGACAGGCGCGGACCTTACAAAAATAGTGAAATTTTTGTGCTATGTTCAATAGTGCTAAGAAAATATTTTTTTGCAAATTATTTGTTCCCCTCATCAAAAGAAGTGTTTCTCCACAATTTCAGATAGTTTTTGTAAAATTGAAATTTTGACGGAAATTCGACAGGCGCGGACCTTACAAAAATAGTGAAATTTTTGTGCTATCTTCAATAGTGCTGAGAAAATATTTTTTTGCAAATTATTTGTTCCCCTCATCAAAATTAGTGTTTCTCCACAATTTTAGGCAGTTTTTGTAAAATTGAATTTTTGACGGAAATTCGACAGGCGCGGACCTTACAAAAATAGTGAAATTTTTGTGCTATCTTCAATAGTGCTAAGAAAATATTTTTTGCAAATTATTTGTTCCCCTCATCAAAAGAAGTATTTCTCCACAATTTTAGGCAGTTTTTGGAAAATTGAATTTTTGAAGGAAATTTGACAGGCGCGGACCTAACAAATATAGTGAAAATTTTGTGCTATCTTAAATTGTGCTTAGAAAATATTTTTTTGCAAATTATTTGTTCCCCTCATCAAAAGAAGTGTTTCTCCACAATTTTAGGCAGTTTTTGTAAATTTGAATTTTTGACGGAAATTCTACAGGCGCGGACCTTACAAAAATAGTGAAATTTTTGTGCTATCTTAAATAGTGCTAAGAAAATATTTTTTGCAAATTATTTGTTCCCCACATCAAAAGAAGTATTTCTCCACAATTTTAGGCAGTTTTTGGAAAATTGAATTTTTGAAGGAAATTCGACAGGCGCGGACCTAACAAAAATAGTGAAAATTTTGTGCTATCTTAAATTGTGCTAAGAAAATATTTTTTTGCAAATTATTTGTTCCCCTCATCAAAAGAAGTGTTTCTCCACAATTTTAGGCAGTTTTTGTAAAATTGAATTTTTGACGGAAATTGGACAGGCACGGACCTTACAAAAATAGTGAAAATTTTGTGCTATCTTAAATTGTGCTAAGAAAATATTTTTTTGCAAATTATTTGTTCCCCTCATCAAAAGAAGTGTTTCTCCACAATTTTAGATAGTTTTTGTAAAATTGAATTTTTGACGGAAATTCGACAGGCGCGGACCTAACAAAAATAGTGAAATTTTTGTGCTATCTTTAATTGTGCTAAGAAAATATTTTTTTGCAAGTTATTTGTTCCCCTCATCAAAAGAAGTGTTTCTCCACAATTTTAGGCAGTTTTTGGAAAATTGAATTTTTAAAGGAAATTCGACAGACGCGGACCTAACAAAAATAGTGAAAATTTTGTGCTATCTTAAATTGTGATGAGAAAATATTTTTTTGCAAATTATTTGTTCCCCTCATCAAAAGAAGTGTTTCTCCACAATTTTAGGCAGTTTTTGTAAAATTGAATTTTTGACGGAAATACGACAGGCGCGGACCTTTCAAAAATAGTGAAATTTTTGTGCTATCTTTAATTGTGCTAAGAAAATATTTTTTTTGCAAATTATTTGTTCCCCTCATCAAAAGAAGTGTTTCTCCACAATTTTAGGCAGTTTTTGGAAAATAGAATTTTTGAAGGAAATTCGACAGGCGCGACCCTAACAAAAATAGTGAAAATTTTGTGCTATCTTAAATTGTGCTGAGAAAATATTTTTTGCAAATTATTTGTTCCCCTCATCAAAAGAAGTGTTTCTCCACAATTTTAGGCAGTTTTTGTAAAATTGAATTTTTGACGGAAATTCGACAGGTGCGGACCTTACAAAAATAGTGAAATTTTTGTGCTATCTTCAAAAGTCCAAAGAAAATATTTTTTTGCAAATTATTTGTTCCCCTCATCAAAAGAAGTGTTTCTCCAGAATTTAAGGCAGTTTTTGTAAAATTGAATTTTTGACGGAAATTCGACAGGCGCGGACCTTACAAAAATAGTGAAATTTTTGTGCTATCTTCAATAGTGCTGAGAAAATATTTTTTTGCAAATTATTTGTTCCCCTCATCAAAATTAGTGTTTCTCCACAATTTTAGGCAGTTTTTGTAAAATTGAATTTTTGAAGGAAATTCGACAGGCGCGCACCTAACAAAAATAGTGAAAATTTTGTGCTGTCTTAAATTGTGCTAAGAAAATATTTTTTTGCAAATTATTTGTTCCCCTCATCAAAAGAAGTGTTTCTCCACAATTTTAGGCAGTTTTTGTAAAATTGAATTTTTGACGGAAATTCGACAGGCGCGGACCTTACAAAAATAGTGAAATTTTTGTGCTATCTTCAATAGGGCTAAGAAAATATCTTTTGCAAATTATTTGTTCCCCTCATCAAAAGAAGTATTTCTCCACAATTTTAGGCAGTTTTTGTAAAATTGAATTTTTGAAGGAAATTGGACAGGCACGGACCTAACAAAAATAGTCAAAATTTTGTGCTATCTTAAATTGTGCTAAGAAAATATTTTTTTGCAAATTATTTGTTCCCCTCATCAAAAGAAGTGTTTCTCCACAATTTTAGGCAGTTTTTGTAAAATTGAATTTTTGACGGAAATTCGACAGGCGCGTCCCTTACAAAAATAGTGAAATATTTGTGCTATCTTCAATAGTGCTGAGAAAATATTTTTTTGCAAATTATTTGTTCCCCTCATCAAAAGAAGTGTTTCTCCACAATTTTAGATAGTTTTTGTAAAATTGAAATTTTGACGGAAATTCGACAGGCGCGGACCTTACAAAAATAGTGAAATTTTTGTGCTATCTTCAAAAGTCCAAAGAAAATATTTTTTTGCAAATTATTTGTTCCCCTCATCAAAAGAAGTGTTTCTCCAGAATTTTAGGCAGTTTTTGTAAAATTGAATTTTTGACGGAAATTCGACAGGCGCGGACCTTACAAAAATAGTGAAATTTTTGTGCTATCTTCAATAGTGCTGAGAAAATATTTTTTTGCAAATTATTTGTTCCCCTCATCAAAATTAGTGTTTCTCCACAATTTTAGGCAGTTTTTGTAAAATTGAATTTTTGAAGGAAATTCGACAGGCGCGCACCTAACAAAAATAGTGAAAATTTTGTGCTGTCTTAAATTGTGCTAAGAAAATATTTTTTTGCAAATTATTTGTTCCCCTCATCAAAAGAAGTGTTTCTCCACAATTTTAGGCAGTTTTTGTAAAATTGAATTTTTGACGGAAATTCGACAGGCGCGGACCTTACAAAAATAGTGAAATTTTTGTGCTATCTTCAAAAGTCCAAAGAAAATATTTTTTTGCAAATTATTTGTTCCCCTCATCAAAAGAAGTGTTTCTCCAGAATTTTAGGCAGTTTTTGTAAAATTGAATTTTTGACGGAAATTCGACAGGCGCGGACCTTACAAAAATAGTGAAATTTTTGTGCTATCTTCAATAGTGCTGAGAAAATATTTTTTTGCAAATTATTTGTTCCCCTCATCAAAATTAGTGTTTCTCCACAATTTTAGGCAGTTTTTGTAAAATTGAATTTTTGAAGGAAATTCGACAGGCGCGCACCTAACAAAAATAGTGAAAATTTTGTGCTGTCTTAAATTGTGCTAAGAAAATATTTTTTTGCAAATTATTTGTTCCCCTCATCAAAAGAAGTGTTTCTCCACAATTTTAGGCAGTTTTTGTAAAATTGAATTTTTGACGGAAATTCGACAGGCGCGGACCTTACAAAAATAGTGAAATTTTTGTGCTATCTTCAATAGGGCTAAGAAAATATCTTTTGCAAATTATTTGTTCCCCTCATCAAAAGAAGTATTTCTCCACAATTTTAGGCAGTTTTTGTAAAATTGAATTTTTGAAGGAAATTGGACAGGCACGGACCTAACAAAAATAGTCAAAATTTTGTGCTATCTTAAATTGTGCTAAGAAAATATTTTTTTGCAAATTATTTGTTCCCCTCATCAAAAGAAGTGTTTCTCCACAATTTTAGGCAGTTTTTGTAAAATTGAATTTTTGACGGAAATTCGACAGGCGCGGACCTTACAAAAATAGTGAAATTTTTGTGCTATCTTCAATAGTGCTAAGAAAATATCTTTTGCAAATTATTTGTTCCCCTCATCAAAAGAAGTATTTCTCCACAATTTTAGGCAGTTTTTGGAAAATTGAGTTTTTGAAGGAAATTCGACAGGCGCAGACCTAACAAAAATAGTGAAAATTTTGTGCTATCTTAAATTGTGCTAAGAAAATATTTTTTTGCAAATTATTTGTTCCCCTCATCAAAAGAAGTGTTTCTCCACAATTTTAGGCAGTTTTTGTAAAATTGAATTTTTGACGGAAATTCGACAGGCGCGGACCTTACAAAAATAGTGAAATTTTTGTGCTATCTTCAATAGTGCTAAAAAAATATTTTTTGCAAATTATTTGTTCCCCTCATCAAAAGAAGTATTTCTCCACAATTTTAGGCAGTTTTTGGAAAATTGAATTTTTGAAGGAAATTCGACAGGCGCGGACCTAACAAAAATAGTGAAAATTTTGTGTTATCTTAAATTGTGCAGGGATATTTTTTTGCAAATTATTTGTTCCCCTCATCAAAAGAAGTGTTTCTCCACAATTTTAGGCAGTTTTTGTAAAATTGATTTTTTGACGGAAATTGGACAGGCACGGACCTTACAAAAATAGTGAAAATTTTGTGCTATCTTAAATTGTGCTAAGAAAATATTTTTTTTTGCAAATTATTTGTTCCCCTCATCAAAAGAAGTGTTTCTCCACAATTTTAGATAGTTTTTGTAAAATTGAATTTTTGACGGAAATTCGACAGGCGCGGACCTTACAAAAATAGTGAAATTTTTGTGCTATCTTTAATTGTGCTAAGAAAATATTTTTTTTGCAAATTATTTGTTCCCCTCATCAAAATTAGTGTTTCCCCACAATTTTAGGCAGTTTTTGTAAAATTGAATTTTTGACGGAAATTCGACAGGCGCTGACCTTACAAAAATAGTGAAATTTTTGTGCTATCTTCAATAGTGCTAAGAAAATATTTTTTGCAAATTAGGCAGTTTTTGGAAAATTGAATTTTTGAAGGAAATTCGACACGCGCGGACCTAACAAAAATAGTGAAAATTTTGTGCTATCTTAAATTGTGCTAAGAAAATATTTTTTTGCAAATTATTTGTTCCCCTCATCAAAAGAAGTGTTTCTCCACAATTTTAGGCAGTTTTTGTAAAATTGAATTTTTGACGGAAATTCGACAGGCGCGTCCCTTACAAAAATAGTGAAATATTTGTGCTATCTTCAATAGTGCTGAGAAAATATTTTTTTGCAAATTATTTGTTCCCCTCATCAAAAGAAGTGTTTCTCCACAATTTTAGATAGTTTTTGTAAAATTGAAATTTTGACGGAAATTCGACAGGCGCGGACCTTACAAAAATAGTGAAATTTTTGTGCTATCTTCAATAGTGCTGAGAAAATATTTTTTTGCAAATTATTTGTTCCCCTCATCAAAATTAGTGTTTCTCCACAATTTTAGGCAGTTTTTGTAAAATTGAATTTTTGACGGAAATTCGACAGGCGCGGACCTTACAAAAATAGTGAAATTTTTGTGCTATCTTCAATAGTGCTAAGAAAATATTTATTGCAAATTATTTGTTCCCCTCATCAAAAGAAGTATTTCTCCACAATTTTATGCAGTTTTTGGAAAATTGAATTTTTGAAGGAAATTCGACAGGCACGGACCTAACAAAAATAGTGAAAATTTTGTGCTATCTTAAATTGTGCTAAGAAAATATTTTTTTGCAAATTATTTGTTCCCCTCATCAAAAGAAGTGTTTCTCCACAATTTTAGGCAGTTTTTGTAAAATTGAATTTTTGACGGAAATTCGACAGGCGCAGACCTTACAAAAATAGTGAAATTTTTGTGCTATCTTCAATAGTGCTAAGAAAATATTTTTTGCAAATTATTTGTTCCCCACATCAAAAGAAGTATTTCTCCACAATTTTAGGCAGTTTTTGGAAAATTGAATTTTTGAAGGAAATTCGACAGGCGCGAACCTAACAAAAATAGTGAAAATTTTGTGCTATCTTAAATTGTGCTAAGAAAATATTTTTTTGCAAATTATTTGTTCCCCTCATCAAAAGAAGTGTTTCTCCACAATTTTAGGCAGTTTTTGTAAAATTGAATTTTTGACGGAAATAGGACAGGCACGGACCTTACAAAAATAGTGAAAATTTTGTGCTATCTTAAATTGTGCTAAGAAAATATTTTTTTGCAAATTATTTGTTCCCCTCATCAAAAGAAGTGTTTCTCCACAATTTTAGATAGTTTTTGTAAAATTGAATTTTTGACGGAAATTCGACAGGCGCGGACCTAACAAAAATAGTGAAATTTTTGTGCTATCTTTAATTGTGCTAAGAAAATATTTTTTTGCAAATTATTTGTTCCCCTCATCAAAAGAAGTGTTTCTCCACAATTTTAGGCAGTTTTTGTAAAATTGAATTTTTAAAGGAAATTCGACAGGCGCGGACCTAACAAAAATAGTGAAAATTTTGTGCTATCTTAAATTGTGATGAGAAAATATTTTTTTGCAAATTATTTGTTCCCCTCATCAAAAGAAGTGTTTCTCCACAATTTTAGGCAGTTTTTGTAAAATTGAATTTTTGACGGAAATTCGACAGGCGCGGACCTTACAAAAATAGTGAAATTTTTGTGCTATCTTTAATTGTGCTAAGAAAATATTTTTTTTGCAAATTATTTGTTCCCCTCATCAAAAGAAGTGTTTCTCCACAATTTTAGGCAGTTTTTGGAAAATTGAATTTTTGAAGGAAATTCGACAGGCGCGACCCTAACAAAAATAGTGAAAATTTTGTGCTATCTTAAATTGTGCTGAGAAAATATTTTTTGCAAATTATTTGTTCCCCTCATCAAAATTAGTGTTTCTCCACAATTTTAGGTAGTTTTTGGAAAATTGAATTTTTGACGGAAATTCGACAGGCGCGGACCTAACCAAAATAGTAAAAATTTTGTGCTATTTTAAATTGTGCTAAGAAAATATTTTTTGGCAAATTATTTGTTCCCCTCATCAAAATTAGTGTTTCTCCACAATTTTAGGCAGTTTTTGTAAAATTGAATTTTTGACAGAAATTGGACAGGCACGGACCTTACAAAAATAGTGAAAATTTTGTGCTATCTTAAATTGTGCTAAGAAAATATTTTTTTGCAAATTATTTGTTCCCCTCATCAAAAGAAGTGTTTCTCCACAATTTTAGGCAGTTTTTGTAAAATTGAATTTTTGACAAAATTCAACAGGCGGGGACCTTACAAAAATAGTGAAATTTTTGTGCTATCTTTAATTGTGCTAAGAAAATATTTTTTTGCAAATTATTTGTTCCCCTCATCAAAAGAAGTGTTTCTCCACAATTTTAGGCAGTTTTTGGAAAATTGAATTTTTGAAGGAAATTCGACAGGAGCGGACCTAACAAAAATAGTGAAAATTTTGTGCTATCTTAAATTGAGCTGAGAAAATAGTTTTTGCAAATTATTTGTTCCCCTCATCAAAAGAAGTGTTTCTCCACAATTTTAGGCAGTTTTTGTAAAATTGAATTTTTGACGGAAATTGGACAGGCGCGGACCTTACAAAAATAGTGAAATTTTTGTGCTATCTTCAAAAGTCCTAAGAAAATATTTTTTTGCAAATTATTAGTTCCCCTCATCAAAAGAAGTGTTTCTCCAGAATTTTAGGCAGTTTTTGTAAAATTGAATTTTTGACAGAAATTCAACAGGCACGGACCTTACAAAAATAGTGAAATTTTTGTGCTATCTTAAATTGTGCTAAGAAAATATTTTTTTTTTGCAAATTATTTGTTCCCCTCATCAAAAGAAGTGTTTCTCCACAATTTTAGGCAGTTTTTGTAAAATTGAATTTTTGACGGAAATTCGACAGGCGCAGACCTTACAAAAATAGTGAAAATTTTGTGCTATCTTAAATTGTGCTAAGAAAATATTTTTTGCAAATTATTTGTTCCCTTCATCAAAAGAAGTGTTTCTCCACAATTTTAGGCAGTTTTTATAAAATTGAATTTTTGACGGAAATTCGACAGGCGCGAGCCATACAAAAATAGTGAAATTTTTGTGCTATGTTCAATAGTGCTAAGAAAATATTTTTTTGCAGATTATTTGTTCCCTTCATCAAAAGAAGTGTTTCTCCACAATTTTAGATATTTTTTGTAAAATTGAAATTTTGACGGAAATTCGACAGGCGCGGACCTTACAAAAATAGTGAAATTTTTGTGCTATCTTCAATAGTGCTGAGAAAATATTTTTTTGCAAATTATTTGTTCCCCTCATCAAAATTAGTGTTTCTCCACAATTTCAGGCAGTTTTTGTAAAATTGAATTTTTGACGGAAATTCGACAGGCGCGGACCTTACAAAAATAGTGAAATTTTTGTGCTATCTTCAATAGTGCTAAGAAAATATTTTTTGCAAATTATTTGTTCCCCTCATCAAAAGAAGTATTTCTCCACAATTTTAGGCAGTTTTTGGAAAATTGAATTTTTGAAGGAAATTTGACAGGCGCGGACCTAACAAAAATAGTGAAAATTTTGTGCTATCTTAAATTGTGCTTAGAAAATATTTTTTTGCAAATTATTTGTTCCCCTCATCAAAAGAAGTGTTTCACTTTAATTTTAGGCAGTTTTTGTAAATTTGAATTTTTGACGGAAATTCTACAGGCGCGGACCTTACAAAAATAGTGAAATTTTTGTGCTATCTTCAATAGTGCTAAGAAAATATTTTTTGCAAATTATTTGTTCCCCACATCAAAAGAAGTATTTCTCCACAATTTTAGGCAGTTTTTGGAAAATTGAATTTTTGAAGGAAATTCGACAGGCGCGGACCTAACAAAAATAGTGAAAATTTTGTGCTATCTTAAATTGTGCTAAGAAAATATTTTTTTGCAAATTATTTGTTCCCCTCATCAAAAGAAGTGTTTCTCCACAATTTTGGGCAGTTTTTGTAAAATTGAATTTTTGACGGAAATTGGACAGGCACGGACCTTACAAAAATAGTGAAAATTTTGTGCTATCTTAAATTGTGCTTAGAAAATCTTTTTTTGCAAATTATTTGTTCCCCTCATCAAAAGAAGTGTTTCTCCACAATTTTAGATAGTTTTTGTAAAATTGAATTTTTGACGGAAATTCGACAGGCGCGGACCTAACAAAAATAGTGAAATTTTTGTGCTATCTTTAATTGTGCTAAGAAAATATTTTTTTGCAAATTATTTGTTCCCCTCATCAAAAGAAGTGTTTCTCCACAATTTTAGGCAGTTTTTGGAAAATTGAATTTTTAAAGGAAATTCGACAGGTGCGGACCTTACAAAAATAGTGAAAATTCTGTGCTCTCTTAAATTGTGCTAAGAAAATATTTTTTTGCAAATTATTTGTTCCCTTCATCAAAAGAAGTGTTTCTCCACAATTTTAGGCAGTTTTTGTAAAATTGAATTTTTGACGGAAATTCGACAGGCGTGGACCTTACAAAAATAGTGAAATTTTTGTGCTCTCTTCAATAGTGCTAAGAAAATATTTTTTTGCAAATTATTTGTTCCCCTCATCAAAAGAAGTATTTCTCCACAATTTTAGGCAGTTTTTGGAAAATTGAATTTTTGAAAGAAATTCGACAGGCGCGTTCCTAGCAAAAATAGTGAAAATTTTGTGCTATCTTAAATTGTGCTAAGAAAATATTTTTTGGCAAATTATTTGTTCCCCTCATCAAAAGAAGTGTTTCTCCACAATTTTAGGAAGTTTTTGTAAAATTGAATTTTTGACGGAAATTCGACAGGAGCGGACCTAACAAAAATAGTGAAAATTTTGTGCTATCTTAAATTGTGCTGAGAAAATATTTTTGGGCAAATTATTTGTTCCCCTCATCAAAATTAGTGTTTCTCCACAATTTTAAGCAGTTTTTGTAAAATTGAATTTTTGACGGAAATTCGACAGGCGCGGACCTAACAAAAATAGTGAAAATTTTGTGCTATCTTAAATTGTGCTAAGAAAATATTTTTTTGCAAATTATTTGTTCCCCTCATCAAATTAAGTGTTTCTCCACAATTTTAGGCAGTTTTTGTAAAATTGAATTTTTGACGAAAATTCAACAGGCGGGGACCTTACAAAAATAGTGAAATTTTTGTGCTATCTTTAATTGTGCTAAGAAAATATTTTTTTGCAAATTATTTGTTCCCCTCATCAAAAGAAGTGTTTCTCCACAATTTTAGGCAGTTTTTGGAAAATTGAATTTTTGAAGGAAATTCGACAGGAGCGGACCTAACAAAAATAGTGAAAATTTTGTGCTATCTTAAATTGTGCTGAGAAAATATTTTTTGCAAATTATTTGTTCCCCTCATCAAAAGAAGTGTTTCTCCACAATTTTAGGCAGTTTTTGTAAAATTGAATTTTTGACGGAAATTGGACAGGCGCGGACCTAACCAAAATAGTAAAAATTTTGTGCTATTTTAAATTGTGCTAAGAAAATATTTTTTTGCAAATTATTTGTTCCCCTCATCAAAAGAAGTGTTTCTCCACAATTTTAGGCAGTTTTTGGAAAATTGAATTTTTGACGGAAATTCGACAGGCGCTGACCTTACAAAAATAGTGAAATATTTGTGCTATCTTCAATAGTGCTGAGAAAATATTTTTTTGCAAATTATTTGTTCCCCTCATCAAAAGAAGTGTTTCTCCACAATTTTAGGCAGTTTTTGTAAAATTGAAATTTTGAAGGAAATTCGACAGGCGCGGACCTTACAAAAATAGTGAAATTTTTGTGCTATCTTCAAAAGTCCTAAGAAAATATTTTTTTGCAAATTATTTGTTCCCCTCATCAAAAGAAGTGTTTCTCCAGAATTTTACTGAAAAATTGAAAAAAACGAAAACGAGGCTCTATAGTGTATGGCGGAAAATTTGAGTGGGAGATAAATTTTGAATAAAAAATACTTTATACTGTGCAACAAGTGACTTTTTTCGGAACCAGCAGACGTGGGAATCGCATATTACATTTATTGAACGGATGATAGTTTTTGATTGTCAGGAAAATATATAATAAGGAAAATATATTGAAAATGTCTCAACAAGGAGGATCAGTAGAAAACCCACCTCACACGGACGGGGTAAGTCTGCTTTATAACCAACCCCAGCAGAATGAACAATACATCCAACAGATTGGCTGCCATGCTTTACAAGGTACAAATGATCAACATCAACAACAGCAGCAGCGATACCTATCAGAACACAGCATATGTGAAAATACGAGTGTAACCACCATAGACAATGTAAACGGTCATGGGGCTTTTTTCCAAGGTAGTGGATTAGGTAGTGCATTGCATATGGACCAAACACAAGTCAACAATACTCAGCAGACCGTTATTGATATGCAAATGGCCCAACATGTGAACCAAAATTGTAGCCAGAACCAGCAATCGAACACGGCCATACATAACCCGATTCATAACGGTGAATTAATGACCATGATCAAGACGATGAATAATACTGTTATGTCGGTGTCGTCTAGACTATCCGCGATGGAAAATACTCTGGGAAAGCTGGTCAAAATAGAATGTGACCTATCCAAAGTGAGAGCAGACATCACAAACATCAAACTAGATAATACCGAGTTTAACCAAAGGTTAATAGATGTTGAAATATTTTGCCAGAATAACAGCGACAGTTTTGATGATTTTAACAAAAAAAATGAGAAATTTTCCACACAATTATCAGACCTTAAAACAAACAATTTCCTTGAAATATCAGAATTAAAAGATGAAAATAAATTTCTTAAATCCCAATTATCTGATATGCAGTCAAACTACCATGGTCTAAAGGAAGAATTTCTCGAACTCAAAACTCGTTCTATGCAAGAAAATTTGATATTTTTTGGGATCCCAGAAGTAAATGAACAATCAGAACCCTTTTCTTCCGGTCAAGCAAACAGACAAGAAAATGCAGAACAGACCCTGAGACAATCTATGAGTAACGAGTTATCACTAGGGTCCCCTGATGCCGTGGCAAACATCGCGTTTGATCGAGTTCACAGACTCGGTGCTCGACGGAGGTACTCGGACAAACCTAGACCGATCGTTGCAAAGTTTGAACGTTTCACTGATCGCGAGACGATTCGAAAGGCTGGCATGGTGCTGAACAACCGACCAAATTCTACTTATAGAGTGCGTGAACAGTTTCCCAAGGAAATTGAGGACCGCAGAAAAGTGCTATATTCTGCTATGTACAGACTAAAATCAAATCCGCAAAATCGTATCAGTTTAGTGCGGGACAAGCTTTATGTGAACGGTCAATTGTACATACCGGAAAATGATCCAGAATTTAGACCCCCGCCACAACGAACATCCTATTCTAAACCAAATAGACAAACTACCTCTTTCTATCAGCGGTGGCCTGAACCGCAAGCTTCGCCAGCCTTGGAAGACCGCTTCAGCGCACGCGCTACAACTAGACAGACACCACGACGACAAGATTTACAACCAATACAAACACACAACAAGTACTCTTGTCTATCGGATACTTCACATGAAAATGCGAGTGGTTATATCCCAGAACGCTTACCAGGACAAAAACATAAAACTCTATCGCCACTTAGCGAAGAAGGGTCACCGAAAAAACAAAAGGACAACAATCTCCCCAGATCAAAGTCACGTGACAGAGACAACACCCCACGTAAACAGATAACTGATAATTCGGCTGGCAAGGACACAGAGTCGCGCAGCAACACGAACAACGTAGAAACAATGGACACCAATGTGAACAGAACAGAAACCACGAGAACTGATATTGACGAATAGGACAGCGTAGGAGGTCATTTTTCGAATGAACTTAGTTCGCCGCCTCAGAGAAAATTGCATGAAAATGCCTTTTCGAACTTACGCTTGTTAACCTTAAACGTTTGTGGCCTCAGAGCAAAAACTTTGTTCCCCGAATTTACAAACCTAGTAAATGAACACGACATTATCGGTTTACAGGAAACAAAAACGGATCAAATTGATGATATTGGTTTAAAGGGATATACTTTATATTGTAAACACCGAAAAAACATCTCGAGACGGCGATCAGGTGGTATCGCGTTAGCATATAAGCAGTATTTGACACCTTATATTACAATTATTGAAACAAGTTCAAAACTCGTAATATGGTTCAAAATATCAAAACAATTAACCAAAACTGAAGATATCCTATGTGGCATAGTGTATATTCCACCTGAGGGCTCGGACTATTCTGCAGAATACCCATACCAAGAAATTGAAGATGAATTATATTCTATGGATAACCGGATTTCGAATGTACTCTTGCTTGGGGATTTTAATTCGAGATCAAGACAGTTACAGGACTATATCCAAGCTGACGAATTTATTCTTAAACACTTTAATTCTGAAGACTTAACAAATGAATATGAACAAGAAATATCTTACTTTGAAAGCAATAAAAATGTGAAGCTGAAACGGACAAACGCTGATACTGGAATAAATAACTATGGTTATAAACTGATAGATTTTTGTAAAACCAATAACTTGTTTATATTGAACGGAAGAGTGGGCGTAGACGGCGGTATGGGAAGCCATACATGCAAAAACACAAGCACAGTCGACTATTTCATCTCTTCTGCTCAATTAGTACCCTATTTAAATGACTTGTTTGTTGGGGAATTTTGTGAAATGTTTTCAGATGTGCATTGTCCTGTTACTCTTACGCTCGACTTTAAGCTACAATGCGCTAATAAGCACAATATCACGAGTGATACCCCAAGCCCCCAGTTAAATCTATGGCAGCAAGATAAGGCTGAATTATTTGTTAATAATCTCAATATCGAAAAATTAAACAGTCTCAATGAAACAATTTTGCAGTGCCAAGAAAACAAACATATAACACAAACAGACTTAGACACATTAGTTGAGAATTTCAACGATATAATTTTTGTAAATGCAGAAACAAGTTTTGGGTACAAACATTCAAGAAAACCATGTACAGGTGATACAAATTCAACACACTGGTTTGGTCATAGATGCTCAATTGCAAGGAAAAAATTTCACTCAGCACGCTTTCAATACAAATTACGCAAGGACAGTGAAACCAAAAATAATCTTTCAAAAGCAAGTAAAGCATACAAACGCACTGTCAGAAAGTTTTACACAAAACACAAACGAAAAACTATCAAAAATATACGACAACTAAAATATTCAAATCCAAGAAAGTATTGGCAACTCTTGAATGGCAAAAAGAACACTACAGTTGAAGCAAGCGCAGAATCACTATTCAACTTCTTCAAAAGTGCAAATAATGATCCCAACAGCAACAGTAATCCAACAGCCAATATTCAGCATAACGAGAACTCGAATGAATACATAAATGGACCATTCACTGAGCAAGAAATTATAAAAGTCATAAACAAATTAAAAAACAACAAGGCAAGCGGTATCGATCTTCTTTTGAATGAGCACTTAAAATCACTTTCAAACACCATTTGTCCAACCATAGTAAATCTTTTTAATTTAATTTTCGACACGGGAATGATCCCCGAAATCTGGACTCTGGGTATGATCAAGCCCATTTACAAAAATAAAGGGTCCACACTTGACCCTGCAAACTATCGCCCAATTACATTGTTGAGCTGCCTAGGCAAAGTTTTCACAGCTGCATTAAATAATAGAATTCAACATTTCATTGATGAACATGAAATTATAAACAACTGTCAAACTGGTTTTCAAAAAGGTAACAGCACAATTGACCATATATTCACACTACACAGCTTGATCGACTTAGTTTGCAAAGGTAAACGCAAATTATTTTGTGCTTTCATAGATTTAAAACAAGCATTTGACAGAGTATGGAGGGAAGGGTTATGGGAAAAGCTAGTCTATCATAAAATTGATGGCAAGTGTTTACACATTATTAGGAAAATCTATGAAAACATAAAATCATGTGTACTAGTAAACAATACAAAAACAGAGTTCTTCATCAGCAACATCGGTGTAAGACAAGGGGAAAACCTATCTCCTTTGTTATTTATAATATTTCTCAACGATTTAGAAGAATATTTTAAAGCCCATCATGCTGCAGGTATACGTGTGCGAGAACATCCATCTGATGAAACATTGCTTATATATTTGAAAGTATTCATTCTGCTCTATGCAGACGACACTGCTATCCTGGCTGACTCAGCAGATGACCTACAACATGCTCTTAATATATATGCAGACTACTGTGAATTCTGGAGGCTAACTGTCAATCAGCAAAAATCAAAAGTGTTAATTTTTAGTAAGGGGAAACTCTCTCATTATTCATTTGAACTTAACAATAGTACGCTAGAAATTGTTAAGGAATACAAGTATCTTGGAATTTTGTTTAGTAAAAATAATTCATTCCTCGCAACCAAAAAGCAAATAGCTGAGCAAGGTTCTCGTGCATTATACAGTTTGTTACGCAAGAGTCGAAACATGCAATTGCCCATTGACATTCAAATTGAGCTATTCAACAAGTTAGTTAAACCCATACTTCTCTATGGCTGTGAGGTATGGGGTTTTGGAAATCTTGAAATCATCGAACGTGTGCAGTTAAAGTTTCTAAAATACATACTGAACCTAAAAACAAGTACACCTAATTATATTGTTTATGGGGAGACAGGGTGCTACCCAATCCATGTTGACATACACACTAGAATGATCTCTTACTGGGCTAAACTTGTCTTACCTGAAAATTTTAACACACTTTCTTCACAAATATACCTGTCAGCCAGAAGTGTTTACAATTTTAGCAACATCACAAACAGATCAATGTATTTCAAATGGGTACATAGCATCAAGAACTTATTGGACAATGCTGGTTTTAGCGGCATTTGGAATTCACATGACATCATAAACAAAACGTGGCTAACAAAAGCATTTAAACAGAAAATGTGTGATATTTTCTTATCTGATTGGTACCAAAAGGTTGACAAAAACTCAAATTATAGGCTGTTTAAACACACATTCGAGTTTGAAACATACTTGACAAAATTGCCGAGTCAGTATATGCGATACTTCGTCAGTTTTAGAACAAGGAATCATAAGCTTCCTGTGGAAACAGGAAGATGGCATAATATTGAATACTGTGATAGAAAATGTAACCTATGCACATGTGAAATCGGTGATGAATTCCACTTCTTATTAAGTTGTAATAAGTTAGCAGAACAGAGAAAGGCATTTCTAAGAGCACGTTACTTGCAAAAGCCAAACGTTTTGAAATATGAAAATCTGATGAACAGTAAAAATACAAAAGTATTAATAGCAGTAGCAAAATTTATCAAAATCATCTACACCTCTGTTAAGGATCAATTACTCGATCCGTAAACGAATTGAAACTTTAATTGCAAGCAATAAAGATGCAGGATAGGCTGCATATTAATACAGCCTGACCGGCGTCTTTGTTGCATTGACCTGTAATGACTTGTTTTCGATGTTTACTGTCCCAGTATCGTCATTAGTCCCTAGTATACTGTAGGCCCCTGAATAAAGGCATTAGTAAATAGTGCGGACCCAGATGACATTGGCATAATGCCACATTTCATCAGGATCTACATCGCTTGCTAAGATTTAAATAACCTTCTGGAACAAATACGTCGTAGTTTAGAAACCCCATCTGTGACCCAATAGATTTCATAATTTGACAGTCCCACGCTACGCGTGAGAGGGCCCATCTGAATTCACAGGGATCAAATGTTCATATTGATTCTTAAGTGGTCGTTAAAATGCCTTTGTGTTCAGATGTTTAAGGAGAACAGCAAAGTTACAGACCAGCCAGTGCACTCGCACAGCCTGGTCAGTGCCTCAGCTGTTTCGATATGTCATAGTTATCTCATATCACTGTCTAATTGTAACTTATAGATGGAATAACGCAAGAGGTGAGACACATACCAGTATACCCTCATAGTTGTATGTGAACATCAACAGCACAGACTAGCTTGCGTAACCACACAATCTGATCTGGGCCTTTATTGTTCTGATATGTTCCAAATTTAGGCACAACTCAGTTAAATACCAAGTACGATTATGTCATAGATTATTTCAGGTTACTGTCTACCTGGGAACTATAAGATGTGAGACGCATACCAGTATACTCTCCTAGTTGTATGTGAACAGCAATAGCGCAGACCAGATTGCGTAATTACACAATCTGATCTGAGCCTTTACTGTTCTAATCTGTTCCAAATTTAAACACATCGTAGTTAAATGCTGAACACGAGTACGCCATAGATTATCTCAGGTTTCTGTTAATTTATTAATTATAAATGAAACCAAGGAAGTATACCCTCTTAGTTGTATGCGAACAGCAACAGCCCAGACTAGCTTGCGCAATCACACAATCTGATCCGGGCCTTTATTGTTCTGATCTGTTTCAAATTTAAACATAACTCAATTAAATGTCAAATCAATGAAAATTGCAAGAGTGCATAACCGCTATATAACTGTATTGGTCGATAATAACATATACGTCATTGCCTAGATAAAACTCTTAAGAATAGTATTACAATATTCTAACTCTATGAGACTACATATGAAGAATGAGGACAACAAAGATGCAGACCGGCTTGCGTATTCACGCAATCCGTTCAGCACATTTGTTGTAACGATCTCGAACAAGAAAAAATAAAAATAAAACTATAATAAAAGGGTATGCAGCCTAGATTCAGATCTTGAGTTTCGATTTCGGCAAGGCTGTCTTCGGGCTGCATGAACTAATATCTCTCATTCAGGTGTGCATGTGTGACTCTGTTCAGTAACAGGGCCTCCATAACACCTGAAGAATAATTAATGATATCTGTATACTTGTCTATGCAATATATTATGTAACGTGAGATATTACTTTCTAGACAACATTTGCCAAAAAAAACTTTTAAGGATAAATTTCCCCAAAATGACCCTTGAGGATACTCTAGGGAGAAATCTCTAAACGGAGGTAACCCCCAATAGTAACCTCAATAATATCATTATTGGGAGAAAAGCATAGAAACCAAAATGCTTAATCACTGAACCATATTCTGACCTAGTTAATGTAATAACCCGACCTGCCCAAATTTATTAGTCAAAAACTGCCTTAATTACTATTAACAATCATTATTTTTCCAAATCTTATTTGAACTCAGAAATTTGACTCTCCACGCTTTACAGCGGGAAAAGAAAGAGCGAGAGAGCAAATACGTCATTAATGGGGCGTTTGCTCTCTCTCTCTCTCTCTCTCTCTCTCTCCCTCTCTCTCTCTCTTATCATTATACCTATTGGTCTCTAAACACATTTACTACTCACGTCGAAATTCTGCTCCATTATAAATTTGTAAGACGCCATTATATGTACGAGTATTACTATATGCATGCAACAATGTTTGTATTCATGTTATTTCATTTATGCCTCATATATTGTAACCATTATTGTTTATTGTACCTCATGTTGCCAATGTACTTGGACTGAGAGAAAATAAAGAATGATTTGATTTGATTTTGAAAATTGAATTTTTGAAAGAAATTCGACAGGCGCGTTCCTAGCAAAAGTAGTGAAAATTTTGTGCTATCTTAA
The DNA here is from genome assembly GCA_964019695.1 of Loripinus fragilis. Taxonomy (NCBI): domain Eukaryota; kingdom Metazoa; phylum Mollusca; class Bivalvia; order Lucinida; family Lucinidae; genus Loripinus; species Loripinus fragilis. Next base: position 81,745,532 of record OZ026520.1, on the reverse strand, counting down.
ATTGTGCTAAGAAAATATTTTTTGGCAAATTATTTGTTCCCCTCATCAAAAGAAGTATTTCTCCACAATTTTAGGTAGTTTTTGGAAAATTGAATTTTTGACGGAAATTCGACAGGCGCGGACCTAACCAAAATAGTAAAAATTTTGTGCTATTTTAAATTGTGCTAAGAAAATATTTTTTGGCAAATTATTTGTTCCCCTCATCAAAATTAGTGTTTCTCCACAATTTTAGGCAGTTTTTGTAACATTGAATTTTTGACGGAAATTGGACAGGCACGGACCTTACAAAAATAGTGAAAATTTTGTGCTATCTTAAATTGTGCTAAGAAAATATTTTTTTGCAAATTATTTGTTCCCCTCATCAAAAGAAGTGTTTCTCCACAATTTTAGGCAGTTTTTGTAAAATTGAATTTTTGACGAAAATTCAACAGGCGGGGACCTTACAAAAATAGTGAAATTTTTGTGCTATCTTTAATTGTGCTAAGAAAATATTTTTTTGCAAATTATTTGTTCCCCTCATCAAAAGAAGTATTTCTCCACAATTTTAGGCAGTTTTTGGAAAATTGAATTTTTGAAGGAAATTCAACAGGCACGGACCTTACAAAAATAGTGAAATTTTTGTGCTATCTTAAATTGTGCTAAGAAAATATTTTTTTTTTTGCAAATTATTTGTTCCCCTCATCAAAAGAAGTGTTTCTCCACAATTTTAGGCAGTTTTTGTAAAATTGAATTTTTGACGGAAATTCGACAGGCGCGGACCTTACAAAAATAGTGAAAATTTTGTGCTATCTTAAATTGTGCTAAGAAAATATTTTTTGCAAATTATTTGTTCCCTTCATCAAAAGAAGTGTTTCTCCACAATTTTAGGCAGTTTTTATAAAATTGAATTTTTGACGGAAATTCGACAGGCGCGGACCTTACAAAAATAGTGAAATTTTTGTGCTATGTTCAATAGTGCTAAGAAAATATTTTTTTGCAAATTATTTGTTCCCCTCATCAAAAGAAGTGTTTCTCCACAATTTTAGATAGTTTTTGTAAAATTGAAATTTTGACGGAAATTCGACAGGCGCTGACCTTACAAAAATAGTGAAATTTTTGTGCTATCTTCAATAGTGCTGAGAAAATATTTTTTTGCAAATTATTTGTTCCCCTCATCAAAATTAGTGTTTCTCCACAATTTTAGGCAGTTTTTGTAAATTTGAATTTTTGACGGAAATTCGACAGGCGCGGACCTTACAAAAATAGTGAAATTTTTGTGCTATCTTCAATAGTGCTAAGAAAATATTTTTTGCAAATTATTTGTTCCCCTCATCAAAAGAAGTATTTCTCCACAATTTTAGGCAGTTTTTGGAAAATTGAATTTTTGAAGGAAATTCGACAGGCGCGGACCTAACAAAAATAGTGAAAATTTTGTGCTATCTTAAATTGTGCTAAGAAAATATTTTTTTGCAAATTATTTGTTCCCCTCATCAAAAGAAGTGTTTATCCACAATTTTAGGCAGTTTTTGTAAATTTGAATTTTTGACGGAAATTCTACAGGCGCGGACCTTACAAAAATAGTGAAATTTTTGTGCTATCTTCAATAGTGCTAAGAAAATATTTTTTTGCAAATTATTTGTTCCCCTCATCAAAAGAAGTGTTTCTCCACAATTTTAGATAGTTTTTGTAAAATTGAAATTTTGACGGAAATTAGACAGGCACGGACCTTACAAAAATAGTGAAATTTTTGTGCTATCTTCAATAGTGCTGAGAAAATATTTTTGGGCAAATTATTTGTTCCCCTCATCAAAATTAGTGTTTCTCCACAATTTTAGGCAGTTTTTGTAAAATTGAATTTTTGACGGAAATTCGACAGGCGCGGACCTAACAAAAATAGTGAAAATTTTGTGCTATCTTAAATTGTGCTAAGAAAATATTTTTTTGCAAATTATTTGTGCCCCTCATCAAAAGAAGTGTTTCTCCACAATTTTAGATAGTTTTTGTAAAATTGAATTTTTGACGGAAATTCGACAGGCGCGGACCTTACAAAAATAGTAAAATTTTTGTGCTATCTTTAATTGTGCTAAGAAAATATTTTTTTTGCAAATTATTTGTTCCCCTCATCAAAAGAAGTGTTTCTCCACAATTTTAGGCAGTTTTTGGAAAATTGAATTTTTGAAGGAAATTCGACAGGCGCGGACCTAACAAAAATAGTGAAAATTTTGTGCTATCTTAAATTATGCTGAGAAAATATTTTTTGCAAATTATTTGTTCCCCTCATCAAAAGAAGTGTTTCTCCACAATTTTAGGCAGTTTTTGTAAAATTGAAATTTTGAAGGAAATTCGACAGGCGCGGACCTTACAAAAATAGTGAAAATTTTGTGCTATCTTCAATAGTGCTGAGAAAATATTTTTTTGCAAATTATTTGTTCCCCTCATCAAAATTAGTGTTTCTCCACAATTTTAGGCAGTTTTTGTAAAATTGAATTTTTGAAGGAAATTCGACAGGCGCGGACCTAACAAAAATAGTGAAAATTTTGTGCTATCTTAAATTGTGCTAAGAAAATATTTTTTTGCAAATTATTTGTTCCCCTCATCAAAAGAAGTGTTTCTCCACAATTTTAGGCAGTTTTTGTAAAATTGAATTTTTGACGGAAATTCGACAGGAGCGGACCTAACAAAAATAGTGAAAATTTTGTGCTATCTTAAATTGTGCTGAGAAAATATTTTTGGGCAAATTATTTGTTCCCCTCATCAAAATTAGTGTTTCTCCACAATTTTAAGCAGTTTTTGTAAAATTGAATTTTTGACGGAAATTCGACAGGCGCGGACCTAACAAAAATAGTGAAAATTTTGTGCTATCTTAAATTGTGCTAAGAAAATATTTTTTTGCAAATTATTTGTTCCCCTCATCAAAAGAAGTGTTTCTCCACAATTTTAGGCAGTTTTTGTAAAATTGAATTTTTGACGAAAATTCAACAGGCGGGGACCTTACAAAAATAGTGAAATTTTTGTGCTATCTTTAATTGTGCTAAGAAAATATTTTTTTGCAAATTATTTGTTCCCCTCATCAAAAGAAGTGTTTCTCCACAATTTTAGGCAGTTTTTGGAAAATTGAATTTTTGAAGGAAATTCGACAGGAGCGGACCTAACAAAAATAGTGAAAATTTTGTGCTATCTTAAATTGTGCTGAGAAAATAGTTTTTGCAAATTATTTGTTCCCCTCATCAAAAGAAGTGTTTCTCCACAATTTTAGGCAGTTTTTGTAAAATTGAATTTTTGACGGAAATTGGACAGGCGCGGACCTAACCAAAATAGTAAAAATTTTGTGCTATTTTAAATTGTGCTAAGAAAATATTTTTTTGCAAATTATTTGTTCCCCTCATCAAAAGAAGTGTTTCTCCACAATTTTAGGCAGTTTTTGGAAAATTGAATTTTTGAAGGAAATTCGACAGGCGCGGACCTAACAAAAATAGTGAAAATTTTGTGCTATCTTAAATTATGCTGAGAAAATATTTTTTGCAAATAATTTGTTCCCCTCATCAAAAGAAGTGTTTCTCCACAATTTTAGGCAGTTTTTGTAAAATTGAAATTTTGAAGGAAATTCGACAGGCGCGGACCTTACAAAAATAGTGAAATTTTTGTGCTATCTTCAAAAGTCCTAAGAAAATATTTTTTTGCAAATTATTTGTTCCCCTCATCAAAAGAAGTGTTTCTCCAGAATTTTAGGCAGTTTTTGTAAAATTGAATTTTTGACAGAAATTCAACAGGCACGGACCTTACAAAAATAGTGAAATTTTTGTGCTATCTTAAATTGTGCTAAGAAAATATTTTTTTTTTGCAAATTATTTGTTCCCCTCATCAAAAGAAGTGTTTCTCCACAATTTTAGGCAGTTTTTGTAAAATTGAATTTTTGACGGAAATTCGACAGGCGCGGACCTTACAAAAATAGTGAAAATTTTGTGCTATCTTAAATTGTGCTAAGAAAATATTTTTTGCAAATTATTTGTTCCCTTCATCAAAAGAAGTGTTTCTCCACAATTTTAGGCAGTTTTTATAAAATTGAATTTTTGACGGAAATTCGACAGGCGCGGACCTTACAAAAATAGTGAAATTTTTGTGCTATGTTCAATAGTGCTAAGAAAATATTTTTTTGTAAATTATTTGTTCCCCTCATCAAAAGAAGTGTTTCTCCACAATTTTAGATAGTTTTTGTAAAATTGAAATTTTGACGGAAATTCGACAGGCGCGGACCTTACAAAAATAGTGAAATTTTTGTGCTATCTTCAATTGTGCTGAGAAAATATTTTTTTGCAAATTATTTGTTCCCCTCATCAAAATTAGTGTTTCTCCACAATTTTAGGCAGTTTTTGTAAAATTGAATTTTTGACGGAAATTCGACAGGCGCGGACCTTACAAAAATAGTGAAATTTTTGTGCTATCTTCAATAGTGCTAAGAAAATATTTTTTGCAAATTATTTGTTCCCCTCATCAAAAGAAGTATTTCTCCACAATTTTAGGCAGTTTTTGGAAAATTGAATTTTTGAAGGAAATTTGACAGGCGCGGACCTAACAAAAATAGTGAAAATTTTGTGCTATCTTAAATTGTGCTTAGAAAATATTTTTTTGCAAATTATTTGTTCCCCTCATCAAAAGAAGTGTTTCTCCACAATTTTAGGCAGTTTTTGTAAATTTGAATTTTTGACGGAAATTCGACAGGCGCGGACCTTACAAAAATAGTGAAATTTTTGTGCTATCTTCAATAGTGCTAAGAAAATATTTTTTGCAAATTATTTGTTCCCCACATCAAAAGAAGTATTTCTCCACAATTTTAGGCAGTTTTTGGAAAATTGAATTTTTGAAGGAAATTCGACAGGCGCGGACCTAACAAAAATAGTGAAAATTTTGTGCTATCTTAAATTGTGCTAAGAAAATATTTTTTTGCAAATTATTTGTTCCCCTCATCAAAAGAAGTGTTTCTCCACAATTTTAGATAGTTTTTGTAAAATTGAATTTTTGACGGAAATTCGACAGGCGCGGACCTAACAAAAATAGTGAAATTTTTGTGCTATCTTTAATTGTGCTAAGAAAATATTTTTTTGCAAATTATTTGTTCCCCTCATCAAAAGAAGTGTTTCTCCACAATTTTAGGCAGTTTTTGGAAAATTGAATTTTTAAAGGAAATTCGACAGGCGCGGACCTAACAAAAATAGTGAAAATTTTGTGCTATCTTAAATTGTGATGAGAAAATATTTTTTTGCAAATTATTTGTTCCCCTCATCAAAAGAAGTGTTTCTCCACAATTTTAGATAGTTTTTGTAAAATTGAAATTTTGACGGAAATTCGACAGGCGCGGACCTTACAAAAATAGTGAAATTTTTGTGCTATCTTCAATAGTGCTGAGAAAATATTTTTTTGCAAATTATTTGTTCCCCTCATCAAAAGAAGTGTTTCTCCACAATTTTAGGCAGTTTTTGTAAAATTGAATTTTTGACGGAAATTCGACAGGCGCGGACCTTACAAAAATAGTGAAATTTTTGTGCTATCTTCAATAGTGCTAAGAAAATATTTTTTGCAAATTATTTGTTCCCCTCATCAAAAGAAGTATTTCTCCACAATTTTAGGCAGTTTTTGGAAAATTGAATTTTTGAAGGAAATTTGACAGGCGCGGACCTAACAAAAATAGTGAAAATTTTGTGCTATCTTAAATTGTGCTTAGAAAATATTTTTTTGCAAATTATTTGTTCCCCTCATCAAAAGAAGTGTTTCTCCACAATTTTAGGCAGTTTTTGTAAATTTGAATTTTTGACGGAAATTCGACAGGCGCGGACCTTACAAAAATAGTGAAATTTTTGTGCTATCTTCAATAGTGCTAAGAAAATATTTTTTGCAAATTATTTGTTCCCCACATCAAAAGAAGTATTTCTCCACAATTTAAGGCAGTTTTTGGAAAATTGAATTTTTGAAGGAAATTCGACAGGCGCGACCCTAACAAAAATAGTGAAAATTTTGTGCTATCTTAAATTGTGCTAAGAAAATATTTTTTTGCAAATTATTTGTTCCCCTCATCAAAAGAAGTGTTTCTCCACAATTTTAGATAGTTTTTGTAAAATTGAATTTTTGACGGAAATTCGACAGGCGCGGACCTAACAAAAATAGTGAAATTTTTGTGCTATCTTTAATTGTGCTAAGAAAATATTTTTTTGCAAATTATTTGTTCCCCTCATCAAAAGAAGTGTTTCTCCACAATTTTAGGCAGTTTTTGGAAAATTGAATTTTTAAAGGAAATTCGACAGGCGCGGACCTAACAAAAATAGTGAAAATTTTGTGCTATCTTAAATTGTGATGAGAAAATATTTTTTTGCAAATTATTTGTTCCCCTCATCAAAGAAGTGTTTCTCCACAATTTTAGGCAGTTTTTGTAAAATTGAATTTTTTGACGGAAATACGACAGGCGCGGACCTTTCAAAAATAGTGAAATTTTTGTGCTATCTTTAATTGTGCTAAGAAAATATTTTTTTTGCAAATTATTTGTTCCCCTCATCAAAAGAAGTGTTTCTCCACAATTTTAGGCAGTTTTTGGAAAATAGAATTTTTGACGGAAATTCGACAGGCGCGGACCTTACAAAAATAGTGAAATTTTTGTGCTATCTTAAATTGTGCTGAGAAAATATTTTTTGCAAATTATTTGTTCCCCTCATCAAAAGAAGTGTTTCTCCACAATTTTAGGCAGTTTTTGTAAAATTGAATTTTTGACGGAAATTCGACAGGCGCGGACCTTACAAAAATAGTGAAATTTTTGTGCTATCTTCAAAAGTCCAAAGAAAATATTTTTTTGCAAATTATTTGTTCCCCTCATCAAAAGAAGTGTTTCTCCACAATTTTAGGCAGTTTTTGGAAAATTGAATTTTTGACGGAAATTCGACAGGCGCGGACCTTACAAAAATAGTGAAATTTTTGTGCTCTCTTCAATAGTGCTAAGAAAATATTTTTTTGCAAATTATTTGTTCCCCTCATCAAAAGAAGTATTTCTCCACAATTTTAGGCAGTTTTTGGAAAATTGAATTTTTGAAAGAAATTCGACAGGCGCGTTCCTAGCAAAAATAGTGAAAATTTTGTGCTATCTTAAATTGTGCTAAGAAAATATTTTTTGGCAAATTATTTGTTCCCCTCATCAAAAGAAGTATTTCTCCACAATTTTAGGTAGTTTTTGGAAAATTGAATTTTTGACGGAAATTCGACAGGCGCGGACCTAACCAAAATAGTAAAAATTTTGTGCTATTTTAAATTGTGCTAAGAAAATATTTTTTGGCAAATTATTTGTTCCCCTCATCAAAATTAGTGTTTCTCCACAATTTTAGGCAGTTTTTGTAAAATTGAATTTTTGACGGAAATTGGACAGGCACGGACCTTACAAAAATAGTGAAAATTTTGTGCTATCTTAAATTGTGCTAAGAAAATATTTTTTTGCAAATTATTTGTTCCCCTCATCAAAAGAAGTGTTTCTCCACAATTTTAGGCAGTTTTTGTAAAATTGAATTTTTGACGAAAATTCAACAGGCGGGGACCTTACAAAAATAGTGAAATTTTTGTGCTATCTTTAATTGTGCTAAGAAAATATTTTTTTGCAAATTATTTGTTCCCCTCATCAAAAGAAGTGTTTCTCCACAATTTTAGGCAGTTTTTGGAAAATTGAATTTTTGAAGGAAATTCGACAGGAGCGGACCTAACAAAAATAGTGAAAATTTTGTGCTATCTTAAATTGTGCTGAGAAAATAGTTTTTGCAAATTATTTGTTCCCCTCATCAAAAGAAGTGTTTCTCCACAATTTTAGGCAGTTTTTGTAAAATTGAATTTTTGACGGAAATTGGACAGGCGCGGACCTTACAAAAATAGTGAAATTTTTGTGCTATCTTCAAAAATCCTAAGAAAATATTTTTTTGCAAATTATTTGTTCCCCTCATCAAAAGAAGTATTTCTCCACAATTTTAGGCAGTTTTTGGAAAATTGAATTTTTGAAAGAAATTCGACAGGCGCGTTCCTAGCAAAAATAGTGAAAATTTTGTGCTATCTTAAATTGTGCTAAGAAAATATTTTTTGCAAATTATTTGTTCCCCTCATCAAAAGAAGTGTTTCTCCACAATTTTAGATAGTTTTTGTAAAATTGAATTTTTGACGGAAATTCGACAGGCGCGAACCTTACAAAAATAGTGAAATTTTTGTGCTATGTTCAATAGTGCTAAGAAAATTTTTTTTGCAAATTATTTGTTCCCCTCATCAAAAGAAGTGTTTCTCCACAATTTTAGATAGTTTTTGTAAAATTGAAATTTTGACGGAAATTCGACAGGCGCGGACCTTACAAAAATAGTGAAATTTTTGTGCTATCTTCAATAGTGCTGAGAAAATATTTTTTGGCAAATTATTTGTTCCCCTCATCTAAATTAGTGTTTCTCCACAATTTTAGGCAGTTTTTGTAAAATTGAATTTTTGACGGAAATTCGACAGGCGCGGACCTTACAAAAATAGTGAAATTTTTGTGCTATCTTCAATAGTGCTAAGAAAATATTTTTTGCAAATTATTTGTTCCCCTCATCAAAAGAAGTATTTCTCCACAATTTTAGGCAGTTTTTGGAAAATTGAATTTTTGAAGGAAATTCGACAGGCGCGAACCTAACAAAAATAGTGAAAATTTTGTGCTATCTTAAATTGTGCTTAGAAAATATTTTTTTGCAAATTATTTGTTCCCCTCATCAAAAGAAGTGTTTCTCCACAATTTTAGGCAGTTTTTGTAAATTTGAATTTTTGACGGAAATTCTACAGGCGCGGACCTTACAAAAATAGTGAAATTTTTGTGCTATCTTCAATAGTGCTAAGAAAATATTTTTTGCAAATTATTTGTTCCCCTCATCAAAAGAAGTGTTTCTCCACAATTTTAGATAGTTTTTGTAAAATTGAAATTTTGACGGAAATTCGACAGGCGCGGACCTTACAAAAATAGTGAAATTTTTGTGCTATCTTCAATAGTGCTGAGAAAATATTTTTGGGCAAATTATTTGTTCCCCTCATCAAAATTAGTGTTTCTCCACAATTTTAGGCAGTTTTTGTAAAATTGAATTTTTGACGGAAATTCGACAGGCGCGGACCTAACAAAAATAGTGAAAATTTTGTGCTATCTTAAATTGTGCTAAGAAAATATTTTTTTGCAAATTATTTGTTCCCCTCATCAAAAGAAGTGTTTCTCCACAATTTTAGGCAGTTTTTGTAAAATTGAATTTTTGACGGAAATTCGACAGGCGCGGACCTTACAAAAATAGTGAAATTTTTGTGCTATCTTCAATAGAAAATATTTTTTTGCAAATTATTTGTTCCCCTCATCAAAAGAAGTATTTCTCCACAATTTTAGGCAGTTTTTGGAAAATTGAATTTTTGAAGGAAATTCGACAGGCGCGGACCTAACAAAAATAGTGAAAATTTTGTGTTATCTTAAATTGTGCTAAGAAAATATTTTTTTGCAAATTATTTGTTCCCCTCATCAAAAGAAGTGTTTCTCCACAATTTTAGGCAGTTTTTGTAAAATTGAATTTTTGACGGAAGTTGGACAGGCACAGACCTTACAAAAATAGTGAAAATTTTGTGCTATCTTAAATTGTGCTAAGAAAATATTTTTTTGCAAATTATTTGTGCCCCTCATCAAAAGAAGTGTTTCTCCACAATTTTAGATAGTTTTTGTAAAATTGAATTTTTGACGAAAATTCGACAGGCGCGGACCTTACAAAAATAGTGAAATTTTTGTGCTATCTTCAATAGTGCTAAGAAAATATTTTTTTGCAAATTATTTGTTCCCCTCATCAAAAGAAGTGTTTCTCCACAATTTTAGATAGTTTTTGTAAAATTGAAATTTTGACGGAAATTAGACAGGCGCGGACCTTACAAAAATAGTGAAATTTTTGTGCTATCTTCAATAGTGCTGAGAAAATATTTTTGGGCAAATTATTTGTTCCCCTCATCAAAATTAGTGTTTCTCCACAATTTTAGGCAGTTTTTGTAAAATTGAATTTTTGACGGAAATTCGACAGGCGCGGACCTAACAAAAATAGTGAAAATTTTGTGCTATCTTAAATTGTGCTAAGAAAATATTTTTTTGCAAATTATTTGTTCCCCTCATCAAAAGAAGTGTTTCTCCACAATTTTAGGCAGTTTTTGTAAAATTGAATTTTTGACGGAAATTCGACAGGCGCGGACCTTACAAAAATAGTGAATTTTTTGTGCTATCTTCAATAGTGCTAAGAAAATATTTTTTGCAAATTATTTGTTCCCCTCATCAAAAGAAGTATTTCTCCACAATTTTAGGCAGTTTTTAGAAAATTGAATTTTTGAAGGAAATTCGACAGGCGCGGACCTAACAAAAATAGTGAAAATTTTGTGTTATCTTAAATTGTGCTAAGAAAATATTTTTTTGCAAATTATTTGTTCCCCTCATCAAAAGAAGTGTTTCTCCACAATTTTAGGCAGTTTTTGTAAAATTGAATTTTTGACGGAAATTGGACAGGCACAGACCTTACAAAAATAGTGAAAATTTTGTGCTATCTTAAATTGTGCTAAGAAAATATTTTTTTGCAAATTATTTGTGCCCCTCATCAAAAGAAGTGTTTCTCCACAATTTTAGATAGTTTTTGTAAAATTGAATTTTTGACGGAAATTCGACAGGCGCGGACCTTACAAAAATAGTAAAATTTTTGTGCTATCTTTAATTGTGCTAAGAAAATATTTTTTTTGCAAATTATTTGTTCCCCTCATCAAAAGAAGTGTTTCTCCACAATTTTAGGCAGTTTTTGGAAAATTGAATTTTTGAAGGAAATTCGACAGGCGCGGACCTAACAAAAATAGTGAAAATTTTGTGCTATCTTAAATTATGCTGAGAAAATATTTTTTGCAAATTATTTGTTCCCCTCATCAAAAGAAGTGTTTCTCCACAATTTTAGGCAGTTTTTGTAAAATTGAAATTTTGAAGGAAATTCGACAGGCGCGGACCTTACAAAAATAGTGAAAATTTTGTGCTATCTTCAATAGTGCTGAGAAAATATTTTTTTGCAAATTATTTGTTCCCCTCATCAAAATTAGTGTTTCTCCACAATTTTAGGCAGTTTTTGTAAAATTGAATTTTTGAAGGAAATTCGACAGGCGCGGACCTAACAAAAATAGTGAAAATTTTGTGCTATCTTAAATTGTGCTAAGAAAATATTTTTTTGCAAATTATTTGTTCCCCTCATCAAAAGAAGTGTTTCTCCACAATTTTAGGCAGTTTTTGTAAAATTGAATTTTTGACGGAAATTCGACAGGAGCGGACCTAACAAAAATAGTGAAAATTTTGTGCTATCTTAAATTGTGCTGAGAAAATATTTTTGGGCAAATTATTTGTTCCCCTCATCAAAATTAGTGTTTCTCCACAATTTTAAGCAGTTTTTGTAAAATTGAATTTTTGACGGAAATTCGACAGGCGCGGACCTAACAAAAATAGTGAAAATTTTGTGCTATCTTAAATTGTGCTAAGAAAATATTTTTTTGCAAATTATTTGTTCCCCTCATCAAAAGAAGTGTTTCTCCACAATTTTAGGCAGTTTTTGTAAAATTGAATTTTTGACGAAAATTCAACAGGCGGGGGGGACCTTACAAAAATAGTGAAATTTTTGTGCTATCTTTAATTGTGCTAAGAAAATATTTTTTTGCAAATTATTTGTTCCCCTCATCAAAAGAAGTGTTTCTCCACAATTTTAGGCAGTTTTTGGAAAATTGAATTTTTGAAGGAAATTCGACAGGAGCGGACCTAACAAAAATAGTGAAAATTTTGCGCTATCTTAAATTGTGCTGAGAAAATAGTTTTTGCAAATTATTTGTTCCCCTCATCAAAAGAAGTGTTTCTCCACAATTTTAGGCAGTTTTTGTAAAATTGAATTTTTGACGGAAATTGGACAGGCGCGACCCTAACCAAAATAGTAAAAATTTTGTGCTATTTTAAATTGTGCTAAGAAAATATTTTTTTGCAAATTATTTGTTCCCCTCATCAAAAGAAGTGTTTCTCCACAATTTTAGGCAGTTTTTGGAAAATTGAATTTTTGAAGGAAATTCGACAGGCGCGGACCTAACAAAAATAGTGAAAATTTTGTGCTATCTTAAATTATGCTGAGAAAATATTTTTTGCAAATAATTTGTTCCCCTCATCAAAAGAAGTGTTTCTCCACAATTTTAGGCAGTTTTTGTAAAATTGAAATTTTGAAGGAAATTCGACAGGCGCGGACCTTACAAAAATAGTGAAATTTTTGTGCTATCTTCAAAAGTCCTAAGAAAATATTTTTTTGCAAATTATTTGTTCCCCTCATCAAAAGAAGTGTTTCTCCACAATTTTAGGCAGTTTTTGTAAAATTGAATTTTTGACAGAAATTCAACAGGCACGGACCTTACAAAAATAGTGAAATTTTTGTGCTATCTTAAATTGTGCTAAGAAAATATTTTTTTTTTGCAAATTATTTGTTCCCCTCATCAAAAGAAGTGTTTCTCCACAATTTTAGGCAGTTTTTGTAAAATTGAATTTTTGACGGAAATTCGACAGGCGCGGACCTTACAAAAATAGTGAAAATTTTGTGCTATCTTAAATTGTGCTAAGAAAATATTTTTTGCAAATTATTTGTTCCCTTCATCAAAAGAAGTGTTTCTCCACAATATTAGGCAGTTTTTATAAAATTGAATTTTTGACGGAAATTCGACAGGCGCGGACCTTACAAAAATAGTGAAATTTTTGTGCTATGTTCAATAGTGCTAAGAAAATATTTTTTTGTAAATTATTTGTTCCCCTCATCAAAAGAAGTGTTTCTCCACAATTTTAGATAGTTTTTGTAAAATTGAAATTTTGACGGAAATTCGACAGGCGCGGACCTTACAAAAATAGTGAAATTTTTGTGCTATCTTCAATTGTGCTGAGAAAATATTTTTTTGCAAATTATTTGTTCCCCTCATCAAAATTAGTGTTTCTCCACAATTTTAGGCAGTTTTTGGAAAATTGAATTTTTAAAGGAAATTCGACAGGCGCGGACCTTACAAAAATAGTGAAATTTTTGTGCTATCTTCAATAGTGCTAAGAAAATATTTTTTGCAAATTATTTGTTCCCCTCATCAAAAGAAGTATTTCTCCACAATTTTAGGCAGTTTTTGGAAAATTGAATTTTTGAAGGAAATTTGACAGGCGCGGACCTAACAAAAATAGTGAAAATTTTGTGCTATCTTAAATTGTGCTTAGAAAATATTTTTTTGCAAATTATTTGTTCCCCTCATCAAAAGAAGTGTTTCTCCACAATTTTAGGCAGTTTTTGTAAATTTGAATTTTTGACGGAAATTCGACAGGCGCGGACCTTACAAAAATAGTGAAATTTTTGTGCTATCTTCAATAGTGCTAAGAAAATATTTTTTGCAAATTATTTGTTCCCCACATCAAAAGAAGTATTTCTCCACAATTTTAGGCAGTTTTTGGAAAATTGAATTTTTGAAGGAAATTCGACAGGCGCGGACCTAACAAAAATAGTGAAAATTTTGTGCTATCTTAAATTGTGCTAAGAAAATATTTTTTTGCAAATTATTTGTTCCCCTCATCAAAAGAAGTGTTTCTCCACAATTTTAGATAGTTTTTGTAAAATTGAATTTTTGACGGAAATTCGACAGGCGCGGACCTAACAAAAATAGTGAAATTTTTGTGCTATCTTTAATTGTGCTAAGAAAATATTTTTTTGCAAATTATTTGTTCCCCTCATCAAAAGAAGTGTTTCTCCACAATTTTAGGCAGTTTTTGGAAAATTGAATTTTTAAAGGAAATTCGACAGGCGCGGACCTAACAAAAATAGTGAAAATTTTGTGCTATCTTAAATTGTGTTGAGAAAATATTTTTTTGCAAATTATTTGTTCCCCTCATCAAAAGAAGTGTTTCTCCACAATTTTAGATAGTTTTTGTAAAATTGAAATTTTGACGGAAATTCGACAGGCGCGGACCTTACAAAAATAGTGAAATTTTTGTGCTATCTTCAATAGTGCTGAGAAAATATTTTTTTGCAAATTATTTGTTCCCCTCATCAAAAGAAGTGTTTCTCCACAATTTTAGGCAGTTTTTGTAAAATTGAATTTTTGACGGAAATTCGACAGGCGCGGACCTTACAAAAATAGTGAAATTTTTGTGCTATCTTCAATAGTGCTAAGAAAATATTTTTTGCAAATTATTTGTTCCCCTCATCAAAAGAAGTATTTCTCCACAATTTTAGGCAGTTTTTGGAAAATTGAATTTTTGAAGGAAATTTGACAGGCGCGGACCTAACAAAAATAGTGAAAATTTTGTGCTATCTTAAATTGTGCTTAGAAAATATTTTTTTGCAAATTATTTGTTCCCCTCATCAAAAGAAGTGTTTCTCCACAATTTTAGGCAGTTTTTGTAAATTTGAATTTTTGACGGAAATTCGACAGGCGCGGACCTTACAAAAATAGTGAAATTTTTGTGCTATCTTCAATAGTGCTAAGAAAATATTTTTTGCAAATTATTTGTTCCCCACATCAAAAGAAGTATTTCTCCACAATTTTAGGCAGTTTTTGGAAAATTGAATTTTTGAAGGAAATTCGACAGGCGCGGACCTAACAAAAATAGTGAAAATTTTGTGCTATCTTAAATTGTGCTAAGAAAATATTTTTTTGCAAATTATTTGTTCCCCTCATCAAAAGAAGTGTTTCTCCACAATTTTAGATAGTTTTTGTAAAATTGAATTTTTGACGGAAATTCGACAGGCGCGGACCTAACAAAAATAGTGAAATTTTTGTGCTATCTTTAATTGTGCTAAGAAAATATTTTTTTGCAAATTATTTGTTCCCCTCATCAAAAGAAGTGTTTCTCCACAATTTTAGGCAGTTTTTGGAAAATTGAATTTTTAAAGGAAATTCGACAGGCGCGGACCTAACAAAAATAGTGAAAATTTTGTGCTATCTTAAATTGTGATGAGAAAATATTTTTTTGCAAATTATTTGTTCCCCTCATCAAAAGAAGTGTTTCTCCACAATTTTAGGCAGTTTTTGTAAAATTGAATTTTTTGACGGAAATACGACAGGCGCGGACCTTTCAAAAATAGTGAAATTTTTGTGCTATCTTTAATTGTGCTAAGAAAATATTTTTTTTGCAAATTATTTGTTCCCCTCATCAAAAGAAGTGTTTCTCCACAATTTTAGGCAGTTTTTGGAAAATAGAATTTTTGACGGAAATTCGACAGGCGCGGACCTTACAAAAATAGTGAAATTTTTGTGCTATCTTAAATTGTGCTGAGAAAATATTTTTTGCAAATTATTTGTTCCCCTCATCAAAAGAAGTGTTTCTCCACAATTTTAGGCAGTTTTTGTAAAATTGAATTTTTGACGGAAATTCGACAGGCGCGGACCTTACAAAAATAGTGAAATTTTTGTGCTATCTTCAAAAGTCCAAAGAAAATATTTTTTTGCAAATTATTTGTTCCCCTCATCAAAAGAAGTGTTTCTCCACAATTTTAGGCAGTTTTTGGAAAATTGAATTTTTGACGGAAATTCGACAGGCGCGGACCTTACAAAAATAGTGAAATTTTTGTGCTCTCTTCAATAGTGCTAAGAAAATATTTTTTTGCAAATTATTTGTTCCCCTCATCAAAAGAAGTATTTCTCCACAATTTTAGGCAGTTTTTGGAAAATTGAATTTTTGAAAGAAATTCGACAGGCGCGTTCCTAGCAAAAATAGTGAAAATTTTGTGCTATCTTAAATTGTGCTAAGAAAATATTTTTTGGCAAATTATTTGTTCCCCTCATCAAAAGAAGTATTTCTCCACAATTTTAGGTAGTTTTTGGAAAATTGAATTTTTGACGGAAATTCGACAGGCGCGGACCTAACCAAAATAGTAAAAATTTTGTGCTATTTTAAATTGTGCTAAGAAAATATTTTTTGGCAAATTATTTGTTCCCCTCATCAAAATTAGTGTTTCTCCACAATTTTAGGCAGTTTTTGTAAAATTGAATTTTTGACGGAAATTGGACAGGCACGGACCTTACAAAAATAGTGAAAATTTTGTGCTATCTTAAATTGTGCTAAGAAAATATTTTTTTGCAAATTATTTGTTCCCCTCATCAAAAGAAGTGTTTCTCCACAATTTTAGGCAGTTTTTGTAAAATTGAATTTTTGACGAAAATTCAACAGGCGGGGACCTTACAAAAATAGTGAAATTTTTGTGCTATCTTTAATTGTGCTAAGAAAATATTTTTTTGCAAATTATTTGTTCCCCTCATCAAAAGAAGTGTTTCTCCACAATTTTAGGCAGTTTTTGGAAAATTGAATTTTTGAAGGAAATTCGACAGGAGCGGACCTAACAAAAATAGTGAAAATTTTGTGCTATCTTAAATTGTGCTGAGAAAATAGTTTTTGCAAATTATTTGTTCCCCTCATCAAAAGAAGTGTTTCTCCACAATTTTAGGCAGTTTTTGTAAAATTGAATTTTTGACGGAAATTGGACAGGCGCGGACCTTACAAAAATAGTGAAATTTTTGTGCTATCTTCAAAAATCCTAAGAAAATATTTTTTTGCAAATTATTTGTTCCCCTCATCAAAAGAAGTATTTCTCCACAATTTTAGGCAGTTTTTGGAAAATTGAATTTTTGAAAGAAATTCGACAGGCGCGTTCCTAGCAAAAATAGTGAAAATTTTGTGCTATCTTAAATTGTGCTAAGAAAATATTTTTTGCAAATTATTTGTTCCCCTCATCAAAAGAAGTGTTTCTCCACAATTTTAGATAGTTTTTGTAAAATTGAATTTTTGACGGAAATTCGACAGGCGCGAACCTTACAAAAATAGTGAAATTTTTGTGCTATGTTCAATAGTGCTAAGAAAATTTTTTTTGCAAATTATTTGTTCCCCTCATCAAAAGAAGTGTTTCTCCACAATTTTAGATAGTTTTTGTAAAATTGAAATTTTGACGGAAATTCGACAGGCGCGGACCTTACAAAAATAGTGAAATTTTTGTGCTATCTTCAATAGTGCTGAGAAAATATTTTTTGGCAAATTATTTGTTCCCCTCATCTAAATTAGTGTTTCTCCACAATTTTAGGCAGTTTTTGTAAAATTGAATTTTTGACGGAAATTCGACAGGCGCGGACCTTACAAAAATAGTGAAATTTTTGTGCTATCTTCAATAGTGCTAAGAAAATATTTTTTGCAAATTATTTGTTCCCCTCATCAAAAGAAGTATTTCTCCACAATTTTAGGCAGTTTTTGGAAAATTGAATTTTTGAAGGAAATTCGACAGGCGCGAACCTAACAAAAATAGTGAAAATTTTGTGCTATCTTAAATTGTGCTTAGAAAATATTTTTTTGCAAATTATTTGTTCCCCTCATCAAAAGAAGTGTTTCTCCACAATTTTAGGCAGTTTTTGTAAATTTGAATTTTTGACGGAAATTCTACAGGCGCGGACCTTACAAAAATAGTGAAATTTTTGTGCTATCTTCAATAGTGCTAAGAAAATATTTTTTGCAAATTATTTGTTCCCCTCATCAAAAGAAGTGTTTCTCCACAATTTTAGATAGTTTTTGTAAAATTGAAATTTTGACGGAAATTCGACAGGCGCGGACCTTACAAAAATAGTGAAATTTTTGTGCTATCTTCAATAGTGCTGAGAAAATATTTTTGGGCAAATTATTTGTTCCCCTCATCAAAATTAGTGTTTCTCCACAATTTTAGGCAGTTTTTGTAAAATTGAATTTTTGACGGAAATTCGACAGGCGCGGACCTAACAAAAATAGTGAAAATTTTGTGCTATCTTAAATTGTGCTAAGAAAATATTTTTTTGCAAATTATTTGTTCCCCTCATCAAAAGAAGTGTTTCTCCACAATTTTAGGCAGTTTTTGTAAAATTGAATTTTTGACGGAAATTCGACAGGCGCGGACCTTACAAAAATAGTGAAATTTTTGTGCTATCTTCAATAGAAAATATTTTTTTGCAAATTATTTGTTCCCCTCATCAAAAGAAGTATTTCTCCACAATTTTAGGCAGTTTTTGGAAAATTGAATTTTTGAAGGAAATTCGACAGGCGCGGACCTAACAAAAATAGTGAAAATTTTGTGTTATCTTAAATTGTGCTAAGAAAATATTTTTTTGCAAATTATTTGTTCCCCTCATCAAAAGAAGTGTTTCTCCACAATTTTAGGCAGTTTTTGTAAAATTGAATTTTTGACGGAAGTTGGACAGGCACAGACCTTACAAAAATAGTGAAAATTTTGTGCTATCTTAAATTGTGCTAAGAAAATATTTTTTTGCAAATTATTTGTGCCCCTCATCAAAAGAAGTGTTTCTCCACAATTTTAGATAGTTTTTGTAAAATTGAATTTTTGACGAAAATTCGACAGGCGCGGACCTTACAAAAATAGTGAAATTTTTGTGCTATCTTCAATAGTGCTAAGAAAATATTTTTTTGCAAATTATTTGTTCCCCTCATCAAAAGAAGTGTTTCTCCACAATTTTAGATAGTTTTTGTAAAATTGAAATTTTGACGGAAATTAGACAGGCGCGGACCTTACAAAAATAGTGAAATTTTTGTGCTATCTTCAATAGTGCTGAGAAAATATTTTTGGGCAAATTATTTGTTCCCCTCATCAAAATTAGTGTTTCTCCACAATTTTAGGCAGTTTTTGTAAAATTGAATTTTTGAAGGAAATTCGACAGGCGCGGACCTAACAAAAATAGTGAAAATTTTGTGCTATCTTAAATTGTGCTAAGAAAATATTTTTTTGCAAATTATTTGTTCCCCTCATCAAAAGAAGTGTTTCTCCACAATTTTAGGCAGTTTTTGTAAAATTGAATTTTTGACGGAAATTCGACAGGCGCGGACCTTACAAAAATAGTGAAATTTTTGTGCTATCTTCAATAGTGCTAAGAAAATATTTTTTGCAAATTATTTGTTCCCCTCATCAAAAGAAGTATTTCTCCACAATTTTAGGCAGTTTTTAGAAAATTGAATTTTTGAAGGAAATTCGACAGGCGCGGACCTAACAAAAATAGTGAAAATTTTGTGTTATCTTAAATTGTGCTAAGAAAATATTTTTTTGCAAATTATTTGTTCCCCTCATCAAAAGAAGTGTTTCTCCACAATTTTAGGCAGTTTTTGTAAAATTGAATTTTTGACGGAAATTGGACAGGCACAGACCTTACAAAAATAGTGAAAATTTTGTGCTATCTTAAATTGTGCTAAGAAAATATTTTTTTGCAAATTATTTGTGCCCCTCATCAAAAGAAGTGTTTCTCCACAATTTTAGATAGTTTTTGTAAAATTGAATTTTTGACGGAAATTCGACAGGCGCGGACCTTACAAAAATAGTAAAATTTTTGTGCTATCTTTAATTGTGCTAAGAAAATATTTTTTTTGCAAATTATTTGTTCCCCTCATCAAAAGAAGTGTTTCTCCACAATTTTAGGCAGTTTTTGGAAAATTGAATTTTTGAAGGAAATTCGACAGGCGCGGACCTAACAAAAATAGTGAAAATTTTGTGCTATCTTAAATTATGCTGAGAAAATATTTTTTGCAAATTATTTGTTCCCCTCATCAAAAGAAGTGTTTCTCCACAATTTTAGGCAGTTTTTGTAAAATTGAAATTTTGAAGGAAATTCGACAGGCGCGGACCTTACAAAAATAGTGAAAATTTTGTGCTATCTTCAATAGTGCTGAGAAAATATTTTTTTGCAAATTATTTGTTCCCCTCATCAAAATTAGTGTTTCTCCACAATTTTAGGCAGTTTTTGTAAAATTGAATTTTTGAAGGAAATTCGACAGGCGCGGACCTAACAAAAATAGTGAAAATTTTGTGCTATCTTAAATTGTGCTAAGAAAATATTTTTTTGCAAATTATTTGTTCCCCTCATCAAAAGAAGTGTTTCTCCACAATTTTAGGCAATTTTTGTAAAATTGAATTTTTGACGGAAATTCGACAGGCGCGGACCTTACAAAAATAGTGAAATTTTTGTGCTATCTTCAATAGAAAATATTTTTTTGCAAATTATTTGCTCCCCTCATCAAAAGAAGTATTTCTCCACAATTTTAGGCAGTTTTTGGAAAATTGAATTTTTGAAGGAAATTCGACAGGCGCGGACCTAACAAAAATAGTGAAAATTTTGTGTTATCTTAAATTGTGCTAAGAAAATATTTTTTTGCAAATTATTTGTTCCCCTCATCAAAAGAAGTGTTTCTCCACAATTTTAGGCAGTTTTTGTAAAATTGAATTTTTGACGGAAATTCGACAGAAGCGGACCTAACAAAAATAGTGAAAATTTTGGGCTATCTTAAATTGTGCTGAGAAAATATTTTTGGGCAAATTATCTGTTCCCCTCATCAAAATTAGTGTTTCTCCACAATTTTAAGCAGTTTTTGTAAAATTGAATTTTTGACGGAAATTCGACAGGCGCGGACCTAACAAAAATAGTGAAAATTTTGTGCTATCTTAAATTGTGCTAAGAAAATATTTTTTTGCAAATTATTTGTTCCCCTCATCAAAAGAAGTGTTTCTCCACAATTTTAGGCAGTTTTTGTAAAATTGAATTTTTGACGAAAATTCAACAGGCGGGGACCTTACAAAAATAGTGAAATTTTTGTGCTATCTTTAATTGTGCTAAGAAAATATTTTTTTGCAAATTATTTGTTCCCCTCATCAAAAGAAGTGTTTCTCCACAATTTTAGGCAGTTTTTGGAAAATTGAATTTTTGAAGGAAATTCGACAGGAGCGGACCTAACAAAAATAGTGAAAATTTTGTGCTATCTTAAATTGTGCTGAGAAAATAGTTTTTGCAAATTATTTGTTCCCCTCATCAAAAGAAGTGTTTCTCCACAATTTTAGGCAGTTTTTGTAAAATTGAATTTTTGACGGAAATTGGACAGGCGCGGACCTAACCAAAATAGTAAAAATTTTGTGCTATTTTAAATTGTGCTAAGAAAATATTTTTTTGCAAATTATTTGTTCCCCTCATCAAAAGAAGTGTTTCTCCACAATTTTAGGCAGTTTTTGGAAAATTGAATTTTTGAAGGAAATTCGACAGGCGCGGACCTAACAAAAATAGTGAAAATTTTGTGCTATCTTAAATTATGCTGAGAAAATATTTTTTGCAAATTATTTGTTCCCCTCATCAAAAGAAGTGTTTCTCCACAATTTTAGGCAGTTTTTGGAAAATTGAAATTTTGAAGGAAATTCGACAGGCGCGGACCTTACAAAAATAGTGAAATTTTTGTGCTATCTTCAAAAGTCCTAAGAAAATATTTTTTTGCAAATTATTTGTTCCCCTCATCAAAAGAAGTGTTTCTCCAGAATTTTAGGCAGTTTTTGTAAAATTGAATTTTTGACAGAAATTCAACAGGCACGGACCTTACAAAAATAGTGAAATTTTTGTGCTATCTTAAATTGTGCTAAGAAAATATTTTTTTTTTGCAAATTATTTGTTCCCCTCATCAAAAGAAGTGTTTCTCCACAATTTTAGGCAGTTTTTGTAAAATTGAATTTTTGACGGAAATTCGACAGGCGCGGACCTTACAAAAATAGTGAAAATTTTGTGCTATCTTAAATTGTGCTAAGAAAATATTTTTTGCAAATTATTTGTTCCCTTCATCAAAAGAAGTGTTTCTCCACAATTTTAGGCAGTTTTTATAAAATTGAATTTTTGACGGAAATTCGACAGGCGCGGACCTTACAAAAATAGTGAAATTTTTGTGCTATGTTCAATAGTGCTAAGAAAATATTTTTTTGCAAATTATTTGTTCCCCTCATCAAAAGAAGTGTTTCTCCACAATTTTAGATAGTTTTTGTAAAATTGAAATTTTGACGGAAATTCGACAGGCGCGGACCTTACAAAAATAGTGAAATTTTTGTGCTATCTTCAATAGTGCTGAGAAAATATTTTTTTGCAAATTATTTGTTCCCCTCATCAAAATTAGTGTTTCTCCACAATTTAGGCAGTTTTTGTAAAATTGAATTTTTGACGGAAATTCGACAGGCGCGGACCTTACAAAAATAGTGAAATTTTTGTGCTATCTTCAATAGTGCTAAGAAAATATTTTTTGCAAATTATTTGTTCCCCTCATCACAAGAAGTATTTCTCCACAATTTTAGGCAGTTTTTGGAAAATTGAATTTTTGAAGGAAATTTGACAGGCGCGGACCTAACAAAAATAGTGAAAATTTTGTGCTATCTTAAATTGTGCTTAGAAAATATTTTTTTGCAAATTATTTGTTCCCCTCATCAAAAGAAGTGTTTCTCCACAATTTTAGGCAGTTTTTGTAAATTTGAATTTTTGACGGAAATTCTACAGGCGCGGACCTTACAAAAATAGTGAAATTTTTGTGCTATCTTCAATAGTGCTAAGAAAATATTTTTTGCAAATTATTTGTTCCCCACATCAAAAGAAGTATTTCTCCACAATTTTAGGCAGTTTTTGGAAAATTGAATTTTTGAAGGAAATTCGACAGGCGCGGACCTAACAAAAATAGTGAAAATTTTGTGCTATCTTAAATTGTGCTAAGAAAATATTTTTTTGCAAATTATTTGTTCCCCTCATCAAAAGAAGTGTTTCTCCACAATTTTAGGCAGTTTTTGTAAAATTGAATTTTTGACGGAAATTGGACAGGCACGGACCTTACAAAAATAGTGAAAATTTTGTGCTATCTTAAATTGTGCTAAGAAAATATTTTTTTGCAAATTATTTGTTCCCCTCATCAAAAGAAGTGTTTCTCCACAATTTTAGATAGTTTTTGTAAAATTGAATTTTTGACGGAAATTGGACAGGCGCGGACCTAACAAAAATAGTGAAATTTTTGTGCTATCTTTAATTGTGCTAAGAAAATATTTTTTTGCAAATTATTTGTTCCCCTCATCAAAAGAAGTGTTTCTCCACAATTTTAGGCAGTTTTTGGAAAATTGAATTTTTAAAGGAAATTCGACAGGCGCGGACCTAACAAAAATAGTGAAAATTTTGTGCTATCTTAAATTGTGATGAGAAAATATTTTTTTGCAAATTATTTGTTCCCCTCATCAAAAGAAGTGTTTCTCCACAATTTTAGGCAGTTTTTGTAAAATTGAATTTTTTGTCGGAAATACGACAGGCGCGGACCTTTCAAAAATAGTGAAATTTTTGTGCTATCTTTAATTGTGCTAAGAAAATATTTTTTTTGCAAATTATTTGTTCCCCTCATCAAAAGAAGTGTTTCTCCACAATTTTAGGCAGTTTTTGGAAAATAGAATTTTTGAAGGAAATTCGACAGGCGCGACCCTA
Organism: Loripinus fragilis; assembly: GCA_964019695.1. Classification (NCBI taxonomy): domain Eukaryota; kingdom Metazoa; phylum Mollusca; class Bivalvia; order Lucinida; family Lucinidae; genus Loripinus; species Loripinus fragilis. Next base: position 81,722,216 of record OZ026520.1, on the reverse strand, counting down.
ACAAAAATAGTGAAAATTTTGTGCTATCTTAAATTGTGCTGAGAAAATATTTTTTGCAAATTATTTGTTCCCCTCATCAAAAGAAGTGTTTCTCCACAATTTTAGGCAGTTTTTGTAAAATTGAATTTTTGACGGAAATTCGACAGGCGCGGACCTTACAAAAATAGTGAAATTTTTGTGCTATCTTCAAAAGTCCAAAGAAAATATTTTTTTGCAAATTATTTGTTCCCCTCATCAAAAGAAGTGTTTCTCCAGAATTTTAGGCAGTTTTTGTAAAATTGAATTTTTGACGGAAATTCGACAGGCGCCAACCTTACAAAAAAAATGAAATTTTTGTGCTATCTTCAAAAGTGCTAAGAAAATATTTTTTTGCAAATTATTTGTTCCCCTCATCAAGAGAAGTGTTTCTCCACAATTTTAGGCAGTTTTTGGAAAATTGAATTTTTGACGGAAATTCGACAGGCGCGGACCTTACAAAAATAGTGAAAATTCTGTGCTCTCTTAAATTGTGCTAAGAAAATATTTTTTTGCAAATTATTTGTTCCCTTCATCAAAAGAAGTGTTTCTCCACAATTTTAGGCAGTTTTTGTAAAATTGAATTTTTGACGGAAATTCGACAGGCGCGGACCTTACAAAAATAGTGAAATTTTTGTGCTCTCTTCAATAGTGCTAAGAAAATATTTTTTTGCAAATTATTTGTTCCCCTCATCAAAAGAAGTATTTCTCCACAATTTTAGGCAGTTTTTGGAAAATTGAATTTTTGAAAGAAATTCGACAGGCGCGTTCCTAGCAAAAATAGTGAAAATTTTGTGCTATCTTAAATTGTGCTAAGAAAATATTTTTTGGCAAATTATTTGTTCCCCTCATCAAAAGAAGTATTTCTCCACAATTTTAGGTAGTTTTTGGAAAATTGAATTTTTGACGGAAATTCGACAGGCGCGGACCTAACCAAAATAGTAAAAATTTTGTGCTATTTTAAATTGTGCTAAGAAAATATTTTTTGGCAAATTATTTGTTCCCCTCATCAAAATTAGTGTTTCTCCACAATTTTAGGCAGTTTTTGTAAAATTGAATTTTTGACGGAAATTGGACAGGCACGGACCTTACAAAAATAGTGAAAATTTTGTGCTATCTTAAATTGTGCTAAGAAAATATTTTTTTGCAAATTATTTGTTCCCCTCATCAAAAGAAGTGTTTCTCCACAATTTTAGGCAGTTTTTGTAAAATTGAATTTTTGACGAAAATTCAACAGGCGGGGACCTTACAAAAATAGTGAAATTTTTGTGCTATCTTTAATTGTGCTAAGAAAATATTTTTTTGCAAATTATTTGTTCCCCTCATCAAAAGAAGTGTTTCTCCACAATTTTAGGCAGTTTTTGGAAAATTGAATTTTTGAAGGAAATTCGACAGGAGCGGACCTAACAAAAATAGTGAAAATTTTGTGCTATCTTAAATTGTGCTGAGAAAATAGTTTTTGCAAATTATTTGTTCCCCTCATCAAAAGAAGTGTTTCTCCACAATTTTAGGCAGTTTTTGTAAAATTGAATTTTTGACGGAAATTGGACAGGCGCGGACCTTACAAAAATAGTGAAATTTTTGTGCTATCTTCAAAAATCCTAAGAAAATATTTTTTTGCAAATTATTTGTTCCCCTCATCAAAAGAAGTATTTCTCCACAATTTTAGGCAGTTTTTGGAAAATTGAATTTTTGAAAGAAATTCGACAGGCGCGTTCCTAGCAAAAATAGTGAAAATTTTGTGCTATCTTAAATTGTGCTAAGAAAATATTTTTTGCAAATTATTTGTTCCCCTCATCAAAAGAAGTGTTTCTCCACAATTTTAGATAGTTTTTGTAAAATTGAATTTTTGACGGAAATTCGACAGGCGCGAACCTTACAAAAATAGTGAAATTTTTGTGCTATGTTCAATAGTGCTAAGAAAATTTTTTTTGCAAATTATTTGTTCCCCTCATCAAAAGAAGTGTTTCTCCACAATTTTAGATAGTTTTTGTAAAATTGAAATTTTGACGGAAATTCGACAGGCGCGGACCTTACAAAAATAGTGAAATTTTTGTGCTATCTTCAATAGTGCTGAGAAAATATTTTTTTGCAAATTATTTGTTCCCCTCATCAAAATTAGTGTTTCTCCACAATTTTAGGCAGTTTTTGTAAAATTGAATTTTTGACGGAAATTCGACAGGCGCGGACCTTACAAAAATAGTGAAATTTTTGTGCTATCTTCAATAGTGCTAAGAAAATATTTTTTGCAAATTATTTGTTCCCCTCATCAAAAGAAGTGTTTCTCCACAATTTTAGATAGTTTTTGTAAAATTGAAATTTTGACGGAAATTCGACAGGCGCGGACCTTACAAAAATAGTGAAATTTTTGTGCTATCTTCAATAGTGCTGAGAAAATATTTTTGGGCAAATTATTTGTTCCCCTTATCAAAATTAGTGTTTCTCCACAATTTTAGGCAGTTTTTGTAAAATTGAATTTTTGACGGAAATTCGACAGGCGCGGACCTAACAAAAATAGTGAAAATTTTGTGCTATCTTAAATTGTGCTAAGAAAATATTTTTTTGCAAATTATTTGTTCCCCTCATCAAAAGAAGTGTTTCTCCACAATTTTAGGCAATTTTTGTAAAATTGAATTTTTGACGGAAATTCGACAGGCGCGGACCTTACAAAAATAGTGAAATTTTTGTGCTATCTTCAATAGAAAATATTTTTTTGCAAATTATTTGTTCCCCTCATCAAAAGAAGTATTTCTCCACAATTTTAGGCAGTTTTTGGAAAATTGAATTTTTGAAGGAAATTCGACAGGCGCGGACCTAACAAAAATAGTGAAAATTTTGTGTTATCTTAAATTGTGCTAAGAAAATATTTTTTTGCAAATTATTTGTTCCCCTCATCAAAAGAAGTGTTTCTCCACAATTTTAGGCAGTTTTTGTAAAATTGAATTTTTGACGGAAATTGGACAGGCACAGACCTTACAAAAATAGTGAAAATTTTGTGCTATCTTAAATTGTGCTAAGAAAATATTTTTTTGCAAATTATTTGTGCCCCTCATCAAAAGAAGTGTTTCTCCACAATTTTAGATAGTTTTTGTAAAATTGAATTTTTGACGAAAATTCGACAGGCGCGGACCTTACAAAAATAGTGAAATTTTTGTGCTATCTTCAATAGTGCTAAGAAAATATTTTTTTGCAAATTATTTGTTCCCCTCATCAAAAGAAGTGTTTCTCCACAATTTTAGATAGTTTTTGTAAAATTGAAATTTTGACGGAAATTAGACAGGCGCGGACCTTACAAAAATAGTGAAATTTTTGTGCTATCTTCAATAGTGCTGAGAAAATATTTTTGGACAAATTATTTGTTCCCCTCATCAAAATTAGTGTTTCTCCACAATTTTAGGCAGTTTTTGTAAAATTGAATTTTTGACGGAAATTCGACAGGCGCGGACCTAACAAAAATAGTGAAAATTTTGTGCTATCTTAAATTGTGCTAAGAAAATATTTTTTTGCAAATTATTTGTTCCCCTCATCAAAAGAAGTGTTTCTCCACAATTTTAGGCAGTTTTTGTAAAATTGAATTTTTGACGGAAATTCGACAGGCGCGGACCTTACAAAAATAGTGAAATTTTTGTGCTATCTTCAATAGTGCTAAGAAAATATTTTTTGCAAATTATTTGTTCCCCTCATCAAAAGAAGTATTTCTCCACAATTTTAGGCAGTTTTTAGAAAATTGAATTTTTGAAGGAAATTCGACAGGCGCGGACCTAACAAAAATAGTGAAAATTTTGTGTTATCTTAAATTGTGCTAAGAAAATATTTTTTTGCAAATTATTTGTTCCCCTCATCAAAAGAAGTGTTTCTCCACAATTTTAGGCAGTTTTTGTAAAATTGAATTTTTGACGGAAATTGGACAGGCACAGACCTTACAAAAATAGTGAAAATTTTGTGCTATCTTAAATTGTGCTAAGAAAATATTTTTTTGCAAATTATTTGTGCCCCTCATCAAAAGAAGTGTTTCTCCACAATTTTAGATAGTTTTTGTAAAATTGAATTTTTGACGGAAATTCGACAGGCGCGGACCTTACAAAAATAGTAAAATTTTTGTGCTATCTTTAATTGTGCTAAGAAAATATTTTTTTTGCAAATTATTTGTTCCCCTCATCAAAAGAAGTGTTTCTCCACAATTTTAGGCAGTTTTTGGAAAATTGAATTTTTGAAGGAAATTCGACAGGCGCGGACCTAACAAAAATAGTGAAAATTTTGTGCTATCTTAAATTATGCTGAGAAAATATTTTTTGCAAATTATTTGTTCCCCTCATCAAAAGAAGTGTTTCTCCACAATTTTAGGCAGTTTTTGTAAAATTGAAATTTTGAAGGAAATTCGACAGGCGCGGACCTTACAAAAATAGTGAAAATTTTGTGCTATCTTCAATAGTGCTGAGAAAATATTTTTTTGCAAATTATTTGTTCCCCTCATCAAAATTAGTGTTTCTCCAGAATTTTAGGCAGTTTTTGTAAAATTGAATTTTTGAAGGAAATTCGACAGGCGCGGACCTAACAAAAATAGTGAAAATTTTGTGCTATCTTAAATTGTGCTAAGAAAATATTTTTTTGCAAATTATTTGTTCCCCTCATCAAAAGAAGTGTTTCTCCACAATTTTAGGCAGTTTTTGTAAAATTGAATTTTTGACGGAAATTCGACAGGAGCGGACCTAACAAAAATAGTGAAAATTTTGTGCTATCTTAAATTGTGCTGAGAAAATATTTTTGGGCAAATTATCTGTTCCCCTCATCAAAATTAGTGTTTCTCCACAATTTTAAGCAGTTTTTGTAAAATTGAATTTTTGACGGAAATTCGACAGGCGCGGACCTAACAAAAATAGTGAAAATTTTGTGCTATCTTAAATTGTGCTAAGAAAATATTTTTTTGCAAATTATTTGTTCCCCTCATCAAAAGAAGTGTTTCTCCACAATTTTAGGCAGTTTTTGTAAAATTGAATTTTTGACGAAAATTCAACAGGCGGGGACCTTACAAAAATAGTGAAATTTTTGTGCTATCTTTAATTGTGCTAAGAAAATATTTTTTTGCAAATTATTTGTTCCCCTCATCAAAAGAAGTGTTTCTCCACAATTTTAGGCAGTTTTTGGAAAATTGAATTTTTAAAGGAAATTCGACAGGCGCGGACCTAACAAAAATAGTGAAAATTTTGTGCTATCTTAAATTGTGATGAGAAAATATTTTTTTGCAAATTATTTGTTCCCCTCATCAAAAGAAGTGTTTCTCCACAATTTTAGGCAGTTTTTGTAAAATTGAATTTTTTGACGGAAATACGACAGGCGCGGACCTTTCAAAAATAGTGAAATTTTTGTGCTATCTTTAATTGTGCTAAGAAAATATTTTTTTTGCAAATTATTTGTTCCCCTCATCAAAAGAAGTGTTTCTCCACAATTTTAGGCAGTTTTTGGAAAATAGAATTTTTGAAGGAAATTCGACAGGCGCGACCCTAACAAAAATAGTGAAAATTTTGTGCTATCTTAAATTGTGCTGAGAAAATATTTTTTGCAAATTATTTGTTCCCCTCATCAAAAGAAGTGTTTCTCCACAATTTTAGGCAGTTTTTGTAAAATTGAATTTTTGACGGAAATTCGACAGGCGCGGACCTTACAAAAATAGTGAAATTTTTGTGCTATCTTCAAAAGTCCAAAGAAAATATTTTTTTGCAAATTATTTGTTCCCCTCATCAAAAGAAGTGTTTCTCCAGAATTTTAGGCAGTTTTTGTAAAATTGAATTTTTGACGGAAATTCGACAGGCGCCAACCTTACAAAAAAAATGAAATTTTTGTGCTATCTTCAAAAGTGCTAAGAAAATATTTTTTTGCAAATTATTTGTTCCCCTCATCAAGTGAAGTGTTTCTCCACAATTTTAGGCAGTTTTTGGAAAATTGAATTTTTGACGGAAATTCGACAGGCGCGGACCTTACAAAAATAGTGAAAATTCTGTGCTCTCTTAAATTGTGCTAAGAAAATATTTTTTTGCAAATTATTTGTTCCCTTCATCAAAAGAAGTGTTTCTCCACAATTTTAGGCAGTTTTTGTAAAATTGAATTTTTGACGGAAATTCGACAGGCGCGGACCTTACAAAAATAGTGAAATTTTTGTGCTCTCTTCAATAGTGCTAAGAAAATATTTTTTTGCAAATTATTTGTTCCCCTCATCAAAAGAAGTATTTCTCCACAATTTTAGGCAGTTTTTGGAAATTTGAATTTTTGAAAGAAATTCGACAGGCGTGTTCCTAGCAAAAATAGTGAAAATTTTGTGCTATCTTAAATTGTGCTAAGAAAATATTTTTTGGCAAATTATTTGTTCCCCTCATCAAAAGAAGTATTTCTCCACAATTTTAGGTAGTTTTTGGAAAATTGAATTTTTGACGGAAATTCGACAGGCGCGGACCTAACCAAAATAGTAAAAATTTTGTGCTATTTTAAATTGTGCTAAGAAAATATTTTTTGGCAAATTATTTGTTCCCCTCATCAAAATTAGTGTTTCTCCACAATTTTAGGCAGTTTTTGTAAAATTGAATTTTTGACGGAAATTGGACAGGCACGGACCTTACAAAAATAGTGAAAATTTTGTGCTATCTTAAATTGTGCTAAGAAAATATTTTTTTGCAAATTATTTGTGCCCCTCATCAAAAGAAGTGTTTCTCCACAATTTTAGATAGTTTTTGTAAAATTGAATTTTTGACGGAAATTCGACAGGCGCGGACCTTACAAAAATAGTGAAATTTTTGTGCTATGTTCAATAGTGCTAAGAAAATTTTTTTTGCAAATTATTTGTTCCCCTCATCAAAAGAAGTGTTTCTCCACAATTTTAGATAGTTTTTGTAAAATTGAAATTTTGACGGAAATTCGACAGGCGCGGACCTTACAAAAATAGTGAAATTTTTGTGCTATCTTCAATAGTGCTGAGAAAATATTTTTTTGCAAATTATTTGTTCCCCTCATCAAAATTAGTGTTTCTCCACAATTTTAGGCAGTTTTTGTAAAATTGAATTTTTGACGAAAATTCAACAGGCGGGGACCTTACAAAAATAGTGAAATTTTTGTGCTATCTTAAATTATGCTGAGAAAATATTTTTTGCAAATTATTTGTTCCCCTCATCAAAAGAAGTGTTTCTCCACAATTTTAGGCAGTTTTTGGAAAATTGAATTTTTGAAGGAAATTCGACAGGAGCGGACCTAACAAAAATAGTGAAAATTTTGTGCTATCTTAAATTGTGCTGAGAAAATAGTTTTTGCAAATTATTTGTTCCCCTCATCAAAAGAAGTGTTTCTCCACAATTTTAGGCAGTTTTTGTAAAATTGAATTTTTGACGGAAATTGGACAGGCGCGGACCTTACAAAAATAGTGAAATTTTTGTGCTATCTTCAAAAATCCTAAGAAAATATTTTTTTGCAAATTATTTGTTCCCCTCATCAAAAGAAGTATTTCTCCACAATTTTAGGCAGTTTTTGGAAAATTGAATTTTTGAAAGAAATTCGACAGGCGCGTTCCTAGCAAAAATAGTGAAAATTTTGTGCTATCTTAAATTGTGCTAAGAAAATATTTTTTGCAAATTATTTGTTCCCCTCATCAAAAGAAGTGTTTCTCCACAATTTTAGATAGTTTTTGTAAAATTGAATTTTTGACGGAAATTCGACAGGCGCGAACCTTACAAAAATAGTGAAATTTTTGTGCTATGTTCAATAGTGCTAAGAAAATTTTTTTTGCAAATTATTTGTTCCCCTCATCAAAAGAAGTGTTTCTCCACAATTTTAGATAGTTTTTGTAAAATTGAAATTTTGACGGAAATTCGACAGGCGCGGACCTTACAAAAATAGTGAAATTTTTGTGCTATCTTCAATAGTGCTGAGAAAATATTTTTTTGCAAATTATTTGTTCCCCTCATCAAAATTAGTGTTTCTCCACAATTTTAGGCAGTTTTTGTAAAATTGAATTTTTGACGGAAATTCGACAGGCGCGGACCTTACAAAAATAGTGAAATTTTTGTGCTATCTTCAATAGTGCTAAGAAAATATTTTTTGCAAATTATTTGTTCCCCTCATCAAAAGAAGTGTTTCTCCACAATTTTAGATAGTTTTTGTAAAATTGAAATTTTGACGGAAATTCGACAGGCGCGGACCTTACAAAAATAGTGAAATTTTTGTGCTATCTTCAATAGTGCTGAGAAAATATTTTTGGGCAAATTATTTGTTCCCCTTATCAAAATTAGTGTTTCTCCACAATTTTAGGCAGTTTTTGTAAAATTGAATTTTTGACGGAAATTCGACAGGCGCGGACCTAACAAAAATAGTGAAAATTTTGTGCTATCTTAAATTGTGCTAAGAAAATATTTTTTTGCAAATTATTTGTTCCCCTCATCAAAAGAAGTGTTTCTCCACAATTTTAGGCAATTTTTGTAAAATTGAATTTTTGACGGAAATTCGACAGGCGCGGACCTTACAAAAATAGTGAAATTTTTGTGCTATCTTCAATAGAAAATATTTTTTTGCAAATTATTTGTTCCCCTCATCAAAAGAAGTATTTCTCCACAATTTTAGGCAGTTTTTGGAAAATTGAATTTTTGAAGGAAATTCGACAGGCGCGGACCTAACAAAAATAGTGAAAATTTTGTGTTATCTTAAATTGTGCTAAGAAAATATTTTTTTGCAAATTATTTGTTCCCCTCATCAAAAGAAGTGTTTCTCCACAATTTTAGGCAGTTTTTGTAAAATTGAATTTTTGACGGAAATTGGACAGGCACAGACCTTACAAAAATAGTGAAAATTTTGTGCTATCTTAAATTGTGCTAAGAAAATATTTTTTTGCAAATTATTTGTGCCCCTCATCAAAAGAAGTGTTTCTCCACAATTTTAGATAGTTTTTGTAAAATTGAATTTTTGACGAAAATTCGACAGGCGCGGACCTTACAAAAATAGTGAAATTTTTGTGCTATCTTCAATAGTGCTAAGAAAATATTTTTTTGCAAATTATTTGTTCCCCTCATCAAAAGAAGTGTTTCTCCACAATTTTAGATAGTTTTTGTAAAATTGAAATTTTGACGGAAATTAGACAGGCGCGGACCTTACAAAAATAGTGAAATTTTTGTGCTATCTTCAATAGTGCTGAGAAAATATTTTTGGGCAAATTATTTGTTCCCCTCATCAAAATTAGTGTTTCTCCACAATTTTAGGCAGTTTTTGTAAAATTGAATTTTTGACGGAAATTCGACAGGCGCGGACCTAACAAAAATAGTGAAAATTTTGTGCTATCTTAAATTGTGCTAAGAAAATATTTTTTTGCAAATTATTTGTTCCCCTCATCAAAAGAAGTGTTTCTCCACAATTTTAGGCAGTTTTTGTAAAATTGAATTTTTGACGGAAATTCGACAGGCGCGGACCTTACAAAAATAGTGAAATTTTTGTGCTATCTTCAATAGTGCTAAGAAAATATTTTTTGCAAATTATTTGTTCCCCTCATCAAAAGAAGTATTTCTCCACAATTTTAGGCAGTTTTTAGAAAATTGAATTTTTGAAGGAAATTCGACAGGCGCGGACCTAACAAAAATAGTGAAAATTTTGTGTTATCTTAAATTGTGCTAAGAAAATATTTTTTTGCAAATTATTTGTTCCCCTCATCAAAAGAAGTGTTTCTCCACAATTTTAGGCAGTTTTTGTAAAATTGAATTTTTGACGGAAATTGGACAGGCACAGACCTTACAAAAATAGTGAAAATTTTGTGCTATCTTAAATTGTGCTAAGAAAATATTTTTTTGCAAATTATTTGTGCCCCTCATCAAAAGAAGTGTTTCTCCACAATTTTAGATAGTTTTTGTAAAATTGAATTTTTGACGGAAATTCGACAGGCGCGGACCTTACAAAAATAGTAAAATGTTTGTGCTATCTTTAATTGTGCTAAGAAAATATTTTTTTTGCAAATTATTTGTTCCCCTCATCAAAAGAAGTGTTTCTCCACAATTTTAGGCAGTTTTTGGAAAATTGAATTTTTGAAGGAAATTCGACAGGCGCGGACCTAACAAAAATAGTGAAAATTTTGTGCTATCTTAAATTATGCTGAGAAAATATTTTTTGCAAATTATTTGTTCCCCTCATCAAAAGAAGTGTTTCTCCACAATTTTAGGCAGTTTTTGTAAAATTGAAATTTTGAAGGAAATTCGACAGGCGCGGACCTTACAAAAATAGTGAAAATTTTGTGCTATCTTCAATAGTGCTGAGAAAATATTTTTTTGCAAATTATTTGTTCCCCTCATCAAAATTAGTGTTTCTCCACAATTTTAGGCAGTTTTTGTAAAATTGAATTTTTGAAGGAAATTCGACAGGCGCGGACCTAACAAAAATAGTGAAAATTTTGTGCTATCTTAAATTGTGCTAAGAAAATATTTTTTTGCAAATTATTTGTTCCCCTCATCAAAAGAAGTGTTTCTCCACAATTTTAGGCAGTTTTTGTAAAATTGAATTTTTGACGGAAATTCGACAGGAGCGGACCTAACAAAAATAGTGAAAATTTTGTGCTATCTTAAATTGTGCTGAGAAAATATTTTTGGGCAAATTATCTGTTCCCCTCATCAAAATTAGTGTTTCTCCACAATTTTAAGCAGTTTTTGTAAAATTGAATTTTTGACGGAAATTCGACAGGCGCGGACCTAACAAAAATAGTGAAAATTTTGTGCTATCTTAAATTGTGCTAAGAAAATATTTTTTTGCAAATTATTTGTTCCCCTCATCAAAAGAAGTGTTTCTCCACAATTTTAGGCAGTTTTTGTAAAATTGAATTTTTGACGAAAATTCAACAGGCGGGGACCTTACAAAAATAGTGAAATTTTTGTGCTATCTTTAATTGTGCTAAGAAAATATTTTTTTGCAAATTATTTGTTCCCCTCATCAAAAGAAGTGTTTCTCCACAATTTTAGGCAGTTTTTGGAAAATTGAATTTTTGAAGGAAATTCGACAGGAGCGGACCTAACAAAAATAGTGAAAATTTTGTGCTATCTTAAATTGTGCTGAGAAAATAGTTTTTGCAAATTATTTGTTCCCCTCATCAAAAGAAGTGTTTCTCCACAATTTTAGGCAGTTTTTGTAAAATTGAATTTTTGACGGAAATTGGACAGGCGCGGACCTAACCAAAATAGTAAAAATTTTGTGCTATCTTAAATTGTGCTAAGAAAATATTTTTTTGCAAATTATTTGTTCCCCTCATCAAAAGAAGTGTTTCTCCACAATTTTAGGCAGTTTTTGTAAAATTGAATTTTTGACGGAAATTCGACAGGCGCGGACCTAACAAAAATAGTGAAAATTTTGTGCTATCTTAAATTATGCTGAGAAAATATTTTTTGCAAATTATTTGTTCCCCTCATCAAAAGAAGTGTTTCTCCACAATTTTAGGCAGTTTTTGGAAAATTGAAATTTTGAAGGAAATTCGACAGGCGCGGACCTTACAAAAATAGTGAAATTTTTGTGCTATCTTCAAAAGTCCTAAGAAAATATTTTTTTGCAAATTATTTGTTCCCCTCATCAAAAGAAGTGTTTCTCCAGAATTTTAGGCAGTTTTTGTAAAATTGAATTTTTGACAGAAATTCAACAGGCACGGACCTTACAAAAATAGTGAAATTTTTGTGCTATCTTAAATTGTGCTAAGAAAATATTTTTTTTTTGCAAATTATTTGTTCCCCTCATCAAAAGAAGTGTTTCTCCACAATTTTAGGCAGTTTTTGTAAAATTGAATTTTTGACAGAAATTCGACAGGCGCGGACCTTACAAAAATAGTGAAAATTTTGTGCTATCTTAAATTGTGCTAAGAAAATATTTTTTGCAAATTATTTGTTCCCTTCATCAAAAGAAGTGTTTCTCCACAATTTTAGGCAGTTTTTATAAAATTGAATTTTTGACGGAAATTCGACAGGCGCGGACCTTACAAAAATAGTGAAATTTTTGTGCTATGTTCAATAGTGCTAAGAAAATATTTTTTTGCAAATTATTTGTTCCCCTCATCAAAAGAAGTGTTTCTCCACAATTTTAGATAGTTTTTGTAAAATTGAAATTTTGACGGAAATTTGACAGGCGCGGACCTTACAAAAATAGTGAAATTTTTGTGCTATCTTCAATAGTGCTGAGAAAATATTTTTTTGCAAATTATTTGTTCCCCTCATCAAAATTAGTGTTTCTCCACAATTTTAGGCAGTTTTTGTAAAATTGAATTTTTGACGGAAATTCGACAGGCGCGGACCTTACAAAAATAGTGAAATTTTTGTGCTATCTTCAATAGTGCTAAGAAAATATTTTTTGCAAATTATTTGTTCCCCTCATCAAAAGAAGTATTTCTCCACAATTTTAGGCAGTTTTTGGAAAATTGAATTTTTGAAGGAAATTTGACAGGCGCGGACCTAACAAAAATAGTGAAAATTTTGTGCTATCTTAAATTGTGCTTAGAAAATATTTTTTTGCAAATTATTTGTTCCCCTCATCAAAAGAAGTGTTTCTCCACAATTTTAGGCAGTTTTTGTAAATTTGAATTTTTGACGGAAATTCTACAGGCGCGGACCTTACAAAAATAGTGAAATTTTTGTGCTATCTTCAATAGTGCTAAGAAAATATTTTTTGCAAATTATTTGTTCCCCACATCAAAAGAAGTATTTCTCCACAATTTTAGGCAGTTTTTGGAAAATGGAATTTTTGAAGGAAATTCGACAGGCGCGGACCTAACAAAAATAGTGAAAATTTTGTGCTATCTTAAATTGTGCTAAGAAAATATTTTTTTGCAAATTATTTGTTCCCCTCATCAAAAGAAGTGTTTCTCCACAATTTTAGGCAGTTTTTGTAAAATTGAATTTTTGACGGAAATTGGACAGGCACGGACCTTACAAAAATAGTGAAAATTTTGTGCTATCTTAAATTGTGCTAAGAAAATATTTTTTTGCAAATTATTTGTTCCCCTCATCAAAAGAAGTGTTTCTCCACAATTTTAGATAGTTTTTGTAAAATTGAATTTTTGACGGAAATTCGACAGGCGCGGACCTAACAAAAATAGTGAAATTTTTGTGCTATCTTTAATTGTGCTAAGAAAATATTTTTTTGCAAATTATTTGTTCCCCTCATCAAAAGAAGTGTTTCTCCACAATTTTAGGCAGTTTTTGGAAAATTGAATTTTTAAAGGAAATTCGACAGGCGCGGACCTAACAAAAATAGTGAAAATTTTGTGCTATCTTAAATTGTGATGAGAAAATATTTTTTTGCAAATTATTTGTTCCCCTCATCAAAAGAAGTGTTTCTCCACAATTTTAGGCAGTTTTTGTAAAATTGAATTTTTTGACGGAAATACGACAGGCGCGGACCTTTCAAAAATAGTGAAATTTTTGTGCTATCTTTAATTGTGCTAAGAAAATATTTTTTTTGCAAATTATTTGTTCCCCTCATCAAAAGAAATGTTTCTCCACAATTTTAGGCAGTTTTTGGAAAATAGAATTTTTGAAGGAAATTCGACAGGCGCGACCCTAACAAAAATAGTGAAAATTTTGTGCTATCTTAAATTGTGCTGAGAAAATATTTTTTGCAAATTATTTGTTCCCCTCATCAAAAGAAGTGTTTCTCCACAATTTTAGGCAGTTTTTGTAAAATTGAATTTTTGACGGAAATTCGACAGGCGCGGACCTTACAAAAATAGTGAAATTTTTGTGCTATCTTCAAAAGTCCAAAGAAAATATTTTTTTGCAAATTATTTGTTCCCCTCATCAAAAGAAGTGTTTCTCCAGAATTTTAGGCAGTTTTTGTAAAATTGAATTTTTGACGGAAATTCGACAGGCGCCAACCTTACAAAAAAAATGAAATTTTTGTGCTATCTTCAAAAGTGCTAAGAAAATATTTTTTTGCAAATTATTTGTTCCCCTCATCAAGTGAAGTGTTTCTCCACAATTTTAGGCAGTTTTTGGAAAATTGAATTTTTGACGGAAATTCGACAGGCGCGGACCTTACAAAAATAGTGAAAATTCTGTGCTCTCTTAAATTGTGCTAAGAAAATATTTTTTTGCAAATTATTTGTTCCCTTCATCAAAAGAAGTGTTTCTCCACAATTTTAGGCAGTTTTTGTAAAATTGAATTTTTGACGGAAATTCGACAGGCGCGGACCTTACAAAAATAGTGAAATTTTTGTGCTCTCTTCAATAGTGCTAAGAAAATATTTTTTTGCAAATTATTTGTTCCCCTCATCAAAAGAAGTATTTCTCCACAATTTTAGGCAGTTTTTGGAAAATTGAATTTTTGAAAGAAATTCGACAGGCGCGTTCCTAGCAAAAATAGTGAAAATTTTGTGCTATCTTAAATTGTGCTATGAAAATATTTTTTGGCAAATTATTTGTTCCCCTCATCAAAAGAAGTATTTCTCCACAATTTTAGGTAGTTTTTGGAAAATTGAATTTTTGACGGAAATTCGACAGGCGCGGACCTAACCAAAATAGTAAAAATTTTGTGCTATTTTAAATTGTGCTAAGAAAATATTTTTTGGCAAATTATTTGTTCCCCTCATCAAAATTAGTGTTTCTCCACAATTTTAGGCAGTTTTTGTAAAATTGAATTTTTGACGGAAATTGGACAGGCACGGACCTTACAAAAATAGTGAAAATTTTGTGCTATCTTAAATTGTGCTAAGAAAATATTTTTTTGCAAATTATTTGTTCCCCTCATCAAAAGAAGTGTTTCTCCACAATTTTAGGCAGTTTTTGTAAAATTGAATTTTTGACGAAAATTCAACAGGCGGGGACCTTACAAAAATAGTGAAATTTTTGTGCTATCTTTAATTGTGCTAAGAAAATATTTTTTTGCAAATTATTTGTTCCCCTCATCAAAAGAAGTGTTTCTCCACAATTTTAGGCAGTTTTTGGAAAATTGAATTTTTGAAGGAAATTCGACAGGAGCGGACCTAACAAAAATAGTGAAAATTTTGTGCTATCTTAAATTGTGCTGAGAAAATAGTTTTTGCAAATTATTTGTTCCCCTCATCAAAAGAAGTGTTTCTCCACAATTTTAGGCAGTTTTTGTAAAATTGAATTTTTGACGGAAATTGGACAGGCGCGGACCTTACAAAAATAGTGAAATTTTTGTGCTATCTTCAAAAATCCTAAGAAAATATTTTTTTGCAAATTATTTGTTCCCCTCATCAAAAGAAGTATTTCTCCACAATTTTAGGCAGTTTTTGGAAAATTGAATTTTTGAAAGAAATTCGACAGGCGCGTTCCTAGCAAAAATAGTGAAAATTTTGTGCTATCTTAAATTGTGCTAAGAAAATATTTTTTGCAAATTATTTGTTCCCCTCATCAAAAGAAGTGTTTCTCCACAATTTTAGATAGTTTTTGTAAAATTGAATTTTTGACGGAAATTCGACAGGCGCGAACCTTACAAAAATAGTGAAATTTTTGTGCTATGTTCAATAGTGCTAAGAAAATTTTTTTTGCAAATTATTTGTTCCCCTCATCAAAAGAAGTGTTTCTCCACAATTTTAGATAGTTTTTGTAAAATTGAAATTTTGACGGAAATTCGACAGGCGCGGACCTTACAAAAATAGTGAAATTTTTGTGCTATCTTCAATAGTGCTGAGAAAATATTTTTTTGCAAATTATTTGTTCCCCTCATCAAAATTAGTGTTTCTCCACAATTTTAGGCAGTTTTTGTAAAATTGAATTTTTGACGGAAATTCGACAGGCGCGGACCTTACAAAAATAGTGAAATTTTTGTGCTATCTTCAATAGTGCTAAGAAAATATTTTTTGCAAATTATTTGTTCCCCTCATCAAAAGAAGTGTTTCTCCATAATTTTAGATAGTTTTTGTAAAATTGAAATTTTGACGGAAATTCGACAGGCGCGGACCTTACAAAAATAGTGAAATTTTTGTGCTATCTTCAATAGTGCTGAGAAAATATTTTTGGGCAAATTATTTGTTCCCCTTATCAAAATTAGTGTTTCTCCACAATTTTAGGCAGTTTTTGTAAAATTGAATTTTTGACGGAAATTCGACAGGCGCGGACCTAACAAAAATAGTGAAAATTTTGTGCTATCTTAAATTGTGCTAAGAAAATATTTTTTTGCAAATTATTTGTTCCCCTCATCAAAAGAAGTGTTTCTCCACAATTTTAGGCAATTTTTGTAAAATTGAATTTTTGACGGAAATTCGACAGGCGCGGACCTTACAAAAATAGTGAAATTTTTGTGCTATCTTCAATAGAAAATATTTTTTTGCAAATTATTTGCTCCCCTCATCAAAAGAAGTATTTCTCCACAATTTTAGGCAGTTTTTGGAAAATTGAATTTTTGAAGGAAATTCGACAGGCGCGGACCTAACAAAAATAGTGAAAATTTTGTGTTATCTTAAATTGTGCTAAGAAAATATTTTTTTGCAAATTATTTGTTCCCCTCATCAAAAGAAGTGTTTCTCCACAATTTTAGGCAGTTTTTGTAAAATTGAATTTTTGACGGAAATTGGACAGGCACAGACCTTACAAAAATAGTGAAAATTTTGTGCTATCTTAAATTGTGCTAAGAAAATATTTTTTTGCAAATTATTTGTGCCCCTCATCAAAAGAAGTGTTTCTCCACAATTTTAGATAGTTTTTGTAAAATTGAATTTTTGACGAAAATTCGACAGGCGCGGACCTTACAAAACTAGTGAAATTTTTGTGCTATCTTCAATAGTGCTAAGAAAATATTTTTTTGCAAATTATTTGTTCCCCTCATCAAAAGAAGTGTTTCTCCACAATTTTAGATAGTTTTTGTAAAATTGAAATTTTGACGGAAATTAGACAGGCGCGGACCTTACAAAAATAGTGAAATTTTTGTGCTATCTTCAATAGTGCTGAGAAAATATTTTTGGGCAAATTATTTGTTCCCCTCATCAAAATTAGTGTTTCTCCACAATTTTAGGCAGTTTTTGTAAAATTGAATTTTTGACGGAAATTCGACAGGCGCGGACCTAACAAAAATAGTGAAAATTTTGTGCTATCTTAAATTGTGCTAAGAAAATATTTTTTTGCAAATTATTTGTTCCCCTCATCAAAAGAAGTGTTTCTCCACAATTTTAGGCAGTTTTTGTAAAATTGAATTTTTGACGGAAATTCGACAGGCGCGAACCTTACAAAAATAGTGAAATTTTTGTGCTATCTTCAATAGTGCTAAGAAAATATTTTTTGCAAATTATTTGTTCCCCTCATCAAAAGAAGTATTTCTCCACAATTTTAGGCAGTTTTTAGAAAATTGAATTTTTGAAGGAAATTCGACAGGCGCGGACCTAACAAAAATAGTGAAAATTTTGTGTTATCTTAAATTGTGCTAAGAAAATATTTTTTTGCAAATTATTTGTTCCCCTCATCAAAAGAAGTGTTTCTCCACAATTTTAGATAGTTTTTGTAAAATTGAATTTTTGACGGAAATTGGACAGGCACAGACCTTACAAAAATAGTGAAAATTTTGTGCTATCTTAAATTGTGCTAAGAAAATATTTTTTTGCAAATTATTTGTGCCCCTCATCAAAAGAAGTGTTTCTCCACAATTTTAGATAGTTTTTGTAAAATTGAATTTTTGAAGGAAATTCGACAGGCGCGGACCTTACAAAAATAGTGAAATTTTTGTGCTATCTTTAATTGTGCTAAGAAAATATTTTTTTTGCAAATTATTTGTTCCCCTCATCAAAAGAAGTGTTTCTCCACAATTTTAGGCAGTTTTTGGAAAATTGAATTTTTGAAGGAAATTCGACAGGCGCGGACCTAACAAAAATAGTGAAAATTTTGTGCTATCTTAAATTATGCTGAGAAAATATTTTTTGCAAATTATTTGTTCCCTTCATCAAAAGAAGTGTTTCTCCACAATTTTAGGCAGTTTTTGTAAAATTGAAATTTTGAAGGAAATTCGACAGGCGCGGACCTTACAAAAATAGTGAAAATTTTGTGCTATCTTCAATAGTGCTGAGAAAATATTTTTTTGCAAATTATTTGTTCCCCTCATCAAAATTAGTGTTTCTCCACAATTTTAGGCAGTTTTTGTAAAATTGAATTTTTGAAGGAAATTCGACAGGCGCGGACCTAACAAAAATAGTGAAAATTTTGTGCTATCTTAAATTGTGCTAAGAAAATATTTTTTTGCAAATTATTTGTTCCCCTCATCAAAAGAAGTGTTTCTCCACAATTTTAGGCAGTTTTTGTAAAATTGAATTTTTGACGGAAATTCGACAGGAGCGGACCTAACAAAAATAGTGAAAATTTTGTGCTATCTTAAATTGTGCTGAGAAAATATTTTTGGGCAAATTATCTGTTCCCCTCATCAAAATTAGTGTTTCTCCACAATTTTAAGCAGTTTTTGTAAAATTGAATTTTTGACGGAAATTCGACAGGCGCGGACCTAACAAAAATAGTGAAAATTTTGTGCTATCTTAAATTGTGCTAAGAAAATATTTTTTTGCAAATTATTTGTTCCCCTCATCAAAAGAAGTGTTTCTCCACAATTTTAGGCAGTTTTTGTAAAATTGAATTTTTGACGAAAATTCAACAGGCGGGGACCTTACAAAAATAGTGAAATTTTTGTGCTATCTTTAATTGTGCTAAGAAAATATTTTTTTGCAAATTATTTGTTCCCCTCATCAAAAGAAGTGTTTCTCCACAATTTTAGGCAGTTTTTGGAAAATTGAATTTTTGAAGGAAATTCGACAGGAGCGGACCTAACAAAAATAGTGAAAATTTTGTGCTATCTTAAATTGTGCTGAGAAAATAGTTTTTGCAAATTATTTGTTCCCCTCATCAAAAGAAGTGTTTCTCCACAATTTTAGGCAGTTTTTGTAAAATTGAATTTTTGACGGAAATTGGACAGGCGCGGACCTAACCAAAATAGTAAAAATTTTGTGCTATCTTAAATTGTGCTAAGAAAATATTTTTTTGCAAATTATTTGTTCCCCTCATCAAAAGAAGTGTTTCTCCACAATTTTAGGCAGTTTTTGTAAAATTGAATTTTTGACGGAAATTCGACAGGCGCGGACCTAACAAAAATAGTGAAAATTTTGTGCTATCTTAAATTATGCTGAGAAAATATTTTTTGCAAATTATTTGTTCCCCTCATCAAAAGAAGTGTTTCTCCACAATTTTAGGCAGTTTTTGGAAAATTGAAATTTTGAAGGAAATTCGACAGGCGCGGACCTTACAAAAATAGTGAAATTTTTGTGCTATCTTAAATTGTGCTGAGAAAATAGTTTTTGCAAATTATTTGTTCCCCTCATCAAAAGAAGTGTTTCTCCACAATTTTAGGCAGTTTTTGTAAAATTGAATTTTTGACGGAAATTGGACAGGCGCGGACCTTACAAAAATAGTGAAATTTTTGTGCTATCTTCAAAAGTCCTAAGAAAATATTTTTTTGCAAATTATTTGTTCCCCTCATCAAAAGAAGTGTTTCTCCAGAATTTTAGGCAGTTTTTGTAAAATTGAATTTTTGACAGAAATTCAACAGGCACGGACCTTACAAAAATAGTGAAATTTTTGTGCTATCTTAAATTTTGCTAAGAAAATATTTTTTTTTTGCAAATTATTTGTTCCCCTCATCAAAAGAAGTGTTTCTCCACAATTTTAGGCAGTTTTTGTAAAATTGAATTTTTGACGGAAATTCGACAGGCGCGGACCTTACAAAAATAGTGAAAATTTTGTGCTATCTTAAATTGTGCTAAGAAAATATTTTTTGCAAATTATTTGTTCCCTTCATCAAAAGAAGTGTTTCTCCACAATTTTAGGCAGTTTTTATAAAATTGAATTTTTGACGGAAATTCGACAGGCGCGGACCTTACAAAAATAGTGAAATTTTTGTGCTATGTTCAATAGTGCTAAGAAAATATTTTTTTGCAAATTATTTGTTCCCCTCATCAAAAGAAGTGTTTCTCCACAATTTTAGATAGTTTTTGTAAAATTGAAATTTTGACGGAAATTTGACAGGCGCGGACCTTACAAAAATAGTGAAATTTTTGTGCTATCTTCAATAGTGCTGAGAAAATATTTTTTTGCAAATTATTTGTTCCCCTCATCAAAATTAGTGTTTCTCCACAATTTTAGGCAGTTTTTGTAAAATTGAATTTTTGACGGAAATTCGACAGGCGCGGACCTTACAAAAATAGTGAAATTTTTGTGCTATCTTCAATAGTGCTAAGAAAATATTTTTTGCAAATTATTTGTTCCCCTCATCAAAAGAAGTATTTCTCCACAATTTTAGGCAGTTTTTGTAAAATTGAATTTTTGAAGGAAATTTGACAGGCGCGGACCTAACAAAAATAGTGAAAATTTTGTGCTATCTTAAATTGTGCTTAGAAAATATTTTTTTGCAAATTATTTGTTCCCCTCATCAAAAGAAGTGTTTCTCCACAATTTTAGGCAGTTTTTGTAAATTTGAATTTTTGACGGAAATTCTACAGGCGCGGACCTTACAAAAATAGTGAAATTTTTGTGCTATCTTCAATAGTGCTAAGAAAATATTTTTTGCAAATTATTTGTTCCCCACATCAAAAGAAGTATTTCTCCACAATTTTAGGCAGTTTTTGGAAAATGGAATTTTTGAAGGAAATTCGACAGGCGCGGACCTAACAAAAATAGTGAAAATTTTGTGCTATCTTAAATTGTGCTAAGAAAATATTTTTTTGCAAATTATTTGTTCCCCTCATCAAAAGAAGTGTTTCTCCACAATTTTAGGCAGTTTTTGTAAAATTGAATTTTTGACGGAAATTGGACAAGCACGGACCTTACAAAAATAGTGAAAATTTTGTGCTATCTTAAATTGTGCTAAGAAAATATTTTTTTGCAAATTATTTGTTCCCCTCATCAAAAGAAGTGTTTCTCCACAATTTTAGATAGTTTTTGTAAAATTGAATTTTTGACGGAAATTCGACAGGCGCGGACCTAACAAAAATAGTGAAATTTTTGTGCTATCTTTAATTGTGCTAAGAAAATATTTTTTTGCAAATTATTTGTTCCCCTCATCAAAAGAAGTGTTTCTCCACAATTTTAGGCAGTTTTTGGAAAATTGAATTTTTAAAGGAAATTCGACAGGCGCGGACCTAACAAAAATAGTGAAAATTTTGTGCTATCTTAAATTGTGATGAGAAAATATTTTTTTGCAAATTATTTGTTCCCCTCATCAAAAGAAGTGTTTCTCCACAATTTTAGGCAGTTTTTGTAAAATTGAATTTTTTGACGGAAATACGACAGGCGCGGACCTTTCAAAAATAGTGAAATTTTTGTGCTATCTTTAATTGTGCTAAGAAAATATTTTTTTTGCAAATTATTTGTTCCCCTCATCAAAAGAAGTGTTTCTCCACAATTTTGGGCAGTTTTTGGAAAATAGAATTTTTGAAGGAAATTCGACAGGCGCGACCCTAACAAAAATAGTGAAAATTTTGTGCTATCTTAAATTGTGCTGAGAAAATATTTTTTGCAAATTATTTGTTCCCCTCATCAAAAGAAGTGTTTCTCCACAATTTTAGGCAGTTTTTGTAAAATTGAATTTTTGACGGAAATTCGACAGGCGCGGACCTTACAAAAATAGTGAAATTTTTGTGCTATCTTCAAAAGTCCAAAGAAAATATTTTTTTGCAAATTATTTGTTCCCCTCATCAAAAGAAGTGTTTCTCCAGAATTTTAGGCAGTTTTTGTAAAATTGAATTTTTGACGGAAATTCGACAGGCGCCAACCTTACAAAAAAAATGAAATTTTTGTGCTATCTTCAAAAGTGCTAAGAAAATATTTTTTTGCAAATTATTTGTTCCCCTCATCAAAAGAAGTGTTTCTCCACAATTTTAGGCAGTTTTTGGAAAATTGAATTTTTGACGGAAATTCGACAGGCGCGGACCTTACAAAAATAGTGAAAATTCTGTGCTCTCTTAAATTGTGCTAAGAAAATATTTTTTTGCAAATTATTTGTTCCCTTCATCAAAAGAAGTGTTTCTCCACAATTTTAGGCAGTTTTTGTAAAATTGAATTTTTGACGGAAATTCGACAGGCGCGGACCTTACAAAAATAGTGAAATTTTTGTGCTCTCTTCAATAGTGCTAAGAAAATATTTTTTTGCAAATTATTTGTTCCCCTCATCAAAAGAAGTATTTCTCCACAATTTTAGGCAGTTTTTGGAAAATTGAATTTTTGAAAGAAATTCGACAGGCGCGTTCCTAGCAAAAATAGTGAAAATTTTGTGCTATCTTAAATTGTGCTAAGAAAATATTTTTTGGCAAATTATTTGTTCCCCTCATCAAAAGAAGTATTTCTCCACAATTTTAGGTAGTTTTTGGAAAATTGAATTTTTGACGGAAATTCGACAGGCGCGGACCTAACCAAAATAGTAAAAATTTTGTGCTATTTTAAATTGTGCTAAGAAAATATTTTTTGGCAAATTATTTGTTCCCCTCATCAAAATTAGTGTTTCTCCACAATTTTAGGCAGTTTTTGTAAAATTGAATTTTTGACGGAAATTGGACAGGCACGGACCTTACAAAAATAGTGAAAATTTTGTGCTATCTTAAATTGTGCTAAGAAAATATTTTTTTGCAAATTATTTGTTCCCCTCATCAAAAGAAGTGTTTCTCCACAATTTTAGGCAGTTTTTGTAAAATTGAATTTTTGACCAAAATTCAACAGGCGGGGACCTTACAAAAATAGTGAAATTTTTGTGCTATCTTTAATTGTGCTAAGAAAATATTTTTTTGCAAATTATTTGTTCCCCTCATCAAAAGAAGTGTTTCTCCACAATTTTAGGCAGTTTTTGGAAAATTGAATTTTTGAAGGAAATTCGACAGGAGCGGACCTAACAAAAATAGTGAAAATTTTGTGCTATCTTAAATTGTGCTGAGAAAATAGTTTTTGCAAATTATTTGTTCCCCTCATCAAAAGAAGTGTTTCTCCACAATTTTAGGCAGTTTTTGTAAAATTGAATTTTTGACGGAAATTGGACAGGCGCGGACCTTACAAAAATAGTGAAATTTTTGTGCTATCTTCAAAAATCCTAAGAAAATATTTTTTTGCAAATTATTTGTTCCCCTCATCAAAAGAAGTATTTCTCCACAATTTTAGGCAGTTTTTGGAAAATTGAATTTTTGAAAGAAATTCGACAGGCGCGTTCCTAGCAAAAATAGTGAAAATTTTGTGCTATCTTAAATTGTGCTAAGAAAATATTTTTTGCAAATTATTTGTTCCCCTCATCAAAAGAAGTGTTTCTCCACAATTTTAGATAGTTTTTGTAAAATTGAATTTTTGACGGAAATTCGACAGGCGCGAACCTTACAAAAATAGTGAAATTTTTGTGCTATGTTCAATAGTGCTAAGAAAATTTTTTTTGCAAATTATTTGTTCCCCTCATCAAAAGAAGTGTTTCTCCACAATTTTAGATAGTTTTTGTAAAATTGAAATTTTGACGGAAATTCGACAGGCGCGGACCTTACAAAAATAGTGAAATTTTTGTGCTATCTTCAATAGTGCTGAGAAAATATTTTTTTGCAAATTATTTGTTCCCCT
The DNA here is from genome assembly GCA_964019695.1 of Loripinus fragilis. NCBI lineage: Eukaryota > Metazoa > Mollusca > Bivalvia > Lucinida > Lucinidae > Loripinus > Loripinus fragilis. The sequence goes on along the minus strand of OZ026520.1, from coordinate 81,698,643 downwards.
CATCAAAATTAGTGTTTCTCCACAATTTTAGGCAGTTTTTGTAAAATTGAATTTTTGACGGAAATTCGACAGGCGCGGACCTTACAAAAATAGTGAAATTTTTGTGCTATCTTCAATAGTGCTAAGAAAATATTTTTTGCAAATTATTTGTTCCCCTCATCAAAAGAAGTATTTCTCCACAATTTTAGGCAGTTTTTGGAAAATTGAATTTTTGAAGGAAATTCGACAGGCGCGAACCTAACAAAAATAGTGAAAATTTTGTGCTATCTTAAATTGTGCTTAGAAAATATTTTTTTGCAAATTATTTGTTCCCCTCATCAAAAGAAGTGTTTCTCCACAATTTTAGGCAGTTTTTGTAAATTTGAATTTTTGACGGAAATTCTACAGGCGCGGACCTTACAAAAATAGTGAAATTTTTGTGCTATCTTCAATAGTGCTAAGAAAATATTTTTTGCAAATTATTTGTTCCCCTCATCAAAAGAAGTGTTTCTCCACAATTTTAGATAGTTTTTGTAAAATTGAAATTTTGACGGAAATTCGACAGGCGCGGACCTTACAAAAATAGTGAAATTTTTGTGCTATCTTCAATAGTGCTGAGAAATATTTTTGGGCAAATTATTTGTTCCCCTCATCAAAATTAGTGTTTCTCCACAATTTTAGGCAGTTTTTGTAAAATTGAATTTTTGACGGAAATTCGACAGGCGCGGACCTAACAAAAATAGTGAAAATTTTGTGCTATCTTAAATTGTGCTAAGAAAATATTTTTTTGCAAATTATTTGTTCCCCTCATCAAAAGAAGTGTTTCTCCACAATTTTAGGCAGTTTTTGTAAAATTGAATTTTTGACGGAAATTCGACAGGCGCGGACCTTACAAAAATAGTGAAATTTTTGTGCTATCTTCAATAGTGCTAAGAAAATATTTTTTTGCAAATTATTTGTTCCCCTCATCAAAAGAAGTATTTCTCCACAATTTTAGGCAGTTTTTGGAAAATTGAATTTTTGAAGGAAATTCGACAGGCGCGGACCTAACAAAAATAGTGAAAATTTTGTGTTATCTTAAATTGTGCTAAGAAAATATTTTTTTGCAAATTATTTGTTCCCCTCATCAAAAGAAGTGTTTCTCCACAATTTTAGGCAGTTTTTGTAAAATTGAATTTTTGACGGAAATTGGACAGGCACAGACCTTACAAAAATAGTGAAAATTTTGTGCTATCTTAAATTGTGCTAAGAAAATATTTTTTTGCAAATTATTTGTGCCCCTCATCAAAAGAAGTGTTTCTCCACAATTTTAGATAGTTTTTGTAAAATTGAATTTTTGACGAAAATTCGACAGGCGCGGACCTTACAAAAATAGTGAAATTTTTGTGCTATCTTTAATTGTGCTAAGAAAATATTTTTTTTGCAAATTATTTGTTCCCCTCATCAAAAGAAGTGTTTCTCCACAATTTTAGGCAGTTTTTGGAAAATTGAATTTTTGAAGGAAATTCGACAGGCGCGGACCTTACAAAAATAGTGAAATTTTTGTGCTATCTTCAATAGTGCTGAGAAAATATTTTTTTGCAAATTATTTGTTCCCCTCATCAAAATTAGTGTTTCTCCACAATTTTAGGCAGTTTTTGTAAAATTGAATTTTTGAAGGAAATTCGACAGGCGCGGACCTAACAAAAATAGTGAAAATTTTGTGCTATCTTAAATTGTGCTAAGAAAATATTTTTTTGCAAATTATTTGTTCCCCTCATCAAAAGAAGTGTTTCTCCACAATTTTAGGCAGTTTTTGTAAAATTGAATTTTTGACGGAAATTCGACAGGCGCGGACCTTACAAAAATAGTGAAATTTTTGTGCTATCTTCAATAGTGCTAAGAAAATATCTTTTGCAAATTATTTGTTCCCCTCATCAAAAGAAGTGTTTCTCCACAATTTTTGATAGTTTTTGTAAAATTGAATTTTTGACGGAAATTCGACAGGCGCGGACCTTACTAAAATAGTGAAATTTTTGTGCTATCTTTAATTGTGCTAAGAAAATATTTTTTTTTGCAAATTATTTGTTCCCCTCATCAAAAGAAGTGTTTCTCCACAATTTTAGGCAGTTTTTGGAAAATTGAATTTTTGAAGGAAATTCGACAGGCGCGGACCTAACAAAAATAGTGTAAATTTTGTGCTATCTTAAATTGTGCTGAGAAAATATTTTTTGCAAATTATTTGTTCCCCTCATCAAAAGAAGTGTTTCTCCACAATTTTAGGCAGTTTTTGTAAAATTGAATTTTTGACGGAAATTCGACAGGCGCGGACCTTACAAAAATAGTGAAATTTTTATGCTCTCTTCAATAGTGCTAAGAAAATATTTTTTTGCAAATTATTTGTTCCCCTCATCAAAAGAAGTATTTCTCCACAATTTTAGGCAGTTTTTGGAAAATTGAATTTTTGAAAGAAATTCGACAGGGGCGTTCCTAGCAAAAGTAGTGAAAATTTTGTGCTATCTTAAATTGTGCTAAGAAAATATTTTTTGGCAAATTATTTGTTCCCCTCATCAAAAGAAGTATTTCTCCACAATTTTAGGTAGTTTTTGGAAAATTGAATTTTTGACGGAAATTCGACAGGCGCGGACCTAACCAAAATAGTAAAAATTTTGTTCTCTTTTAAATTGTGCTAAGAAAATATTTTTTGGCAAATTATTTGTTCCCCTCATCAAAATTAGTGTTTCTCCACAATTTTAGGCAGTTTTTGTAAAATTGAATTTTTGACGGAAATTGGACAGGCACGGACCTTACAAAAATAGTGAAAATTTTGTGCTATCTTAAATTGTGCTAAGAAAATATTTTTTTGCAAATTATTTGTTCCCCTCATCAAAAGAAGTGTTTCTCCACAATTTTAGGCAGTTTTTGTAAAATTGAATTTTTGACGAAAATTCAACAGGCGGGGACCTTACAAAAATAGTGAAATTTTTGTGCTATCTTTAATTGTGCTAAGAAAATATTTTTTTGCAAATTATTTGTTCCCCTCATCAAAAGAAGTGTTTCTCCACAATTTTAGGCAGTTTTTGTAAAATTGAATTTTTTGACGGAAATACGACAGGCGCGGACCTTTCAAAAATAGTGAAATTTTTGTGCTATCTTTAATTGTGCTAAGAAAATATTTTTTTTGCAAATTATTTGTTCCCCTCATCAAAAGAAGTGTTTCTCCACAATTTTAGGCAGTTTTTGGAAAATAGAATTTTTGAAGGAAATTCGACAGGCGCGACCCTAACAAAAATAGTGAAAATTTTGTGCTATCTTAAATTGTGCTGAGAAAATATTTTTTGCAAATTATTTGTTCCCCTCATCAAAAGAAGTGTTTCTCCACAATTTTAGGCAGTTTTTGTAAAATTGAATTTTTGACGGAAATTCGACAGGCGCGGACCTTACAAAAATAGTGAAATTTTTGTGCTATCTTCAAAAGTCCAAAGAAAATATTTTTTTGCAAATTATTTGTTCCCCTCATCAAAAGAAGTGTTTCTCCAGAATTTTAGGCAGTTTTTGTAAAATTGAATTTTTGACGGAAATTCGACAGGCGCCAACCTTACAAAAAAAATGAAATTTTTGTGCTATCTTCAAAAGTGCTAAGAAAATATTTTTTTGCAAATTATTTGTTCCCCTCATCAAAAGAAGTGTTTCTCCACAATTTTAGGCAGTTTTTGGAAAATTGAATTTTTGACGGAAATTCGACAGGCGCGGACCTTACAAAAATAGTGAAAATTCTGTGCTCTCTTAAATTGTGCTAAGAAAATATTTTTTTGCAAATTATTTGTTCCCTTCATCAAAAGAAGTGTTTCTCCACAATTTTAGGTAGTTTTTGTAAAATTGAATTTTTGACGGAAATTCGACAGGCGCGGACCTTACAAAAATAGTGAAATTTTTGTGCTCTCTTCAATAGTGCTAAGAAAATATTTTTTTGCAAATTATTTGTTCCCCTCATCAAAAGAAGTATTTCTCCACAATTTTAGGCAGTTTTTGGAAAATTGAATTTTTGAAAGAAATTCGACAGGCGCGTTCCTAGCAAAAATAGTGAAAATTTTGTGCTATCTTAAATTGTGCTAAGAAAATATTTTTTGGCAAATTATTTGTTCCCCTCATCAAAAGAAGTATTTCTCCACAATTTTAGGTAGTTTTTGGAAAATTGAATTTTTGACGGAAATTCGACAGGCGCGTACCTAACCAAAATAGTAAAAATTTTGTGCTATTTTAAATTGTGCTAAGAAAATATTTTTTGGCAAATTATTTGTTCCCCTCATCAAAATTAGTGTTTCTCCACAATTTTAGGCAGTTTTTGTAAAATTGAATTTTTGACGGAAATTGGACAGGCACGGACCTTACAAAAATAGTGAAAATTTTGTGCTATCTTAAATTGTGCTAAGAAAATATTTTTTTGCAAATTATTTGTTCCCCTCATCAAAAGAAGTGTTTCTCCACAATTTTAGGCAGTTTTTGTAAAATTGAATTTTTGACGAAAATTCAACAGGCGGGGACCTTACAAAAATAGTGAAATTTTTGTGCTATCTTTAATTGTGCTAAGAAAATATTTTTTTGCAAATTATTTGTTCCCCTCATCAAAAGAAGTGTTTCTCCACAATTTTAGGCAGTTTTTGGAAAATTGAATTTTTGAAGGAAATTCGACAGGAGCGGACCTAACAAAAATAGTGAAAATTTTGTGCTATCTTAAATTGTGCTGAGAAAATAGTTTTTGCAAATTATTTGTTCCCCTCATCAAAAGAAGTGTTTCTCCACAATTTTAGGCAGTTTTTGTAAAATTGAATTTTTGACGGAAATTGGACAGGCGCGACCCTTACAAAAATAGTGAAATTTTTGTGCTATCTTCAAAAATCCTAAGAAAATATTTTTTTGCAAATTATTTGTTCCCCTCATCAAAAGAAGTATTTCTCCACAATTTTAGGCAGTTTTTGGAAAAATTGAATTTTTGAAAGAAATTCGACAGGCGCGTTCCTAGCAAAAATAGTGAAAATTTTGTGCTATCTTAAATTGTGCTAAGAAAATATTTTTTGCAAATTATTTGTTCCCCTCATCAAAAGAAGTGTTTCTCCACAATTTTAGATAGTTTTTGTAAAATTGAATTTTTGACGGAAATTCGACAGGCGCGAACCTTACAAAAATAGTGAAATTTTTGTGCTATGTTCAATAGTGCTAAGAAAATTTTCTTTGCAAATTATTTGTTCCCCTCATCAAAAGAAGTGTTTCTCCACAATTTTAGATAGTTTTTGTAAAATTGAAATTTTGACGGAAATTCGACAGGCGCGGACCTTACAAAAATAGTGAAATTTTTGTGCTATCTTCAATAGTGCTGAGAAAATATTTTTTTGCAAATTATTTGTTCCCCTCATCAAAATTAGTGTTTCTCCACAATTTTAGGCAGTTTTTGTAAAATTGAATTTTTGACGGAAATTCGACAGGCGCGGACCTTACAAAAATAGTGAAATTTTTGTGCTATCTTCAATAGTGCTAAGAAAATAATTTTTGCAAATTATTTGTTCCCCTCATCAAAAGAAGTATTTCTCCACAATTTTAGGCAGTTTTTGGAAAATTGAATTTTTGAAGGAAATTCGACAGGCGCGAACCTGACAAAAATAGTGAAAATTTTGTGCTATCTTAAATTGTGCTTAGAAAATATTTTTTTGCAAATTATTTGTTCCCCTCATCAAAAGAAGTGTTTCTCCACAATTTTAGGCAGTTTTTGTAAATTTGAATTTTTGACGGAAATTCTACAGGCGCGGACCTTACAAAAATAGTGAAATTTTTGTGCTATCTTCAATAGTGCTAAGAAAATATTTTTTGCAAATTATTTGTTCCCCTCATCAAAAGAAGTGTTTCTCCACAATTTTAGATAGTTTTTGTAAAATTGAAATTTTGACGGAAATTCGACAGGCGCGGACCTTACAAAAATAGTGAAATTTTTGTGCTATCTTCAATAGTGCTGAGAAAATATTTTTGGGCAAATTATTTGTTCCCCTCATCAAAATTAGTGTTTCTCCACAATTTTAGGCAGTTTTTGTAAAATTGAATTTTTGACGGAAATTCGACAGGCGCGGACCTAACAAAAATAGTGAAAATTTTGTGCTATCTTAAATTGTGCTAAGAAAATATTTTTTTGCAAATTATTTGTTCCCCTCATCAAAAGAAGTGTTTCTCCACAATTTTAGGCAGTTTTTGTAAAATTGAATTTTTGACGGAAATTCGACAGGCGCGGACCTTACAAAAATAGTGAAATTTTTGTGCTATCTTCAATAGTGCTAAGAAAATATTTTTTTTGCAAATTATTTGTTCCCCTCATCAAAAGAAGTATTTCTCCACTATTTTAGGCAGTTTTTGGAAAATTGAATTTTTGAAGGAAATTCGACAGGCGCGGACCTAACAAAAATAGTGAAAATTTTGTGTTATCTTAAATTGTGCTAAGAAAATATTTTTTTGCAAATTATTTGTTCCCCTCATCAAAAGAAGTGTTTCTCCACAATTTTAGGCAGTTTTTGTAAAATTGAATTTTTGACGGAAATTGGACAGGCACAGACCTAACAAAAATAGTGAAAATTTTGTGCTATCTTAAATTGTGCTAAGAAAATATTTTTTTGCAAATTATTTGTGCCCCTCATCAAAAGAAGTGTTTCTCCACAATTTTAGATAGTTTTTGTAAAATTGAATTTTTGACGAAAATTCGACAGGCGCGGACCTTACAAAAATAGTGAAATTTTTGTGCTATCTTTAATTGTGCTAAGAAAATATTTTTTTTGCAAATTATTTGTTCCCCTCATCAAAAGAAGTGTTTCTCCACAATTTTAGGCAGTTTTTGGAAAATTGAATTTTTGAAGGAAATTCGACAGGCGCGGACCTTACAAAAATAGTGAAATTTTTGTGCTATCTTCAATAGTGCTGAGAAAATATTTTTTTGCAAATTATTTGTTCCCCTCATCAAAATTAGTGTTTCTCCACAATTTTAGGCAGTTTTTATAAAATTGAATTTTTGACGGAAATTCGACAGGCGCGGACCTTACAAAAATAGTGAAATTTTTGTGCTATCTTCAATAGTGCTAAGAAAATATCTTTTGCAAATTATTTGTTCCCCTCATCAAAAGAAGTGTTTCTCCACAATTTTTGATAGTTTTTGTAAAATTGAATTTTTGACGGAAATTCGACAGGCGCGGACCTTACTAAAATAGTAAAAATTTTGTGCTATTTTAAATTGTGCTAAGAAAATATTTTTTGGCAAATTATTTGTTCCCCTCATCAAAATTAGTGTTTCTCCACAATTTTAGGCAGTTTTTGTAAAATTGAATTTTTGACGGAAATTGGACAGGCACGGACCTTACAAAAATAGTGAAAATTTTGTGCTATCTTAAATTGTGCTAAGAAAATATTTTTTTGCAAATTATTTGTTCCCCTCATCAAAAGAAGTGTTTCTCCACAATTTTAGGCAGTTTTTGTAAAATTGAATTTTTGACGAAAATTCAACAGGCGGGGACCTTACAAAAATAGTGAAATTTTTGTGCTATCTTTAATTGTGCTAAGAAAATATTTTTTTGCAAATTATTTGTTCCCCTCATCAAAAGAAGTGTTTCTCCACAATTTTAGGCAGTTTTTGGAAAATTGAATTTTTGAAGGAAATTCAACAGGCACGGACCTTACAAAAATAGTGAAATTTTTGTGCTATCTTAAATTGTGCTAAGAAAATATTTTTTTTTTTGCAAATTATTTGTTCCCCTCATCAAAAGAAGTGTTTCTCCACAATTTTAGGCAGTTTTTGTAAAATTGAATTTTTGACGGAAATTCGACAGGCGCGGACCTTACAAAAATAGTGAAAATTTTGTGCTATCTTAAATTGTGCTAAGAAAATATTTTTTGCAAATTATTTGTTCCCTTCATCAAAAGAAGTGTTTCTCCACAATTTTAGGCAGTTTTTATAAAATTGAATTTTTGACGGAAATTCGACAGGCGCGGACCTTACAAAAATAGTGAAATTTTTGTGCTATGTTCAATAGTGCTAAGAAAATATTTTTTTGCAAATTATTGGTTCCCCTCATCAAAAGAAGTGTTTCTCCACAATTTTAGATAGTTTTTGTAAAATTGAAATTTTGACGGAAATTCGACAGGCGCTGACCTTACAAAAATAGTGAAAATTTTGTGCTATCTTCAATAGTGCTGAGAAAATATTTTTTTGCAAATTATTTGTTCCCCTCATCAAAATTAGTGTTTCTCCACAATTTTAGGCAGTTTTTGTAAAATTGAATTTTTGACGGAAATTCGACAGGCGCGGACCTTACAAAAATAGTGAAATTTTTGTGCTATCTTCAATAGTGCTAAGAAAATATTTTTTGCAAATTATTTGTTCCCCTCATCAAAAGAAGTATTTCTCCACAATTTTAGGCAGTTTTTGGAAAATTGAATTTTTGAAGGAAATTCGACAGGCGCGGACCTAACAAAAATAGTGAAAATTTTGTGCTATCTTAAATTGTGCTAAGAAAATATTTTTTTGCAAATTTTTTGTTCCCCTCATCAAAAGAAGTGTTTCTCCACAATTTTAGGCAGTTTTTGTAAATTTGAATTTTTGACGGAAATTCTACAGGCGCGGACCTTACAAAAATAGTGAAATTTTTGTGCTATCTTCAATAGTGCTAAGAAAATATTTTTTTGCAAATTATTTGTTCCCCTCATCAAAAGAAGTGTTTCTCCACAATTTTAGATAGTTTTTGTAAAATTGAAATTTTGACGGAAATTAGACAGGCGCGGACCTTACAAAAATAGTGAAATTTTTGTGCTATCTTCAATAGTGCTGAGAAAATATTTTTGGGCAAATTATTTGTTCCCCTCATCAAAATTAGTGTTTCTCCACAATTTTAGGCAGTTTTTGTAAAATTGAATTTTTGACGGAAATTCGACAGGCGCGGACCTAACAAAAATAGTGAAAATTTTGTGCTATCTTAAATTGTGCTAAGAAAATATTTTTTTGCAAATTATTTGTTCCCCTCATCAAAAGAAGTGTTTCTCCACAATTTTAGGCAGTTTTTGTAAAATTGAATTTTTGACGGAAATTCGACAGGCGCGGACCTTACAAAAATAGTGAAATTTTTGTGCTATCTTCAATAGTGCTAAGAAAATATTTTTTGCAAATTATTTGTTCCCCTCATCAAAAGAAGTATTTCTCCACAATTTTAGGCAGTTTTTGGAAAATTGAATTTTTGAAGGAAATTCGACAGGCGCGGACCTAACAAAAATAGTGAAAATTTTGTGTTATCTTAAATTGTGCTAAGAAAATATTTTTTTGCAAATTATTTGTTCCCCTCATCAAAAGAAGTGTTTCTCCACAATTTTAGGCAGTTTTTGTAAAATTGAATTTTTGACGGAAATTGGACAGGCACAGACCTTACAAAAATAGTGAAAATTTTGTGCTATCTTAAATTGTGCTAAGAAAATATTTTTTTGCAAATTATTTGTGCCCCTCATCAAAAGAAGTGTTTCTCCACAATTTTAGATAGTTTTTGTAAAATTGAATTTTTGACGGAAATTCGAAAGGCGCGGACCTTACAAAAATAGTAAAATTTTTGTGCTATCTTTAATTGTGCTAAGAAAATATTTTTTTTGCAAATTATTTGTTCCCCTCATCAAAAGTGTGTTTCTCCACAATTTTAGGCAGTTTTTGGAAAATTGAATTTTTGAAGGAAATTCGACAGGCGCGGACCAAACAAAAATAGTGAAAATTTTGTGCTATCTTAAATTATGCTGAGAAAATATTTTTTGCAAATTATTTGTTCCCCTCATCAAAAGAAGTGTTTCTCCACAATTTTAGGCAGTTTTTGTAAAATTGAAATTTTGAAGGAAATTCGACAGGCGCGGACCTTACAAAAATAGTGAAATTTTTGTGCTATCTTCAATAGTGCTGAGAAAATATTTTTTTGCAAATTATTTGTTCCCCTCATCAAAATTAGTGTTTCTCCACAATTTTAGGCAGTTTTTGTAAAATTGAATTTTTGAAGGAAATTCGACAGGCGCGGACCTAACAAAAATAGTGAAAATTTTGTGCTATCTTAAATTGTGCTAAGAAAATATTTTTTTCCAAATTATTTGTTCCCCTCATCAAAAGAAGTGTTTCTCAACAATTTTAGGCAGTTTTTGTAAAATTGAATTTTTGACGGAAATTCGACAGGCGCGGACCTTACAAAATTAGTGAAATTTTTAAGCTATCTTCAATAGTGCTAAGAAAATATTTTTTGCAAATTATTTGTTCCCCTCATCAAAAGAAGTATTTCTCCACAATTTTAGGCAGTTTTTGGAAAATTGAGTTTTTGAAGGAAATTCGACAGGCGCAGACCTAACAAAAATAGTGAAAATTTTGTGCTATCTTAAATTGTGCTAAGAAAATATTTTTTTGCAAATTATTTGTTCCCCTCATCAAAAGAAGTGTTTCTCCACAATTTTAGGCAGTTTTTGTAAAATTGAATTTTTGACAGAAATTCGACAGGTGCGGACCTTACAAAAATAGTAAAATTTTTGTGCTATCTTCAATAGTGCTAAGAAAATATTTTTTGCAAATTATTTGTTCCCCTCATCAAAAGAAGTATTTCTCCACAATTTTAGGCAGTTTTTGGAAAATTGAATTTTTGAAGGAAATTCGACAGGCGCGGACCTAACAAAAATAGTGAAAATTTTGTGTTATCTTCAATAGTGCTAGGAAAATATTTTTTTGCAAATTATTTGTTCCCCTCATCAAAAGAAGTGTTTCTCCACAATTTTAGGCAGTTTTTGTAAAATTGATTTTTTGACGGAAATTGGACAGGCACGGACCTTACAAAAATAGTGAAAATTTTGTGCTATCTTAAATTGTGCTAAGAAAATATTTTTTTGCAAATTATTTGTTCCCCTCATCAAAAGAAGTTTTTCTCCACAATTTTAGATAGTTTTTGTAAAATTTAATTTTTGACGGAAATTCGACAGGCGCGGACCTTACAAAAATAGTGAAATTTTTGTGCTATCTTTAATTGTGCTAAGAAAATAATTTTTTTGCAAATTATTTGTTCCCCTCATCAAAAGAAGTGTTTCTCCACAATTTTAGGCAGTTTTTGGAAAATTGAATTTTTGAAGGAAATTCGACAGGCACGGACCTAACAAAAATAGTGAAAATTTTGTGCTATCTTAAATTGTGCTGAGAAAATATTTTTTGCAAATTATTTGTTCCCCTCATCAAAAGAAGTGTTTCTCCACAATTTTAGGCAGTTTTTGTAAAATTGAAATTTTGACGGAAATTCGACAGGCGCGGACCTTACAAAAATAGTGAAATTTTTGTGCTATCTTCAATAGTACTCAGAAAATATTTTTTTGCAAATTATTTGTTCCCCTCATCAAAATTAGTGTTTCTCCACAATTTTAGGCAGTTTTTGTAAAATTGAATTTTTGACGGAAATTCGACAGGCGCGGACCTTACAAAAATAGTGAAATTTTTGTGCTATCTTCAATAGTGCTTAGAAAATATTTTTTGCAAATTATTTGTTCCCCTCATCAATGAAGTATTTCTCCACAATTTTAGGCAGTTTTTGGAAAATTGAATTTTTGAAGGAAATTCGACAGGCGCGGACCTAACAAAAATAGTGAAAATTTTGTGCTATCTTAAATTGTGCTAAGAAAATATTTTTTTGCAAATTATTTGTTCCCCTCATCAAAAGAAGTGTTTCTCCACAATTTTAGGCAGTTTTTGTAAAATTGAATTTTTGACGGAAATTTGACAGGCGCGGACCTTACAAAAATAGTGAAATTTTTGTGCTATCTTCAATAGTGCTGAAAAAATATTTTTTTGCAAATTCTTTGTTCCCCTCATCAAAAGAAGTGTTTCTCCACAATTTTAGATAGTTTTTGTAAAATTGAAATTTTGACGGAAATTCGACAGGCGCGGACCTTACAAAAATAGTGAAATTTTTGTGCTATCTTCAATAGTGCTGAGAAAATATTTTTTTGCAAATTATTTGTTCCCCTCATCAAAATTAGTGTTTCTCCACAATTTTAGGCAGTTTTTGTAAAATTGAATTTTTGATGGAAATTCAACAGTTGCGGACCTTACAAAAATAGTGAAATTTTTGTGCTATCTTCAATAGTGCTAAGAAAATATTTTTTTGCAAATTATTTGTTCCCCTCATCAAAAGAAGTATTTCTCCACAATTTTAGGCAGTTTTTGGAAAATTGAATTTTTGAAGGAAATTCGACAGGCGCGGACCTAACAAAAATAGTGAAAATTTTGTGCTATCTTAAATTGTGCTAAGAAAATATTTTTTTGCAAATTATTTGTTCCCCTCATCAAAAGAAGTGTTTCTCCACAATTTTAGGCAGTTTTTGTAAAATTGAATTTTTGACGGAAATTCGACAGGCGCGGACCTTACAAAAATAGTGAACTTTTTGTGCTATCTTCAATAGTGCTAAGAAAATATTTTTTGCAAATTATTTGTTCCCCACATCAAAAGAAGTATTTCTCCACAATTTTAGGCAGTTTTTGGAAAATTGAATTTTTGAAGGAAATTCGACAGGCGCGGACCTAACAAAAATAGTGAAAATTTTGTGCTATCTTAAATTGTGCTAAGAAAATATTTTTTTGCAAATTATTTGTTCCCCTCATCAAAAGAAGTGTTTCTCCACAATTTTAGGCAGTTTTTGTAAAATTGAATTTTTGACGGAAATTGGACAGGCACGTACCTTACAAAAATAGTGAAAATTTTGTGCTATCTTAAATTGTGCTAAGAAAATATTTTTTTGCAAATTATTTGTTCCCCTCATCAAAAGAAGTGTTTCTCCACAATTTTAGATAGTTTTTGTAAAATTGAATTTTTGACGGAAATTCGACAGGCGCGGACCTAACAAAAATAGTGAAATTTTTGTGCTATCTTTAATTGTGCTAAGAAAATATTTTTTTGCAAATTATTTGTTCCCCTCATCAAAAGAAGTGTTTCTCCACAATTTTAGGCAGTTTTTGGAAAATTGAATTTTTAAAGGAAATTCGACAGGCGCGGACCTAACAAAAATAGTGTAAATTTTGTGCTATCTTAAATTGTGATGAGAAAATATTTTTTTGCAAATTATTTGTTCCCCTCATCAAAAGAAGTGTTTCTCCACAATTTTAGGCATTTTTTGTAAAATTGAATTTTTGACGGAAATTCGACAGGCGCGGACCTTACAAAAATAGTGAAATTTTTGTGCTATCTTTAATTGTGCTAAGAAAATATTTTTTTTTGCAAATTATTTGTTCCCCTCATCAAAAGAAGTGTTTCTCCACAATTTTAGGCAGTTTTTGGAAAATTGAATTTTTGAAGGAAATTCGACAGGCGCGGACCTAACAAAAATAGTGAAAATTTTGTGCTATCTTCAAAAGTCCTAAGAAAATATTTTTTTGAAATTATTTGTTCCCCTCATCAAAAGAAGTGTTTCTCCAGAATTTTAGGCAGTTTTTGTAAAATTGAATTTTTGACGGAAATTCGACAGGCGCCAACCTTACAAAAATAGTGAAATTTTTGTGCTATCTTCAATAGTGCTAAGAAAATATTTTTTTGCAAATTATTTGTTCCCCTCATCAAAAGAAGTGTTTCTCCACAATTTTAGGCAGTTTTTGTAAAATTGAATTTTTGACGGAAATTCGACAGGCGCGGACCTTACAAAAATAGTGAAATTTTTGTGCTCTCTTCAATAGTGCTAAGAAAATATTTTTTTGCAAATTATTTGTTCCCCTCATCAAAAGAAGTATTTCTCCACAATTTTAGGCAGTTTTTGGAAAATTGAATTTTTGAAAGAAATTCGACAGGCGCGTTCCTAGCAAAAATAGTGAAAATGTTGTGCTATCTTAAATTGTGCTAAGAAAATATTTTTTGGCAAATTATTTGTTCCCCTCATCAAAAGAAGTATTTCTCCACAATTTTAGGTAGTTTTTGGAAAATTGAATTTTTGACGGAAATTCGACAGGCGCGGACCTAACCAAAATAGTAAAAATTTTGTGCTTTTTTAAATTGTGCTAAGAAAATATTTTTTGGCAAATTATTTGTTCCCCTCATCAAAATTAGTGTTTCTCCACAATTTTAGGCAGTTTTTGTAAAATTGAATTTTTGACGGAAATTCGACAGGCGCGGACCTTACAAAAATAGTGAAATTTTTGTGCTTTCTTCAATAGTGCCAAGAAAATATTTTTTGCAAATTATTTGTTCCCCTCATCAAAAGAAGTATTTTTCAACAATTTTAGGCAGTTTTTGTAAAATTGAATTTTTGATGGAAATTCAACAGGCGCGGACCTTACAAAAATAGTGAAATTTTTGTGCTATCTTCAATAGTGCTAAGAAAATATTTTTTTGCAAATTATTTGTTCCCCTCATCAAAAGAAGTATTTCTCCACAATTTTAGGCAGTTTTTGGAAAATTGAATTTTTGAAGGAAATTCGACAGGCGCGGACCTAACAAAAATAGTGAAAATTTTGTGCTATCTTAAATTGTGCTAAGAAAATATTTTTTTGCAAATTATTTGTTCCCCTCATCAAAAGAAGTGTTTCTCCACAATTTTAGGCAGTTTTTGTAAAATTGAATTTTTGACGGAAATTCGACAGGCGCGGACCTTACAAAAATAGTGAACTTTTTGTGCTATCTTCAATAGTGCTAAGAAAATATTTTTTGCAAATTATTTGTTCCCCACATCAAAAGAAGTATTTCTCCACAATTTTAGGCAGTTTTTGGAAAATTGAATTTTTGAAGGAAATTCGACAGGCGCGGACCTAACAAAAATAGTGAAAATTTTGTGCTATCTTAGATTGTGCTAAGAAAATATTTTTTTGCAAATTATTTGTTCCCCTCATCAAAAGAAGTGTTTCTCCACAATTTTAGGCAGTTTTTGTAAAATTGAATTTTTGACGGAAATTGGACAGGCACGGACCTTACAAAAATAGTGAAAATTTTGTGCTATCTTAAATTGTGCTAAGAAAATATTTTTTTGCAAATTATTTGTTCCCCTCATCAAAAGAAGTGTTTCTCCACAATTTTAGATAGTTTTTGTAAAATTGAATTTTTGACGGAAATTCGACAGGCGCGGACCTAACAAAAATAGTGAAATTTTTGTGCTATCTTTAATTGTGCTAAGAAAATATTTTTTTGCAAATTATTTGTTCCCCTCATCAAAAGAAGTGTTTCTCCACAATTTTAGGCAGTTTTTGGAAAATTGAATTTTTAAAGGAAATTCGACAGGCGCGGACCTAACAAAAATAGTGAAAATTTTGTGCTATCTTAAATTGTGATGAGAAAATATTTTTTTGCAAATTATTTGTTCCCCTCATCAAAAGAAGTGTTTCTCCACAATTTTAGGCATTTTTTGTAAAATTGAATTTTTGACGGAAATTCGACAGGCGCGGACCTTACAAAAATAGTGAAATTTTTGTGCTATCTTTAATTGTGCTAAGAAAATATTTTTTTTGCAAATTATTTGTTCCCCTCATCAAAAGAAGTGTTTCTCCACAATTTTAGGCAGTTTTTGGAAAATTGAATTTTTGAAGGAAATTCGACAGGCGCGGACCTAACAAAAATAGTGAAAATTTTGTGCTATCTTCAAAAGTCCTAAGAAAATATTTTTTTGAAATTATTTGTTCCCCTCATCAAAAGAAGTGTTTCTCCAGAATTTTAGGCAGTTTTTGTAAAATTGAATTTTTGACGGAAATTCGACAGGCGCCAACCTTACAAAAATAGTGAAATTTTTGTGCTATCTTCAATAGTGCTAAGAAAATATTTTTTTGCAAATTATTTGTTCCCCTCATCAAAAGAAGTGTTTCTCCACAATTTTAGGCAGTTTTTGTAAAATTGAATTTTTGATGGAAATTCAACAGGCGCGGACCTTACAAAAATAGTGAAATTTTTGTGCTATCTTCAATAGTGCTAAGAAAATATTTTTTTGCAAATTATTTGTTCCCCTCATCAAAAGAAGTATTTCTCCACAATTTTAGGCAGTTTTTGGAAAATTGAATTTTTGAAGGAAATTCGACAGGCGCGGACCTAACAAAAATAGTGAAAATTTTGTGCTATCTTAAATTGTGCTAAGAAAATATTTTTTTGCAAATTATTTGTTCCCCTCATCAAAAGAAGTGTTTCTCCACAATTTTAGGCAGTTTTTGTAAAATTGAATTTTTGACGGAAATTCGACAGGCGCGGACCTTACAAAAATAGTGAACTTTTTGTGCTATCTTCAATAGTGCTAAGAAAATATTTTTTGCAAATTATTTGTTCCCCACATCAAAAGAAGTATTTCTCCACAATTTTAGGCAGTTTTTGGAAAATTGAATTTTTGAAGGAAATTCGACAGGCGCGGACCTAACAAAAATAGTGAAAATTTTGTGCTATCTTAAATTGTGCTAAGAAAATATTTTTTTGCAAATTATTTGTTCCCCTCATCAAAAGAAGTGTTTCTCCACAATTTTAGGCAGTTTTTGTAAAATTGAATTTTTGACGGAAATTGGACAGGCACGGACCTTACAAAAATAGTGAAAATTTTGTGCTATCTTAAATTGTGCTAAGAAAATATTTTTTTGCAAATTATTTGTTCCCCTCATCAAAAGAAGTGTTTCTCCACAATTTTAGATAGTTTTTGTAAAATTGAATTTTTGACGGAAATTCGACAGGCCCGGACCTAACAAAAATAGTGAAATTTTTGTGCTATCTTTAATTGTGCTAAGAAAATATTTTTTTGCAAATTATTTGTTCCCCTCATCAAAAGAAGTGTTTCTCCACAATTTTAGGCAGTTTTTGGAAAATTGAATTTTTAATGGAAATTCGACAGGCGCGGACCTAACAAAAATAGTGAAAATTTTGTGCTATCTTAAATTGTGATGAGAAAATATTTTTTTGCAAATTATTTGTTCCCCTCATCAAAAGAAGTGTTTCTCCACAATTTTAGGCATTTTTTGTAAAATTGAATTTTTGACGGAAATTCGACAGGCGCGGACCTTACAAAAATAGTGAAATTTTTGTGCTATCTTTAATTGTGCTAAGAAAATATTTTTTTTGCAAATTATTTGTTCCCCTCATCAAAAGAAGTGTTTCTCAACAATTTTAGGCAGTTTTTGGAAAATTGAATTTTTGAAGGAAATTCGACAGGCGCGGACCTAACAAAAATAGTGAAATTTTTGTGCTATCTTCAAAAGTCCTAAGAAAATATTTTTTTGAAATTATTTGTTCCCCTCATCAAAAGAAGTGTTTCTCCAGAATTTTAGGCAGTTTTTGTAAAATTGAATTTTTGACGGAAATTCGACAGGCGCCAACCTTACAAAAATAGTGAAATTTTTGTGCTATCTTCAATAGTGCTAAGAAAATATTTTTTTGCAAATTATTTGTTCCCCTCATCAAAAGAAGTGTTTCTCCACAATTTTAGGCAGTTTTTGTAAAATTGAATTTTTGATGGAAATTCGACAGGCGCGGACCTTACAAAAATAGTGAAAATTCTGTGCTCTCTTAAATTGTGCTAAGAAAATATTTTTTTGCAAATTATTTGTTCCCTTCATCAAAAGAAGTGTTTCTCCACAATTTTAGGCAGTTTTTGTAAAATTGAATTTTTGACGGAAATTCGACAGGCGCGGACCTTACAAAAATAGTGAAATTTTTGTGCTCTCTTCAATAGTGCTAAGAAAATATTTTTTTGCAAATTATTTGTTCCCCTCATCAAAAGAAGTATTTCTCCACAATTTTAGGCAGTTTTTGGAAAATTGAATTTTTGAAAGAAATTCGACAGGCGCGTTCCTAGCAAAAATAGTGAAAATGTTGTGCTATCTTAAATTGTGCTAAGAAAATATTTTTTGGCAAATTATTTGTTCCCCTCATCAAAAGAAGTATTTCTCCACAATTTTAGGTAGTTTTTGGAAAATTGAATTTTTGACGGAAATTCGACAGGCGCGGACCTAACCAAAATAGTAAAAATTTTGTGCTATTTTAAATTGTGCTAAGAAAATATTTTTTGGCAAATTATTTGTTCCCCTCATCAAAATTAGTGTTTCTCCACAATTTTAGGCAGTTTTTGTAAAATTGAATTTTTGACGAAAATTCGACAGGCGCGGACCTTACAAAAATAGTGAAATTTTTGTGCTTTCTTCAATAGTGCCAAGAAAATATTTTTTGCAAATTATTTGTTCCCCTCATCAAAAGAAGTATTTTTCAACAATTTTAGGCAGTTTTTGGAAAATTGAATTTTTGAAGGAAATTCGACAGGCGCGGACCTAACAAAAATAGTAAAAATTTTGTGCTATCTTAAATTGTGCTAAGAAAATATTTTTTGCAAATTATTTGTTCCCCTCATCAAAAGAAGTGTTTCTCCACAATTTTAGGCAGTTTTTGTAAAATTAAATTTTTGACGGAAATTCGACAGGCGCGAACCTTACAAAAATAGTGAAAATTTTGTGCTATCTAAAATTGTGCTAAGAAAATATTTTTTTGCAAATTATTTGTTCCCTTCATCAAAAGAAGTGTTTCTCCAGAATTTTAGGCAGTTTTTGTAAAATTGAATTTTTGACGGAAATTCGACAGGCGCGAACCCTTAAAAAAATAGTGAAATTTTTGTGCTATCTTCAATAGTGCTAAGAAAATATTTTTTTGCAAATTATTTGTTCCCCTCATCAAAAGAAGTGTTTCTCCACAATTTTAGATAGTTTTTGTAAAATTGAAATTTTGACGGAAATTCGACAGGCGCGGACCTTACAAAAATAGTGAAATTTTTGTGCTATCTTCAATAGTGCTAAGAAAATATTTATTGCAAATTATTTGTTCCCCACATCAAAAGAAGTATTTCTCCACAATTTTATGCAGTTTTTGGAAAATTGAATTTTTGAAGGAAATTCGACAGGCGCGGACCTAACAAAAATAGTGAAAATTTTGTGCTATCTTAAATTGTGCTAAGAAAATATTTTTTTGCAAATTATTTGTTCCCCTCATCAAAAGAAGTGTTTCTCCACAATTTTAGGCAGTTTTTGTAAAATTGAATTTTTGACGGAAATTCAACAGGCGCGGACCTTACAAAAATAGTAAAATTTTTGTGCTATCTTCAATAGTGCTAAGAAAATATTTTTTGCAAATTATTTGTTCCCCACATCAAAAGAAGTATTTCTCCACAATTTTAGGCAGTTTTTGGAAAATTGAATTTTTGAAGGAAATTCGACAGGCGCGGACCTAACAAAAATAGTGAAAATTTTGTGCTACCTTAAATTGTGCTAAGAAAATATTTTTTGCAAATTATTTGTTCCCCTCATCAAAAGAAGTGTTTCTCCACAATTTTAGGCATTTTTTGTAAAATTGAATTTTTGACGGAAATTGGACAGGCACGGACCTTACAAAAATAGTGAAAATTTTGTGCTATCTTAAATTGTGCTAAGAAAATATTTTTTTTGCAAATTATTTGTTCCCCTCATCAAAAGAAGTGTTTCTCCACAATTTTAGATAGTTTTTGTAAAATTGAATTTTTGACGGAAATTCGACAGGCGCGACCCTAACAAAAATAATGAAATTTTTGTGCTATCTTTAATTGTGCTAAGAAAATATTTTTATTGCAAATTATTTGTTCCCCTCATCAAAAGAAGTGTTTCTCCACAATTTTAGGCAGTTTTTGGAAAATTGAATTTTTGAAGGAAATTCGACAGGCGCGGACCTAACAAAAATAGTGAAATTTTTGTGCTATCTTAAATTGTGCTGAGAAAATATTTTGTTGCAAATTATTTGTTCCCCTCATCAAACGAAGTGTTTCTCCACAATTTTAGATAGTTTTTGTAAAATTGAATTTTTGACGGAAATTCGACAGGCGCCGACCTTACAAAAATAGTGAAATTTTTGTGCTATCTTCAATAGTGCTAAGAAAATATTTTTTTGCAAATTATTTGTTCCCCTCATCAAAAGAAGTGTTTGTACAGAATTTTAGGCAGTTTTTGTAAAATTGAATTTTTGACGGAAATTCGACAGGCGCCGACCTTACAAAAATAGTGAAATTTTTGTGCTATCTTCAATAGTGCTAAGAAAATGTTTTTTTGCAAATTATTTGTTCCCCTCATCAAAAGAAGTGTTTCTCCACAATTTTAGGCAGTTTTTGGAAAATTGAATTTTTGACGGAAATTCGACAGGCGCGGACCTTACAAAAATAGTGAAAATTCTGTGCTCTCTTAAATTGTGCTAAGAAAATATTTTTTGGCAAATTATTTGTTCCCTTCATCAAAAGAAGTGTTTCTCCACAATTTTAGGCAGTTTTTGTAAAATTGAATTTTTGACGGAAATTCCACAGGCGCGGACCTTACAAAAATAGTGAAATTTTTGTGCTCTCTTCAATAGTGCTAAGAAAATATTTTTTTGCAAATTATTTGTTCCCCTCATCAAAAGAAGTGTTTCTCCACAATTTTAGGCAGTTTTTGGAAAATTGAATTTTTGAAAGAAATTCGACAGGCGCGTCCCTAGAAAAAATAGTGAAAATTTTGTGCTATCTTAAATTGTGCTAAGAAAATATTTTTTGGCAAATTATTTGTTCAACTCATCAAAAGAAGTATTTCTCCACAATTTTAGGTAGTTTTTGGAAAATTGAATTTTTGACGGAAATTCGACAGGCGCGACCCTAACCAAAATAGTAAAAATTTTGTGCCATTTTAAATTGTGCTAAGAAAATATTTTTTGGCAAATTCTTTGTTCCCCTCATCAAAATTAGTGTTTCTCCACAATTTTAGGCAGTTTTTGTAAAATTGAATTTTTGAAGGAAATTCGACAGGCGCAGACCTTACAAAAATAGTGAAATTTTTCTGCTATCTTCAATAGTGCTAAGAAAATATTTTTTGCAAATTATTTGTTCCCCTCATCAAAAGAAGTATTTCTCCACAATTTTAGGCAGTTTTTGGAAAATTGAATTTTTGAAGGAAATTAGACAGGCGCGGACCTAACAAAAATAGTGAAAATTTTGTGCTATCTTAAATTGTGCTAAGAAAATATTTTTTTGCAAATTATTTGTTCCCCTCATCAAAAGAAGTGTTTCTCCAGAATTTTAGGCAGTTTTTGTAAAATTGAATTCTTGACGGAAATTCGACAGGCGCGGACCTTACAAAAATAGTGAAAATTTTGTGCTATCTTAAATTGTGCTAAGAAAATATTTTTTTTGCAAATTATTTGTTCCCCTCATCAAAAGAAGTGTTTCTCCACAATTTTAGGCAGTTTTTGTAAAATTGAATTTTTGACGGAAATTCGACAGGCGCGGACCTTACAAAAATAGTGAAATTTTTGTGCTATCTTTAATTGTGCTAAGAAAATATTTTTTTTGCAAATTATTTGTTCCCCTCATCAAAAGAAGTGTTTCTCCACAATTTTAGGCAGTTTTTGGAAAATTGAATTTTTGAAGGAAATTCGATAGGTGCGGACCTAACAAAAATAGTGAAAATTTTGTGCTATCTTCAATTGTGCTAAAAAAAAAATTTTTGCAAATTGTTTGTTCCCCTCATCAAAAGAAGTGTTTCTCCACAATTTTAGGCAGTTTTTGTAAAATTGTATTTTTGACGGAAATTCGACTGGCGCGGACCTTACAAAAATAGTGAAATTTTTGTGCTATCTTCAATAGTGGTAAGAAAATATTTTTTTGCAAATTATTTGTTCCCCTCATCAAAAGAAGTGTTTCTCCACAATTTTAGGCAGTTTTTGTAAAATTGAATTTTTGACGGAAATTCGACAGCAAGGACATTACAAAAATAGTGAAATTTTTGTGCTATCTTCAATAGTGCTAAGAAAATATTTTTTTGCAAATTATTTGTTCCCCTCATCAAAAGAAGTGTTTCTCCACAATTTTAGGCAGTTTTTGTAAAATTGAATTTTTGACGGAAATTCGACAGGCGCGGACCTTACAAAAATAGTGAAAATTCTGTGCTATCAAAAATTGTGCTAAGAAAATATTTTTTTGCAAATTATTTGTTCCCTTCATCAAAAGAAGTGTTTCTCCACAATTTTAGGCAGTTTTTGGAAAATTGAATTTTTGACGGAAATTCGACAGGCGTGGACCTTACAAAAATAGTGAATTTTTTGTGCTCTCTTCAATAGTGCTAAGAAAATATTTTTTTGCAAATTATTTGTTCCCCTCATCAAAAGAATTATTTCTCCACAATTTTAGGCAGTTTTTGGAAAATTGAATTTTTGAAGGAAATTCGACAGGCGCGGACCTAGCAAAAATAGTGAAAATTTTGTGCTATCTTAAATTGTGCTAAGAAAATATTTTTTGGCAAATTATTTGTTCCCCTCATCAAAAGAAGTATTTCTCCACAATTTTAGGTAGTTTTTGGAAAATTGAATTTTTGACGGAAATTCGACAGGCGCGACCCTAACCAAAATAGTAAAAATTTTGTGCTATTTTAAATTGTGCTAAGAAAATATTTTTTGGCAAATTATTTGTTCCCCTCATCAAAATTAGTGTTTCTCCACAATTTTAGATAGTTTTTGTAAATTTGAAATTTTGACGGAAATTCGACAGGCGCGGACCTTACAAAAATAGTGAAATTTTTGTGCTATCTTCAATAGTGCTGAGAAAAAATTTTTTTGCAAATTATTTGTTCCCCTCATCAAAATTAGTGTTTCTCCACAATTTTAGGCAGTTTTTGTAAAATTGAATTTTTGACGGAAATTCAACAGGCGCGGACCTTACAAAAATAGTGAAATTTTTGTGCTATCTTCAATAGTGCTAAGAAAATATTTATTGCAAATTATTTGTTCCCCTCATCAAAAGAAGTATTTCTCCACAATTTTATGCAGTTTTTGGAAAATTGAATTTTTGAAGGAAATTCGACAGGCGCGGACCTAACAAAAATAGTGAAAATTTTGTGCTATCTTAAATTGTGCTAAGAAAATATTTTTTTGCAAATTATTTGTTCCCCTCATCAAAAGAAGTGTTTCTCCACAATTTTAGGCAGTTTTTGTAAAATTGAATTTTTGACGGAAATTCGACAGGCGCAGACCTTACAAAAATAGTGAAATTTTTGTGCTATCTTCAATAGTGCTAAGAAAATATTTTTTGCAAATTATTTGTTCCCCACATCAAAAGAAGTATTTCTCCACAATTTTAGGCAGTTTTTGGAAAATTGAATTTTTGAAGGAAATTCGACAGGCGCGGACCTAACAAAAATAGTGAAAATTTTGTGCTATCTTAAATTGTGCTAAGAAAATATTTTTTTGCAAATTATTTGTTCCCCTCATCAAAAGAAGTGTTTCTCCACAATTTTAGGCAGTTTTTGTAAAATTGAATTTTTGACGGAAATTGGACAGGCACGGACCTTACAAAAATAGTGAAAATTTTGTGCTATCTTAAATTGTGCTAAGAAAATATTTTTTTGCAAATTATTTGTTCCCCTCATCAAAAGAAGTGTTTCTCCACAATTTTAGATAGTTTTTGTAAAATTGAATTTTTGACGGAAATTCGACAGGCGCGGACCTAACAAAAATAGTGAAATTTTTGTGCTATCTTTAATTGTGCTAAGAAAATATTTTTTTGCAAATTATTTGTTCCCCTCATCAAAAGAAGTATTTCTCCACAATTTTAGGTAGTTTTTGGAAAATTGAATTTTTGAAGGAAATTCGACAGGCGCGGACCTAACAAAAATAGTAAAAATTTTGTGCTATCTTAAATTGTGCTAAGAAAATATTTTTTGCAAATTATTTGTTCCCCTCATCAAAAGAAGTGTTTCTCCACAATTTTAGGCAGTTTTTGTAAAATTGAATTTTTGACGGAAATTCGACAGGCGCGGACCTTACAAAAATAGTGAAAATTTTGTGCTATCTTAAATTGTGCTAAGAAAATATTTTTTTGCAAATTATTTGTTCCCTTCATCAAAAGAAGTGTTTCTCCAGAATTTTAGGCAGTTTTTGTAAAATTGAATTTTTGACGGAAATTCGACAGGCGCGAACCCTTACAAAAATAGTGAAATTTTTGTGCTATCTTCAATAGTGCTAAGAAAATATTTTTTTGCAAATTATTCATTCCCCTCATCAAAAGAAGTGTTTCTCCACAATTTTAGATAGTTTTTGTAAAATTGAAATTTTGACGGAAATTCGACAGGCGCGGACCTTACAAAAATAGTGAAATTTTTGTGCTATCTTCAATAGTGCTGAGAAAATATTTTTTGCAAATTATTTGTTCCCCTCTTCAAAAGAAGTATTTCTCCACAATTTTAGGCAGTTTTTGGAAAATTGAATTTTTGAAGGAAATTCGACAGGCGCGGACCTAATAAAAAAAGTGAAAATTTTGTGCTATCTTAAATTGTGCTAAGAAAATATTTTTTGCAAATTATTTGTTCCCCTCATCAAAAGAAGTGTTTCTCTCCAATTTTAGGCAGTTTTTGTAAAATTGAATTTTTGACGGAAATTGGACAGGCGCGGACCTAACAAAAATAGTGAAAATTTTGTGCTATCTTCAATTGTGCTGAGAAAATATTTTTTGCAAATTGTTTGTTCCCCTCATCAAAAGAAGTGTTTCTCCACAATTTTAGGCAGTTTTTGTAAA
Source organism: Loripinus fragilis (assembly GCA_964019695.1). Classification (NCBI taxonomy): domain Eukaryota; kingdom Metazoa; phylum Mollusca; class Bivalvia; order Lucinida; family Lucinidae; genus Loripinus; species Loripinus fragilis. Next base: position 81,674,127 of record OZ026520.1, on the reverse strand, counting down.
ATTGTATTTTTGACGGAAATTCGACAGGCGCGGACCTTACAAAAATAGTGAAATTTTTGTGCTATCTTTAATTGTGCTAAGAAAATATTTTTTTTGCAAATTATTTGTTCCCCTCATCAAAAGAAGTGTTTCTCCAAAATTTTAGGCAGTTTTTGGAAAATTGAATTTTTTGACGGAAATTCGACAGGCGCAGACCTTACAAAAAAAGTGAAATTTTTGTGCTATCTTCAAAAGTCCTAAGAAAATATTTTTTGCAAATTATTTGTTCCCCTCATCAAAAGAAGTGTTTCTCCACAATTTTAGGCAGTTTTTGTAAAATTGAATTTTTGTCGGAAATTCGACAGGCGCGGACCTTACAAAAATAGTGAAATTTTGTGCTATCTTCAATAGTGCTAAGAAAATATTTTTTGCAAATTATTTGTTCCCCTCATCAAAAGAAGTAGTTCTCCACAATTTTAGGCAGTTTTTGGAAAATTGAATTTTTGAAGGAAATTCGACAGGCGCGGACCTAACAAAAATAGTGAAAATTTTGTGCTATCTTAAATTGCGCTAAGAAAATATTTTTTTGCAAATTATTTGTTCCCCTCATCAAAAGAAGTGTTTCTCCACAATTTTAGGCAGTTTTTGGAAAATTGAATTTTTGAAGGAAATTCAACAGGCGCGACCTTACAAAAATAGTAAAATTTTTGTGCTATCTTCAAAAGTCCTAAGAAAATAATTTTTTTTGCAAATTATTTGTTCCCCTCATCAAAAGAAGTGTTTCTCCGCAATTTTAGGCAGTTTTTGTAAAATTGAATTTTTGACGGAAATTCGACAGGCGAGGACCTTACAAAAAAAGTGAAATTTTTGTGCTATCTTTAATTGTGCTAAGAAAATATTTTTTTGCAAATTATTTGTTCCCTTCATCAAAAGAAGTGTTTCTCCACAATTTTAGGCAGTTTTTGGAAAATTGAATTTTTGACGGAAATTCGACAGGCGTGGACCTTACAAAAATAGTGAATTTTTTGTGCTCTCTTCAATAGTGCTAAGAAAATATTTTTTTGCAAATTATTTGTTCCCCTCATCAAAAGAAGTATTTCTCCACAATTTTAGGCAGTTTTTGGAAAATTGAATTTTTGAAGGAAATTCGACAGGCGCGGACCTAGCAAAAATAGTGAAAATTTTGTGCTATCTTAAATTGTGCTAAGAAAATATTTTTTGGCAAATTATTTGTTCCCCTCATCAAAAGAAGTATTTCTCCACAATTTTAGGTAGTTTTTGGAAAATTGAATTTTTGACGGAAATTCAACAGGCGCGACCCTAACAAAATAGTAAAAATTTTGTGCTATTTTAAATCGTGCTAAGAAAATATTTTTTGGCAAATTATTTGTTCCCCTCATCAAAATTAGTGTTTCTCCACAATTTTAGGCAGTTTTTGTAAAATTGAATTTTTGACGGAAATTCGACAGGCGCGGACCTTACAAAAATAGTGAAATTTTTGTGCTATCTTCAATAGTGCTAAGAAAATATTTTTTGCAAATTATTTGTTCCCCTCATCAAAAGAAGTATTTCTCCACAATTTTAGGTAGTTTTTGGAAAATTGAATTTTTGAAGGAAATTCGACAGGCGCGGACCTAACAAAAATAGTAAAAATTTTGTGCTATCTTAAATTGTGCTAAGAAAATATTTTTTGCAAATTATTTGTTCCCCTCATCAAAAGAAGTGTTTCTCCACAATTTTAGGCAGTTTTTGTAAAATTGAATTTTTGACGGAAATTCGACAGGCGCGGACCTTACAAAAATAGTGAAAATTTTGTGCTATCTTAAATTGTGCTAAGAAAATATTTTTTTGCAAATTATTTGTTCCCTTCATCAAAAGAAGTGTTTCTCCAGAATTTTAGGCAGTTTTTGTAAAATTGAATTTTTGACGGAAATTCGACAGGCGCGAACCCTTACAAAAATAGTGAATTTTTTGTGCTATCTTCAATAGTGCTAAGAAAATATTTTTTGCAAATTATTTGTTCCCCTCATCAAAAGAAGTGTTTCTCCACAATTTTAGATAGTTTTTGTAAAATTGAAATTTTGACGGAAATTCGACAGGCGCGGACCTTACAGAAATAGTGAAATTTTTGTGCTATCTTCAATAGTGCTGAGAAAATATTTTTTGCAAATTATTTGTTCCCCTCTTCAAAAGAAGTATTTCTCCACAATTTTAGGCAGTTTTTGGAAAATTGAATTTTTGAAGGAAATTCGACAGGCGCGAGCCTAATAAAAAAAGTGAAAATTTTGTGCTATCTTAAATTGTGCTAAGAAAATATTTTTTGCAAATTATTTGTTCCCCTCATCAAAAGAAGTGTTTCTCCCCAATTTTAGGCAGTTTTTGTAAAATTGAATTTTTGAAGGAAATTGGACAGGCACGGACCTTACAAAAATAGTGAAAATTTTGTGCTATCTTAAATTGTGCTAAGAAAATATTTTTTTTGCAAATTATTTGTTCCCCTCATCAAAAGAAGTGTTTCTCCACAATTTTAGTCAGTTTTTGTAAAATTGAATTTTTGTCGGAAATTCGACAGGCGCGGACCTTACAAAAATAGTGCAAATTTTGTGCTATCTTAAATTGTGCTAAGAAAATATTTTTTGCAAATTATTTGTTCCCCTCATCAAAAGAAGTGTTTCTCCCCAATTTTAGGCAGTTTTTGTAAAATTGAATTTTTGACGGAAATTGGACAGGCACGGACCTTACAAAAATAGTGAAAATTTTGTGCTATCTTCAATAGTGCTAAGAAAATATTTTTTTGCAAATTATTTGTTCCCCTCATCAAAAGAAGTGTTTCTCCACAATTTTAGGCAGTTTTTGTAAAATTGAATTTTTGTCGGAAATTCGACAGGCGCGGACCTTACAAAAATAGTGAAATTTTGTGCTATCTTCAATAGTGCTAAGAAAATATTTTTTGCAAATTATTTGTTCCCCTCATCAAAAGAAGTAGTTCTCCACAATTTTAGGCAGTTTTTGGAAAATTGAATTTTTGAAGGAAATTCGACAGGCGCGGACCTAACAAAAATAGTGAAAATTTTGTGCTATCTTAAATTGCGCTAAGAAAATATTTTTTTGCAAATTAATTGTTCCCCTCATCAAAAGAAGTGTTTCTCCACAATTTTAGGCAGTTTTTGGAAAATTGAATTTTTGACGGAAATTCGACAGGCGCGGACCTTACAAAAATAGTGAAAATTTTGTGCTATCTTAAATTGTGCTAAGAAAATATTTTTTTGCAAATTATTTGTTCCCTTCATCAAAAGAAGTGTTTCTCCAGAATTTTAGGCAGTTTTTGTAAAATTGAATTTTTGACGGAAATTCGACAGGCGCGAACCCTTACAAAAATAGTGAAATTTTTGTGCTATCTTCAATAGTGCTAAGAAAATATTTTTTTGCAAATTATTCATTCCCCTCATCAAAAGAAGTGTTTCTCCACAATTTTAGATAGTTTTTGTAAAATTGAAATTTTGACGGAAATTCGACAGGCGCGGACCTTACAAAAATAGTGAAATTTTTGTGCTATCTTCAATAGTGCTGAGAAAATATTTTTTGCAAATTATTTGTTCCCCTCTTCAAAAGAAGTATTTCTCCACAATTTTAGGCAGTTTTTGGAAAATTGAATTTTTGAAGGAAATTCGACAGGCGCGGACCTAATAAAAAAAGTGAAAATTTTGTGCTATCTTAAATTGTGCTAAGAAAATATTTTTTGCAAATTATTTGTTCCCCTCATCAAAAGAAGTGTTTCTCTCCAATTTTAGGCAGTTTTTGTAAAATTGAATTTTTGACGGAAATTGGACAGGCGCGGACCTAACAAAAATAGTGAAAATTTTGTGCTATCTTCAATTGTGCTGAGAAAATATTTTTTGCAAATTGTTTGTTCCCCTCATCAAAAGAAGTGTTTCTCCACAATTTTAGGCAGTTTTTGTAAAATTGTATTTTTGACGGAAATTCGACAGGCGCGGACCTTACAAAAATAGTGAAATTTTTGTGCTATCTTTAATTGTGCTAAGAAAATATTTTTTTTGCAAATTATTTGTTCCCCTCATCAAAAGAAGTGTTTCTCCAAAATTTTAGGCAGTTTTTGGAAAATTGAATTTTTTGACGGAAATTCGACAGGCGCAGACCTTACAAAAAAAGTGAAATTTTTGTGCTATCTTCAAAAGTCCTAAGAAAATATTTTTTGCAAATTATTTGTTCCCCTCATCAAAAGAAGTGTTTCTCCACAATTTTAGGCAGTTTTTGTAAAATTGAATTTTTGTCGGAAATTCGACAGGCGCGGACCTTACAAAAATAGTGAAATTTTGTGCTATCTTCAATAGTGCTAAGAAAATATTTTTTGCAAATTATTTGTTCCCCTCATCAAAAGAAGTAGTTCTCCACAATTTTAGGCAGTTTTTGGAAAATTGAATTTTTGAAGGAAATTCGACAGGCGCGGACCTAACAAAAATAGTGAAAATTTTGTGCTATCTTAAATTGCGCTAAGAAAATATTTTTTTGCAAATTATTTGTTCCCCTCATCAAAAGAAGTGTTTCTCCACAATTTTAGGCAGTTTTTGGAAAATTGAATTTTTGAAGGAAATTCAACAGGCGCGACCTTACAAAAATAGTAAAATTTTTGTGCTATCTTCAAAAGTCCTAAGAAAATAATTTTTTTTGCAAATTATTTGTTCCCCTCATCAAAAGAAGTGTTTCTCCGCAATTTTAGGCAGTTTTTGTAAAATTGAATTTTTGACGGAAATTCGACAGGCGAGGACCTTACAAAAAAAGTGAAATTTTTGTGCTATCTTTAATTGTGCTAAGAAAATATTTTTTTGCAAATTATTTGTTCCCTTCATCAAAAGAAGTGTTTCTCCACAATTTTAGGCAGTTTTTGGAAAATTGAATTTTTGACGGAAATTCGACAGGCGTGGACCTTACAAAAATAGTGAATTTTTTGTGCTCTCTTCAATAGTGCTAAGAAAATATTTTTTTGCAAATTATTTGTTCCCCTCATCAAAAGAAGTATTTCTCCACAATTTTAGGCAGTTTTTGGAAAATTGAATTTTTGAAGGAAATTCGACAGGCGCGGACCTAGCAAAAATAGTGAAAATTTTGTGCTATCTTAAATTGTGCTAAGAAAATATTTTTTGGCAAATTATTTGTTCCCCTCATCAAAAGAAGTATTTCTCCACAATTTTAGGTAGTTTTTGGAAAATTGAATTTTTGACGGAAATTCAACAGGCGCGACCCTAACAAAATAGTAAAAATTTTGTGCTATTTTAAATCGTGCTAAGAAAATATTTTTTGGCAAATTATTTGTTCCCCTCATCAAAATTAGTGTTTCTCCACAATTTTAGGCAGTTTTTGTAAAATTGAATTTTTGACGGAAATTCGACAGGCGCGGACCTTACAAAAATAGTGAAATTTTTGTGCTATCTTCAATAGTGCTAAGAAAATATTTTTTGCAAATTATTTGTTCCCCTCATCAAAAGAAGTATTTCTCCACAATTTTAGGTAGTTTTTGGAAAATTGAATTTTTGAAGGAAATTCGACAGGCGCGGACCTAACAAAAATAGTAAAAATTTTGTGCTATCTTTAATTGTGCTAAGAAAATATTTTTTGCAAATTATTTGTTCCCCTCATCAAAAGAAGTGTTTCTCCACAATTTTAGGCAGTTTTTGTAAAATTGAATTTTTGACGGAAATTCGACAGGCGCAGACCTTACAAAAATAGTGAAATTTTTGTGCTATCTTCAATAGTGCTAAGAAAATATTTTTTGCAAATTATTTGTTCCCCACATCAAAAGAAGTATTTCTCCACAATTTTAGGCAGTTTTTGGAAAATTGAATTTTTGAAGGAAATTCGACAGGCGCGGACCTAACAAAAATAGTGAAAATTTTGTGCTATCTTAAATTGTGCTAAGAAAATATTTTTTTGCAAATTATTTGTTCCCCTCATCAAAAGAAGTGTTTCTCCACAATTTTAGGCAGTTTTTGTAAAATTGAATTTTTGACGGAAATTGGACAGGCACGGACCTTACAAAAATAGTGAAAATTTTGTGCTATCTTAAATTGTGCTAAGAAAATATTTTTTTGCAAATTATTTGTTCCCCTCATCAAAAGAATTGTTTCTCCACAATTTTAGATAGTTTTTGTAAAATTGAATTTTTGACGGAAATTCGACAGGCGCGGACCTAACAAAAATAGTGAAATTTTTGTGCTATCTTTAATTGTGCTAAGAAAATATTTTTTTGCAAATTATTTGTTCCCCTCATCAAAAGAAGTATTTCTCCACAATTTTAGGTAGTTTTTGGAAAATTGAATTTTTGAAGGAAATTCGACAGGCGCGGACCTAACAAAAATAGTAAAAATTTTGTGCTATCTTAAATTGTGCTAAGAAAATATTTTTTGCAAATTATTTGTTCCCCTCATCAAAAGAAGTGTTTCTCCACAATTTTAGGCAGTTTTTGTAAAATTGAATTTTTGACGGAAATTCGACAGGCGCGGACCTTACAAAAATAGTGAAAATTTTGTGCTATCTTAAATTGTGCTAAGAAAATATTTTTTTGCAAATTATTTGTTCCCTTCATCAAAAGAAGTGTTTCTCCAGAATTTTAGGCAGTTTTTGTAAAATTGAATTTTTGACGGAAATTCGACAGGCGCGAACCCTTACAAAAATAGTGAAATTTTTGTGCTATCTTCAATAGTGCTAAGAAAATATTTTTTTGCAAATTATTCATTCCCCTCATCAAAAGAAGTGTTTCTCCACAATTTTAGATAGTTTTTGTAAAATTGAAATTTTGACGGAAATTCGACAGGCGCGGACCTTACAAAAATAGTGAAATTTTTGTGCTATCTTCAATAGTGCTGAGAAAATATTTTTTGCAAATTATTTGTTCCCCTCTTCAAAAGAAGTATTTCTCCACAATTTTAGGCAGTTTTTGGAAAATTGAATTTTTGAAGGAAATTCGACAGGCGCGGACCTAATAAAAAAAGTGAAAATTTTGTGCTATCTTAAATTGTGCTAAGAAAATATTTTTTGCAAATTATTTGTTCCCCTCATCAAAAGAAGTGTTTCTCTCCAATTTTAGGCAGTTTTTGTAAAATTGAATTTTTGACGGAAATTGGACAGGCGCGGACCTAACAAAAATAGTGAAAATTTTGTGCTATCTTCAATTGTGCTGAGAAAATATTTTTTGCAAATTGTTTGTTCCCCTCATCAAAAGAAGTGTTTCTCCACAATTTTAGGCAGTTTTTGTAAAATTGTATTTTTGACGGAAATTCGACAGGCGCGGACCTTACAAAAATAGTGAAATTTTTGTGCTATCTTTAATTGTGCTAAGAAAATATTTTTTTTGCAAATTATTTGTTCCCCTCATCAAAAGAAGTGTTTCTCCAAAATTTTAGGCAGTTTTTGGAAAATTGAATTTTTTGACGGAAATTCGACAGGCGCAGACCTTACAAAAAAAGTGAAATTTTTGTGCTATCTTCAAAAGTCCTAAGAAAATATTTTTTGCAAATTATTTGTTCCCCTCATCAAAAGAAGTGTTTCTCCCCAATTTTAGGCAGTTTTTGTAAAATTGAATTTTTGACGGAAATTGGACAGGCACGGACCTTACAAAAATAGTGAAAATTTTGTGCTATCTTCAATAGTGCTAAGAAAATATTTTTTTGCAAATTATTTGTTCCCCTCATCAAAAGAAGTGTTTCTCCACAATTTTAGGCAGTTTTTGTAAAATTGAATTTTTGTCGGAAATTCGACAGGCGCGGACCTTACAAAAATAGTGAAATTTTGTGCTATCTTCAATAGTGCTAAGAAAATATTTTTTGCAAATTATTTGTTCCCCTCATCAAAAGAAGTAGTTCTCCACAATTTTAGGCAGTTTTTGGAAAATTGAATTTTTGAAGGAAATTCGACAGGCGCGGACCTAACAAAAATAGTGAAAATTTTGTGCTATCTTAAATTGCGCTAAGAAAATATTTTTTTGCAAATTAATTGTTCCCCTCATCAAAAGAAGTGTTTCTCCACAATTTTAGGCAGTTTTTGGAAAATTGAATTTTTGACGGAAATTCGACAGGCGCGGACCTTACAAAAATAGTGAAAATTTTGTGCTATCTTAAATTGTGCTAAGAAAATATTTTTTTGCAAATTATTTGTTCCCTTCATCAAAAGAAGTGTTTCTCCAGAATTTTAGGCAGTTTTTGTAAAATTGAATTTTTGACGGAAATTCGACAGGCGCGAACCCTTACAAAAATAGTGAAATTTTTGTGCTATCTTCAATAGTGCTAAGAAAATATTTTTTTGCAAATTATTCATTCCCCTCATCAAAAGAAGTGTTTCTCCACAATTTTAGATAGTTTTTGTAAAATTGAAATTTTGACGGAAATTCGACAGGCGCGGACCTTACAAAAATAGTGAAATTTTTGTGCTATCTTCAATAGTGCTGAGAAAATATTTTTTGCAAATTATTTGTTCCCCTCTTCAAAAGAAGTATTTCTCCACAATTTTAGGCAGTTTTTGGAAAATTGAATTTTTGAAGGAAATTCGACAGGCGCGGACCTAATAAAAAAAGTGAAAATTTTGTGCTATCTTAAATTGTGCTAAGAAAATATTTTTTGCAAATTATTTGTTCCCCTCATCAAAAGAAGTGTTTCTCTCCAATTTTAGGCAGTTTTTGTAAAATTGAATTTTTGACGGAAATTGGACAGGCGCGGACCTAACAAAAATAGTGAAAATTTTGTGCTATCTTCAATTGTGCTGAGAAAATATTTTTTGCAAATTGTTTGTTCCCCTCATCAAAAGAAGTGTTTCTCCACAATTTTAGGCAGTTTTTGTAAAATTGTATTTTTGACGGAAATTCGACAGGCGCGGACCTTACAAAAATAGTGAAATTTTTGTGCTATCTTTAATTGTGCTAAGAAAATATTTTTTTTGCAAATTATTTGTTCCCCTCATCAAAAGAAGTGTTTCTCCAAAATTTTAGGCAGTTTTTGGAAAATTGAATTTTTTGACGGAAATTCGACAGGCGCAGACCTTACAAAAAAAGTGAAATTTTTGTGCTATCTTCAAAAGTCCTAAGAAAATATTTTTTGCAAATTATTTGTTCCCCTCATCAAAAGAAGTGTTTCTCCACAATTTTAGGCAGTTTTTGTAAAATTGAATTTTTGTCGGAAATTCGACAGGCGCGGACCTTACAAAAATAGTGAAATTTTGTGCTATCTTCAATAGTGCTAAGAAAATATTTTTTGCAAATTATTTGTTCCCCTCATCAAAAGAAGTAGTTCTCCACAATTTTAGGCAGTTTTTGGAAAATTGAATTTTTGAAGGAAATTCGACAGGCGCGGACCTAACAAAAATAGTGAAAATTTTGTGCTATCTTAAATTGCGCTAAGAAAATATTTTTTTGCAAATTATTTGTTCCCCTCATCAAAAGAAGTGTTTCTCCACAATTTTAGGCAGTTTTTGGAAAATTGAATTTTTGAAGGAAATTCAACAGGCGCGACCTTACAAAAATAGTAAAATTTTTGTGCTATCTTCAAAAGTCCTAAGAAAATAATTTTTTTTGCAAATTATTTGTTCCCCTCATCAAAAGAAGTGTTTCTCCGCAATTTTAGGCAGTTTTTGTAAAATTGAATTTTTGACGGAAATTCGACAGGCGAGGACCTTACAAAAAAAGTGAAATTTTTGTGCTATCTTTAATTGTGCTAAGAAAATATTTTTTTGCAAATTATTTGTTCCCTTCATCAAAAGAAGTGTTTCTCCACAATTTTAGGCAGTTTTTGGAAAATTGAATTTTTGACGGAAATTCGACAGGCGTGGACCTTACAAAAATAGTGAATTTTTTGTGCTCTCTTCAATAGTGCTAAGAAAATATTTTTTTGCAAATTATTTGTTCCCCTCATCAAAAGAAGTATTTCTCCACAATTTTAGGCAGTTTTTGGAAAATTGAATTTTTGAAGGAAATTCGACAGGCGCGGACCTAGCAAAAATAGTGAAAATTTTGTGCTATCTTAAATTGTGCTAAGAAAATATTTTTTGGCAAATTATTTGTTCCCCTCATCAAAAGAAGTATTTCTCCACAATTTTAGGTAGTTTTTGGAAAATTGAATTTTTGACGGAAATTCAACAGGCGCGACCCTAACAAAATAGTAAAAATTTTGTGCTATTTTAAATCGTGCTAAGAAAATATTTTTTGGCAAATTATTTGTTCCCCTCATCAAAATTAGTGTTTCTCCACAATTTTAGGCAGTTTTTGTAAAATTGAATTTTTGACGGAAATTCGACAGGCGCGGACCTTACAAAAATAGTGAAATTTTTGTGCTATCTTCAATAGTGCTAAGAAAATATTTTTTGCAAATTATTTGTTCCCCTCATCAAAAGAAGTATTTCTCCACAATTTTAGGTAGTTTTTGGAAAATTGAATTTTTGAAGGAAATTCGACAGGCGCGGACCTAACAAAAATAGTAAAAATTTTGTGCTATCTTAAATTGTGCTAAGAAAATATTTTTTGCAAATTATTTGTTCCCCTCATCAAAAGAAGTGTTTCTCCACAATTTTAGGCAGTTTTTGTAAAATTGAATTTTTGACGGAAATTCGACAGGCGCAGACCTTACAAAAATAGTGAAATTTTTGTGCTATCTTCAATAGTGCTAAGAAAATATTTTTTGCAAATTATTTGTTCCCCACATCAAAAGAAGTATTTCTCCACAATTTTAGGCAGTTTTTGGAAAATTGAATTTTTGAAGGAAATTCGACAGGCGCGGACCTAACAAAAATAGTGAAAATTTTGTGCTATCTTAAATTGTGCTAAGAAAATATTTTTTTGCAAATTATTTGTTCCCCTCATCAAAAGAAGTGTTTCTCCACAATTTTAGGCAGTTTTTGTAAAATTGAATTTTTGACGGAAATTGGACAGGCACGGACCTTACAAAAATAGTGAAAATTTTGTGCTATCTTAAATTGTGCTAAGAAAATATTTTTTTGCAAATTATTTGTTCCCCTCATCAAAAGAATTGTTTCTCCACAATTTTAGATAGTTTTTGTAAAATTGAATTTTTGACGGAAATTCGACAGGCGCGGACCTAACAAAAATAGTGAAATTTTTGTGCTATCTTTAATTGTGCTAAGAAAATATTTTTTTGCAAATTATTTGTTCCCCTCATCAAAAGAAGTATTTCTCCACAATTTTAGGTAGTTTTTGGAAAATTGAATTTTTGAAGGAAATTCGACAGGCGCGGACCTAACAAAAATAGTAAAAATTTTGTGCTATCTTAAATTGTGCTAAGAAAATATTTTTTGCAAATTATTTGTTCCCCTCATCAAAAGAAGTGTTTCTCCACAATTTTAGGCAGTTTTTGTAAAATTGAATTTTTGACGGAAATTCGACAGGCGCGGACCTTACAAAAATAGTGAAAATTTTGTGCTATCTTAAATTGTGCTAAGAAAATATTTTTTTGCAAATTATTTGTTCCCTTCATCAAAAGAAGTGTTTCTCCAGAATTTTAGGCAGTTTTTGTAAAATTGAATTTTTGACGGAAATTCGACAGGCGCGAACCCTTACAAAAATAGTGAAATTTTTGTGCTATCTTCAATAGTGCTAAGAAAATATTTTTTTGCAAATTATTCATTCCCCTCATCAAAAGAAGTGTTTCTCCACAATTTTAGATAGTTTTTGTAAAATTGAAATTTTGACGGAAATTCGACAGGCGCGGACCTTACAAAAATAGTGAAATTTTTGTGCTATCTTCAATAGTGCTGAGAAAATATTTTTTGCAAATTATTTGTTCCCCTCTTCAAAAGAAGTATTTCTCCACAATTTTAGGCAGTTTTTGGAAAATTGAATTTTTGAAGGAAATTCGACAGGCGCGGACCTAATAAAAAAAGTGAAAATTTTGTGCTATCTTAAATTGTGCTAAGAAAATATTTTTTGCAAATTATTTGTTCCCCTCATCAAAAGAAGTGTTTCTCTCCAATTTTAGGCAGTTTTTGTAAAATTGAATTTTTGACGGAAATTGGACAGGCGCGGACCTAACAAAAATAGTGAAAATTTTGTGCTATCTTCAATTGTGCTGAGAAAATATTTTTTGCAAATTGTTTGTTCCCCTCATCAAAAGAAGTGTTTCTCCACAATTTTAGGCAGTTTTTGTAAAATTGTATTTTTGACGGAAATTCGACAGGCGCGGACCTTACAAAAATAGTGAAATTTTTGTGCTATCTTTAATTGTGCTAAGAAAATATTTTTTTTGCAAATTATTTGTTCCCCTCATCAAAAGAAGTGTTTCTCCAAAATTTTAGGCAGTTTTTGGAAAATTGAATTTTTTGACGGAAATTCGACAGGCGCAGACCTTACAAAAAAAGTGAAATTTTTGTGCTATCTTCAAAAGTCCTAAGAAAATATTTTTTGCAAATTATTTGTTCCCCTCATCAAAAGAAGTGTTTCTCCACAATTTTAGGCAGTTTTTGTAAAATTGAATTTTTGTCGGAAATTCGACAGGCGCGGACCTTACAAAAATAGTGAAATTTTGTGCTATCTTCAATAGTGCTAAGAAAGTATTTTTTGCAAATTATTTGTTCCCCTCATCAAAAGAAGTAGTTCTCCACAATTTTAGGCAGTTTTTGGAAAATTGAATTTTTGAAGGAAATTCGACAGGCGCGGACCTAACAAAAATAGTGAAAATTTTGTGCTATCTTAAATTGCGCTAAGAAAATATTTTTTTGCAAATTATTTGTTCCCCTCATCAAATGAAGTGTTTCTCCACAATTTTAGGCAGTTTTTGGAAAATTGAATTTTTGAAGGAAATTCAACAGGCGCGACCTTACAAAAATAGTAAAATTTTTGTGCTATCTTCAAAAGTCCTAAGAAAATAATTTTTTTTGCAAATTATTTGTTCCCCTCATCAAAAGAAGTGTTTCTCCGCAATTTTAGGCAGTTTTTGTAAAATTGAATTTTTGACGGAAATTCGACAGGCGAGGACCTTACAAAAAAAGTGAAATTTTTGTGCTATCTTTAATTGTGCTAAGAAAATATTTTTTTGCAAATTATTTGTTCCCTTCATCAAAAGAAGTGTTTCTCCACAATTTTAGGCAGTTTTTGGAAAATTGAATTTTTGACGGAAATTCGACAGGCGTGGACCTTACAAAAATAGTGAATTTTTTGTGCTCTCTTCAATAGTGCTAAGAAAATATTTTTTTGCAAATTATTTGTTCCCCTCATCAAAAGAAGTATTTCTCCACAATTTTAGGCAGTTTTTGGAAAATTGAATTTTTGAAGGAAATTCGACAGGCGCGGACCTAGCAAAAATAGTGAAAATTTTGTGCTATCTTAAATTGTGCTAAGAAAATATTTTTTGGCAAATTATTTGTTCCCCTCATCAAAAGAAGTATTTCTCCACAATTTTAGGTAGTTTTTGGAAAATTGAATTTTTGAAGGAAATTCGACAGGCGCGGACCTAACAAAAATAGTAAAAATTTTGTGCTATCTTAAATTGTGCTAAGAAAATATTTTTTGCAAATTATTTGTTCCCCTCATCAAAAGAAGTGTTTCTCCACAATTTTAGGCAGTTTTTGTAAAATTGAATTTTTGACGGAAATTCGACAGGCGCGGACCTTACAAAAATAGTGAAAATTTTGTGCTATCTTAAATTGTGCTAAGAAAATATTTTTTTGCAAATTATTTGTTCCCTTCATCAAAAGAAGTGTTTCTCCAGAATTTTAGGCAGTTTTTGTAAAATTGAATTTTTGACGGAAATTCGACAGGCGCGAACCCTTACAAAAATAGTGAATTTTTTGTGCTATCTTCAATAGTGCTAAGAAAATATTTTTTTGCAAATTATTTGTTCCCCTCATCAAAAGAAGTGTTTCTCCACAATTTTAGATAGTTTTTGTAAAATTGAAATTTTGACGGAAATTCGACAGGCGCGGACCTTACAGAAATAGTGAAATTTTTGTGCTATCTTCAATAGTGCTGAGAAAATATTTTTTGCAAATTATTTGTTCCCCTCTTCAAAAGAAGTATTTCTCCACAATTTTAGGCAGTTTTTGGAAAATTGAATTTTTGAAGGAAATTCGACAGGCGCGAGCCTAATAAAAAAAGTGAAAATTTTGTGCTATCTTAAATTGTGCTAAGAAAATATTTTTTGCAAATTATTTGTTCCCCTCATCAAAAGAAGTGTTTCTCCCCAATTTTAGGCAGTTTTTGTAAAATTGAATTTTTGACGGAAATTGGACAGGCACGGACCTTACAAAAATAGTGAAAATTTTGTGCTATCTTAAATTGTGCTAAGAAAATATTTTTTTTGCAAATTATTTGTTCCCCTCATCAAAAGAAGTGTTTCTCCACAATTTTAGTCAGTTTTTGTAAAATTGAATTTTTGTCGGAAATTCGACAGGCGCGGACCTTACAAAAATAGTGCAAATTTTGTGCTATCTTAAATTGTGCTAAGAAAATATTTTTTGCAAATTATTTGTTCCCCTCATCAAAAGAAGTGTTTCTCCCCAATTTTAGGCAGTTTTTGTAAAATTGAATTTTTGACGGAAATTGGACAGGCACGGACCTTACAAAAATAGTGAAAATTTTGTGCTATCTTCAATAGTGCTAAGAAAATATTTTTTTGCAAATTATTTGTTCCCCTCATCAAAAGAAGTGTTTCTCCACAATTTTAGGCAGTTTTTGTAAAATTGAATTTTTGTCGGAAATTCGACAGGCGCGGACCTTACAAAAATAGTGAAATTTTGTGCTATCTTCAATAGTGCTAAGAAAATATTTTTTGCAAATTATTTGTTCCCCTCATCAAAAGAAGTAGTTCTCCACAATTTTAGGCAGTTTTTGGAAAATTGAATTTTTGAAGGAAATTCGACAGGCGCGGACCTAACAAAAATAGTGAAAATTTTGTGCTATCTTAAATTGCGCTAAGAAAATATTTTTTTGCAAATTAATTGTTCCCCTCATCAAAAGAAGTGTTTCTCCACAATTTTAGGCAGTTTTTGGAAAATTGAATTTTTGAAGGAAATTCGACAGGCGCGGACCTTACAAAAATAGTAAAATTTATGTGCTATCTTCAAAAGTCCTAAGAAAATAATTTTTTTTGCAAATTATTTGTTCCCCTCATCAAAAGAAGTGTTTCTCCACAATTTTAGGCAGTTTTTGTAAAATTGAATTTTTGACGGAAATTCGACAGGCGAGGACCTTACAAAAAAAGTGAAATGTTTGTGCTATCTTTAATTGTGCTAAGAAAATATTTTTTTGCAAATTATTTGTTCCCTTCATCAAAAGAAGTGTTTCTCCACAATTTTAGGCAGTTTTTGGAAAATTGAATTTTTGACGGAAATTCGACAGGCGTGGACCTTACAAAAATAGTGAATTTTTTGTGCTCTCTTCAATAGTGCTAAGAAACTATTTTTTTGCAAATTATTTGTTCCCCTCATCAAAAGAAGTATTTCTCCACAATTTTAGGCAGTTTTTGGAAAATTGAATTTTTGAAGGAAATTCGACAGGCGCGGACCTAGCAAAAATAGTGAAAATTTTGTGCTATCTTAAATTGTGCTAAGAAAATATTTTTGGGCAAATTATTTGTTCCCCTCATCAAAAGAAGTATTTCTCCACAATTTTAGGTAGTTTTTGGAAAATTGAATTTTTGACGGAAATTCGACAGGCGCGACCCTAACCAAAATAGTAAAAATTTTGTGCTATTTTAAATCGTGCTAAGAAAATATTTTTTGGCAAATTATTTGTTCCCCTCATCAAAATTAGTGTTTCTCCACAATTTTAGGCAGTTTTTGTAAAATTGAATTTTTGACGGAAATTCGACAGGCGCGGACCTTACAAAAATAGTGAAATTTTTGTGCTATCTTCAATAGTGCTAAGAAAATATTTTTTGCAAATTATTTGTTCCCCTCATCAAAAGAAGTATTTCTCCACAATTTTAGGTAGTTTTTGGAAAATTGAATTTTTGAAGGAAATTCGACAGGCGCGGACCTAACAAAAATAGTAAAAATTTTGTGCTATCTTAAATTGTGCTAAGAAAATATTTTTTGCAAATTATTTGTTCCCCTCATCAAAAGAAGTGTTTCTCCACAATTTTAGGCAGTTTTTGTAAAATTGAATTTTTGACGGAAATTCGACAGGCGCGAACCCTTACAAAAATAGTGAAATTTTTGTGCTATCTTCAATAGTGCTGAGAAAATATTTTTTGCAAATTATTTGTTCCCCTCTTCAAAAGAAGTATTTCTCCACAATTTTAGGCAGTTTTTGGAAAATTGAATTTTTGAAGGAAATTCGACAGGCGCGGACCTTATAAAAAAAGTGAAAATTTTGTGCTATCTTAAATTGTGCTAAGAAAATATTTTTTGCAAATTATTTGTTCCCCTCATCAAAAGAAGTGTTTCTCCCCAATTTTAGGCAGTTTTTGTAAAATTGAATTTTTGAAGGAAATTGGACAGGCACGGACCTTACAAAAATAGTGAAAATTTTGTGCTATCTTAAATTGTGCTAAGAAAATATTTTTTTTGCAAATTATTTGTTCCCCTCATCAAAAGAAGTGTTTCTCCACAATTTTAGTCAGTTTTTGTAAAATTGAATTTTTGTCGGAAATTCGACAGGCGCGGACCTTACAAAAATAGTGCAAATTTTGTGCTATCTTAAATTGTGCTAAGAAAATATTTTTTGCAAATTATTTGTTCCCCTCATCAAAAGAAGTGTTTCTCCCCAATTTTAGGCAGTTTTTGTAAAATTGAATTTTTGACGGAAATTGGACAGGCACGGACCTTACAAAAATAGTGAAAATTTTGTGCTATCTTCAATAGTGCTAAGAAAATATTTTTTTGCAAATTATTTGTTCCCCTCATCAAAAGAAGTGTTTCTCCACAATTTTAGGCAGTTTTTGTAAAATTTAATTTTTGTCGGAAATTCGACAGGCGCGGACCTTACAAAAATAGTGAAATTTTGTGCTATCTTCAATAGTGCTAAGAAAATATTTTTTGCAAATTATTTGTTCCCCTCATCAAAAGAAGTAGTTCTCCACAATTTTAGGCAGTTTTTGGAAAATTGAATTTTTGAAGGAAATTCGACAGGCGCGGACCTAACAAAAATAGTGAAAATTTTGTGCTATCTTAAATTGCGCTAAGAAAATATTTTTTTGCAAATTAATTGTTCCCCTCATCAAAAGAAGTGTTTCTCCACAATTTTAGGCAGTTTTTGGAAAATTGAATTTTTGAAGGAAATTCGACAGGCGCGGACCTTACAAAAATAGTAAAATTTATGTGCTATCTTCAAAAGTCCTAAGAAAATAATTTTTTTTGCAAATTATTTGTTCCCCTCATCAAAAGAAGTGTTTCTCCACAATTTTAGGCAGTTTTTGTAAAATTGAATTTTTGACGGAAATTCGACAGGCGAGGACCTTACAAAAAAAGTGAAATGTTTGTGCTATCTTTAATTGTGCTAAGAAAATATTTTTTTGCAAATTATTTGTTCCCTTCATCAAAAGAAGTGTTTCTCCACAATTTTAGGCAGTTTTTGGAAAATTGAATTTTTGACGGAAATTCGACAGGCGTGGACCTTACAAAAATAGTGAATTTTTTGTGCTCTCTTCAATAGTGCTAAGAAAATATTTTTTTGCAAATTATTTGTTCCCCTCATCAAAAGAAGTATTTCTCCACAATTTTAGGCAGTTTTTGGAAAATTGAATTTTTGAAGGAAATTCGACAGGCGTGGACCTAGCAAAAATAGTGAAAATTTTGTGCTATCTTAAATTGTGCTAAGAAAATATTTTTGGGCAAATTATTTGTTCCCCTCATCAAAAGAAGTACTTCTCCACAATTTTAGGTAGTTTTTGGAAAATTGAATTTTTGAAGGAAATTCGACAGGCGCGGACCTAACAAAAATAGTAAAAATTTTGTGCTATCTTAAATTGTGCTAAGAAAATATTTTTTGCAAATTATTTGTTCCCCTCATCAAAAGAAGTGTTTCTCCACAATTTTAGGCAGTTTTTGTAAAATTGAATTTTTGACGGAAATTCGACAGGCGCGAACCCTTACAAATATAGTGAAATTTTTGTGCTATCTTCAATAGTGCTAAGAAAATATTTTTTTGCAAATTATTTGTTCCCCTCATCAAAAGAAGTGTTTCTCCACAATTTTAGGCAGTTTTTGTAAAATTGAATTTTTGTCGGAAATTCGACAGGCGCGGACCTTACAAAAATAGTGAAATTTTGTGCTATCTTCAATAGTGCTAAGAAAATATTTTTTGCAAATTATTTGTTCCCCTCATCAAAAGAAGTAGTTCTCCAGAATTTTAGGCAGTTTTTGGAAAATTGAATTTTTGAAGGAAATTCGACAGGCGCGGACCTAACAAAAATAGTGAAAATTTTGTGCTATCTTAAATTGCGCTAAGAAAATATTTTTTTGCAAATTATTTGTTCCCCTCATCAAAAGAAGTGTTTCTCCACAATTTTAGGCAGTTTTTGGAAAATTGAATTTTTGAAGGAAATTCAACAGGCGCGGACCTTACAAAAATAGTAAAATTTTTGTGCTATCTTCAAAAGTCCTAAGAAAATAATTTTTTTTGCAAATTATTTGTTCCCCTCATCAAAAGAAGTGTTTCTCCGCAATTTTAGGCAGTTTTTGTAAAATTGAATTTTTGACGGAAATTCGACAGGCGAGGACCTTACAAAAAAGTGAAATTTTTGTGCTATCTTTAATTGTGCTAAGAAAATATTTTTTTGCAAATTATTTGTTCCCTTCATCAAAAGAAGTGTTTCTCCACAATTTTAGGCAGTTTTTGGAAAATTGAATTTTTGACGGAAATTCGACAGGCGTGGACCTTACAAAAATAGTGAATTTTTTGTGCTCTCTTCAATAGTGCTAAGAAAATATTTTTTTGCAAATTATTTGTTCCCCTCATCAAAAGAAGTATTTCTCCACAATTTTAGGCAGTTTTTGGAAAATTGAATTTTTGAAGGAAATTCGACAGGCGCGGACCTAGCAAAAATAGTGAAAATTTTGTGCTATCTTAAATTGTGCTAAGAAAATATTTTTTGGCAAATTATTTGTTCCCCTCATCAAAAGAAGTATTTCTCCACAATTTTAGGTAGTTTTTGGAAAATTGAATTTTTGACGGAAATTCAACAGGCGCGACCCTAACAAAATAGTAAAAATTTTGTGCTATTTTAAATCGTGCTAAGAAAATATTTTTTGGCAAACTATTTGTTCCCCTCATCAAAATTAGTGTTTCTCCACAATTTTAGGCAGTTTTTGTAAAATTGAATTTTTGACGGAAATTCGACAGGCGCGGACCTTACAAAAATAGTGAAATTTTTGTGCTATCTTCAATAGTGCTAAGAAAATATTTTTTGCAAATTATTTGTTCCCCTCATCAAAAGAAGTATTTCTCCACAATTTTAGGTAGTTTTTGGAAAATTGAATTTTTGAAGGAAATTCGACAGGCGCGGACCTAACAAAAATAGTAAAAATTTTGTGCTATCTTAAATTGTGCTAAGAAAATATTTTTTGCAAATTATTTGTTCCCCTCATCAAAAGAAGTGTTTCTCCACAATTTTAGGCAGTTTTTGTAAAATTGAATTTTTGACGGAAATTCGACAGGCGCGGACCTTACAAAAATAGTGAAAATTTTGTGCTATCTTAAATTGTGCTAAGAAAATATTTTTTTGCAAATTATTTGTTCCCTTCATCAAAAGAAGTGTTTCTCCAGAATTTTAGGCAGTTTTTGTAAAATTGAATTTTTGACGGAAATTCGACAGGCGCGAACCCTTACAAAAATAGTGAATTTTTTGTGCTATCTTCAATAGTGCTAAGAAAATATTTTTTTGCAAATTATTTGTTCCCCTCATCAAAAGAAGTGTTTCTCCACAATTTTAGATAGTTTTTGTAAAATTGAAATTTTGACGGAAATTCGACAGGCGCGGACCTTACAGAAATAGTGAAATTTTTGTGCTATCTTCAATAGTGCTGAGAAAATATTTTTTGCAAATTATTTGTTCCCCTCTTCAAAAGAAGTATTTCTCCACAATTTTAGGCAGTTTTTGGAAAATTGAATTTTTGAAGGAAATTCGACAGGCGCGAGCCTAATAAAAAAAGTGAAAATTTTGTGCTATCTTAAATTGTGCTAAGAAAATATTTTTTGCAAATTATTTGTTCCCCTCATCAAAAGAAGTGTTTCTCCCCAATTTTAGGCAGTTTTTGTAAAATTGAATTTTTGAAGGAAATTGGACAGGCACGGACCTTACAAAAATAGTGAAAATTTTGTGCTATCTTAAATTGTGCTAAGAAAATATTTTTTTGCAAATTATTTGTTCCCCTCATCAAAAGAAGTGTTTCTCCACAATTTTAGTCAGTTTTTGTAAAATTGAATTTTTGTCGGAAATTCGACAGGCGCGGACCTTACAAAAATAGTGCAAATTTTGTGCTATCTTAAATTGTGCTAAGAAAATATTTTTTGCAAATTATTTGTTCCCCTCATCAAAAGAAGTGTTTCTCCCCAATTTTAGGCAGTTTTTGTAAAATTGAATTTTTGACGGAAATTGGACAGGCACGGACCTTACAAAAATAGTGAAAATTTTGTGCTATCTTCAATAGTGCTAAGAAAATATTTTTTTGCAAATTATTTGTTCCCCTCATCAAAAGAAGTGTTTCTCCACAATTTTAGGCAGTTTTTGTAAAATTGAATTTTTGTCGGAAATTCGACAGGCGCGGACCTTACAAAAATAGTGAAATTTTGTGCTATCTTCAATAGTGCTAAGAAAATATTTTTTGCAAATTATTTGTTCCCCTCATCAAAAGAAGTAGTTCTCCACAATTTTAGGCAGTTTTTGGAAAATTGAATTTTTGAAGGAAATTCGACAGGCGCGGACCTAACAAAAATAGTGAAAATTTTGTGCTATCTTAAATTGCGCTAAGAAAATATTTTTTTGCAAATTAATTGTTCCCCTCATCAAAAGAAGTGTTTCTCCACAATTTTAGGCAGTTTTTGGAAAATTGAATTTTTGAAGGAAATTCGACAGGCGCGGACCTTACAAAAATAGTAAAATTTATGTGCTATCTTCAAAAGTCCTAAGAAAATAATTTTTTTTGCAAATTATTTGTTCCCCTCATCAAAAGAAGTGTTTCTCCACAATTTTAGGCAGTTTTTGTAAAATTGAATTTTTGACGGAAATTCGACAGGCGAGGACCTTACAAAAAAAGTGAAATGTTTGTGCTATCTTTAATTGTGCTAAGAAAATATTTTTTTGCAAATTATTTGTTCCCTTCATCAAAAGAAGTGTTTCTCCACAATTTTAGGCAGTTTTTGGAAAATTGAATTTTTGACGGAAATTCGACAGGCGTGGACATTACAAAAATAGTGAATTTTTTGTGCTCTCTTCAATAGTGCTAAGAAAATATTTTTTTGCAAATTATTTGTTCCCCTCATCAAAAGAAGTATTTCTCCACAATTTTAGGCAGTTTTTGGAAAATTGAATTTTTGAAGGAAATTCGACAGGCGCGGACCTAGCAAAAATAGTGAAAATTTTGTGCTATCTTAAATTGTGCTAAGAAAATATTTTTGGGCAAATTATTTGTTCCCCTCATCAAAAGAAGTATTTCTCCACAATTTTAGGTAGTTTTTGGAAAATTGAATTTTTGACGGAAATTCGACAGGCGCGACCCTAACCAAAATAGTAAAAATTTTGTGCTATTTTAAATCGTGCTAAGAAAATATTTTTTGGCAAATTATTTGTTCCCCTCATCAAAATTAGTGTTTCTCCACAATTTTAGGCAGTTTTTGTAAAATTGAATTTTTGACGGAAATTCGACAGGCGCGGACCTTACAAAAATAGTGAAATTTTTGTGCTATCTTTAATTGTGCTAAGAAAATATTTTTTTGCAAATTATTTGTTCCCCTCATCAAAAGAAGTATTTCTCCACAATTTTAGGTAGTTTTTGGAAAATTGAATTTTTGAAGGAAATTCGACAGGCGCGGACCTAACAAAAATAGTAAAAATTTTGTGCTATCTTAAATTGTGCTAAGAAAATATTTTTTGCAAATTATTTGTTCCCCTCATCAAAAGAAGTGTTTCTCCACAATTTTAGTCAGTTTTTGTAAAATTGAATTTTTGTCGGAAATTCGACAGGCGCGGACCTTACAAAAATAGTGCAAATTTTGTGCTATCTTAAATTGTGCTAAGAAAATATTTTTTGCAAATTATTTGTTCCCCTCATCAAAAGAAGTGTTTCTCCCCAATTTTAGGCAGTTTTTGTAAAATTGAATTTTTGACGGAAATTGGACAGGCACGGACCTTACAAAAATAGTGAAAATTTTGTGCTATCTTCAATAGTGCTAAGAAAATATTTTTTTGCAAATTATTTGTTCCCCTCATCAAAAGAAGTGTTTCTCCACAATTTTAGGCAGTTTTTGTAAAATTGAATTTTTGTCGGAAATTCGACAGGCGCGGACCTTACAAAAATAGTGAAATTTTGTGCTATCTTCAATAGTGCTAAGAAAATATTTTTTGCAAATTATTTGTTCCCCTCATCAAAAGAAGTAGTTCTCCACAATTTTAGGCAGTTTTTGGAAAATTGAATTTTTGAAGGAAATTCGACAGGCGCGGACCTAACAAAAATAGTGAAAATTTTGTGCTATCTTAAATTGCGCTAAGAAAATATTTTTTTGCAAATTAATTGTTCCCCTCATCAAAAGAAGTGTTTCTCCACAATTTTAGGCAGTTTTTGGAAAATTGAATTTTTGAAGGAAATTCGACAGGCGCGGACCTTACAAAAATAGTAAAATTTATGTGCTATCTTCAAAAGTCCTAAGAAAATAATTTTTTTTGCAAATTATTTGTTCCCCTCATCAAAAGAAGTGTTTCTCCACAATTTTAGGCAGTTTTTGTAAAATTGAATTTTTGACGGAAATTCGACAGGCGAGGACCTTACAAAAAAAGTGAAATGTTTGTGCTATCTTTAATTGTGCTAAGAAAATATTTTTTTGCAAATTATTTGTTCCCTTCATCAAAAGAAGTGTTTCTCCACAATTTTAGGCAGTTTTTGGAAAATTGAATTTTTGACGGAAATTCGACAGGCGTGGACCTTACAAAAATAGTGAATTTTTTGTGCTCTCTTCAATAGTGCTAAGAAAATATTTTTTTGCAAATTATTTGTTCCCCTCATCAAAAGAAGTATTTCTCCACAATTTTAGGCAGTTTTTGGAAAATTGAATTTTTGAAGGAAATTCGACAGGCGCGGACCTAGCAAAAATAGTGAAAATTTTGTGCTATCTTAAATTGTGCTAAGAAAATATTTTTGGGCAAATTATTTGTTCCCCTCATCAAAAGAAGTATTTCTCCACAATTTTAGGTAGTTTTTGGAAAATTGAATTTTTGACGGAAATTCGACAGGCGCGACCCTAACCAAAATAGTAAAAATTTTGTGCTATTTTAAATCGTGCTAAGAAAATATTTTTTGGCAAATTATTTGTTCCCCTCATCAAAATTAGTGTTTCTCCACAATTTTAGGCAGTTTTTGTAAAATTGAATTTTTGACGGAAATTCGACAGGCGCGGACCTTACAAAAATAGTGAAATTTTTGTGCTATCTTTAATTGTGCTAAGAAAATATTTTTTTGCAAATTATTTGTTCCCCTCATCAAAAGAAGTATTTCTCCACAATTTTAGGTAGTTTTTGGAAAATTGAATTTTTGAAGGAAATTCGACAGGCGCGGACCTAACAAAAATAGTAAAAATTTTGTGCTATCTTAAATTGTGCTAAGAAAATATTTTTTGCAAATTATTTGTTCCCCTCATCAAAAGAAGTGTTTCTCCACAATTTTAGGCAGTTTTTGTAAAATTGAATTTTTGACGGAAATTCGACAGGCGCGGACCTTACAAAAATAGTGAAAATTTTGTGCTATCTTAAATTGTGCTAAGAAAATATTTTTTTGCAAATTATTTGTTCCCTTCATCAAAAGAAGTGTTTCTCCAGAATTTAAGGCAGTTTTTGTAAAATTGAATTTTCGACGGAAATTCGACAGGCGCGAACCCTTACAAAAATAGTGAAATTTTTGTGCTATCTTCAATAGTGCTAAGAAAATATTTTTTTGCAAATTATTCATTCCCCTCATCAAAAGAAGTGTTTCTCCACAATTTTAGATAGTTTTTGTAAAATTGAAATTTTGACGGAAATTCGACAGGCGCGGACCTTACAAAAATAGTGAAATTTTTGTGCTATCTTCAATAGTGCTGAGAAAATATTTTTTGCAAATTATTTGTTCCCCTCTTCAAAAGAAGTATTTCTCCACAATTTTAGGCAGTTTTTGGAAAATTGAATTTTTGAAGGAAATTCGACAGGCGCGGACCTAATAAAAAAAGTGAAAATTTTGTGCTATCTTAAATTGTGCTAAGAAAATATTTTTTGCAAATTATTTGTTCCCCTCATCAAAAGAAGTGTTTCTCTCCAATTTTAGGCAGTTTTTGTAAAATTGAATTTTTGACTGAAATTGGACAGGCGCGGACCTAACAAAAATAGTGAAAATTTTGTGCTATCTTCAATTGTGCTGAGAAAATATTTTTTGCAAATTGTTTGTTCCCCTCATCAAAAGAAGTGTTTCTCCACAATTTTAGGCAGTTTTTGTAAAATTGTATTTTTGACGGAAATTCGACAGGCGCGGACCTTACAAAAATAGTGAAATTTTTGTGCTATCTTCAAAAGTCCTAAGAAAATATTTTTTGCAAATTATTTGTTCCCCTCATCAAAAGAAGTGTTTCTCCACAATTTTAGGCAGTTTTTGTAAAATTGAATTTTTGTCGGAAATTCGACAGGCGCGGACCTTACAAAAATAGTGAAATTTTGTGCTATCTTCAATAGTGCTAAGAAAATATTTTTTGCAAATTATTTGTTCCCCTCATCAAAAGAAGTAGTTCTCCACAATTTTAGGCAGTTTTTGGAAAATTGAATTTTTGAAGGAAATTCGACAGGCGCGGACCTAACAAAAATAGTGAAAATTTTGTGCTATCTTAAATTGCGCTAAGAAAATATTTTTTTGCAAATTATTTGTTCCCCTCATCAAAAGAAGTGTTTCTCCACAATTTTAGGCAGTTTTTGGAAAATTGAATTTTTGAAGGAAATTCAACAGGCGCGATCCTTACAAAAATAGTAAAATTTTTGTGCTATCTTCAAAAGTCCTAAGAAAATAATTTTTTTTGCAAATTATTTGTTCCCCTCATCAAAAGAAGTGTTTCTCCGCAATTTTAGGCAGTTTTTGTAAAATTGAATTTTTGACGGAAATTCGACAGGCGAGGACCTTACAAAAAAAGTGAAATTTTTGTGCTATCTTTAATTGTGCTAAGAAAATATTTTTTTGCAAATTATTTGTTCCCTTCATCAAAAGAAGTGTTTCTCCACAATTTTAGGCAGTTTTTGGAAAATTGAATTTTTGACGGAAATTCGACAGGCGTGGACCTTACAAAAATAGTGAATTTTTTGTGCTCTCTTCAATAGTGCTAAGAAAATATTTTTTTGCAAATTATTTGTTCCCCTCATCAAAAGAAGTATTTCTCCACAATTTTAGGCAGTTTTTGGAAAATTGAATTTTTGAAGGAAATTCGACAGGCGCGGACCCAGCAAAAATAGTGAAAATTTTGTGCTATCTTAAATTGTGCTAAGAAAATATTTTTTGGCAAATTATTTGTTCCCCTCATCAAAAGAAGTATTTCTCCACAATTTTAGGTAGTTTTTGGAAAATTGAATTTTTGACGGAAATTCAACAGGCGCGACCCTAACAAAATAGTAAAAATTTTGTGCTATTTTAAATCGTGCTAAGAAAATATTTTTTGGCAAATTATTTGTTCCCCTCATCAAAATTAGTGTTTCTCCACAATTTTAGGCAGTTTTTGTAAAATTGAATTTTTGACGGAAATTCGACAGGCGCGGACCTTACAAAAATAGTGAAATTTTTGTGCTATCTTCAATAGTGCTAAGAAAATATTTTTTGCAAATTATTTGTTCCCCTCATCAAAAGAAGTATTTCTCCACAATTTTAGGTAGTTTTTGGAAAATTGAATTTTTGAAGGAAATTCGACAGGCGCGACCCTAACAAAAATAGTAAAAATTTTGTGCTATCTTAAATTGTGCTAAGAAAATATTTTTTGCAAATTATTTGTTCCCCTCATCAAAAGAAGTGTTTCTCCACAATTTTAGGCAGTTTTTGTAAAATTGAATTTTTGACGGAAATTCGACAGGCGCGGACCTTACAAAAATAGTGAAAATTTTGTGCTATCTTAAATTGTGCTAAGAAAATATTTTTTTGCAAATTATTTGTTCCCTTCATCAAAAGAAGTGTTTCTCCAGAATTTTAGGCAGTTTTTGTAAAATTGAATTTTTGACGGAAATTCGACAGGCGCGAACCCTTACAAAAATAGTGAATTTTTTGTGCTATCTTCAATAGTGCTAAGAAAATATTTTTTTGCAAATTATTTGTTCCCCTCATCAAAAGAAGTGTTTCTCCACAATTTTAGATAGTTTTTGTAAAATTGAAATTTTGACGGAAATTCGACAGGCGCGGACCTTACAGAAATAGTGAAATTTTTGTGCTATCTTCAATAGTGCTGAGAAAATATTTTTTGCAAATTATTTGTTCCCCTCTTCAAAAGAAGTATTTCTCCACAATTTTAGGCAGTTTTTGGAAAATTGAATTTTTGAAGGAAATTCGACAGGCGCGAGCCTAATAAAAAAAGTGAAAATTTTGTGCTATCTTAAATTGTGCTAAGAAAATATTTTTTGCAAATTATTTGTTCCCCTCATCAAAAGAAGTGTTTCTCCCCAATTTTAGGCAGTTTTTGTAAAATTGAATTTTTGAAGGAAATTGGACAGGCACGGACCTTACAAAAATAGTGAAAATTTTGTGCTATCTTAAATTGTGCTAAGAAAATATTTTTTTTGCAAATTATTTGTTCCCCTCATCAAAAGAAGTGTTTCTCCACAATTTTAGTCAGTTTTTGTAAAATTGAATTTTTGTCGGAAATTCGACAGGCGCGGACCTTACAAAAATAGTGCAAATTTTGTGCTATCTTAAATTGTGCTAAGAAAATATTTTTTGCAAATTATTTGTTCCCCTCATCAAAAGAAGTGTTTCTCCCCAATTTTAGGCAGTTTTTGTAAAATTGAACTTTTGTCGGAAATTCGACAGGCGCGGACCTTACAAAAATAGTGAAATTTTGTGCTATCTTCAATAGTGCTAAGAAAATATTTTTTGCAAATTATTTGTTCCCCTCATCAAAAGAAGTAGTTCTCCACAATTTTAGGCAGTTTTTGGAAAATTGAATTTTTGAAGGAAATTCGACAGGCGCGGACCTAACAAAAATAGTGAAAATTTTGTGCTATCTTAAATTGCGCTAAGAAAATATTTTTTTGCAAATTAATTGTTCCCCTCATCAAAAGAAGTGTTTCTCCACAATTTTAGGCAGTTTTTGGAAAATTGAATTTTTGAAGGAAATTCGACAGGCGCGGACCTTACAAAAATAGTAAAATTTATGTGCTATCTTCAAAAGTCCTAAGAAAATAATTTTTTTTGCAAATTATTTGTTCCCCTCATCAAAAGAAGTGTTTCTCCACAATTTTAGGCAGTTTTTGTAAAATTGAATTTTTGACGGAAATTCGACAGGCGAGGACCTTACAAAAAAAGTGAAATGTTTGTGCTATCTTTAATTGTGCTAAGAAAATATTTTTTTGCAAATTATTTGTTCCCTTCATCAAAAGAAGTGTTTCTCCACAATTTTAGGCAGTTTTTGGAAAATTGAATTTTTGACGGAAATTCGACAGGCGTGGACCTTACAAAAATAGTGAATTTTTTGTGCTCTCTTCAATAGTGCTAAGAAAATATTTTTTGCAAATTATTTGTTCCCCTCATCAAAAGAAGTATTTCTCCACAATTTTAGGCAGTTTTTGGAAAATTGAATTTTTGAAGGAAATTCGACAGGCGCGGACCTAGCAAAAATAGTGAAAATTTTGTGCTATCTTAAATTGTGCTAAGAAAATATTTTTGGGCAAATTATTTGTTCCCCTCATCAAAAGAAGTATTTCTCCACAATTTTAGGTAGTTTTTGGAAAATTGAATTTTTGACGGAAATTCGACAGGCGCGACCCTAACCAAAATAGTAAAAATTTTGTGCTATTTTAAATCGTGCTAAGAAAATATTTTTTGGCAAATTATTTGTTCCCCTCATCAAAATTAGTGTTTCTCCACAATTTTAGGCAGTTTTTGTAAAATTGAATTTTTGACGGAAATTCGACAGGCGCGGACCTTACAAAAATAGTGAAATTTTTGTGCTATCTTTAATTGTGCTAAGAAAATATTTTTTTGCAAATTATTTGTTCCCCTCATCAAAAGAAGTATTTCTCCACAATTTTAGGTAGTTTTTGGAAAATTGAATTTTTGAAGGAAATTCGACAGGCGCGGACCTAACAAAAATAGTAAAAATTTTGTGCTATCTTAAATTGTGCTAAGAAAATATTTTTTGCAAATTATTTGTTCCCCTCATCAAAAGAAGTGTTTCTCCACAATTTTAGTCAGTTTTTGTAAAATTGAATTTTTGTCGGAAATTCGACAGGCGCGGACCTTACAAAAATAGTGCAAATTTTGTGCTATCTTAAATTGTGCTAAGAAAATATTTTTTGCAAATTATTTGTTCCCCTCATCAAAAGAAGTGTTTCTCCCCAATTTTAGGCAGTTTTTGTAAAATTGAATTTTTGACGGAAATTGGACAGGCACGGACCTTACAAAAATAGTGAAAATTTTGTGCTATCTTCAATAGTGCTAAGAAAATATTTTTTTGCAAATTATTTGTTCCCCTCATCAAAAGAAGTGTTTCTCCACAATTTTAGGCAGTTTTTGTAAAATTGAATTTTTGTCGGAAATTCGACAGGCGCGTACCTTACAAAAATAGTGAAATTTTGTGCTATCTTCAATAGTGCTAAGAAAATATTTTTTGCAAATTATTTGTTCCCCTCATCAAAAGAAGTAGTTCTCCACAATTTTAGGCAGTTTTTGGAAAATTGAATTTTTGAAGGAAATTCGACAGGCGCGGACCTAACAAAAATAGTGAAAATTTTGTGCTATCTTAAATTGCGCTAAGAAAATATTTTTTTGCAAATTAATTGTTCCCCTCATCAAAAGAAGTGTTTCTCCACAATTTTAGGCAGTTTTTGGAAAATTGAATTTTTGAAGGAAATTCGACAGGCGCGGACCTAACAAAAATAGTAAAAATTTTGTGCTATCTTAAATTGTGCTAAGAAAATATTTTTTTGCAAATTATTTGTTCCCTTCATCAAAAGAAGTGTTTCTCCAGAATTTAAGGCAGTTTTTGTAAAATTGAATTTTCGACGGAAATTCGACAGGCGCGAACCCTTACAAAAATAGTGAAATTTTTGTGCTATCTTCAATAGTGCTAAGAAAATATTTTTTTGCAAATTATTCATTCCCCTCATCAAAAGAAGTGTTTCTCCACAATTTTAGATAGTTTTTGTAAAATTGAAATTTTGACGGAAATTCGACAGGCGCGGACCTTACAAAAATAGTGAAATTTTTGTGCTATCTTCAATAGTGCTGAGAAAATATTTTTTGCAAATTATTTGTTCCCCTCTTCAAAAGAAGTATTTCTCCACAATTTTAGGCAGTTTTTGGAAAATTGAATTTTTGAAGGAAATTCGACAGGCGCGGACCTAATAAAAAAAGTGAAAATTTTGTGCTATCTTAAATTGTGCTAAGAAAATATTTTTTGCAAATTATTTGTTCCCCTCATCAAAAGAAGTGTTTCTCTCCAATTTTAGGCAGTTTTTGTAAAATTGAATTTTTGACTGAAATTGGACAGGCGCGGACCTAACAAAAATAGTGAAAATTTTGTGCTATCTTCAATTGTGCTGAGAAAATATTTTTTGCAAATTGTTTGTTCCCCTCATCAAAAGAAGTGTTTCTCCACAATTTTAGGCAGTTTTTGTAAAATTGTATTTTTGACGGAAATTCGACAGGCGCGGACCTTACAAAAATAGTGAAATTTTTGTGCTATCTTCAAAAGTCCTAAGAAAATATTTTTTGCAAATTATTTGTTCCCCTCATCAAAAGAAGTGTTTCTCCACAATTTTAGGCAGTTTTTGTAAAATTGAATTTTTGTCGGAAATTCGACAGGCGCGGACCTTACAAAAATAGTGAAATTTTGTGCTATCTTCAATAGTGCTAAGAAAATATTTTTTGCAAATTATTTGTTCCCCTCATCAAAAGAAGTAGTTCTCCACAATTTTAGGCAGTTTTTGGAAAATTGAATTTTTGAAGGAAATTCGACAGGCGCGGACCTAACAAAAATAGTGAAAATTTTGTGCTATCTTAAATTGCGCTAAGAAAATATTTTTTTGCAAATTATTTGTTCCCCTCATCAAAAGAAGTGTTTCTCCACAATTTTAGGCAGTTTTTGGAAAATTGAATTTTTGAAGGAAATTCAACAGGCGCGGACCTTACAAAAATAGTAAAATTTTTGTGCTATCTTCAAAAGTCCTAAGAAAATAATTTTTTTTGCAAATTATTTGTTCCCCTCATCAAAAGAAGTGTTTCTCCGCAATTTTAGGCAGTTTTTGTAAAATTGAATTTTTGACGGAAATTCGACAGGCGAGGACCTTACAAAAAAAGTGAAATTTTTGTGCTATCTTTAATTGTGCTAAGAAAATATTTTTTTGCAAATTATTTGTTCCCTTCATCAAAAGAAGTGTTTCTCCACAATTTTAGGCAGTTTTTGGAAAATTGAATTTTTGACGGAAATTCGACAGGCGTGGACCTTACAAAAATAGTGAATTTTTTGTGCTCTCTTCAATAGTGCTAAGAAAATATTTTTTTGCAAATTATTTGTTCCCCTCATCAAAAGAAGTATTTCTCCACAATTTTAGGCAGTTTTTGGAAAATTGAATTTTTGAAGGAAATTCGACAGGCGCGGACCCAGCAAAAATAGTGAAAATTTTGTGCTATCTTAAATTGTGCTAAGAAAATATTTTTTGGCAAATTATTTGTTCCCCTCATCAAAAGAAGTATTTCTCCACAATTTTAGGTAGTTTTTGGAAAATTGAATTTTTGACGGAAATTCAACAGGCGCGACCCTAACAAAATAGTAAAAATTTTGTGCTATTTTAAATCGTGCTAAGAAAATATTTTTTGGCAAATTATTTGTTCCCCTCATCAAAATTAGTGTTTCTCCACAATTTTAGGCAGTTTTTGTAAAATTGAATTTTTGACGGAAATTCGACAGGCGCGGACCTTACAAAAATAGTGAAATTTTTGTGCTATCTTCAATAGTGCTAAGAAAATATTTTTTGCAAATTATTTGTTCCCCTCATCAAAAGAAGTATTTCTCCACAATTTTAGGTAGTTTTTGGAAAATTGAATTTTTGAAGGAAATTCGACAGGCGCGACCCTAACAAAAATAGTAAAAATTTTGTGCTATCTTAAATTGTGCTAAGAAAATATTTTTTGCAAATTATTTGTTCCCCTCATCAAAAGAAGTGTTTCTCCACAATTTTAGGCAGTTTTTGTAAAATTGAATTTTTGACGGAAATTCGACAGGCGCGGACCTTACAAAAATAGTGAAAATTTTGTGCTATCTTAAATTGTGCTAAGAAAATATTTTTTTGCAAATTATTTGTTCCCTTCATCAAAAGAAGTGTTTCTCCAGAATTTTAGGCAGTTTTTGTAAAATTGAATTTTTGACGGAAATTCGACAGGCGCGAACCCTTACAAAAATAGTGAATTTTTTGTGCTATCTTCAATAGTGCTAAGAAAATATTTTTTTGCAAATTATTTGTTCCCCTCATCAAAAGAAGTGTTTCTCCACAATTTTAGATAGTTTTTGTAAAATTGAAATTTTGACGGAAATTCGACAGGCGCGGACCTTACAGAAATAGTGAAATTTTTGTGCTATCTTCAATAGTGCTGAGAAAATATTTTTTGCAAATTATTTGTTCCCCTCTTCAAAAGAAGTATTTCTCCACAATTTTAGGCAGTTTTTGGAAAATTGAATTTTTGAAGGAAATTCGACAGGCGCGAGCCTAATAAAAAAAGTGAAAATTTTGTGCTATCTTAAATTGTGCTAAGAAAATATTTTTTGCAAATTATTTGTTCCCCTCATCAAAAGAAGTGTTTCTCCCCAATTTTAGGCAGTTTTTGTAAAATTGAATTTTTGAAGGAAATTGGACAGGCACGGACCTTACAAAAATAGTGAAAATTTTGTGCTATCTTAAATTGTGCTAAGAAAATATTTTTTTTGCAAATTATTTGTTCCCCTCATCAAAAGAAGTGTTTCTCCACAATTTTAGTCAGTTTTTGTAAAATTGAATTTTTGTCGGAAATTCGACAGGCGCGGACCTTACAAAAATAGTGCAAATTTTGTGCTATCTTAAATTGTGCTAAGAAAATATTTTTTGCAAATTATTTGTTCCCCTCATCAAAAGAAGTGTTTCTCCCCAATTTTAGGCAGTTTTTGTAAAATTGAACTTTTGTCGGAAATTCGACAGGCGCGGACCTTACAAAAATAGTGAAATTTTGTGCTATCTTCAATAGTGCTAAGAAAATATTTTTTGCAAATTATTTGTTCCCCTCATCAAAAGAAGTAGTTCTCCACAATTTTAGGCAGTTTTTGGAAAATTGAATTTTTGAAGGAAATTCGACAGGCGCGGACCTAACAAAAATAGTGAAAATTTTGTGCTATCTTAAATTGCGCTAAGAAAATATTTTTTTGCAAATTAATTGTTCCCCTCATCAAAAGAAGTGTTTCTCCACAATTTTAGGCAGTTTTTGGAAAATTGAATTTTTGAAGGAAATTCGACAGGCGCGGACCTTACAAAAATAGTAAAATTTATGTGCTATCTTCAAAAGTCCTAAGAAAATAATTTTTTTTGCAAATTATTTGTTCCCCTCATCAAAAGAAGTGTTTCTCCACAATTTTAGGCAGTTTTTGTAAAATTGAATTTTTGACGGAAATTCGACAGGCGAGGACCTTACAAAAAAAGTGAAATGTTTGTGCTATCTTTAATTGTGCTAAGAAAATATTTTTTTGCAAATTATTTGTTCCCTTCATCAAAAGAAGTGTTTCTCCACAATTTTAGGCAGTTTTTGGAAAATTGAATTTTTGACGGAAATTCGACAGGCGTGGACCTTACAAAAATAGTGAATTTTTTGTGCTCTCTTCAATAGTGCTAAGAAAATATTTTTTTGCAAATTATTTGTTCCCCTCATCAAAAGAAGTATTTCTCCACAATTTTAGGCAGTTTTTGGAAAATTGAATTTTTGAAGGAAATTCGACAGGCGCGGACCTAGCAAAAATAGTGAAAATTTTGTGCTATCTTAAATTGTGCTAAGAAAATATTTTTGGGCAAATTATTTGTTCCCCTCATCAAAAGAAGTATTTCTCCACAATTTTAGGTAGTTTTTGGAAAATTGAATTTTTGACGGAAATTCGACAGGCGCGACCCTAACCAAAATAGTAAAAATTTTGTGCTATTTTAAATCGTGCTAAGAAAATATTTTTTGGCAAATTATTTGTTCCCCTCATCAAAATTAGTGTTTCTCCACAATTTTAGGCAGTTTTTGTAAAATTGAATTTTTGACGGAAATTCGACAGGCGCGGACCTTACAAAAATAGTGAAATTTTTGTGCTATCTTTAATTGTGCTAAGAAAATATTTTTTTGCAAATTATTTGTTCCCCTCATCAAAAGAAGTATTTCTCCACAATTTTAGGTAGTTTTTGGAAAATTGAATTTTTGAAGGAAATTCGACAGGCGCGGACCTAACAAAAATAGTAAAAATTTTGTGCTATCTTAAATTGTGCTAAGAAAATATTTTTTGCAAATTATTTGTTCCCCTCATCAAAAGAAGTGTTTCTCCACAATTTTAGTCAGTTTTTGTAAAATTGAATTTTTGTCGGAAATTCGACAGGCGCGGACCTTACAAAAATAGTGCAAATTTTGTGCTATCTTAAATTGTGCTAAGAAAATATTTTTTGCAAATTATTTGTTCCCCTCATCAAAAGAAGTGTTTCTCCCCAATTTTAGGCAGTTTTTGTAAAATTGAATTTTTGACGGAAATTGGACAGGCACGGACCTTACAAAAAT
Organism: Loripinus fragilis; assembly: GCA_964019695.1. Taxonomy (NCBI): domain Eukaryota; kingdom Metazoa; phylum Mollusca; class Bivalvia; order Lucinida; family Lucinidae; genus Loripinus; species Loripinus fragilis. The sequence goes on along the minus strand of OZ026520.1, from coordinate 81,640,014 downwards.
AGTGAAAATTTTGTGCTATCTTCAATAGTGCTAAGAAAATATTTTTTTGCAAATTATTTGTTCCCCTCATCAAAAGAAGTGTTTCTCCACAATTTTAGGCAGTTTTTGTAAAATTGAATTTTTGTCGGAAATTCGACAGGCGCGTACCTTACAAAAATAGTGAAATTTTGTGCTATCTTCAATAGTGCTAAGAAAATATTTTTTGCAAATTATTTGTTCCCCTCATCAAAAGAAGTAGTTCTCCACAATTTTAGGCAGTTTTTGGAAAATTGAATTTTTGAAGGAAATTCGACAGGCGCGGACCTAACAAAAATAGTGAAAATTTTGTGCTATCTTAAATTGCGCTAAGAAAATATTTTTTTGCAAATTAATTGTTCCCCTCATCAAAAGAAGTGTTTCTCCACAATTTTAGGCAGTTTTTGGAAAATTGAATTTTTGAAGGAAATTCGACAGGCGCGGACCTTACAAAAATAGTAAAATTTATGTGCTATCTTCAAAAGTCCTAAGAAAATAATTTTTTTTGCAAATTATTTGTTCCCCTCATCAAAAGAAGTGTTTCTCCACAATTTTAGGCAGTTTTTGTAAAATTGAATTTTTGACGGAAATTCGACAGGCGAGGACCTTACAAAAAAAGTGAAATGTTTGTGCTATCTTTAATTGTGCTAAGAAAATATTTTTTTGCAAATTATTTGTTCCCTTCATCAAAAGAAGTGTTTCTCCACAATTTTAGGCAGTTTTTGGAAAATTGAATTTTTGACGGAAATTCGACAGGCGTGGACCTTACAAAAATAGTGAATTTTTTGTGCTCTCTTCAATAGTGCTAAGAAAATATTTTTTTGCAAATTATTTGTTCCCCTCATCAAAAGAAGTATTTCTCCACAATTTTAGGCAGTTTTTGGAAAATTGAATTTTTGAAGGAAATTCGACAGGCGCGGACCTAGCAAAAATAGTGAAAATTTTGTGCTATCTTAAATTGTGCTAAGAAAATATTTTTGGGCAAATTATTTGTTCCCCTCATCAAAAGAAGTATTTCTCCACAATTTTAGGTAGTTTTTGGAAAATTGAATTTTTGACGGAAATTCGACAGGCGCGACCCTAACCAAAATAGTAAAAATTTTGTGCTATTTTAAATCGTGCTAAGAAAATATTTTTTGGCAAATTATTTGTTCCCCTCATCAAAATTAGTGTTTCTCCACAATTTTAGGCAGTTTTTGTAAAATTGAATTTTTGACGGAAATTCGACAGGCGCGGACCTTACAAAAATAGTGAAATTTTTGTGCTATCTTTAATTGTGCTAAGAAAATATTTTTTTGCAAATTATTTGTTCCCCTCATCAAAAGAAGTATTTCTCCACAATTTTAGGTAGTTTTTGGAAAATTGAATTTTTGAAGGAAATTCGACAGGCGCGGACCTAACAAAAATAGTAAAAATTTTGTGCTATCTTAAATTGTGCTAAGAAAATATTTTTTGCAAATTATTTGTTCCCCTCATCAAAAGAAGTGTTTCTCCACAATTTTAGGCAGTTTTTGTAAAATTGAATTTTTGACGGAAATTCGACAGGCGCGGACCTTACAAAAATAGTGAAAATTTTGTGCTATCTTAAATTGTGCTAAGAAAATATTTTTTTGCAAATTATTTGTTCCCTTCATCAAAAGAAGTGTTTCTCCAGAATTTTAGGCAGTTTTTGTAAAATTGAATTTTTGACGGAAATTCGACAGGCGCGAACCCTTACAAAAATAGTGAAATTTTTGTGCTATCTTCAATAGTGCTAAGAAAATATTTTTTTGCAAATTATTCATTCCCCTCATCAAAAGAAGTGTTTCTCCACAATTTTAGATAGTTTTTGTAAAATTGAAATTTTGACGGAAATTCGACAGGCGCGGACCTTACAAAAATAGTGAAATTTTTGTGCTATCTTCAATAGTGCTGAGAAAATATTTTTTGCAAATTATTTGTTCCCCTCTTCAAAAGAAGTATTTCTCCACAATTTTAGGCAGTTTTTGGAAAATTGAATTTTTGAAGGAAATTCGACAGGCGCGGACCTAATAAAAAAAGTGAAAATTTTGTGCTATCTTAAATTGTGCTAAGAAAATATTTTTTGCAAATTATTTGTTCCCCTCATCAAAAGAAGTGTTTCTCTCCAATTTTAGGCAGTTTTTGTAAAATTGAATTTTTGACGGAAATTGGACAGGCGCGGACCTAACAAAAATAGTGAAAATTTTGTGCTATCTTCAATTGTGCTGAGAAAATATTTTTTGCAAATTGTTTGTTCCCCTCATCAAAAGAAGTGTTTCTCCACAATTTTAGGCAGTTTTTGTAAAATTGTATTTTTGACGGAAATTCGACAGGCGCGGACCTTACAAAAATAGTGAAATTTTTGTGCTATCTTCAAAAGTCCTAAGAAAATATTTTTTGCAAATTATTTGTTCCCCTCATCAAAAGAAGTGTTTCTCCACAATTTTAGGCAGTTTTTGTAAAATTGAATTTTTGTCGGAAATTCGACAGGCGCGGACCTTACAAAAATAGTGAAATTTTGTGCTATCTTCAATAGTGCTAAGAAAATATTTTTTGCAAATTATTTGTTCCCCTCATCAAAAGAAGTAGTTCTCCACAATTTTAGGCAGTTTTTGGAAAATTGAATTTTTGAAGGAAATTCGACAGGCGCGGACCTAACAAAAATAGTGAAAATTTTGTGCTATCTTAAATTGCGCTAAGAAAATATTTTTTTGCAAATTATTTGTTCCCCTCATCAAAAGAAGTGTTTCTCCACAATTTTAGGCAGTTTTTGGAAAATTGAATTTTTGAAGGAAATTCAACAGGCGCGGACCTTACAAAAATAGTAAAATTTTTGTGCTATCTTCAAAAGTCCTAAGAAAATAATTTTTTTTGCAAATTATTTGTTCCCCTCATCAAAAGAAGTGTTTCTCCGCAATTTTAGGCAGTTTTTGTAAAATTGAATTTTTGACGGAAATTCGACAGGCGAGGACCTTACAAAAAAAGTGAAATTTTTGTGCTATCTTTAATTGTGCTAAGAAAATATTTTTTTGCAAATTATTTGTTCCCTTCATCAAAAGAAGTGTTTCTCCACAATTTTAGGCAGTTTTTGGAAAATTGAATTTTTGACGGAAATTCGACAGGCGTGGACCTTACAAAAATAGTGAATTTTTTGTGCTCTCTTCAATAGTGCTAAGAAAATATTTTTTTGCAAATTATTTGTTCCCCTCATCAAAAGAAGTATTTCTCCACAATTTTAGGCAGTTTTTGGAAAATTGAATTTTTGAAGGAAATTCGACAGGCGCGGACCTAGCAAAAATAGTGAAAATTTTGTGCTATCTTAAATTGTGCTAAGAAAATATTTTTTGGCAAATTATTTGTTCCCCTCATCAAAAGAAGTATTTCTCCACAATTTTAGGTAGTTTTTGGAAAATTGAATTTTTGACGGAAATTCAACAGGCGCGACCCTAACAAAATAGTAAAAATTTTGTGCTATTTTAAATCGTGCTAAGAAAATATTTTTTGGCAAATTATTTGTTCCCCTCATCAAAATTAGTGTTTCTCCACAATTTTAGGCAGTTTTTGTAAAATTGAATTTTTGACGGAAATTCGACAGGCGCGGACCTTACAAAAATAGTGAAATTTTTGTGCTATCTTCAATAGTGCTAAGAAAATATTTTTTGCAAATTATTTGTTCCCCTCATCAAAAGAAGTATTTCTCCACAATTTTAGGTAGTTTTTGGAAAATTGAATTTTTGAAGGAAATTCGACAGGCGCGACCCTAACAAAAATAGTAAAAATTTTGTGCTATCTTAAATTGTGCTAAGAAAATATTTTTTGCAAATTATTTGTTCCCCTCATCAAAAGAAGTGTTTCTCCACAATTTTAGGCAGTTTTTGTAAAATTGAATTTTTGACGGAAATTCGACAGGCGCGGACCTTACAAAAATAGTGAAAATTTTGTGCTATCTTAAATTGTGCTAAGAAAATATTTTTTTGCAAATTATTTGTTCCCTTCATCAAAAGAAGTGTTTCTCCAGAATTTTAGGCAGTTTTTGTAAAATTGAATTTTTGACGGAAATTCGACAGGCGCGAACCCTTACAAAAATAGTGAATTTTTTGTGCTATCTTCAATAGTGCTAAGAAAATATTTTTTTGCAAATTATTTGTTCCCCTCATCAAAAGAAGTGTTTCTCCACAATTTTAGATAGTTTTTGTAAAATTGAAATTTTGACGGAAATTCGACAGGCGCGGACCTTACAGAAATAGTGAAATTTTTGTGCTATCTTCAATAGTGCTGAGAAAATATTTTTTGCAAATTATTTGTTCCCCTCTTCAAAAGAAGTATTTCTCCACAATTTTAGGCAGTTTTTGGAAAATTGAATTTTTGAAGGAAATTCGACAGGCGCGAGCCTAATAAAAATAGTGCAAATTTTGTGCTATCTTAAATTGTGCTAAGAAAATATTTTTTGCAAATTATTTGTTCCCCTCATCAAAAGAAGTGTTTCTCCCCAATTTTAGGCAGTTTTTGTAAAATTGAATTTTTGTCGGAAATTCGACAGGCGCGGACCTTACAAAAATAGTGAAATTTTGTGCTATCTTCAATAGTGCTAAGAAAATATTTTTTGCAAATTATTTGTTCCCCTCATCAAAAGAAGTAGTTCTCCACAATTTTAGGCAGTTTTTGGAAAATTGAATTTTTGAAGGAAATTCGACAGGCGCGGACCTAACAAAAATAGTGAAAATTTTGTGCTATCTTAAATTGCGCTAAGAAAATATTTTTTTGCAAATTAATTGTTCCCCTCATCAAAAGAAGTGTTTCTCCACAATTTTAGGCAGTTTTTGGAAAATTGAATTTTTGAAGGAAATTCGACAGGCGCGGACCTTACAAAAATAGTAAAATTTATGTGCTATCTTCAAAAGTCCTAAGAAAATAATTTTTTTTGCAAATTATTTGTTCCCCTCATCAAAAGAAGTGTTTCTCCACAATTTTAGGCAGTTTTTGTAAAATTGAATTTTTGACGGAAATTCGACAGGCGAGGACCTTACAAAAAAAGTGAAATGTTTGTGCTATCTTTAATTGTGCTAAGAAAATATTTTTTTGCAAATTATTTGTTCCCTTCATCAAAAGAAGTGTTTCTCCACAATTTTAGGCAGTTTTTGGAAAATTGAATTTTTGACGGAAATTCGACAGGCGTGGACCTTACAAAAATAGTGAATTTTTTGTGCTCTCTTCAATAGCGCTAAGAAAATATTTTTTTGCAAATTATTTGTTCCCCTCATCAAAAGAAGTATTTCTCCACAATTTTAGGCAGTTTTTGGAAAATTGAATTTTTGAAGGAAATTCGACAGGCGCGGACCTAGCAAAAATAGTGAAAATTTTGTGCTATCTTAAATTGTGCTAAGAAAATATTTTTGGGCAAATTATTTGTTCCCCTCATCAAAAGAAGTATTTCTCCACAATTTTAGGTAGTTTTTGGAAAATTGAATTTTTGACGGAAATTCGACAGGCGCGACCCTAACCAAAATAGTAAAAATTTTGTGCTATTTTAAATCGTGCTAAGAAAATATTTTTTGGCAAATTATTTGTTCCCCTCATCAAAATTAGTGTTTCTCCACAATTTTAGGCAGTTTTTGTAAAATTGAATTTTTGACGGAAATTCGACAGGCGCGGACCTTACAAAAATAGTGAAATTTTTGTGCTATCTTCAATAGTGCTAAGAAAATATTTTTTGCAAATTATTTGTTCCCCTCATCAAAAGAAGTACTTCTCCACAATTTTAGGTAGTTTTTGGAAAATTGAATTTTTGAAGGAAATTCGACAGGCGCGGACCTAACAAAAATAGTAAAAATTTTGTGCTATCTTAAATTGTGCTAAGAAAATATTTTTTGCAAATTATTTGTTCCCCTCATCAAAAGAAGTGTTTCTCCACAATTTTAGGCAGTTTTTGTAAAATTGAATTTTTGACGGAAATTCGACAGGCGCAAACCCTTACAAAAATAGTGAAATTTTTGTGCTATCTTCAATAGTGCTAAGAAAATATTTTTTTGCAAATTATTTGTTCCCCTCATCAAAAGAAGTGTTTCTCCACAATTTTAGGCAGTTTTTGTAAAATTGAATTTTTGTCGGAAATTCGACAGGCGCGGACCTTACAAAAATAGTGAAATTTTGTGCTATCTTCAATAGTGCTAAGAAAATATTTTTTGCAAATTATTTGTTCCCCTCATCAAAAGAAGTAGTTCTCCAGAATTTTAGGCAGTTTTTGGAAAATTGAATTTTTGAAGGAAATTCGACAGGCGCGGACCTAACAAAAATAGTGAAAATTTTGTGCTATCTTAAATTGCGCTAAGAAAATATTTTTTTGCAAATTATTTGTTCCCCTCATCAAAAGAAGTGTTTCTCCACAATTTTAGGCAGTTTTTGGAAAATTGAATTTTTGAAGGAAATTCAACAGGCGCGGACCTTACAAAAATAGTAAAATTTTTGTGCTATCTTCAAAAGTCCTAAGAAAATAATTTTTTTTGCAAATTATTTGTTCCCCTCATCAAAAGAAGTGTTTCTCCGCAATTTTAGGCAGTTTTTGTAAAATTGAATTTTTGACGGAAATTCGACAGGCGAGGACCTTACAAAAAAAGTGAAATTTTTGTGCTATCTTTAATTGTGCTAAGAAAATATTTTTTTGCAAATTATTTGTTCCCTTCATCAAAAGAAGTGTTTCTCCACAATTTTAGGCAGTTTTTGGAAAATTGAATTTTTGACGGAAATTCGACAGGCGTGGACCTTACAAAAATAGTGAATTTTTTGTGCTCTCTTCAATAGTGCTAAGAAAATATTTTTTTGCAAATTATTTGTTCCCCTCATCAAAAGAAGTATTTCTCCACAATTTTAGGCAGTTTTTGGAAAATTGAATTTTTGAAGGAAATTCGACAGGCGCGGACCTAGCAAAAATAGTGAAAATTTTGTGCTATCTTAAATTGTGCTAAGAAAATATTTTTTGGCAAATTATTTGTTCCCCTCATCAAAAGAAGTATTTCTCCACAATTTTAGGTAGTTTTTGGAAAATTGAATTTTTGACGGAAATTCAACAGGCGCGACCCTAACAAAATAGTAAAAATTTTGTGCTATTTTAAATCGTGCTAAGAAAATATTTTTTGGCAAATTATTTGTTCCCCTCATCAAAATTAGTGTTTCTCCACAATTTTAGGCAGTTTTTGTAAAATTGAATTTTTGACGGAAATTCGACAGGCGCGGACCTTACAAAAATAGTGAAATTTTTGTGCTATCTTCAATAGTGCTAAGAAAATATTTTTTGCAAATTATTTGTTCCCCTCATCAAAAGAAGTATTTCTCCACAATTTTAGGTAGTTTTTGGAAAATTGAATTTTTGAAGGAAATTCGACAGGCGCGGACCTAACAAAAATAGTAAAAATTTTGTGCTATCTTAAATTGTGCTAAGAAAATATTTTTTGCAAATTATTTGTTCCCCTCATCAAAAGAAGTGTTTCTCCACAATTTTAGGCAGTTTTTGTAAAATTGAATTTTTGACGGAAATTCGACAGGCGCGGACCTTACAAAAATAGTGAAAATTTTGTGCTATCTTAAATTGTGCTAAGAAAATATTTTTTTGCAAATTATTTGTTCCCTTCATCAAAAGAAGTGTTTCTCCAGAATTTTAGGCAGTTTTTGTAAAATTGAATTTTTGACGGAAATTCGACAGGCGCGAACCCTTACAAAAATAGTGAATTTTTTGTGCTATCTTCAATAGTGCTAAGAAAATATTTTTTTGCAAATTATTTGTTCCCCTCATCAAAAGAAGTGTTTCTCCACAATTTTAGATAGTTTTTGTAAAATTGAAATTTTGACGGAAATTCGACAGGCGCGGACCTTACAGAAATAGTGAAATTTTTGTGCTATCTTCAATAGTGCTGAGAAAATATTTTTTGCAAATTATTTGTTCCCCTCTTCAAAAGAAGTATTTCTCCACAATTTTAGGCAGTTTTTGGAAAATTGAATTTTTGAAGGAAATTCGACAGGCGCGAGCCTAATAAAAAAAGTGAAAATTTTGTGCTATCTTAAATTGTGCTAAGAAAATATTTTTTGCAAATTATTTGTTCCCCTCATCAAAAGAAGTGTTTCTCCCCAATTTTAGGCAGTTTTTGTAAAATTGAATTTTTGAAGGAAATTGGACAGGCACGGACCTTACAAAAATAGTGAAAATTTTGTGCTATCTTAAATTGTGCTAAGAAAATATTTTTTTTGCAAATTATTTGTTCCCCTCATCAAAAGAAGTGTTTCTCCACAATTTTAGTCAGTTTTTGTAAAATTGAATTTTTGTCGGAAATTCGACAGGCGCGGACCTTACAAAAATAGTGCAAATTTTGTGCTATCTTAAATTGTGCTAAGAAAATATTTTTTGCAAATTATTTGTTCCCCTCATCAAAAGAAGTGTTTCTCCCCAATTTTAGGCAGTTTTTGTAAAATTGAATTTTTGACGGAAATTGGACAGGCACGGACCTTACAAAAATAGTGAAAATTTTGTGCTATCTTCAATAGTGCTAAGAAAATATTTTTTTGCAAATTATTTGTTCCCCTCATCAAAAGAAGTGTTTCTCCACAATTTTAGGCAGTTTTTGTAAAATTGAATTTTTGTCGGAAATTCGACAGGCGCGGACCTTACAAAAATAGTGAAATTTTGTGCTATCTTCAATAGTGCTAAGAAAATATTTTTTGCAAATTATTTGTTCCCCTCATCAAAAGAAGTAGTTCTCCACAATTTTAGGCAGTTTTTGGAAAATTGAATTTTTGAAGGAAATTCGACAGGCGCGGACCTAACAAAAATAGTGAAAATTTTGTGCTATCTTAAATTGCGCTAAGAAAATATTTTTTTGCAAATTAATTGTTCCCCTCATCAAAAGAAGTGTTTCTCCACAATTTTAGGCAGTTTTTGGAAAATTGAATTTTTGAAGGAAATTCGACAGGCGCGGACCTTACAAAAATAGTAAAATTTATGTGCTATCTTCAAAAGTCCTAAGAAAATAATTTTTTTTGCAAATTATTTGTTCCCCTCATCAAAAGAAGTGTTTCTCCACAATTTTAGGCAGTTTTTGTAAAATTGAATTTTTGACGGAAATTCGACAGGCGAGGACCTTACAAAAAAAGTGAAATGTTTGTGCTATCTTTAATTGTGCTAAGAAAATATTTTTTTGCAAATTATTTGTTCCCTTCATCAAAAGAAGTGTTTCTCCACAATTTTAGGCAGTTTTTGGAAAATTGAATTTTTGACGGAAATTCGACAGGCGTGGACCTTACAAAAATAGTGAATTTTTTGTGCTCTCTTCAATAGTGCTAAGAAAATATTTTTTTGCAAATTATTTGTTCCCCTCATCAAAAGAAGTATTTCTCCACAATTTTAGGCAGTTTTTGGAAAATTGAATTTTTGAAGGAAATTCGACAGGCGCGGACCTAGCAAAAATAGTGAAAATTTTGTGCTATCTTAAATTGTGCTAAGAAAATATTTTTGGGCAAATTATTTGTTCCCCTCATCAAAAGAAGTATTTCTCCACAATTTTAGGTAGTTTTTGGAAAATTGAATTTTTGACGGAAATTCGACAGGCGCGACCCTAACCAAAATAGTAAAAATTTTGTGCTATTTTAAATCGTGCTAAGAAAATATTTTTTGGCAAATTATTTGTTCCCCTCATCAAAATTAGTGTTTCTCCACAATTTTAGGCAGTTTTTGTAAAATTGAATTTTTGACGGAAATTCGACAGGCGCGGACCTTACAAAAATAGTGAAATTTTTGTGCTATCTTTAATTGTGCTAAGAAAATATTTTTTTGCAAATTATTTGTTCCCCTCATCAAAAGAAGTATTTCTCCACAATTTTAGGTAGTTTTTGGAAAATTGAATTTTTGAAGGAAATTCGACAGGCGCGGACCTAACAAAAATAGTAAAAATTTTGTGCTATCTTAAATTGTGCTAAGAAAATATTTTTTGCAAATTATTTGTTCCCCTCATCAAAAGAAGTGTTTCTCCACAATTTTAGGCAGTTTTTGTAAAATTGAATTTTTGACGGAAATTCGACAGGCGCGGACCTTACAAAAATAGTGAAAATTTTGTGCTATCTTAAATTGTGCTAAGAAAATATTTTTTTGCAAATTATTTGTTCCCTTCATCAAAAGAAGTGTTTCTCCAGAATTTTAGGCAGTTTTTGTAAAATTGAATTTTTGACGGAAATTCGACAGGCGCGAACCCTTACAAAAATAGTGAAATTTTTGTGCTATCTTCAATAGTGCTAAGAAAATATTTTTTTGCAAATTATTCATTCCCCTCATCAAAAGAAGTGTTTCTCCACAATTTTAGATAGTTTTTGTAAAATTGAAATTTTGACGGAAATTCGACAGGCGCGGACCTTACAAAAATAGTGAAATTTTTGTGCTATCTTCAATAGTGCTGAGAAAATATTTTTTGCAAATTATTTGTTCCCCTCTTCAAAAGAAGTATTTCTCCACAATTTTAGGCAGTTTTTGGAAAATTGAATTTTTGAAGGAAATTCGACAGGCGCGGACCTAATAAAAAAAGTGAAAATTTTGTGCTATCTTAAATTGTGCTAAGAAAATATTTTTTGCAAATTATTTGTTCCCCTCATCAAAAGAAGTGTTTCTCTCCAATTTTAGGCAGTTTTTGTAAAATTGAATTTTTGACGGAAATTGGACAGGCGCGGACCTAACAAAAATAGTGAAAATTTTGTGCTATCTTCAATTGTGCTGAGAAAATATTTTTTGCAAATTGTTTGTTCCCCTCATCAAAAGAAGTGTTTCTCCACAATTTTAGGCAGTTTTTGTAAAATTGTATTTTTGACGGAAATTCGACAGGCGCGGACCTTACAAAAATAGTGAAATTTTTGTGCTATCTTTAATTGTGCTAAGAAAATATTTTTTTTGCAAATTATTTGTTCCCCTCATCAAAAGAAGTGTTTCTCCAAAATTTTAGGCAGTTTTTGGAAAATTGAATTTTTTGACGGAAATTCGACAGGCGCAGACCTTACAAAAAAAGTGAAATTTTTGTGCTATCTTCAAAAGTCCTAAGAAAATATTTTTTGCAAATTATTTGTTCCCCTCATCAAAAGAAGTGTTTCTCCACAATTTTAGGCAGTTTTTGTAAAATTGAATTTTTGTCGGAAATTCGACAGGCGCGGACCTTACAAAAATAGTGAAATTTTGTGCTATCTTCAATAGTGCTAAGAAAATATTTTTTGCAAATTATTTGTTCCCCTCATCAAAAGAAGTAGTTCTCCACAATTTTAGGCAGTTTTTGGAAAATTGAATTTTTGAAGGAAATTCGACAGGCGCGGACCTAACAAAAATAGTGAAAATTTTGTGCTATCTTAAATTGCGCTAAGAAAATATTTTTTTGCAAATTATTTGTTCCCCTCATCAAAAGAAGTGTTTCTCCACAATTTTAGGCAGTTTTTGGAAAATTGAATTTTTGAAGGAAATTCAACAGGCGCGGACCTTACAAAAATAGTAAAATTTTTGTGCTATCTTCAAAAGTCCTAAGAAAATAATTTTTTTTGCAAATTATTTGTTCCCCTCATCAAAAGAAGTGTTTCTCCGCAATTTTAGGCAGTTTTTGTAAAATTGAATTTTTGACGGAAATTCGACAGGCGAGGACCTTACAAAAAAAGTGAAATTTTTGTGCTATCTTTAATTGTGCTAAGAAAATATTTTTTTGCAAATTATTTGTTCCCTTCATCAAAAGAAGTGTTTCTCCACAATTTTAGGCAGTTTTTGGAAAATTGAATTTTTGACGGAAATTCGACAGGCGTGGACCTTACAAAAATAGTGAATTTTTTGTGCTCTCTTCAATAGTGCTAAGAAAATATTTTTTTGCAAATTATTTGTTCCCCTCATCAAAAGAAGTATTTCTCCACAATTTTAGGCAGTTTTTGGAAAATTGAATTTTTGAAGGAAATTCGACAGGCGCGGACCTAGCAAAAATAGTGAAAATTTTGTGCTATCTTAAATTGTGCTAAGAAAATATTTTTTGGCAAATTATTTGTTCCCCTCATCAAAAGAAGTATTTCTCCACAATTTTAGGTAGTTTTTGGAAAATTGAATTTTTGACGGAAATTCAACAGGCGCGACCCTAACAAAATAGTAAAAATTTTGTGCTATTTTAAATCGTGCTAAGAAAATATTTTTTGGCAAATTATTTGTTCCCCTCATCAAAATTAGTGTTTCTCCACAATTTTAGGCAGTTTTTGTAAAATTGAATTTTTGACGGAAATTCGACAGGCGCGGACCTTACAAAAATAGTGAAATTTTTGTGCTATCTTCAATAGTGCTAAGAAAATATTTTTTGCAAATTATTTGTTCCCCTCATCAAAAGAAGTATTTCTCCACAATTTTAGGTAGTTTTTGGAAAATTGAATTTTTGAAGGAAATTCGACAGGCGCGGACCTAACAAAAATAGTAAAAATTTTGTGCTATCTTAAATTGTGCTAAGAAAATATTTTTTGCAAATTATTTGTTCCCCTCATCAAAAGAAGTGTTTCTCCACAATTTTAGGCAGTTTTTGTAAAATTGAATTTTTGACGGAAATTCGACAGGCGCGAACCCTTACAAAAATAGTGAAATTTTTGTGCTATCTTCAATAGTGCTGAGAAAATATTTTTTGCAAATTATTTGTTCCCCTCTTCAAAAGAAGTATTTCTCCACAATTTTAGGCAGTTTTTGGAAAATTGAATTTTTGAAGGAAATTCGACAGGCGCGGACCTTATAAAAAAAGTGAAAATTTTGTGCTATCTTAAATTGTGCTAAGAAAATATTTTTTGCAAATTATTTGTTCCCCTCATCAAAAGAAGTGTTTCTCCCCAATTTTAGGCAGTTTTTGTAAAATTGAATTTTTGAAGGAAATTGGACAGGCACGGACCTTACAAAAATAGTGAAAATTTTGTGCTATCTTAAATTGTGCTAAGAAAATATTTTTTTTGCAAATTATTTGTTCCCCTCATCAAAAGAAGTGTTTCTCCACAATTTTAGTCAGTTTTTGTAAAATTGAATTTTTGTCGGAAATTCGACAGGCGCGGACCTTACAAAAATAGTGCAAATTTTGTGCTATCTTAAATTGTGCTAAGAAAATATTTTTTGCAAATTATTTGTTCCCCTCATCAAAAGAAGTGTTTCTCCCCAATTTTAGGCAGTTTTTGTAAAATTGAATTTTTGACGGAAATTGGACAGGCACGGACCTTACAAAAATAGTGAAAATTTTGTGCTATCTTCAATAGTGCTAAGAAAATATTTTTTTGCAAATTATTTGTTCCCCTCATCAAAAGAAGTGTTTCTCCACAATTTTAGGCAGTTTTTGTAAAATTGAATTTTTGTCGGAAATTCGACAGGCGCGGACCTTACAAAAATAGTGAAATTTTGTGCTATCTTCAATAGTGCTAAGAAAATATTTTTTGCAAATTATTTGTTCCCCTCATCAAAAGAAGTAGTTCTCCACAATTTTAGGCAGTTTTTGGAAAATTGAATTTTTGAAGGAAATTCGACAGGCGCGGACCTAACAAAAATAGTGAAAATTTTGTGCTATCTTAAATTGCGCTAAGAAAATATTTTTTTTTAAATTAATTGTTCCCCTCATCAAAAGAAGTGTTTCTCCACAATTTTAGGCAGTTTTTGGAAAATTGAATTTTTGAAGGAAATTCGACAGGCGCGGACCTTACAAAAATAGTAAAATTTATGTGCTATCTTCAAAAGTCCTAAGAAAATAATTTTTTTTGCAAATTATTTGTTCCCCTCATCAAAAGAAGTGTTTCTCCACAATTTTAGGCAGTTTTTGTAAAATTGAATTTTTGACGGAAATTCGACAGGCGAGGACCTTACAAAAAAAGTGAAATGTTTGTGCTATCTTTAATTGTGCTAAGAAAATATTTTTTTGCAAATTATTTGTTCCCTTCATCAAAAGAAGTGTTTCTCCACAATTTTAGGCAGTTTTTGGAAAATTGAATTTTTGACGGAAATTCGACAGGCGTGGACCTTACAAAAATAGTGAATTTTTTGTGCTCTCTTCAATAGTGCTAAGAAAATATTTTTTTGCAAATTATTTGTTCCCCTCATCAAAAGAAGTATTTCTCCACAATTTTAGGCAGTTTTTGGAAAATTGAATTTTTGAAGGAAATTCGACAGGCGCGGACCTAGCAAAAATAGTGAAAATTTTGTGCTATCTTAAATTGTGCTAAGAAAATATTTTTGGGCAAATTATTTGTTCCCCTCATCAAAAGAAGTATTTCTCCACAATTTTAGGTAGTTTTTGGAAAATTGAATTTTTGACGGAAATTCGACAGGCGCGACCCTAACCAAAATAGTAAAAATTTTGTGCTATTTTAAATCGTGCTAAGAAAATATTTTTTGGCAAATTATTTGTTCCCCTCATCAAAATTAGTGTTTCTCCACAATTTTAGGCAGTTTTTGTAAAATTGAATTTTTGACGGAAATTCGACAGGCGCGGACCTTACAAAAATAGTGAAATTTTTGTGCTATCTTCAATAGTGCTAAGAAAATATTTTTTGCAAATTATTTGTTCCCCTCATCAAAAGAAGTACTTCTCCACAATTTTAGGTAGTTTTTGGAAAATTGAATTTTTGAAGGAAATTCGACAGGCGCGGACCTAACAAAAATAGTAAAAATTTTGTGCTATCTTAAATTGTGCTAAGAAAATATTTTTTGCAAATTATTTGTTCCCCTCATCAAAAGAAGTGTTTCTCCACAATTTTAGGCAGTTTTTGTAAAATTGAATTTTTGACGGAAATTCGACAGGCGCGAACCCTTACAAAAATAGTGAAATTTTTGTGCTATCTTCAATAGTGCTAAGAAAATATTTTTTTGCAAATTATTTGTTCCCCTCATCAAAAGAAGTGTTTCTCCACAATTTTAGGCAGTTTTTGTAAAATTGAATTTTTGTCGGAAATTCGACAGGCGCGGACCTTACAAAAATAGTGAAATTTTGTGCTATCTTCAATAGTGCTAAGAAAATATTTTTTGCAAATTATTTGTTCCCCTCATCAAAAGAAGTAGTTCTCCAGAATTTTAGGCAGTTTTTGGAAAATTGAATTTTTGAAGGAAATTCGACAGGCGCGGACCTAACAAAAATAGTGAAAATTTTGTGCTATCTTAAATTGCGCTAAGAAAATATTTTTTTGCAAATTATTTGTTCCCCTCATCAAAAGAAGTGTTTCTCCACAATTTTAGGCAGTTTTTGGAAAATTGAATTTTTGAAGGAAATTCAACAGGCGCGGACCTTACAAAAATAGTAAAATTTTTGTGCTATCTTCAAAAGTCCTAAGAAAATAATTTTTTTTGCAAATTATTTGTTCCCCTCATCAAAAGAAGTGTTTCTCCGCAATTTTAGGCAGTTTTTGTAAAATTGAATTTTTGACGGAAATTCGACAGGCGAGGACCTTACAAAAAAAGTGAAATTTTTGTGCTATCTTTAATTGTGCTAAGAAAATATTTTTTTGCAAATTATTTGTTCCCTTCATCAAAAGAAGTGTTTCTCCACAATTTTAGGCAGTTTTTGGAAAATTGAATTTTTGACGGAAATTCGACAGGCGTGGACCTTACAAAAATAGTGAATTTTTTGTGCTCTCTTCAATAGTGCTAAGAAAATATTTTTTTGCAAATTATTTGTTCCCCTCATCAAAAGAAGTATTTCTCCACAATTTTAGGCAGTTTTTGGAAAATTGAATTTTTGAAGGAAATTCGACAGGCGCGGACCTAGCAAAAATAGTGAAAATTTTGTGCTATCTTAAATTGTGCTAAGAAAATATTTTTTGGCAAATTATTTGTTCCCCTCATCAAAAGAAGTATTTCTCCACAATTTTAGGTAGTTTTTGGAAAATTGAATTTTTGACGGAAATTCGACAGGCGCGACCCTAACAAAATAGTAAAAATTTTGTGCTATTTTAAATCGTGCTAAGAAAATATTTTTTGGCAAATTATTTGTTCCCCTCATCAAAATTAGTGTTTCTCCACAATTTTAGGCAGTTTTTGTAAAATTGAATTTTTGACGGAAATTCGACAGGCGCGGACCTTACAAAAATAGTGAAATTTTTGTGCTATCTTCAATAGTGCTAAGAAAATATTTTTTGCAAATTATTTGTTCCCCTCATCAAAAGAAGTATTTCTCCACAATTTTAGGTAGTTTTTGGAAAATTGAATTTTTGAAGGAAATTCGACAGGCGCGGACCTAACAAAAATAGTAAAAATTTTGTGCTATCTTAAATTGTGCTAAGAAAATATTTTTTGCAAATTATTTGTTCCCCTCATCAAAAGAAGTGTTTCTCCACAATTTTAGGCAGTTTTTGTAAAATTGAATTTTTGACGGAAATTCGACAGGCGCGGACCTTACAAAAATAGTGAAAATTTTGTGCTATCTTAAATTGTGCTAAGAAAATATTTTTTTGCAAATTATTTGTTCCCTACATCAAAAGAAGTGTTTCTCCAGAATTTTAGGCAGTTTTTGTAAAATTGAATTTTTGACGGAAATTCGACAGGCGCGAACCCTTACAAAAATAGTGAATTTTTTGTGCTATCTTCAATAGTGCTAAGAAAATATTTTTTTGCAAATTATTTGTTCCCCTCATCAAAAGAAGTGTTTCTCCACAATTTTAGATAGTTTTTGTAAAATTGAAATTTTGACGGAAATTCGACAGGCGCGGACCTTACAGAAATAGTGAAATTTTTGTGCTATCTTCAATAGTGCTGAGAAAATATTTTTTGCAAATTATTTGTTCCCCTCTTCAAAAGAAGTATTTCTCCACAATTTTAGGCAGTTTTTGGAAAATTGAATTTTTGAAGGAAATTCGACAGGCGCGAGCCTAATAAAAAAAGTGAAAATTTTGTGCTATCTTAAATTGTGCTAAGAAAATATTTTTTGCAAATTATTTTTTCCCCTCATCAAAAGAAGTGTTTCTCCCCAATTTTAGGCAGTTTTTGTAAAATTGAATTTTTGAAGGAAATTGGACAGGCACGGACCTTACAAAAATAGTGAAAATTTTGTGCTATCTTAAATTGTGCTAAGAAAATATTTTTTTTGCAAATTATTTGTTCCCCTCATCAAAAGAAGTGTTTCTCCACAATTTTAGTCAGTTTTTGTAAAATTGAATTTTTGTCGGAAATTCGACAGGCGCGGACCTTACAAAAATAGTGCAAATTTTGTGCTATCTTAAATTGTGCTAAGAAAATATTTTTTGCAAATTATTTGTTCCCCTCATCAAAAGAAGTGTTTCTCCCCAATTTTAGGCAGTTTTTGTAAAATTGAATTTTTGACGGAAATTGGACAGGCACGGACCTTACAAAAATAGTGAAAATTTTGTGCTATCTTCAATAGTGCTAAGAAAATATTTTTTTGCAAATTATTTGTTCCCCTCATCAAAAGAAGTGTTTCTCCACAATTTTAGGCAGTTTTTGTAAAATTGAATTTTTGTCGGAAATTCGACAGGCGCGGACCTTACAAAAATAGTGAAATTTTGTGCTATCTTCAATAGTGCTAAGAAAATATTTTTTGCAAATTATTTGTTCCCCTCATCAAAAGAAGTAGTTCTCCACAATTTTAGGCAGTTTTTGGAAAATTGAATTTTTGAAGGAAATTCGACAGGCGCGGACCTAACAAAAATAGTGAAAATTTTGTGCTATCTTAAATTGCGCTAAGAAAATATTTTTTTGCAAATTAATTGTTCCCCTCATCAAAAGAAGTGTTTCTCCACAATTTTAGGCAGTTTTTGGAAAATTGAATTTTTGAAGGAAATTCGACAGGCGCGGACCTTACAAAAATAGTAAAATTTATGTGCTATCTTCAAAAGTCCTAAGAAAATAATTTTTTTTGCAAATTATTTGTTCCCCTCATCAAAAGAAGTGTTTCTCCACAATTTTAGGCAGTTTTTGTAAAATTGAATTTTTGACGGAAATTCGACAGGCGAGGACCTTACAAAAAAAGTGAAATGTTTGTGCTATCTTTAATTGTGCTAAGAAAATATTTTTTTGCAAATTATTTGTTCCCTTCATCAAAAGAAGTGTTTCTCCACAATTTTAGGCAGTTTTTGGAAAATTGAATTTTTGACGGAAATTCGACAGGCGTGGACCTTACAAAAATAGTGAATTTTTTGTGCTCTCTTCAATAGTGCTAAGAAAATATTTTTTTGCAAATTATTTGTTCCCCTCATCAAAAGAAGTATTTCTCCACAATTTTAGGCAGTTTTTGGAAAATTGAATTTTTGAAGGAAATTCGACAGGCGCGGACCTAGCAAAAATAGTGAAAATTTTGTGCTATCTTAAATTGTGCTAAGAAAATATTTTTGGGCAAATTATTTGTTCCCCTCATCAAAAGAAGTATTTCTCCACAATTTTAGGTAGTTTTTGGAAAATTGAATTTTTGACGGAAATTCGACAGGCGCGACCCTAACCAAAATAGTAAAAATTTTGTGCTATTTTAAATCGTGCTAAGAAAATATTTTTTGGCAAATTATTTGTTCCCCTCATCAAAATTAGTGTTTCTCCACAATTTTAGGCAGTTTTTGTAAAATTGAATTTTTGACGGAAATTCGACAGGCGCGGACCTTACAAAAATAGTGAAATTTTTGTGCTATCTTCAATAGTGCTAAGAAAATATTTTTTGCAAATTATTTGTTCCCCTCATCAAAAGAAGTATTTCTCCACAATTTTAGGTAGTTTTTGGAAAATTGAATTTTTGAAGGAAATTCAACAGGCGCGGACCTAACAAAAATAGTAAAAATTTTGTGCTATCTTAAATTGTGCTAAGAAAATATTTTTTGCAAATTATTTGTTCCCCTCATCAAAAGAAGTGTTTCTCCACAATTTTAGGCAGTTTTTGTAAAATTGAATTTTTGACGGAAATTCGACAGGCGCGAACCCTTACAAAAATAGTGAAATTTTTGTGCTATCTTCAATAGTGCTAAGAAAATATTTTTTTGCAAATTATTTGTTCCCCTCATCAAAAGAAGTGTTTCTCCACAATTTTAGATAGTTTTTGTAAAATTGAAATTTTGACGGAAATTCGACAGGCGCGGACCTTACAAAAATAGTGAAATTTTTGTGCTATCTTCAATAGTGCTGAGAAAATATTTTTTGCAAATTATTTGTTCCCCTCTTCAAAAGAAGTATTTCTCCACAATTTTAGGCAGTTTTTGGAAAATTGAATTTTTGAAGGAAATTCGACAGGCGCGGACCTTATAAAAAAAGTGAAAATTTTGTGCTATCTTAAATTGTGCTAAGAAAATATTTTTTGCAAATTATTTGTTCCCCTCATCAAAAGAAGTGTTTCTCCCCAATTTTAGGCAGTTTTTGTAAAATTGAATTTTTGAAGGAAATTCGACAGGCACGGACCTTACAAAAATAGTGAAAATTTTGTGCTATCTTAAATTGTGCTAAGAAAATATTTTTTTTGCAAATTATTTGTTCCCCTCATCAAAAGAAGTGTTTCTCCACAATTTTAGTCAGTTTTTGTAAAATTGAATTTTTGTCGGAAATTCGACAGGCGCGAACCTTACAAAAATAGTGCAAATTTTGTGCTATCTTAAATTGTGCTAAGAAAATATTTTTTGCAAATTATTTGTTCCCCTCATCAAAAGAAGTGTTTCTCCCCAATTTTAGGCAGTTTTTGTAAAATTGAATTTTTGACGGAAATTGGACAGGCACGGACCTTACAAAAATAGTGAAAATTTTGTGCTATCTTCAATAGTGCTAAGAAAATATTTTTTTGCAAATTATTTGTTCCCCTCATCAAAAGAAGTGTTTCTCCACAATTTTAGGCAGTTTTTGTAAAATTGAATTTTTGTCGGAAATTCGACAGGCGCGGACCTTACAAAAATAGTGAAATTTTGTGCTATCTTCAATAGTGCTAAGAAAATATTTTTTGCAAATTATTTGTTCCCCTCATCAAAAGAAGTAGTTCTCCACAATTTTAGGCAGTTTTGGAAAATTGAATTTTTGAAGGAAATTCGACAGGCGCGGACCAAACAAAAATAGTGAAAATTTTGTGCTATCTTAAATTGCGCTAAGAAAATATTTTTTTGCAAATTATTTGTTCCCCTCATCAAAAGAAGTGTTTCTCCACAATTTTAGGCAGTTTTTGGAAAATTGAATTTTTGAAGGAAATTCGACAGGCGCGGACCTTACAAAAATAGTAAAATTTATGTGCTATCTTCAAAAGTCCTAAGAAAATAATTTTTTTTGCAAATTATTTGTTCCCCTCATCAAAAGAAGTGTTTCTCCGCAATTTTAGGCAGTTTTTGTAAAATTGAATTTTTGATGGAAATTCGACAGGCGAGGACCTTACAAAAAAAGTGAAATTTTTGTGCTATCTTTAATTGTGCTAAGAAAATATTTTTTTGCAAATTATTTGTTCCTTTCATCAAAAGAAGTGTTTCTCCACAATTTTAGGCAGTTTTTGGAAAATTGAATTTTTGACGGAAATTCGACAGGCGTGGACCTTACAAAAATAGTGAATTTTTTGTGCTCTCTTCAATAGTGCTAAGAAAATATTTTTTTCCAAATTATTTGTTCCCCTCATCAAAAGAAGTATTTCTCCACAATTTTAGGCAGTTTTTGGAAAATTGAATTTTTGAAGGAAATTCGACAGGCGCGGACCTAGCAAAAATAGTGAAAATTTTGTGCTATCTTAAATTGTGCTAAGAAAATATTTTTTGGCAATTTATTTGTTCCCCTCATCAAAAGAAGTATTTCTCCACAATTTTAGGTAGTTTTTGGAAAATTGAATTTTTGACGGAAATTCGACAGGCGCGACCCTAACCAAAATAGTAAAAATTTTGTGCTATTTTAAATCGTGCTAAGAAAATATTTTTTGGCAAATTATTTGTTCCCCTCATCAAAATTAGTGTTTCTCCACAATTTTAGGCAGTTTTTGTAAAATTGAATTTTTGACGGAAATTCGACAGGCGCGGACCTTACAAAAATAGTGAAATTTTTGTGCTATCTTCAATAGTGCTAAGAAAATATTTTTTGCAAATTATTTGTTCCCCTCATCAAAAGAAGTATTTCTCCACAATTTTAGGTAGTTTTTGGAAAATTGAATTTTTGGAGGAAATTCGACAGGCGCGGACCTAACAAAAATAGTAAAAATTTTGTGCTATCTTAAATTGTGCTAGGAAAATATTTTTTGCAAATTATTTGTTCCCCTCATCAAAAGAAGTGTTTCTCCACAATTTTAGGCAGTTTTTGTAAAATTGAATTTTTGACGGAAATTCGACAGGCGCGGACCTTACAAAAATAGTAAAATTTTGTGCTATCTTAAATTGTGCTAAGAAAATATTTTTTTGCAAATTATTTGTTCCCTTCATCAAAAGAAGTGTTTCTCCAGAATTTTAGGCAGTTTTTGTAAAATTGAATTTTTGACGGAAATTCGACAGGCGCGAACCCTTACAAAAATGGTGAAATTTTTGTGCTATCTTCAATAGTGCTAAGAAAATATTTTTTTGCAAATTATTTGTTCCCCTCATCAAAAGAAGTGTTTCTCCACAATTTTAGATAGTTTTTGTAAAATTGAAATTTTGACGGAAATTCGACAGGCGCGGACCTTACAAAAATAGTGAAATTTTTGTGCTATCTTCAATAGTGCTGAGAAAATATTTTTTGCAAATTATTTGTTCCCCTCTTCAAAAGAAGTATTTCTCCACAATTTTAGGCAGTTTTTGGAAAATTGAATTTTTGAAGGAAATTCGACAGGCGCGGACCTAATAAAAAAAGTGAAAATTTTGTGCTATCTTAAATTGTGCTAAGAAAATATTTTTTGCAAATTATTTGTTCCCCTCATCAAAAGAAGTGTTTCTCCACAATTTTAGGCAGTTTTTGGAAAATTGAATTTTTGAAGGAAATTCAACAGGCCCGGACCTTACAAAAATATTGAAAATTTTGTGCTATCTTAAATTGTGCTAAGAAAATATTTTTTTTGCAAATTATTTGTTCCCCTCATCAAAAGAAGTGTTTCTCCACAATTTTAGGCAGTTTTTGTAAAATTGAATTTTTGTCGGAAATTCGACAGGCGCGGACCTTACAAAAATAGTGAAAATTTTGTGCTATCTTAAATTGTGCTAAGAAAATATTTTTTGCAAATTATTTGTTCCCCTCATCAAAAGAAGTGTTTCTCCCCAATTTTAGGCAGTTTTTGTAAAATTGAATTTTTGACGGAAATTGGACAGGCACGGACCTTACAAAAATGGTGAAAATTTTGTGCTATCTTCAATAGTGCTGAGAAAATATTTTTTTGCAAATTATTTGTTCCCCTCATCAAAAGAAGTGTTTCTCCACAATTTTAGGCAGTTTTTGTAAAATTGAATTTTTGTCGGAAATTCGACAGGCGCGGACCTAACAAAAATAGTGAAAATTTGTGCTATCTTCAATAGTGCTAAGAAAATATTTTTTGCAAATTATTTGTTCCCCTCATCAAACGAAGTAGTTCTCCACAATTTTAGGCAGTTTTTGGAAAATTGAATTTTTGAAGGAAATTCGACAGGCGCGGACCTAACAAAAATAGTGAAAATTTTGTGCTATCTTAAATTGCGCTAAGAAAATATTTTTTTGCAAATTATTTGTTCCCCTCATCAAAAGAAGTGTTTCTCCACAATTTTAGGCAGTTTTTGGAAAATTGAATTTTTGAAGGAAATTCGACAGGCGCGGACCTTACAAAAATAGTAAAATTTATGTGCCATCTTCAAAAGTCCTAAGAAAATAATTTTTTTGCAAATTATTTGTTCCCCTCATCAAAAGAAGTGTTTCTCCGCAATTTTAGGCAGTTTTTGTAAAATTGAATTTTTGACGGAAATTCGACAGGCGAGGACCTTACAAAAAAAGTGAAATTTTTGTGCTATCTTTAATTGTGCTAAGAAAATATTTTTTTGCAAATTATTTGTTCCCTTCATCAAAAGAAGTGTTTCTCCACAATTTTAGGCAGTTTTTGGAAAATTGAATTTTTGACGGAAATTCGACAGGCGTGGACCTTACAAAAATAGTGAAAATTTTGTGCTATCTTAAATTGTGCTAAGAAAATATTTTTTGGCAAATTATTTGTTCCCCTCATCAAAAGAAGTATTTCTCCACAATTTTAGGTAGTTTTTGGAAAATTGAATTTTTGACGGAAATTCGACTGAGAAAATATTTTTTGCAAATTATTTGTTCCCCTCTTCAAAAGAAGTATTTCTCCACAATTTTAGGCAGTTTTTGGAAAATTGAATTTTTGAAGGAAATTCGACAGGCGCGGACCTAATAAAAAAAGTGAAAATTTTGTGCTATCTTAAATTGTGCTAAGAAAATATTTTTTGCAAATTATTTGTTCCCCTCATCAAAAGAAGTGTTTCTCCCCAATTTTAGGCAGTTTTTGTAAAATTGAATTTTTGACGGAAATTGGACAGGCACGGACCTTACAAAAATAGTGAAAATTTTGTGCTATCTTAAATTGTGCTAAGAAAATATTTTTTTTGCAAATTATTTGTTCCCCTCATCAAAAGAAGTGTTTCTCCACAATTTTAGGCAGTTTTTGTAAAGTTGAATTTTTGACGGAAATTCGACAGGCGCGGACCTTACAAAAATAGTGAAATTTTTGTGCTATCTTTAATTGTGCTAAGAAAATTTTTTTTTTTGCAAATTATTTGTTCCCCTCATCAAAAGAAGTGTTTCTCCACAATTTTAGGCAGTTTTTGGAAAATTGAATTTTTGAAGGAAATTCGATAGGCGCGGACCTAACAAAAATAGTGAAAATTTTGTGCTATCTTCAATTGTGCTGAGAAAATATTTTTTGCAAATTGTTTGTTCCCCTCATCAAAAGAAGTGTTTCTCCACAATTTTAGGCAGTTTTTGTAAAATTGTATTTTTGACGGAAATTCGACTGGCGCGGACCTTACAAAAATAGTGAAATTTTTGTGCTATCTTTAATTGTGCTAAGAAAATATTTTTTTTGCAAATTATTTGTTCCCCTCATCAAAAGAAGTGTTTCTCCACAATTTTAGGCAGTTTTTGGAAAATTGAATTTTTTGACGGAAATTCGACAGGCGCAGACCTTACAAAAAAAGTGAAATTTTTGTGCTATCTTAAAAAGTCCTAAGAAAATATTTTTTGCAAATTATTTGTTCCCCTCATCAAAAGAAGTGTTTCTCCACAATTTTAGGCAGTTTTTGTAAAATTGAATTTTTGACGGAAAGTCGACAGGCGCGGACCTTACAAAAATAGTGAAATTTTTGTGCTATCTTCAATAGTGCTAAGAAAATATTTTTTTGCAAATTATTTGTTCCCCTCATCAAAAGAAGTGTTTCTCCACAATTTTAGGCAGTTTTTGTAAAATTGAATTTTTGTCGGAAATTCGACAGGCGCGGACCTTACAAAAATAGTGAAATTTTGTGCTATCTTCAATAGTGCTAAGAAAATATTTTTTGCAAATTATTTGTTCCCCTCATCAAAAGAAGTAGTTCTCCACAATTTTAGGCAGTTTTTGGAAAATTGAATTTTTGAAGGAAATTCGACAGGCGCGGACCTAACAAAAACAGTGAAAATTTTGTGCTATATTAAATTGCGCTAAGAAAATATTTTTTTGCAAATTATTTGTTCCCCTCATCAAAAGAAGTGTTTCTCCACAATTTTAGGCAGTTTTTGGAAAATTGAATTTTTGAAGGAAATTCGACAGGCGCGGACCTTACAAAAATAGTAAAATTTATGTGCTATCTTCAAAAGTCCTAAGAAAATAATTTTTTTTGCAAATTATTTGTTCCCCTCATCAAAAGAAGTGTTTCTCCGCAATTTTAGACAGTTTTTGTAAAATTGAATTTTTGACGGAAATTCGACAGGCGAGGACCTTACAAAAAAAGTGAAATTTTTGTGCTATCTTTAATTGTGCTAAGAAAATATTTTTTTGCAAATTATTTGTTCCCTTCATCAAAAGAAGTGTTTCTCCACAATTTTAGGCAGTTTTTGGAAAATTGAATTTTTGACGGAAATTCGACAGGCGTGGACCTTACAAAAATAGTGAATTTTTTGTGCTCTCTTCAATAGTGCTAAGAAAATATTTTTTTGCAAATTATTTGTTCCCCTCATCAAAAGAAGTATTTCTCCACAATTTTAGGCAGTTTTTGGAAAATTGAATTTTTGAAGGAAATTCGACAGGCGCGGACCTAGCAAAAATAGTGAAAATTTTGTGCTATCTTAAATTGTGCTAAGAAAATATTTTTTGGCAATTTATTTGTTCCCCTCATCAAAAGAAGTATTTCTCCACAATTTTAGGTAGTTTTTGGAAAATTGAATTTTTGATGGAAATTCGACAGGCGCGACCCTAACCAAAATAGTAAAAATTTTGTGCTATTTTAAATCGTGCTAAGAAAATATTTTTTGGCAAATTATTTGTTCCCCTCATCAAAATTAGTGTTTCTCCACAATTTTAGGCAGTTTTTGTAAAATTGAATTTTTGACAGAAATTCGACAGGCGCGGACCTTACAAAAATAGTGAAATTTTTGTGCTATCTTCAATAGTGCTAAGAAAATATTTTTTGCAAATTATTTGTTCCCCTCATCAAAAGAAGTATTTCTCCACAATTTTAGGTAGTTTTTGGAAAATTGAATTTTTGGAGGAAATTCGACAGGCGCGGACCTAACAAAAATAGTGAAAATTTTGTGCTATCTTAAATTGTGCTAAGAAAATATTTTTTGCAAATTATTTGTTCCCCTCGTCAAAAGAAGTGTTTCTCCACAATTTTAGGCAGTTTTTGTAAAATTGAATTTTTGACGGAAATTCGACAGGCGCGGACCTTACAAAAATAGTGAAAATTTTGTGCTATCTTAAATTGTGCTAAGAAAATATTTTTTTGCAAATTATTTGTTCCCTTCATCAAAAGAAGTGTTTCTCCAGAATTTTAGGCAGTTTTTGTAAAATTGAATTTTTTGACGGAAATTCGACAGGCGCGAACCCTTACAAAAATAGTGAAATTTTTGTGCTATCTTCAATAGTGCTAAGAAAATATTTTTTTGCAAATTATTTGTTCCCCTCATCAAAAGAAGTGTTTCTCCACAATTTTAGATAGTTTTTGTAAAATTGAAATTTTGACGGAAATTCGACACGCGCGGACCTTACAAAAATAGTGAAATTTTTGTGCTCTCTTCAATAGTGCTGAGAAAATATTTTTTGCAAATTATTTGTTCCCCTCTTCAAAAGAAGTATTTCTCCACAATTTTAGGCAGTTTTTGGAAAATTGAATTTTTGAAGGAAATTCGACAGGCGCGGACCTAATAAAAAAAGTGAAAATTTTGTGCTATCTTAAATTGTGCTAAGAAAATATTTTTTGCAAATTATTTGTTCCCCTCATCAAAAGAAGTGTTTCTCCCCAATTTTAGGCAGTTTTTGGAAAATTGAATTTTTGACGGAAATTGGACAGGCCCGGACCTTACAAAAATAGTGAAAATTTTGTGCTATCTTAAATTGTGCTAAGAAAATATTTTTTTTGCAAATTATTTGTTCCCTCATCAAAAGAAGTGTTTCTCCACAATTTTAGGCAGTTTTTGTAAAATTGAATTTTTGTCGGAAATTCGACAGGCGCGGACCTTACAAAAATAGTGAAAATTTTGTGCTATCTTTAATTGTACTAAGAAAATATTTTTTTCAAATTATTTGTTCCCCTCATCAAAAGAAGTGTTTCTCCACAATTTTAGGCAGTTTTTGGAAAATTGAATTTTTGAAGGAAATTCGACAGGCGCGGACCTTACAAAAATAGTAAAATTTATGTGCCATCTTCAAAAGTCCTAAGAAAATAATTTTTTTGCAAATTATTTGTTCCCCTCATCAAAAGAAGTGTTTCTCCGCAATTTTAGGCAGTTTTTGTAAAATTGAATTTTTGACGGAAATTCAACAGGCGAGGACCTACAAAAAAAGTGAAATTTTTGTGCTATCTTTAATTGTGCTAAGAAAATATTTTTTTGCAAATTATTTGTTCCCTTCATCAAAAGAAGTGTTTCTCCACAATTTTAGGCAGTTTTTGGAAAATTGAATTTTTGACGGAAATTCGACAGGCGTGGACCTTACAAAAATAGTGAATTTTTTGTGCTCTCTTCAATAGTGCTAAGAAAATATTTTTTTGCAAATTATTTGTTCCCCTCATCAAAAGAAGTATTTCTCCACAATTTTAGGCAGTTTTTGGAAAATTGAATTTTTGAAGGAAATTCGACAGGCGCGGACCTAGCAAAAATAGTGAAAATTTTGTGCTATCTTAAATTGTGCTAAGAAAATATTTTTTGGCAAATTATTTGTTCCCCTCATCAAAAGAAGTATTTCTCCACAATTTTAGGTAGTTTTTGGAAAATTGAATTTTTGACGGAAATTCGACTGAGAAAATATTTTTTGCAAATTATTTGTTCCCCTCTTCAAAAGAAGTATTTCTCCACAATTTTAGGCAGATTTTGGAAAATTGAATTTTTGAAGGAAATTCGACAGGCGCGGACCTAATAAAAAAAGTGAAAATTTTGTGCTATCTTAAATTGTGCTAAGAAAATATTTTTTGCAAATTATTTGTTCCCCTCATCAAAAGAAGTGTTTCTCCCCAATTTTAGGCAGTTTTTGTAAAATTGAATTTTTGACGGAAATTGGACAGGCACGGACCTTACAAAAATAGTGAAAATTTTGTGCTATCTTAAATTGTGCTAAGAAAATATTTTTTTTGCAAATTATTTGTTCCCCTCATCAAAAGAAGTGTTTCTCCACAATTTTAGGCAGTTTTTGTAAAATTGAATTTTTGACGGAAATTCGACAGGCACGGACCTTACAAAAATAGTGAAATTTTTGTGCTATCTTTAATTGTGCTAAGAAATTTTTTTTTTTGCAAATTATTTGTTCCCCTCATCAAAAGAAGTGTTTCTCCACAATTTTAGGCAGTTTTTGGAAAATTGAATTTTTGAAGGAAATTCGATAGGCGCGGACCTAACAAAAATAGTGAAAATTTTGTGCTATCTTCAATTGTGCTGAGAAAATATTTTTTGCAAATTGTTTGTTCCCCTCATCAAAAGAAGTGTTTCTCCACAATTTTAGGCAGTTTTTGTAAAATTGTATTTTTGACGGAAATTCGACTGGCGCGGACCTTACAAAAATAGTGAAATTTTTGTGCTATCTTTAATTGTGCTAAGAAAATATTTTTTTTGCAAATTATTTGTTCCCCTCATCAATAGAAGTGTTTCTCCACAATTTTAGGCAGTTTTTGTAAAATTGAATTTTTGACGGAAATTCGACAGGTGCAGACCTTACAAAAATAGTGAAATTTTTGTGCTATCTTCAATAGTGCTAAGAAAATATTTTTTTGCAAATTATTTGTTCCCCTCATCAAAAGAAGTGTTTCTCCACAATTTTAGGCAGTTTTTGTAAAATTGAATTTTTGACGGAAATTCGACAGGCGCGGACCTTACAAAAATAGTGAAATTTTTGTGCTATCTTTAATTGTGCTAAGAAAATATTTTTTTGCAAATTATTTGTTCCCCTCATCAAAAGAAGTATTTCTCCACAATTTTAGGCAGTTTTTGGAAAATTGAATTTTTGACTGAAATTCGACAGGCACGGACCTAACAAAAATAGTGAAAATTTTATGCTATTTTAAATTGTGCTAAGAAAATATTTTTTGCAAATTATTTGTTCCCCTCATCAAAAGAAGTGTTTCTCCACAATTTTAGGCAGTTTTTGTAAAATTGAATTTTTGACGGAAATTCGACAGGCGCAGACCTTACAAAAATAGTGAAATTTTGTGCTATCTTCAATAGTGCTAAGAAAATATTTTTTTGCAAATTATTTGTTCCCCTCATCAAAAGAAGTGTTTCTCCACAATTTTAGGCAGTTTTTGTAAAATTGAATTTTTGACGGAAAGTCGACAGGCGCGGACCTTACAAAAATAGTGAAATTTTTGTGCTATCTTCAATAGTGCTAAGAAAATATTTTTTGGCAAATTATTTGTTCCCCTCATCAAAAGAAGTGTTTCTCCACAATTTTAGGCAGTTTTTGTAAAATTGAATTTTTGACGGAAATTCGACAGGCGCGGACTTTACAAAAATAGTGAAATTTTTGTGCTATCTTCAATAGTGCTAAGAAAATATTTTTTGCAAATTATTTGTTCCCCTCATCAAAAGAAGTATTTCTCCACAATTTTAGGCAGTTTTTGTAAAATTGAATTTTTGAAGGAAATTTGACAGGCGCGGACCTAACAAAAATAGTGAAAATTTTGTGCTATCTTAAATTGTGCTAAGAAAATATTTTTTTGCAAATTATTTGTTCCCCTCATCATATTAAGTGTTTCTCCAAAATTTTAGGCAGTTTTTGTAAAATTGAATTTTTGACGGAAATTCGACAGGCGAGGACCTTACAAAAATAGTGAAAATTCTGTGCTATCTTAAATTGTGGTAAGAAAATAATTTTTTGCAAATTATTTGCTCCTTCATCAAAAGAAGTGTTTCTCCACAATTTTAGGCAGTTTTTGTAAAATTGAATTTTTGACAGAAATTCGACAGGCCCCGACCTTACAAAAATAGTGAAATTTTTGTGCTATCTTCAATAGTGCTAAGAAAATATTTTTGGCAAATTATTTGTTCCCCTCATCAAAAGAAGTGTTTCTCCAGAATTTTAGGCAGTTTTTGTAAAATTGAAATTTTGACAGAAATTCGACAGGCGCGGACCTTACAAAAATAGTGAAATTTTTGTGCTATCTTCAATAGTGCTGAGAAAATATTTTTTTGCAAATTATTTGTTCCCCTCATCAAAATTAGTGTTTCTCCACAATTTTAGGCAGTTTTTGTAAAATTGAATTTTTGCCGGAAATTCGACAGGCGCGGACCTTACAAAAATAGTGAAATTTTTGTGCTATCTTCAATAGTGCTAAGAAAATATTTTTTGCAAATTATTTGTTCCCCTCATCAAAAGAAGTATTTCTCCACAATTTTAGGCAGTTTTTGGAAAATTGAATTTTTGAAGGAAATTCGACAGGCGCAGACCTAACAAAAATAGTGATAATTTGTTTTATCTTAAATTGTGCTAAGAAAATATTTTTTGGCAAATTATTTGTTCCCCTAATCAAAAGAAGTATTTCTCCACAATTTTAGGCAGTTTTTGGAAAATTGAATTTTTGACGGAAATTCGACAGGCTAGGACCTAACAAAAATAGTGAAAATTTTGTGCTATTTTAAATTGTGCTAAGAAAATATTTTTTGGCAAATTATTTGTTCCCCTCATCAAAAGAAGTGTTTCTCCACAATTTTAGGCAGCTTTTGTAAAATTGAATTTATGATGGAAATTCGACAGGCGCGGACCTTACAAAAATAGTGAAAATTTTGTGCTATCTTAAATTGTGGTAAGAAAATATTTTTTGGCAAATTATTTGATCCCCTCATCAAAAGAAGTGTTTCTCCACAATTTTAGGCAGTTTTTGTAAAATTGAATTTTTGACAGAAATTCGACAGGTGCGGACCTTACAAAAATAGTGAAAATTTTGTGCTATCTTAAATAGTGCTAAGAAAATATTTTTTGGCAAATTATTTGTTCCCCTCATCAAAAGAAGTGTTTCTCCAGAATTTTAGGCAGTTTTTGTAAAATTGAATTTTTGACGGAAATTCGACAGGCGCGACACCTTACAAAAATAGTGAAAATTTTGTGCTATCTTAAATTGTGCTAAGAAAATATTTTTTTGCAAATTATTTGTTCCCCTCATCAAAAGAAGTGTTTCTCCACAATTTTAGGCAGTTTTTGTAAAATTGAAATTTTGACGGAAATTGGACAGGCGCCAACCTTACAAAAATAGTGATATTTTTGTGCTATCTTAAATAGTGCTATGAAAATATTTATTTTTGCAAAATTATTTGTTCCCCTCATCAAAAGAAGAGTTTCTCCTCAATTTAAGGGAATTTTAGGAAAATTGAATTTTTGACGGGAATCGGACAGGCGCTGACCTTACAAAATTTGTTAAAATTGCTATCTAAAATCATGCAAAGAAAATTTTCGCAAAATTATTTGTTCCCCTCATAAAAAGAAGTGTTTCTGCACAGTTTAAGGTAATTTTTGAAAAATTGAATTTTTGACGGAAATTTGACAGGCGAGGACCTTACAAAAGTAGAAAAAATTATGCACTATCTTAATAAGTGCTAAGAAGGTATTTTTTGCAAAAATTTGTAGCACCAATCACAAGAAGTGTTTTTCCACAATTTTAGGGAGTTTTTGGAAAATTGAAATTTTGACGGAAATAACAAAAATAGTGAAATTTTTGTGCTCTCTTAAATTGTGCTAAGAAAATATTTTTTAGCAAATAATTTGTTCCCCTCATCAAAAGAAGTGTTTCTCCACAATTTTAAGGAGTTTATGCAAAATTGAATTTTTGACGGAAATTCGTCAGGCGCGGACCCTACAAAAATAGTGAAAATTTTGTGCTATCTCAAATTGGGCTAAGAAAATATTTTTTTGCAAAATTATTTGTTCCCCTCATCAGAAGAAGTGTTTCTGCACAATTTTTGGTAATTTTTGGAAAATTGAATTTTTGACAGAAATTCGTTAGGCGCGGACCTTACAAAAGTAGGAAAAATTATGTACTATCTTAATTAGTGCAAAGAAAGTATTTTTTTGCAAACAAATTGTTCCACTAATCAAAAGAAGTTTTGACTCCACAATTTTAGGGAATTTTTAGAAAATTGAGATTTTGACGGAAATTCAACAGGTGCGGACCTTACAAAAATAATGAAAGTTCTGTGCTTTCTTTAATTGTATGCCAGGCCGCGTAGCGCAGTCAGTAACTTGTCTGGCTACAGATGCGTGTTTGACTGCAGATCCAGGGGTCGCGAGTTCGATCCCGGTCCGGTCCCATACTTTCGTGGAGATTGATCATGAAATGATTTCTACGGTCATTCTCCTCCCTTCCGCTGATTCATTCAAGAAGGGTTGTTGTCAGTTACAAGCGAAAGTATGTGCACGAATAACTGGTTAGCCGTTTGTTCAAGCCTGCCCAGGAAAAAGTGTGGTTAGGTGAACTGACCGTCCCGCAATGACCATAGCTGTTGACTTGGGACGTAAAGAAACAAAACCAACCAACCAAAACTATCTTAAATTGTGCTAAGAAAATATTTTTTTGCAAAATTATTTGTTCCCCTCATCCAAAGAAGTGTTTCTCCACAAGTTTAGGGAATTTTAAAATAGTGAAATTTTTGTGCTATCTTAAATTGCGCTTAGAAAATATTTTTATGCAAATTATTTGTTCCCCTAATCAAAAGAAGTGTAGCTCCACAATTTTAGGGAGTTTTTGGAAAATTGAATTTTTGAGGGAAATTCAACAGGCGCGGACCTTACAAAAATAGTGAAAATTTTGTGCTATCTTAAATTGTGCTAAGAATTTTTTTTTAACAAAATTATTTGTTCCCCTCATCAGAAGAAGTGTTTCTGCACAATTTTAGGGAGTTTTTTGAAAATTGAATTTTTGACAGAAATTCGACAGACGCGGACCTTACAAAAGTAGGAAAAATTATATACTATCTTAAATTGTGCTAAGAAAGTATTTTTTGCAAAATTTGTTCCACCAATCAAAAGAAGTGTTTCTCCACAAATTTAGGGAGTTTTTGGAAAATTGAATTTTTGACGGAAATTCGACAGGCACCTTACAAAAATAGTGAAAATTTTGTGCTATCTTAAATTGTGCTAAAAAATATTTTTTTGCAAATTGTTTGTTCCTCTCATCAAAAAAAGTGTTTCTCCACAATTTTAGGCAATTTTTGGAAAATTGAATTTTTAACGGAAATTCGACAGGCGTGGACCTTACCAATATAGTGAAAAATTTGTACTTTCTTTAATTGTGCTAAGAAAATATTTTTGCAAAATTGTTTCTTCCACTCATCAAATGAAGTGTTTTTCCACAATTTTAGACAATTTTTGGAAAATTGAATTTTGACGGAAATTCGACAGACGCGGACCTTACAAAAATAGTGAAAATTTTGTGCTATCTTAAATTTTGCTAAGAAAATATTTTTTTTGGCAAAATTATTTGTCCCCTCAACAAAAAAAGTATTTCTTCACAATTTTAGGAATTTTTGAAAAATTAAATTTTTGACAGAAATCCGACAGGCGCTGACTTTACAAAAATAGTGAAATGTTTGTGCAATCATAAATTGTGCTAAGAAAATAATTTTTGCAAAATTATTTGTTCCCCTCATCAAAAGAAGAACTTCTCAACAGTTTTAGTGAATTCGTGGACCTTACAATAATAATGAAGTTTCTGTGCTATCTTAAATTGTGCTAAGAAAATTATTTGTCCCCCCCCCCCCTCAAAAGAAGTGATTCTTGACAATTTTGGGGAGTTTTTTGAAAATTGAATTTTTTGACGGAAATTTGACAGTTGTTGACCTTACAAAAATAGTGGAAATTTTGTGCTATCTTAAATTGTGCTAAAATATTTTTTTGCAAATTATTTGTTCCACTAATCAAAAGAGGTGTTTCTTCATAATTTTAGGCGATTTTTGGAAAATTGAATTTTTGATGGAAATTTGACAGGCGCAGACCTTACAAAAATTGTGAAAGTTTTGTACTAGCTTAGATTGTGTGAAGAAAATATTGTTTTGCAAAATCATTTGTTCCACTCATCAAAAGAAGTGTTCTTCCACATTTTTAGGGAATTTTTGGAAAATTGAATTTTTTACTGAAATTCAACATTCACATACCTTACAAAAATAGTAAAAATTTTGTGCTATCTTAAATTTTGCTTAAAAAAATAATTTGTTCCACTCATCAAAAGAAGTGTTACTCCACAGTTTTAGGGAATTTTTGGAAAATTGAATTATTGACAGAAATTCGACAGGCGCGGACCTTACAAAAATTGTGAAAATTTTGTGCTATCTTAAATTGTACTAAGAAAATATTTTATTTTTGCAATATTATTTGTTCCCCTCATCAAGGAAGTGTTTCTCCATAATTTTAGGCAATTTTTGGAAAATTGGATTTTTGACGGAAATTTGACAGGCGCAACCCTTACAAAAATAGTGAAAATTTTGTGCTATCTTAAATTGTGTTAAAATATATTTCTGCAAAATTATTTGTTTCACTCATCAAAAGAAGTGTTTCTCCACAATTTTAGGGAATATTTGGAAAATTTAATTTTTGACGGAAATTCGACAGGCGCAACCTAACAAAAAAAGTGAAAATTTTGTGCTATCTTAAATTGTGCTAAGAAAATATTTTTTTGCAAAATTATTTGTTCCCCTCAACAAAGGAAGTGTTTCTCTACAATTTTAGGCAATTTTTGAAAAATAGAAGTTTTGACGGAAGTTTGACCTAACGAAAATAGTGAAAATTTTGTTCTATCTTAAATTGTGCTAAGAAAGAATTTTTTGTAAAATTATTTGTTCCACTAATCAAATGAAGTGTTTCTCTACAATTTTAGGCACTTTTTGGTAATTTGAATTATTGACGGAAAATCGACAGGTGCTGTCCTTACAAAATTTGGTGAAAGTTTTGTACTATCTCAAAATGTGCTAGGAAAATACTTTGTGGCAAAATTATTTGTTACACTCATCAAAAGAAACATTTAAACAAATTTTTAGGCAATTTTTGAAAATTTCAATTTTTGACTGGAGATCGAGAGGATGCAGGTTTAAGACTCTTGGGAGACACTGACTGACTGCTTTGTCTTTGACCTAGATATCCTCATTAGTACTAGTTTAATTGAAGAAGACCTCAGTCCTAATACAATTGATCAATTGTCGACTGGGACTTAAGGAATCTAAGCAAACAAACAAGCACAATGATGGTTAAAAATATCCAAAATTTTACGCGTAATTTATAAAAAGTTATGGTATGTTCAATATTACATTTACTGTTTTCCAGATTCTGAAGTTGTTTCAGTGGTTGATAGCTGGGATTGTATTCATGTCAGTATGGGTGGCCCTGGTGTTTGGCTATGTTGAAACTGAGCTCTCTCATTCCACTAAAGATGTTATTCTTATTGTAAGTTTTTGCATACAGTATAGTCGGCCAGTGATAAGAGTAGAGGGAGGAAACATAATTTCTAGGGCAAAAATATGCACTAACCTATATATTTTGACCAAAATATGCTTGTTATTGTAGTCTACTTCACGGTGCCCTTTAATAACATTGCGTATATATGACAAAAATGACGTTTTCACAACCAAAACATGATTTCAAAATCATTTTTGTTATATGATAAATAAAATCTAACACTATTGCTCCTGTTTTATTGAATTTACAATACTCATTGCGAAAAAGCAATGAAATGCTCAGCAAGCCTCAGATTTGATCTCTTTTCCCCCATCTCATGTAATAAATTCAATTAAAAAGGAGCAGCACTCATGTAAGATCCTCTCTTTAGACAACCCTGTTAATGGAGACCAAAATCAGTATAAAAAAGATAAAGGCTAATTTTCAAACAGTAACTACTCCAGTATCTAATCTAGCATTTGTGAAGTTGAATTAAATAGAGGATCTTACATGAGTGCTCATGTTTAATTAAATTTATTAAAGAGATAATATGCGATAAAAAGAAAATAATAAAAAAAAAATCAATAACGCAAGAGCACAAATGTTAGATTCTATTCATCAAATGACGTTGAAATTAATTAAAAATTACATTTTTGGTGTGAAAACATCAAGATTTCGCCATTTCAGCTCACCTTAGCCTAAGGCTTAAGGTGATCTATTGTGATCGGTCTTTGTCCGTCGTCCATTGTGCGTCGTGCGTCCATCCGTAAACTTTTTCTTTAAACAACATCTCCCAAACCACTGGTTCTAATTTCATATAACTTCACATGA
The DNA here is from genome assembly GCA_964019695.1 of Loripinus fragilis. NCBI lineage: Eukaryota > Metazoa > Mollusca > Bivalvia > Lucinida > Lucinidae > Loripinus > Loripinus fragilis. The sequence continues at coordinate 81,604,192 of OZ026520.1, read as the reverse complement.
ATGTTCCCATGATGCCCTCTTTCAAAATTGCACAAATGGTTCTGATCCACCGAAAAGGACGGCTGCCAGACCTCCAGATAAGAAATCTTTTTAAAGATTCAAATTATTTTCATAGAATTGTTCCACCAAAATTGCACAAATGGTTCCACTCCACTGAACAAAAGGTCTCGTGCAATAGTGCATCAGGTCGTACACGGCACCTAGGGGTAAAAGTTTTGACTATACTACAAACAGGTATGAAATAACTGTGTTCGACCATATATATCGGACGGATCAATATTATTTTTAAGGGTGACTGGTATGACCAAAATTTTATCCTATTTTCTTCAGTACAGTTAACGTTCTACAAAAATTAACATTTTCTCTTTCTGTTCTCAGATAAAATGTTGGTTATAGGGGCTGAAATTCACTAAAGATTTGACAGAGTAGCAAACAGGGAAGACCCTGATCAGACTGCTTCTGAAGAAGCAGTCTGATCTGGGTCTGCACTATTTGTCTAGGCCTTTTTGGCAGACAAGCGTTCAAAATTTTATAACATTAAATTTTAATTTAGTTCATAATCTCTAAATCACATCACATTTGGATTAAATGTGGTAATTGTAACTAGTCTGTTTTCTTAGCTGCACACACCATTCTTCCATAAATAATATGGGCCTTGTCAAGAAAAAACCTGTCTTTGCAGTTTAAGACTGTCATACTCGTTAACCCAGGTGTGACCCATTCCATTTCACTGCATTCATGATGAATGGACTGTAACGATCATAAATGCAGTGTAATGGAATGGGTCACGCCTGGGTTACCAGAATGCAGTGTGACGGAATGGATCACACCTGGATTACCGAAGATGAGACTTTGTAAGACTCAAACCAACCTGCTCATCTATAGAGACTAGCTATAGTATTGGAATTTTGCTTGAAGCAAATTTAGGTATACTTTCCAGTAAGCGAATAACAAAGGCAATGATCAGACTGTGAGAATGCAGATTGCTTTGCTCCTTGGCTAGCTCAGCTGAACCAAATGCTTGTGAGTAAGCTAATAGTATTCAATCCATCAACTTTTACAAACATCTTCTCCTCTGAAATGACTGTGCCAATTAAACTTGAATTTCAAATATTCCTATATTCCTATTTCCTAAGGATGCCGAAACGAAACTTTGTTCACATGACCAAAATGGCCACAAAGCACATATATGGTAAAAATCCTTTAAAGGTCTTTCGAAAAAATGTTAATTTTGAAAAACGAAAAGCAGCAGACAAAAAACATCCAAAATTACCCAGTGCCAAAGGTACAACCTATATAAGCAAGCATATGGTAACAAAACAAATGCTAGTTTTAGATGTCCTTCAAGAATTCAATACCAGTCAATCGATAATGGGAGCGCAGTGGCTCAGTGGTAGAGTGCTTGACTGGAGACCGAAGGGCTGCGGGTTCGAGCCTCACCGGCATCACTGCGTTGTGTCCTTGAGCAAAAACATTAATCCTAGCTTAGTACTGGTTCAACCCAGGTAGACCCGTCCCTGTTTAACTAAAAGATTGATGATTGGACGTAAAGAATCAAATCAAACAAACCAGGAAGACCCGTCCTTTTTTTTCGATAAACTTTGATCTTCATTTATAAGGTTTTTTTTTTTTTTTACTTTTACACATTATTCTCCCCGTCATCTGACATACAGAGGGTCAGGAAGAGACATCCCTCTGAATGCTTTACAAACTACAGTAAAGGCTTTATTTGTGGTTGATTGTATCTCTAGCTCACCGCTTTCATGCATCTTTCATGCGTCTTTCAAAGGCAGTTTTGAAAGAGTTTACACAGCCACGAAGGCATCATTCAGTATTCTGGTTTTGTTTGTCTAAAGAATTCTTATAGCTTGACAAGTGTATTTGTTGATCAGTTTTGCGATGCTTTAAGAAACATAAATTACCATATTCAACCTAACAGTTGCACTGAGTACACAAACATGTTAGGTAAAATATGCTAATAATTGGGTATGACTAATCGGTGTAATCAAGTTGATTTCGCGAAATCAACTTTTTATTTCGAAATCAGCCTATAAAACCGTTTTTTTTTTTTTTGGGGGGGGGGGGGGGGGGGGGGCAAGTGCATGATTTCTTTCTATCATATGATTCAAAATGTGTTTTTGCAATAGTATGCAAAAATTCATGCAAAAATATTAATTTTTAGGGTTGATTTTGTCTATAATTTCGCTTGGGGTACAGATGTATAACTCCGTATTATCGTGGTATCTAACTTCTTTGCCGAAATCAGGCTATAAAACCTATGTTTTTGTTAAAAATGATATTGTCCTTTACCATATGATAAAATATGTGTTTTTGCAGGAGTTTGCAAAAAAAATCCCGCAAAAAAGTTTTCATATTTTGCTTGGGGTAAAAATGTACTCTGTAATACCGCGGTATCAAATTTCTTTGTGGAAATCTCCGCCGAAATCAAGCTATAAAGGCTATAATTTTGGTGTAAAATGACTCGTATTCTTTACCATACGATTAAATATGTATTTATACAATAGAAAACAAAACATCATGCAAGAAAAATAATTTTGGGGTTGATTTTGTCGAATAATTGACAGATATATATAATTTCTATTCCCTCGAAATCAACCCATTTGTGAAGAAATTAGCCTATACAACCAAAACAATTGTGTAAATTAATATTTTAATTTTTACATTTGATTAAATGTGCGTCTATACCTAGTGTGTTTTTATGGATAAATATTGAAATTGTCGGATGATTTTGTAAAATAAATGACGGATGTTTGTAAGTCCGTATTGCCACGAAATCTACCCTTTTATGAAATCAGCCCATAAATCATGGGCGGGTCCAGACGGGGACCCCTTGAAAACTTACAAAAATATAATGTTTCTTTAGTCTGGATCCCCTGAAAAATCACGAAGCTACAAATGTACGAAACCATCAATCAATGTTGGGTCAACATCGGCCCGCCAAAGAAACGCCATTTAAATGGCGTTTCGCTGGCGCGCCGATAATGGCCCGCTTTAAATGGTATTTTGATCCTATCTTCTCCCTCATCAACTAAGATGCGTGTTTATAGAGTAGAGTACTAATTTATACGAGAAAAAAATACTTACCATACCAATCCGTAGGCTAAATACAATTTCTTATATACATTTACCGAATATCTGGAACATACATACATTTGCTTTTTATTTATTTTTACTTTAATTTTTAAGTCGCATTGAAATTGGGAAAACAGAAACTACTCGCCCTACTAATTAAATACTCAGTCTATATTTCACAATTCGCAGATGATATAGTGCAGTTTGGAAAGGAGGAACAAATGTAGACGAACTTATTAAAATCGTTCAAATCATACTTCTTGCAATCGAGGAATGGGCCAAAGAATGGAGATTTTAAATCTAACGAATCTTCAATCACCATGCATACAACGTCAGAGGTATGCTGTATCCACGGCGATTCATAGTCGTTCTAAGTCTCGTACCCTCTGCAATATAACCATTCTGAGTGTTACCACCAATCACAATTAAAACGGACCAGAAGATGCAAGAACCTGTACAAATGCCTATTCTCGCAAGAGCGTTCACTGCTGGCGGCATGTACAGTATGGCTAGCCCTACTAGCTAGCTGTGCAATCTTTTCACGGTTAATTTTAATTTTAACATATCGCACGTGTGTCCCCAATTAAAGTACATCTAATGAAAATAAATCAGAATAAACGGATTAGAATAGATTATCACATTCTTTGACACATTGACAATAAACATGGCCAATTAACAATATTAAACTAACAAGGGATGAAAAGAGCGGCTTATTTGGTTGTTGACTCCTATTTTATCATCTGTTGATGTGCTTGTGTCAAACACGTGTTACCTAGATCAGGCACGACATTTTTATCTGGGCTCAAAATTATTATGAACGCTATCAGCAGACGACATTAGAACAGGCCTTTAGGTAAGAGTGCGTAACAAAAAATAATTTTCTAATTTCTCAACCAAAACACATAGTGTGGTACTCAAAAGAACCGTCTCAATGAGACGTTTCTTTTGAGCACCCAAAACATAAGTTAAAATTGATGGGTAAGGAAATATTAACAATTATAATCGTTGCTTTAAAACGGGATAGAAATGTGCGCTAAAATAAAATCTAACACTGAAAAATAGATATATAACAATGTTTGGTAATCTAATATTCGTCTCGAGCAGCGAAGGCTCATATGAGTCTGCGCGTGGACAGAACCCTCACTGCTTTAAGGTAGGAGATGATTCGAACTTAGCGTAAAATATTAAATAAAGCATTAATTCTCGCACATGAGCGGGTCCAGATGGTGTGTGGGGACAGGAGGTCCGGACCCCCATCCCCTGAAAAATCACAAAATATAGGGTTTCTTTGCAATACTGGCCCGGATCCCCTGAAAAATCACAAAGCTTCCAAGCCAGCATTCAATGTTGGCCCAGTATCTGTCCGCCAGCGAAACGCCATTTCAATGGCGTTTCGCTAGAGGGCTGATGGTGGCCCATTTTAGCGGTATTTGGATCCTCTATCCCCTATCAACTAAAAAAACGTTATCAAATTTGGATAACTCTGACAAATCTTTCTGGATCCACGCATGTCGCAAGAACACTCACTGCTAAAAAATAACTAACAAAAACGGTCAGATGATGGACAGATGATTGGAAAGAAATGGCCGCTGAATAAAAAAGAAATTCAGATGCATAACACTTTCCCATAGAGCAGAGAAGGCTAATATGAGACTGCACATGAGCTCCATCCTGCAAGAAAACTCACTGCTATAAAATAACCAACAAAAACGGACAGCTAGATGATTGAACAGAAATGTAACACTTTCTCTTGAAACGTTTTGTCGGGTCTGATCTGTGTCCAAACTGTTTGCAAAGATTATCAGCGGACGACACTAGTAGCAGATGATTGTGGACAGAAATGGGCGCTGAAAAAAGAAATATAACACTTACAGGCTCATTCGAGACTGCGCATGAGCGCATTCTCGCAAGAACACCCACTGCTATAAAATAACTAACAAAAACGAGCACATGCGTGTTATAGTACTTTCCTCTCGAAAAGCGAACATAATATAATATTTTTAGTAAAATTTTTCGCACACAAATATAGACCTCTGTAAAATAAATTGTGTTGATGTTGCTAAAATTGGTTTCGATAGGCTAAATTATTTCTTCAGAGAAACGAGATGATTTTGCGGCAACGGATTTTAGCCTAAACTTCTCTCCATCATCGAAAAATTGGTCCAAAAGAATTCCAATTTCCACGAAAATTGGGAAACATAGGTATTTAGATATGTGGTAAAGTTATGATGAAACCTGTTGTATATTCTGCATATAGACTCTGCAACATGATACGATCTTGATAAGGGCTCAGCCTGTAGTATAAAACTACCTGGCTGCTTCTGCTGTCCGCTTATTCTCTTAGTTATCATCTCTCTTGTAGTTCGTATAGCTTTACTAATAAATATATTAGCAGCATACAGGCGTGTTCATTTCTACCTGTCACAGGATAAAATATGGTGTCAGAAGTGACTTACAAGAATATTGCTTAACTGAATTAAAGAGCGTGACTTTTAACAACTATTAGACTTGAAATTGTATTAGTGAAATTTTAATTAACAGAAAATGGCTAGTTTTCAAGTTACCCCTCCAGATCAGTTTGACTTTAAAAAACCAGCAGATTTCGAGAAATGGTTTGTGAGGTTTGAACGGTTCAAAACTGCTAGTGGTCTTTCAGAAAAATCTCAAGAACAGTAAGTAAACGCATTGGTTTATTGTATGGGGAAAGAAGCAGATGACTTTTTAAAATCGTTTGGATTATCAGATGAAGAGCAAAAAGTTTATACAACGGTCACAGGAAAATATGTGAACTATTTCAATGTTCGAAGAAATACAATATTTGAACGTGCAAGGTTTAATTTAAGAAAACAAGAAGAGGGGGAGTCGGTGGATCAGTTTATTACATCTTTGTATACGTTGTCAGAACATTGTGATTATGGTGAATTAAAGGACCAGTTAATCCGGGACAGAATTGTTGTTGGACTCAGGGACGCTAAAATTTCTGAGAAATTACAATTGGATCCTGCTCTGACGCTTGAGAAAGCTGTCACACAAGCCAGGCAGAAAGAAGCAGTCCACAAGCAGCAGTCTATAGTAAGGAGTTATGTTCTGTCGGAAAATAAGATTGACTCTGTTAAATTCCGACAGAGACACAGCCAAAACACACAGAGAAGACACACAAGGGATAAGCCAAAGACACAAAACGGCGACAAGCCTAGATGTACCCGTTGCGGAGCCGTATCGTCACATAGTCGGAGTAAGTGCCCAGCTAGGGATGCAAAGTGCCGAGGTTGCGGTATAAAAGGACACTGGGTTCGATTTTGTCTTTCCAAGAAGGTGCACGAGGTCGACGATCGAGATGGGGAATCCGACGATGAATCCGATGCATACCTTGGGACAATCGACAGTGAAAGTGCAGTGCTAAGTTCAATTAGTTCAAATTCAGATGAACCATGGATTATTGACCTCAAGGTAGGACAAGGTTTTATCAGATTTAAAATCGATTGTGGCGCCGATGTTACGGTCATATCAGAGGATATGTACCTTAAAATTGGCAAGTTACCTTTAGAAAAAAGCTCTAAAAGGTTGTACGGTCCTGGTAATGTACCACTGAAGGTCATGGGTTCGTTTACTGCAAAGCTCGAGACTAATGCAAGCTCAGCGGTCGAGCGTATCTACGTTGTTAAGGGGCTAGATCGATGCCTGTTAGGTCGACCAGCTATTACCAAGCTAGATTTGCTTGAGTTTAAACATCGAAACGCTAGTTTGGGCGAAGTAATAACCTTGGAAACGGTTAAGTCGAAATATCCCAATTTGTTTAGGGAGCTAGGCGAAATGAGTGGTGAGTACCACGTCACGCTTAAAGAAGGAGCGAAACCGTATGCGCTTTCAGTTCCACGTAGAGTCCCAATTCCTCTGCTTCCTCAGGTGAAGCAAGAGCTCGAAAACATGGAAAAAACGGGCGTAATTTTCCGTGTTGACCAACCCACAGATTGGTGCGCGGGTATGGTCGTAGTGCCTAAACCTAACGGTAAAATAAGAATCTGCGTTGACTTATCACGTCTCAACGACAGCGTCAAACGTGAAAATTTTCCGTTACCTAGAATAGATCAAAGCTTAGGTCTTCTTGCCGGTGCGAAATGGTTTAGCAAAATTGACTTAAATCTAGGATTTTGGCAAACACGTCTATCAGATGAAAGTAAGTTGCTCACTACTTTCATAACGCCATTCGGTAGGTTTGCGTTCAATCGTCTAGTCATGGGTCTGTCCAGTAGTAGCGAATATTTTCAGAAAAGAATGACCCAACTGGTAGAATCGATTGAGGGAGTATTATGCCAGACAGATGATATTCTCGTATTTGGTCGAACAGAGGCTGAGCATGACGAAAGGTTGCATGAAGTGCTCACGCGATTGCATGAAGCAAATCTGACCATAAATCCGTCAAAGTCTGAGTTCAGAAAAACATCCATAAAATACGTTGGTCATATTATTGGACCCTCAGGCATTTCGGCGGACCCTGAACGGGTCCAGGGGATCAAAAACTTGGAAGCCCCTACTGACGTACACAGTGTGCGCAGGCTATTAGGTATAGTAAATCAGCTAGGTAAGTTCTCGCCATTGTTAGCTGAACATTCGAAACCAATCCGAGATCTACTAAGCTCAAAAAATCAGTTTTACTGGGGTCCAGATCAGCAGAAAGCTTTTGACTTGATCAAGCAATCACTCACAAATGCACCCGTACTTGCGCTGTACGATCCGAATCGCTACACTGTATTAAAAACAGATGCGAGTAGTTATGGACTAGGCTGCGCGCTGTTTCAGAAACAAGACGACGGAGACATGAAACCAGTAAGTTTCGCATCTAGAGCCCTGTCACCGACAGAGCAGCGTTACTCCACCATTGAAAAAGAGGCCTTAGGAGTCACATACGGTTGCGAGAAAAATCGTGATTTTCTCATTGGAAAAACTTTTCATATTGAAACTGATCATCAGCCGCTTATTTCATTGCTTGGCGGTCACAAACCTGAGTGATTTGCCATTACGAATTTAAGTTTTAGAATGAGACTTATGCCTTTCTCATACACTTTCCCATGTCGCGGGAAAATCCTTGATTATACCTGATATGCTTTCAAGAAACCCTGTAATTCATTCATTGACTTTGGAGGAGGAGCAACATTCCTCAGACACCGAAAATTATGTTGACATGGTTATAAGACACTTGCCAGCCACAGATCTTAGACTTCAAGAGATAAGGGAAAAGCAAAGTCAAGATGTTATTTGTCAAACTCTAGCCAATTACTGCAATAATGGGTGGCCTGAAACAAAACATAAGGCATCCGAGATAGGAAAAGTGTACTGGCATTTGAGGGGCGAGATAACAATAAATAAAGGCTTATTAATGAAAGCAGGCAGATTATTTATTCCTACAGAAATGAGAGCAGATATACTCACCAAAATTCATGGCGCGCATCAAGGAATAACAAAATGTAAACTGAGAGCAAGAGAGTCGGTATGGTGGTTAGGCATCAACAGTGACATTGAAAAAGAAGTCAAAGCATGCGACGTTTGCGCAAAACTTCAGAATGATCATGCCGAGCCGATGATCAGTACTAAGTTTGATGATCGGCCTTGGAAACATTTAGGGTCAGACCTTTTCTTTTGGAAAGGTCACACATACCTACTGGTTGTGTGCTACTATTCAAGATTTATTGAATTAGCAAAATTGCGCTCTTTAACAACCGAAGAAGTTATTACCCATTTAAAGTCGATGTTTAGTCGGCATGGTGTCTGCGACATATTCACCAGTGACAACGGAGGTTGTTACTCAGGGCAGGCTATGCAGAAATTCATGAAAGAATACGGTATAAAGCACATTACATCATCGCCTAGGTATCCTCTAGGGAACGCGGAGGCTGAACGCGCTGTTCAAACGTGCAAACGCTTGCTTGAGAAGTCTGACGACCCGTACATTGCACTCATGCATTATCGAGCCACACCGCTCAGTAACGGGTATAGCCCATCTCAGCTTCTCTACAGCAGACAAATCAAAACTATCCTTCCGCAAAATCCAGATCGATTGAAGCCAAAAGTAATCAATCAAACCTCACTGCTTAAAAAAGAAAATGCTGCACGTGCATACTCCAAAAAGAATTATGACGTCAGACATCGAGCGCGAAATATGACGCCATTACGTGCAGGCGATAACGTTCACGTGAAATCATTCAATATAGACGGCAAAGTATTAAAAACTGCAGACCGACCAAGATCATACGTGGTCGACACACCCCGTGGTGAAATTTCGCGCAATAGGCGACATTTGGTTAGGTTGAATAAAGAAGTCGAACTTAACGACCCAACTGACCTTCAGCCGATGGTATATGTGCAGGAAAGAAAAGTGCAGGGTGATTCAGCAAATTCACACAATACAGCGATTACAGAATCTGATACACTCTTGTCCAACTCTTCTGGTCCTGAACAGCTGTCTAGTGTACCGTTACACATATCTCAAGAAACTAGTAATAAACCATATGTAGTGACACGATCTGGGCGAATTTCTAAACCGCCCGAAAGATTACAGTATAATTAACTTGATAAGGAACCACAAAATAATCAGTGTTGCTTGTTTTATCTGTAACGAGAAACTGTGATGATAAACAGACAATTCAGTCGTGGGAATTAATGAATGAAAGATTGAACACTCAACGAACTGTTTTACGGTTTCGATTTTATTAATGAACTGTTGCATACCGTATACTCCAAAATATTGGGCTTTGAAAGGGGGGTGTTGTATATTCTGCATATAGACTCTGCAACATGATACGATCTTGATAAGGGCTCAGCCTGTAGTATAAAACTACCTGGCTGCTTCTGCTGTCCGCTTATTCTCTTAGTTATCATCTCTCTTGTAGTTCGTATAGCTTTACTAATAAATATATTAGCAGCATACAGGCGTGTTCATTTCTACCTGTCACAGGATAAAATAGAAACCCCTCACAAAGATATTTGTTTTGTTAAGTCCATCTTCTTAAAAGAAATTGATTTCGCAGTGGCATATTACGGAGTAATATCAGTATCTGAAGGGAAATTTACATAGGACAAAATCAACCCCAAACTTAATATTATATTATTGATAATTGTCAAAATACTAAATACATACATATCAATTCATATGGTGAAGCAAAGTATCAGTTTACAACAAAACTTGGTTTTTATAGCCTGATTTCGGCGAAGAAATTTGACACCGCGATAGTACGGAGTTCTGTTGGTACCAGAAGGGATATATTGGACAAAATCAAGCTTCAACTTTAATATTTTTGCGTGAATTTTTGCAAACTTCTGTAAAAACATAAGTTTAATCATATGGTAAAGAAAAGAATCATTTTCTTTCTTTCAAATGGGTATTATAGCCTGATTTCGGCAAAGAAAATTGATACCACGATAGTACGGAGTTATATACATCTGTGCCCCAAGTGAAACAATAGACAAAATCAACCCTAAATATTAATATTTTTGCACGAAATTTTGAATACTATTGCAAAAACACATTTTGAATCATATGATAGAAAGAAATCATGCACTTGCCCCCCAAAAACGGTTTTATAGGCTGATTTCGAAATAAAAAGTTGATTTCGCGAAATCAACTTGATTACTCCGATTAGTCATACCGCTAATAATTGGTGCCCTCCTGGCAAGAAAGGTAAAACAAAACAGTATATAAGCATGCAATTAAAACATTACTGCACCTACCCTCAATATTCAGATGATCTTCATTCTTGTTTGAATTTAGTCCTGATCGCTGTTTCAAGTTTAATTATATGCCTTTGAGCAGTCCCCAAACATTATGCTGTTTCTCGGGTTAGCCATCATTGCCCATATGCATTGAGCTACTTGCTTTTTTTGCTTGTTACACTGATTAAGTAGTTCTAGGTAGACTGTGTCTACAAAAAAATCTAAGTGTCTAAGTGCTCTTTACTTATTGCCACAGCCCGTTTCATTAGTTAACTTTACTATTTAACCCTTTGTATTCTGAAGGATTTTCTTATACATATTGGTACAATATGTATGGGACTGCCCATAGTGTACTTTAAGGGGACACAGGTAGAATTTTCAAAATTATGATGTACTTCTGTCCCTGAAGGATGTTTTGATCATAGCAAACAGTGCTGCATTTCATCTGGGTCTTCACTTTTTGCCAAAGTACCTGTTCATGGGGTTTCTCGAATACAAAGAGTTACTTTCATTAATCTTCATCAAAAGTATGTTTGTGTTAAAAGTTGGATTTCCATTCATAAAAGGTTTAACTTCTCAACTGAAAGCCGATGTCCTACCTGCAAGTCAAGTAATTAACTTTGCATCTCTATGAGGTGAAGGGTTAAGGTTTAGTTCAAAGTGAGTGAGTTTTTTGTTTATAATCTCACTAACCGCTAAGGTCATTGGGAGACAGGACTACAGCTTAGTGTCTCATCCGACAGATTGGAGGAGCCAAGGATCGAACTCGAGACCCCTGAGTACAAGTCGAGTGGTTTATCCACTACACCATGGCGGCTTCACATTCATTATAAGGGCTATGGTGGTAATAAACTACAAAAGAAGGAGGTGTACTGGATAATATTTTATTACTCTCCATATTACCATTAATAGCGCTGACTATAGCGTAACAATATATAAAAATCTTAAATAACATTTAGGTTGGAATGTGAGAAAAGAGCCTTATTTCTAAAGTGCCTACATCAAAACATAAAACTCTGGTCTCCTGGCCTTGGAGTTGCATCAGGTCCACTGTCTATAAACACCTTAATTCAAGCAACTAACAATGGTCTGTCTATCAGGTATAGAGGCAAAGATCTTATATTGAGTGATTCTATGCATAATTAATTTAAGCTTGCACATTAAAGAAAACACAACAATAGCTGCATTTAAAACAAATTCATTAGAATTTCTGTTTACATGGAATGCGGCTCTCATGATCTAAAAAGGTTTTTACATGATTGCTCATGTATTATTAAATTCATTTAATGAGTTGAGAAAAAGATCAGATGTGAGTTATGCCTAGCATTTTATTCTTTTTCACATCATATTTAATAAATTCAATAATAACAGGAGTATGAATTTTAGATTCTTTTTTATTATATGACACTAAAATTAATTTGAAACTGCATTTGTGGCATGAAAACGTCAACTTTGCCATATATACACATCCCTGTTATAGGCGTCATTTCATAATGTTACCAAAGTATGTTATTCACTAATGGTTTATCGATTTTGAAACAAGGTGTAATTGCACTTCTATATGCTACTTCATATGATACAGTATCTTTATGTCAAATATGACCACCGACAGTAAGTTTTTTTATTTGATTCTTTACATCCCATCAACAATCTTTCATTTATAAAGGGATGGGTCTTCCTGGGTTGAACCAGTACTAAGCTAGGAATAATGTTCATCCTCAAGAACACAACACAGTGAAGCCGGTGAGGCTCGAACCGGCGGCCCTTTGGTCTCGAGTCAAGCACTCTACCACTGAGCCACTGCGCTCCCATTGACTGTAAGTGACTTTTTTCTGAGTAAAGTTGCACAAGTAAGTGGCAACTTCAATGGTCATACCTGGGAGTGTAAAGATGATTTGGGCTTCACAACGAGAAAATATTACTTTGTTGCATGAAAACAACAAAGACGCAGACCAGCAGGCACATCCGCACGGTCTGATCAACACATGTAATTCGCTCAATATAAAGTAGAATAACTAAACTTGTAAAATGCACTATTCTAGCTAGTCTCAGTAGCTGAGCAAGTTGGTTTGAGACATACCTTATCACACACCCCTAACAAACTCACAGATAGACACCACAAACCCGTAAAGCCCCAAACCCAACAAAAGTCGTCTGCTTTTCTCATCTGCAGTAATGTTTAAGAAGTCTCTATGGCAAAGTGTGGACCCAGATCAGACTGCTCCTATAGGAGCAGTCTGTTCTGGGTCCTCTCTGTTTGCTTCTATACTTAATTTGTCAGCAATGTTAGGCAATTATTTGCAGCAGACAACTTCAGCAAACGACATTTTCAGATGCATTTTTTCCTTGGCACTTTAAGGGCTAAGACAGGGTTTCTCACTTTGCAGCCCGTTTCATCTTTGGAAATAAGTTATCAGATAATTTAATGATACTATAATTAGTAGCCTATACATCACTTGTTAATTATAAAGGCCTCATTGCAAGAAAAGCTGTCTTCTGGGTTTCTAACCAGGTCATACCCAAACTAGCCTGCTCAGCTAAAGAGACTAGCTAGAAAAATGAAATTTCTCTTGTTGCAAGTTTAGATAAGGTATTTTCCAATAAGAGAATAACAAAGGTGCTGCATATTTGCACAGGCTGGTCTGCATCTTTGTTGTTCGCAAACCCTGAAGACAGGTTTTCTTGCAGGCCTGTATTATAAAATACGGATTTATCAAACCATTATGGACTAGCCATGACTACAGCAGACAACAATTTTCTTGACTATCTGAGAAAATAAGACTTAGCAATTCATGTCGATTGTCTGCCAGCAGAAGACTTACTTGAAATACCAAGCCTTATTTAGTCTCTTAAAGGCAGCAACAAAATTTGAAAATGATGCAACTTTATTGTCAATTTACAGGCCTTCATTTACGGTGGGCCCAGGTCATTGTCCCATGATTTCAAATTATGGCCCATCACTTTCCAAGGCAGTGGGCCCAGTGGACCCATCCTTTTTAGTTGTGAAAAAATCTCACTTTAATAAAAGAAGTATTCATCTTACAGGGAGTCTACAAACTCCACAAATGTAGATAGTCAATACAGGGTTGCCACTCAATATCCATTTCAAAATTCCCTGACTTTTCATTGACTTTTCCCTGACTTTCAACCGTTTTCCAGACCCTTTTGGATGGCCAATTTTAGCCATTTTCATCCATCGACTATTCCAAGATTTTGCACAAATATTTGAACTTGCTGATTTAATCTTTAAAGAAAAATCTTAAACCATAAATATTAGAAAAGGAATGTTTTGCTTGTAATTTATGTTCAGAAACATTCCTTATCTAATATTGCTTGCAAATTATGGAAACTAAAATTTCCAGAAGCCTGTTAACTAGCATCTTTTTAGGAAAATTTTGAAATTCCCTGACTTTTCCATGACTTTTTTCATTTTTTAAAAAATTTGCCTGACTGAAAATGTAATTCCCTGACTTTTCCCTGACCTGGAAAATTTTTCATTTTCCAGAACTTTTTCCCTGACCGTGGCAACCCTGCAATACAGTAAAACATGTCTTGAGCGGCCACTCAAAAAAGACACAAAAAAAGATCTTAATAACAAATGGTAGCTTAATGAAGGTCAAAAGTATTGCAGAATGCTCTCCTTGGAGCATTCTGCAATACTTTTGACCTGCATTAAGCAATAATTGGTCTTCTGTTTTCAGTGGCCTCTTAAGAAAGGGTTTACTGTATCATCAGCAGTCAATGTACTATAGGTAAAGTACACTACATGGGTCACTTCGGCCCACCAATCTTGAAAAAAATATGAAGCCCTGATAGTTTAAAAGTTAAGCCACACTCCATTATCTTCTATCTTGCCTAAAGTACAAATGAACAATGCCTAATGACATCCACACACTAAAGTAAAAGTGAGCAAGTCCTAATGATATATTTCCGAAGAGCAGCCTATGAATTAGTGGCTTTGTTATGCTCTAACCCCTTCTGCCCATTTATGATGATTGTTGCCTACTCACTTATTTGCATAACAACGTTGGAAGCCTATATTGCAAATATGTACCCAGATCAGACTGCAAGGGTTCATAGAGTTTTCTTCCATGATGCAAAGAAGCATGAAGTGGATTTGAATATATACAGCAGACGTAAAAAGCAGACATTTTCAGGACAAAAAATTATTAGCAAGAAAACTGATTTGATCAGACTGCTCCTCTCATTGTCATTCTGACAGATGAATACTGGACCACAATAATCTACAATTTAACAAAGGGACACTGTTCGTATATCTGTGCGACCAGTCGTTGATCATATTCACTGTCTGTTTCTTCCTCCTGCTGTATTCTCTGTAGACATTTACTCAGTTCCACCAGCCTGTGTTGATGCCCCATGTACTCCGAGTTCTCCAATACCCGCCGCATTAACTATAACAAAATCATCCAAGACAAACAGAGTGGACCGAGATAAGACTGCTCCAATGGAGCAGTCTGATCTTGGTCTACTCTGTTTGCTATTCTGAATCTGACAGATTAAGACTGGACCACAATAATCTACAATTTAACAAGGGGAGATTATTGGTAAATCTGTGCGACCAGTCTCCGATCATATTCACTGACAGATTAAGACTGGACCACAATAATCTACAATCTAACAAAGGGACAATGTTCGTATATCTGTGCCACAAGGTTCTGATCATATTCACTGTCTGTTTCTTCCTCCTGCTGTATTCTCTGTAGACATTTACTCAGTTCTACCAGCCTGTGTTGATGCTCGGTGTACTCAGAGTTCTCCAGTACCAGCTGCATTAACCGTAGATGAGCACTGCGCACCTGAGAAAATAAAAATCTAACAGTTTTGTTTCAACTAGCACAAACCCAAAAAAATCTAACAGTTTTGTTTCAACTAGCACAAACCCATCTATTAACAAGGCAATTCATGTACTGTTAATGCATGGATTAGACACTGTAAGTACACTCATTACAGGCCAATACCTTTTACAACAGTTGAAACATTTATTGCACTTAATATATAAATGGCTTGGCCCTGGAAGAGGAGTATTAAAGAAAATATCCAACCACCTGTTGACTGTAAAACCATGGCAAAATACAGTGCCATACTTTTCAAAAATTTGAGAATAAATATCATTGAATTGATCAAATAATAACAATCAAACATTGTTTTTAAATGCATTAACATCTACTGGTCCCTCAGGATTTGTTGAAAACCTCAGTCTTTGACCCCCTGTTTTTAACATTTCTCTCAGGACATGGAAAATATTAATGCACAAAAAAAACATGTTTGGTCCCTATATTATTGCATTAAAAACGTGTGGCATACTCTTTACAGTCATGTTTTAAACCACACAAACCCATGTATTAACAAGGCAATTCATATGACTTGATGTCCACGCATTCTTAGGCAGTCACAAAAACTGACATCATCAACAGTAACTTGCATAGAATGGAGCATATTTTAGTGAAGCCTTTGCTCTGGAATTGGCGTTTTTAAAACTTACTCATCTTTCATGCTTTTGCACGCCATTATTATACTCCAAAGTTCAACTTTTCAATTGTTTTCTCCAGTTTTCAAGCAATCAAATGACAATGCAAAAATAGCAATCAAACATGTTTTTCTGATATATTAACATCTGCTATGTCCCTCAGAAGCTCTTAACAACAACACCCTCTGGGCCCAGCATATGTTAATGCATAGAAAATCATGTTTGATCCCTATAATCAAAGCTTTGTAAACTGCTTAAACCCAAACATCACATTATCCTATGAAAAACAACATATTCAGGTATTCCAATCATAAGACATATCAGAATGTTTGAGTAGTAGAGACCCCATCTTAAAGCTCAATGAACCTTGCCCCGAAGTTATGAGTTTTTTTATGCTCAACTGATTAACTCAATTGAGCATGAAATTTCAGTTGCTCAAAAAAAAGTAAAACACTAAAATGGTGTATATTCCCCTGATTATCTATGTTAAAATATCAACAAAATTTTCTTGTCGGCATTTTAACATTAATTTTGTTGTCAGGCTAATTTTTAAACTCATTAGAGTTGAGTATGAAACAAAATTTAACCTTGAGGCCAGGCCCTCATTGAGGTTATATTTTTTTTCATGCTCAACTCAACTGAGCATGAAATTTCAGCTGCTCATAATAACAAAAATGCTCAAAAATATAAATTTTTCTTTGCTTTCAAACTCTGATGTATTTATCATGCTAATAAATGTTAGAATGCCAACAATTGTTGGCATTTTAACATTTATGAGCATGATAAATGTCAGCTCAGTTGAGTTGAACATGAAAAAAGTTTTATTACCCTGGGGCCTGGTATACCAGAAATCTTACTTACAGGATCTCCTGGTGAGAGGTCTATAAGATGTCGGAGTATTATATCCACCAGTACTTTGGCATCGTTAGTGTAGAGTATGGAAGAAGTCTCGGGGCAGCTGTACATGTCCTGTAGAAACTTCATCACAGAATCAGGGGGCTTCGGCTCATGCTCAAACATCTTCACAGGATCCTCTGTTTAAAGATAAAGGTGTCGAGCGTAAAATTGTCATTATTTTCTCAGTCATTAATTTAAATGTGTGTTTTGGGTGCTCAAAAGAACCCTCTCATTGCAGGTTCCCACAGAAATTAAAAAACACTATTCCATGATTTTCCATGATCAACAATGTAATTTCCATGACTATATAATGCACAGCCTCCAACCTCTTCTTTTAGCAGCATCTTCACATGCTGAGCATTAATGTGGAATGCAGCCATAGTAATGTATTTAAATAAGCATGCTTGTAGACCATGCATGCATTTTGAAATAATTAAAACTTGAAACCACCAGCAGCCAGAAAACTAGCTGTCAGACACACGAGTTTTGTGTGTCTGACGGCTAGTTTTCTGGCTACTGGTGGTTTTGTCAAATTATTTCACAAAATTCCATGATTTTTCAATGATTATTTAGGTTTTTTCGAATTCCATGATTTTTCCATGCATGGAACTTTTTTTTCGTGGTTTTCCAAGTTTTCCATGATTTCTAGAGCTTGTGGGAACCCTGTCATTGAGACGGTTCTTTGGAGTACCCACAACATATGTTTTGGTTGAGAAATAAGAAACATAATCTTCAATTATGCACTCTTATCTGGAGGCTTGACAAGATTAGGCCAAATAAAAGAAATTAAGTGTGTTAAGGGTAATAGGTCTGAAAATTTTAGGTAGGGAGGGACACCTTACTTTTTTTTTTTCTTTTTGGGGGGGGGGGGGGGGGGGGGGGGTGCCGTCTGAAATGCCTTTCAAAATGCATAAAATGATATATTTTCCAGAAACCCGAAAAAAAACTCCTAGGTTTCACCCTAAACACATGTGTTTCTTATTTGGTCTTATATGAGCCCAGCACATGAGACTTTTATACTTATTGCATTTTCAAGCAATAAATGCTCAGGCCAGCTCCGCGCACAAATGTGCAGACTCACTTTATCCTTCACTGCTTATATACATAGAGAGTTTAGATAAAAGACTTAAATCAAAATTTTTATCTTCTAGCCCCACCTGAAACGTCAGCATGTGTGTTTAATTGCGGCTTAGCCACAACATGTTTTGGTTGAAAAAAAAATATATCTTCTATTACATATTCTTATCTGAGGGCCTGAATTTTCTTACAATAGATTGTGATTAGGCAGTACTAACATGCAGCCCCTAGATATAAATCAAGGAAAATCAGAATTTTTTTCCAAAGGGATGGAAGATTCCAACATTTAAGATTGATCAGGCTTTCAGATCAGGGTGCATTATTGAATTTTTTTTTAGCAAAACATACATTATGGGTACTCAAAAGAACTGTCTCAATGACATGGTTCTTTTGAGCACCCAGAACATATGTTAAAACTGATGGATAAGAAAATATTCAAATTATTTCATTTAAATTTTTTGCTTATTTGGATATATGATTTTGTTGGTTTGTGGTTTTACGTTCCAGTCAACAGTTATGGTCACGTAAGTTAACATAACCACACATTTTTTGGGGTAACCTTCCCTAGGTGGTTAACCAGTACTTTGTGCACATACTTTCCCTTGTAACTGACACCGACCCTCCTTGAATCAACGGAAGGCGGAGAATGATCCTAGAAAATATTTCTTGATCAATCTTCTCGAAAGTATGGGACCATGCCCAAATCGAACTCATACCCCCGAATCTGCAATCCGACTAGATAGTGATTGAGCTATATGGATATATGATGATTTATGTTAACAAACTAACCATCTCTATTAAAGAGTAGCAGGATCTTCTCTGTGAGGACTTTCACAGTTTTTCTCTCGGCTATTTCCTTCATGACTAGGTTTTCACCAACCTTATGGAAGTGTAGGTTGAAAGCAAGAGTAAAGTTGACTAGTAGATCGGTCACCTGGTCTTCATGTTCCGGCGTCAGTGGGGACTCTATCGTGTCCAGGATAAATCTTATAAACATTTTGTCTAAGTGGTCTGAAATACAGAAATGAGCGGCGACATGAGACAGTGGTCTAGATAAGGATTTGGACCAATGGGTATTTCACCTCCTACTTTTTAATTTAATGAGAATTTTACTCCATATTTAAAATATCAAATTGCAGATAATGCAAAGCCTTGTAAAAAGACCCAATATTTGCTTAACACATTTTAAAGAAAAGTTGCTTGTATCAAATACATGTTGCTTTTTTAGGAAAACTTCCAAGATTTATACAATGGGTGATTATTAATTGGTTTCTTTCTTACAAAGAATAAAAGATTTCACCACATAAATTGAATTATCAGCACTGAAACCTCAAACTGCAAAGAGTATTTTACCCTTCAATTAAATTCTTAATGCTGAATTCCAAAAAATCAATGCTGAAATACCCTTTACCCCCTCTTATCTGGAGCCCTGATGAGATTTCCAATAATGTGGTTTGTGGGACCAGCCAAGCCTCAGATCAGCCTGCGCATACACGCAGTCTGATCAGAGCCTTTGCTAGTCGCTTGAATATTCTATGAGTGTTGAGCTACCGACTAAACATTATTTGGAGTTTCTAAGCTTAAAAGCAGGCTTCACAGGCTCATCTGAGTGTACACTTGTCAAAATGCTACATTGTTGGAAATCACATAACAAAGTTCACAACTAAGGTGGAGAAACTGAGCAGTCAACAGCATTTAAGCAGAATTTAAGTAAAAAAAAAAAAACACACACAGAAAAAAATAATGACTGGAACCTGTACTCTAATTAACAAATAAAATAAAGATAAATTTAGTGTGTACCCCAAAATTTGCAAATGTCCCCTTGAATTTCAGATGAGGGACACCAGTGTCCCCCAGAAATCTTGACCTAGCCACAACACCGACTAACTTTCCTTCTAGCCCAAAGAAAGACTTTTGAATACAGTAAAACCTGTCTTGCGGCCACTCAAAGAAGACCAAATAAAGGTTTTCAAGACCAATAATCACTTAATGCAGGTCAAAAGTATTGCTGAATGCTCCATGGTGCAGAATGCTCCCATGGAGCATTCTGCAAAACTTTTAACCTGCATTAAGCTACAACATGGCTTTAAGACCTTTGTTTTGTCTATTTTGAGTGGCTGCTTAAAACAGGTTTCACTGTTATTCACATTTCATTCTTTTTTTTAAATTAATCAACTAACCATGTAAATTAGCAGGTACTGGTTCTCCTGTGCAAAACAGCATACACAACACCAGGGATACATAACTGCTTCTCTGGGCATCTGAAATATAGTAATTGATAAACATAGGTCTAGATATATATTGTTTTTAGCGTAAAATGCTTATATTTTCTTATCCATAAGTTGTAATATGTTTTGGGTGCTCAAAAGAACTTCTCAGTGAGACGGTTCTTTTCAGTACCCACAAAATAGTTTTGGTTGAGAAATAAGAAAGTTAATTTTTAATTACGCACTCCTATCTAGAGGCTTGAATCAATCGATCAATCAATTAAATCAAATTAATAACTCTCGGAAGACAATACTATAACAAAACGAGCAATTTCATATTTCAAAACTAAGAGTAGGGTCTGGATGAGGGTTAACTGATGAGAGGAAAGTGGCCATTTTTTTTACTGATATAAAAAAATGAGCAAAAAAGTACTGAAAGCAGAAAAATATAAGATTTTTCTTAAATATATAAAGAAATCTGATAATTATTTTAAAAAATTTGGAATTTTGAGGTAAAGTTTTACTGATACAAGAAACCCAAACCCGACCGAACCCCCACTTGTGGTACCTACCATCTAAATTTCTCTGTATTTCTTCTGCTAATTCTGTTGTGAGTATAGAAAACAAGAGCAGAGTGATGACCATACTGTCAAGACCACACATGGCACCAAACACACGTAACAACAGAAGACGAAGGGAAACACGTGTCTCCTGTAGAACAAAACAAGACCTTTAGATAAATAGTGTGTAATTAACACTTAACGAGCCAATCACATCAAAAAGCGTCTGATTTGCTCGTCTGCTGAAATGTTTAAGAAGCCTCTATGGCAAACAGTATGGACCCAGATCAGACTGCTCCTATATGAGCAGTCTGTTCTGGATCCATGCTGTTTGCTTCTATGCTTAATTCGTCAGTAATGTAAGGCAATTATTTGCAACAGACGATTTCAGCAGACGACATTTTCAGATGCATTTTTTTCTTGCCGCTTTAACAGTTAAAAACTTATTTTCTTATTTTTCAACCAAAACATATGTTGTGAGAACCCAAAAGAGCCGTCTTAATGAGATTGTTCTTCTAAGCACCCAAACCAAATGTTAACCCTAAAAGCGCCAAGAAAAAGTGCTGAAATAAGCCTCTATGACAAACAGTATGGACCCTATAGGAACAGTCTGATCTGGGTCCATGCTGTTTGCTTCTATACTCAAATTTGTCAGATCAGCAGACAAGAGATGCAGACAACTTTTGTTGTGATTGGCGCTTTAAGGGTTAAAACTGATAAAATAAGAAAATATTCACATTTTTACGTTTAAAATCTTCGTTAATCTGAACCTAGGAAAACCTTACCCCATGTTATAAAACTTTTCTCAAGCTCAACTCAACTGAGCATGGACTTTCAAATGCTCATAAAATAAAGTGCTGAAAAATATAGATTTTTCTGGCTTTAATATTCTCAGATGTATTTATCTTGCTAATAAACGTTAAAATGCCAACAATTGTTGGCATTTTAATGTTTATGAGCAGGATAAATTTCATGCTCAGTTGAGTTGAGCATGGAAAAAGTAATATAGCCTCGGGCCTGAACTCATAATATGAGACTTGGTGTTTCATGTGAATCTTCTCCCTGCCAATGATTCACATGTAGCATCAAGCCTTATTTCATTGCTTAAATAAGCAACACATTTTCATAATGCTCTATGGCAATTCAAGGTGACATGTTAACATAGGGCCAGTTAAGCTTATTTTTTGGCGTAAAATTGTGATTATTTACTTATCCATCAGTTTAAACGTGTGTTTTGGGTGCTCAAGAGAACCGTCTCATTAATACGGTTCTTTTGAGTACCCAGAACAGATGTTTTGGTTGAGAAATAAAAAAAAACATTTCAGTGATGCACTCTTATCTGGGGGCCTGGTGTTAAGGGTTAGAATCTCATACTTAATTTGGCAAGAATATAAACTTCTTTATTTTCATGAAGATTATCTCCAACAAATATTTCTACCTTCAATTTTGAATCTATCCATTTTTTAGGTGTTTGACATTTTCACCTTACCACATTTGACCTATGATCTTGATCTACACATTTTTATTTTGTTTGTTTTGATGTTTTATGTCCTAGTCAGCAAGTTTTCAGTCATGTCAGGAATATTCCCTGGGTCGGACAAGTACTAAGCAGCGGATAAAATTTCTTGCTCATGGACACAACACAGTGAATCCTCTGGCAATGAGTCTAGTAGAACTAGTAACTCTTCGATCCCCAAGTCTTTAGCTCAACAAACTGAGCCCCTGCACTCCACATGTGTGCTTATAAGTACATGTGTGCTTCCTATGTTAGCCACAGTTAGTTAAATATCCTAAAACAGGGTAAATTAAAATCTTCTTTACCACACATTTAGAGTATTTTCGTCTGACTGAAACTATTAAATGTAGCAAAGAGGCCTCACATAAATGAATACAAATTTTTAATAAAGCTAAATCTTGTTACCCACCATCTGATAATATTGCACAAGATTATGGACACATTCATAGTTCTCACTTTCTACGGCTCTCTGGGCATGGGACTGCTTCGCGTTCTCCTGAAATCAAAAACAAATCAGCTGAGAATGTTTTAAAATGGTGAGGCATTTTCAACAGTTTTCTGGTACATGTAAATGTTCTTAACCCTTAAAGCGCCAATCACGACTGCAGCAGACCACAAATTTTGAGACATCTTTCCCAATTTTCGACAAAAATAAGGTATGATATTACATGAGAATGGTCTGCCAGCAGACGATCCTCATGAAATATCATGCCTTATTTGTTATTTTTGAAAACGCAGAAATTTTTTTAATTGTCGTCTGCTGCAAATTATAGGTGGCGCTATAAGGGTTAAATTTTGAACACCTTTTCTCTTTCAGTTCTCAACTAAATATTGGTTATCAGGGCTGGAACTCATAAAATGCCAGTCAGAATAGCAAACAGGGAAGACCCTGATCAGACTGCTTCTTCAGAAGCAGTCTGATCTTGGTCTGCCCTGTTGGTCTAGACCTTTTTGGCAGGCAACTAGTGTTCAAAATTTTAGAGCATTTACTGTATACCAAAACACAAAGTTCACTCTATTAGTGATCATGTTTGGTTTGATTCTTTACTTCTCAGTCAACATGTATGGTCATGTGGAGATGGTCAGTTTACTGAACAACACTTTTCCCTGGGTGAGCTTGACTAAGAGGTTAACCAGTTCTTTGTGCACATACTTTCGCTTGTAACTGACAACAATTCTTCTTTGATCAGTGGAAGGAGAAGAACGACCAAAGAAATTTTTCATGATCAATCTCCATGAAAGTATGCGACAGGGCATGGGATCAGACTCGCGACCCCTTGATCTGCAATTGCACTTGATACAGACCGTGCACCTGGACCCTATTAGTGGTCATGCTCACATAAACCAACATTGAGCACTTTTTGGTAGTTCAGACAATTTGAATTTCTTATTTACATAAGCACACTATGCACATAATAGCTTTTTTTTCAAAATTCTTTACCCTCTTTTGAAAGCAGTGTAGATCAAGATCAGCTGGTTTCCAATGAAACTAGCCGATCAATATCCACATTTTCATCCATGCAAGGAGTCCACATTAATAATGAAATTACAGCACTGGATTAATTTAATTAGAATCAAGAAAATTCATAGGTCCAGTTAAGCAAAATTTTTGAGCGTCAAAATGCAATAAATTTCTTACCAAGCAATCTAAACATGAGCTTTGGGTGCTCAAAAGAAACGTCTCATTGAGACGATTCTTTTGAGTGCCCACAGCATATGTTTTGGTTGAGAAATAAGAAAAATAATTTTCATTCACACACATTTATCTGGAGGCCTAGAATATTGTGGACTTAAGAATTAAATGTTATTTTTCAACTCATTGATGTGATGAAGACAGTGGGCGGAGCTAAAGTTGCATGAAGTGCAAATGTAGAACTTTAGCGATGACCACTTCTTCTTATATTTACACTTCGTTTCAAAATTATTTTTCTGACAGTGTTAATCGTAAAGATTTGACTTGAATTCAGCGAAATATGTGGCACAGAAATGACGTCAATTGAACATTACATAGACCAATCATGACGTTTGTTATTCATGGCAACGCATTACATGGGGGCAAAGATTCTCAATACCAAATAAAGACAGTTGCTCAATAAAAGCTCATCGAAGGCAAGACAGCGGCATGTGTAAATATAAGAGCATATGCAGACTGCCAAACAAGAGTGTGTAATAAAACATTCATTTTCTTATTTCTCAATCAAAACATAAGTTGTAGGTATTCAAAAGAAACGTCTCAGTGAGCACCCAAAACACATAATTATAATAACTAATGGATAAGAAAGTATTTGCATTTTTATGCACAAAAACATTTGTTTATCTGGTCCTATAGGCCTTGAGCTGGCTATAGACCCCCTCCCCCCAGGGGGAATTTTGTACAATATGATTTTCTGAAACTACATTATATAAGACACAAAATAAAAGATGTTAGCCCTCTGAGAGTGGCAGCGTTAACGTGTAACACCACGTTATATACGGTACCCCCCAAAATAGCATTAAACGTCCCTGATAATGTCTCAACCATGACATGTTTTGTACATATTTGCATGCTGACACATGTTTATGAACTTCTTATAACACAGTTACATATTTTTAGTATTAATCATATAAATGTCTTGAGTTATTACCGTTGTATACGTTACTAAGTGTTTCGTGCGTTATTTCTGAGTATCAGTATGGTATTATTATTACTGTATGTGTATTACATCTGTCATAGAATATAGTAAATCTATGATGCTGCTACTTAAATAATTTAAAGTACTACGGTAAATGTTCTAAAATTTCGAACACTCTAAAATTACGAACACCTAAAATTATCACCGAAAATAATTTTTAAAACATCCTAAAAAATCGAACACTGCCCTTTTTCGGAAAAGTGAATTTCTAAAATTACGAACACACGTTATTTTCGGCAGAAATCGATGTTTTCTGTTTGTCCCATCTGTGTTCGGTATACTTCTACCGTACAGCACGTGAGCGGTATCGACATTTGGAAGGTTCCATTCTACTTAGATGGGTAATCTGGCATGTGACGTTCTATTTCGCATGCCAGCGCGCGACGTTATACATTATTCAAGGTCACCAGCATTGACGAACTTGATGCACGGACAATTTCGACACGTACTCGTTTTTTTTCTAAAGAGAGAGAGTTGCGGAAAATGAGACGATCACTTAGGAGAATGAAATAAGTTGATGTGGACGTTTGGAACACAAGGGGTCATTCGGTTTCGTGCAAAATGCAGAGAAAATCGTGCTAGTCGCATGTTGTTTTTTTTTCTCACCGAGACATCCAATGCGGAAAATAAAGCCATCGTACAGTATATTTAATATTTACCGACATGCCTGCAAGAACTCGCACGTGGTCATCATCTCATTTTTATTCACGGTACATTGCTTAAATATGTGTGATTCTCAGGTTATCCGACGGACACGCCCTCCCCTCCCCTCCCTTTTAAGCATTCAGTTCAGCAATATGTCCAAGCAGGGCACTTCTATCATTCTAATTGTATGCGTGTGCTCTTCTTGAACACAGCTTGGAAATCAATTTGCGCGGAGCCCCATATGAGCTTGTAAAGACCCTGCTGGTACTTATGACAGATGTGATCAGCGAAGGCTCAGGAGAGCATGTGTGTTTGCACAATCTTGTCAGGGTCTCGCTCACTAACAAAGTTTAAAGTGGATGAAGACTAGCCAAATAAGAATTCAAGACATCTACGTAGGCTACATTATCTTTAAACTACTTGTCAGCGGTTTTAATCAAATTCCTCAAAATGAAACGTTTTAACAAACTGTTGAGCCGATCGCGGCGTCTGTTTGTCCTCATGAAACTGCACATGGAAGGTTCTACGAGTGCATTACCGGTATAATGGTCGCACAGACGCACATACATGTACCAGGAAATAAATTGATTGTAGCATGATTCTGCATCTTGATGAATTTAATATTTACATATTTAATTTCATGAAATAAGCCAGCTATGCGAGCAGCGAAGGCTCAGACGAGCCTGCGGACCCACTGAAAATCGCCAGCGCCTTAACTGCCCACAAACACATAGAAGAAATGCATGCCGTGGCTGTGAGTTTAAAATCAGTAAAGCCCTTGAGATGATTGGGACATCTCGGAATTCGCTTTGTTTACCACACGTCTGTAGATGTATGTACCCCGACTTTGTTACATGCAAAGATCAGTCTGCGCACCGCACAGCCTTATCAGCACCTTTGTTTCTAGAACAAAACATGAAACATTTTGTCGGGTCAGATCTGGGCCCAACTGTCTGCTAAATTAGTTTGTCACAGCCTCTTTGGGGGGGGGGGGGGGGGGAGGCTGGGCCCGGTACTGCTAATAGTATCAGCCGCAGACAAAGGGACAGGGTAATGGTTCACGGACATGGTTTGAGATCAAAGAAGCCGACTATCAGACCACGTGTTGTTGTTGTTTTAAGACTCGGGTAGCACGCGGTGGGAATTGGCGCACGAAAACGGACTTAGCACACCAAACATAATTGTCAAGCTGTGTCTCCTTTTCATGGGTTTGCATGAAAAAAAAAACAATTACAATGAACTCGAGCATGAACGGCGCACTGCTTGCATGAAAAACTAGATTTGTGGTACTTGTCTGTATTTTTCCTTTTCTTTGAGATATGAAAGTACCCAGCGTATCGTACGCATCGGCTCGAAGCCAATACATGTATATCATAAATTGAGCCGCGACACAGTGTGGCATTCTGACGAGTGTAGACTCAGACGAGCCTGTGCAGCCTCCTTTTAAGCTCACAAACTCCAAATGATGTTCAGTCAGTAGCTTAACACTCATAGAATATTCAAGCGACTAGCAAAGG
Organism: Loripinus fragilis; assembly: GCA_964019695.1. Taxonomy (NCBI): domain Eukaryota; kingdom Metazoa; phylum Mollusca; class Bivalvia; order Lucinida; family Lucinidae; genus Loripinus; species Loripinus fragilis. The sequence goes on along the minus strand of OZ026520.1, from coordinate 81,576,813 downwards.
CTCTTATCAGACTGTGCATATGCGCAGGCTGATCTGGGGCTTTGCTGATTGTTGGAAATCTCATGTCACGGCTCAATTATATTCTTTCGAGGCATCGGACGCAAAGTCGGACATTAATTCTTGCTCGGACCCAGTATGTTTATTGGGTCCGAGATTCTTGCCCCTGATTTGGTTTGGCAAGACCTCGGAGATCTTCTGGATCCAAACTATTTTCAAACTTTGAAAGCAGGTGGGAGAGAGAGAGAGAGAGAGAGAGAGAGAGAGACTAGCGCTTGCATACGAATCTCTTGTAATCTCGAAAAATATCATGAATGGGTGCTGAAAAGCTTCTCGTGCGCATCGGCTTTTGCACGACAAAGTCGGATATTCGACGGTATTGATGCTTTGTATGCTTTCTATCGCATTCCCAATGTTTAAATTGACGAAACATTCTTTCCTGAATTCCATTCGGATCTGATCTGGATCCGAACTCTGACAACGTTTTTTTTTCTTTTTTAAGGGAGAGAGGATCCAAATATCACTAAAAGCGGGCCATCATCGGCACGCCAGCGAAACGCCTTTTAATGGCCCAACGTTGAATGCTGGCTTGGTTGTTCTGAGAATTTCAGGATTGCTAAGGGGCCCGGACCTTCTGTCCCCCCTCTGGATCCGCGCATGGGACCGGACAATGTATACACTTATTGAGATATACTGAAAATCCATTTTATCGTGCGCATCGGCTTTTGTACGACACTTTGCATACTTTCTATCGCATGCACAATTTTTTAAATTGATGAAACATTCTTTCTTGAATTCCATTCGGGTCTGATCTGGATCCAAAACGTTTTTGCAAATGTAAATAGAGAGAGAAAGAGAGAGAGAAAGACTGGTACATGCACATCATTTCGGGAAAATCAAAGTGCATAGACAGATCGACAAGTAGAGAGAGAGAGAGAGAGAGAGAGAGAGATGTGTGTGTGTGTTCTTTTTGAATTTCGTCATTTTTTTAACTCTGAGAACTCGTCTACGTATTTCAAAGCTTCGTGTATATATTTGCAAAAGATTTTGATCGACGAGATGTCCTTGAGTGACTGTATTACATTATAAACGGCATTTGCGCAGATGGAGAGCAAGCGAAAGCGTTTTTGTTTTCTGAAGGAAGAACGAAAGTGTAGCGATTCATCGGTAGTCCGAGGTTAAATAAGTGGACTTTTACGACTTGTAAGTAAATTGAGTGACATAACATGCACGTGCCTGGCTCTCAACTTGGCAATTACCGCACGTGCTGGACATTTTACTGACTCAGTCCGCGGTTGAAAAGAAAAATGAGAAGATAGCGCAGAATCATATCGCCGTGTTTTCAACACGTAACCGTCGTTTCTACCACATTTTTACATGCATATATACCGTTTTTGCTCATGCTAAAAACCACATTCTAAAATTACGAACACAAGCACTTTTTCTCAAACGTAATTTCTAAAATTACGAACAGCGGAAAAAATAATTATTTTTTAGTGTTCGAAATTTTAGAACATTTACCGTATATTATGGTTGCTTACACTATTTATCAGGCCCATGCTATGTATGTTACCTTCAAAATAGCATTAAACATTCAAGTTTATGTCTCTAACAAGCCCTGTTTATACTTATTTCCATGCTGGCACAGGTTTATGTAATTTTTAACAAGGTTTATCTATTTTAAGTATTCATTTAATAAATGCCTTGAGCTTTTACTGTTATGTATGTTACCAAAAGATACATGAGTTATTCTGAGTACATGTATCTGTATAGCAGTTGTTGACTATACATGTATAAAGTCTGTCAGAGAATTTAGAAATCTATAAGGATGAAATAAATTGAAGTTCCTTATTAATTTATGGTGACATAAACTAATATTATAATGTGATCTATCAACATTCGCTGTTTGCTCACATAAACAGTATATACCATGCACTCAAATCGGAAGTTCTGATAGACGGTTACTGTGAAACAGCTCAGTTCTGGGAAAGGTTTATGGATATAATTCAGATGGTGTTGACACTGGTTAGGCCTACAAGGAAAACAACTTTGAATTGCTAGTCAGCTCTATCTGTATGCCTTGTTCCCAATGTTCATTGCAAACGATCACTACAACTACGCACAATATGTACCTGTGTAACTGATTACACTCATAAATTTGTCTGATACACATTGAAGATGCAAAGAACTTCTTGAACAAATTGGGTTTAGTGTGTCACAATCATTGGTTCTTTGCTTGAGAAATGCTTTTGACATAACTATCGGGCAAATAATAAAGATGTATTATAGGCTTCAGCAACTAGAACTATGCTTCGTACTACAGATGGAATGGTGTATTGAACTCATCACATCAGAGCTGAATATATTGAAACAACTCTTCAATGCACTGAAATGAAATATTCAATCTGCTCAGATGCAAAGTAGAACAAGTACTAGAGGCAGTGTCAGGCTTCACCAATCCTTTTATTATAGTTTTGGAGACAATGAACTGTACTTTTTGTCTTTCAGTGTTCCTGCTAAGCCTGGCATAGCTAAGGATCTTATTGAGGCTGATGACATTGGCAGGAAGGCTGTTGCAGACTTCATTGACTCTTTTTGAGCTAAAAAATCTGTCTTTCACAGCCCAATAAAATGCTACAAGCTAGTAAAGTTTTGAGGCTTGCAAGGTCAAGCTAGTAGAAATTGTCCAATTTACAAAACGTAAACAGCCAGATGAGAGCTTAAAGGAGTGTCTTTGGTCAGCATGACCTTTCTATTGGACAAAATGTTGACCTTAAGTGGTACTGCCATTCCTTCTGAGACCTGTACTATGGTCACTGTCAACTTCCACCTAAACTGACAAGTCCAAACTTCCGCATTGAACCAGCATTATATAAGCCATGTAGTGCTGGACATAACGTTGATGGTAATGCCGTAACTACAGAGCATAATAGCTTTTCCTGTCACCTTCAAAGATCTGATGGCACCAGGATTCAACCAGGCACTAAAGGCAGGGTATGTTGGTTTTGTCACTGATACATATACAATGTATAAACAGCAGTCTATAAAGTCTTACAAACGTTCTCGCAGAAGATAACCTGGGTGTTTTATTCAACAATGGTGTATGCAACAAAAGGTGCACCTTCTGAATGTCACCAACATTGGCGAGAATATGGGGGAAGAGATCTACAGTAATACAGTGTTTAAAAGATTGTGACACTACCAATGTGCCGATGTGTTAGTACCACAGAAAGGTTGTTCCTATCAAACTGATAGAAAACCCCTCCCCCACTAGTTCATCAACATTCTAAGCAGGGTAGGAAAACAAACCAAATATTGCTCTAGGCACTCATCAGTGACATGAAGCCCTAACATGTGCTATTAATGTAAATGTGAATAAGCTGCAGTACGACAAGTTTCTGAAAAAAAGTACCAAAGCCATACACATATACTGACTATTTCAAATGACATGAACATGAGCTTACCTCCACCCTGCTTTACTGTCCTTAAGATGTACATACAAAGATTGAACTATCAAGTCTTTCCCATGAAAACAAGTCAGACTTTACAGATATGGACAAAATGTGTGGAAAATAAATGGGAAGGAAATCGAGTACCTCTGGGTGAAAGAAAACTTAATTGTACCCTAAAAAAAGAGCCACAGAATTATATTTCATATTTTGTGTGATATGGGGTTACCGTGTTCAAAACTCAACAACTTAAACCTTATAAAAGATAGAAACATATTATTTTCAGTTTCCAAAAGGTACATAAACATTCTTTAATACAAAATGAATTAGTAAGCACATTCACATTAAAAAAAATATCAAACTATATTAGTTTCATAAATTATTTATATAGGATTAATGAAAAAAAATGTAACATACGTAACACTTTTGGGTGCATATTTGTTTTCAATGGTCCATATCTGTAAATCAAAAATAGCTTACTTGTATGATGTAGCCAATTTGGAAATCTTACCTTATGGTTTGCACTTTTCAGAAGTCATGTCATTTACTAAAATTATCAAAGATGTTGATGGGTAATATATGTAATTGGCTGTTACAAGGTAATGGTGCCATTACCAGAGTGCTAGCATATTGCAAAATATTTGCAAGATGAATCTGATAGAGGATTAATAAGCTGTATTGTTGTTGTATTATCATATAGAGACAGGGCCATGGCTTAAAGTCTCATCCGACAGACTGGTGAAGCCGGGAATCGAACCTGTGACCCCTGGTTTACAAGGCAAGTGGTTTATCCACTACACCACGGTGGCTCCTAATAGTAAGCTGTATTGGAAAATTCTTTAAACCCTTGGGTAATATGCAAAGAGTTGCTAGCTTTGCAAGAAACAGCTTTATAACTTCTACCTAATGGGTTTTCTTTGATCTTTTAAGTTGTTGCTCGCATATTGCACTATATGTTACAATCTTTCCATGAGTATTATGTTAACTATATTTGATGTCTCTATAAAAGAAAAGAGGGTTTATGGTAGTTTAAGTTTTGAGTTACTTCCTCAGCAAATGAGCCAGAGTAAAAAGAAGAGCATGGACCTGTGCCAGCACGCAAATAAGTACAAGCAGGTCGTGTTGGAGACCATATCTTGAACGTTTAATGGTATTCAGAGAGTAACGTATGTAACCTGGGATGTAAAATAGTGTAAGACACCATAATAAGGAACTTAAATCCATTTGAATAGAAGCTTTATTTATTTGCTATATTCACTGACGGATGTAATACATGTATAGTCAATACCTGCCATACTGACACTTGGAAATAACATATGAAACACTAAGTAACATATACAACGGCAAAAACTCAAGACATTTATAAAATAAATGCTAAAATTATGTTACTGTGCTATAAGAAGTTCTTAAACCTGTGCCAGACTTAAAAAAAGTGTGAATATGTCAGGTCGGAGACATTATCAGGAAAAATTAATGTTATTTTGCTCGTAATGTATGTAACATGATGTTACCCGCTAACGCTGCCACTCTTAGAGTGCTAACTTATTTCATTTTGTGGCTTATATAATGTAGTATCTGAAAATTATAGTGTACAAAATTCCCCCTGGGGGAGGTGGGGTCTATAGCAAGCACAAGGCCTAGATAATTGCATTTTACAGTTTTGTGTGATATGGGGCTACCCTGTTCAACATTTAATAACTCAAAAAGTATATAAGATAGAAACGTAATGCTTGCAGTTTTCAAAAGGTAAATAAAAATTCTTTAATATAATACCAAATTAATGAGCAAAAACTGGTTTCAATAAAATTTAAGACAAACTATATTCGATTCATTTATCATTTAAAAGGGGGTTCAATGAAAAAATGTAACATACACTACATCGGGGGTGACTATATTTGTTTTCAAATGTCAAAATCTGTGGCCCAGTAATAGCTTAATTAGAAAATATAACCAATTTGGAAATCTTACCTTATCTTTTGTACTTTTCTGAAGGCTTAAAAAGAATTTTAATTATCAAATAGTTTGTAGGGTAACATATGTAACAGGCTGTTACAGCTTAACGCTGCCATTGTCAGAGGGCTTACATGTTGCAAAATGCTCGCAAGACATTGGGCTTCAAGAAAAATATGGTCTACAAAATTCCCCCTGGGGGGAGGTAAACCATATCCAGCCAGTGGCCTACTAGGTCAATCATGACATCCTGTGAATAGCATGAAAAGGGTTAACTAACCAGTATAGACAATATTTCTTCAAGAATACTAGCGATGATAGATTCATCCTCATGTAAAGCCCAGCCCCTCTGCTGGGAGTCATCTTTATGTGCCGTCAGCTCAGTAAACAATTTCTGCAGTCTTGTATAGTCCAAGCTCTCTTCCACATCTTCTTTACTACTAGACTGTGTATAAAAAAATTTCGAGCTAGTTCATGAGATTTTGGTACCAGGGGACAAAAATATTTCAATATTGTACTTTTCCTGCAGGACCGGTGACTTACAATTCTCACTGGTCTTGCAAACACAAACACTTGTCCTTTAAAAGTGTATGCAATAAAGAACTTAAGGGAGTAACATGTAATATGACTTCCTAGAGTAATTCCTCAGGGGTGGAAAATTCTTAAAATTTCATCTCGTCCTACATCACCATATGTATTGGTAAATTCAATAATTTACATTGGAAACAGTCAAAATTTCTACTCGTCCTGCAGCATGAGGCACTCACCATGGCGTGCGGACAAGTGGATTTTTCCAGCTCTGTCCTTCCCAAAGCACTCGGATGAGGGCTTGGGAAGAATTACTCTTCCTTTTTAGATTTCACTCGTAATTATGAGCAGACGAGTGAACGAGTGGAATTTTTGTCCACTGGGTACTTATCACATATCCATAGTCGGTCTTTTACATGCTCGCTTATTTTTCATGCTATCCTTTTAATTTGCTTGCTTTTTATCAAAAATAACTTGTTCGAAAAATTCTCTCAGGAGCTCTATCATTGTCAAATGGTTAGGATTCAGATCAAGACCGGCAGAATGTTGGTCCTGATCTGAATCCAAACTGTTTGCTAAGGTTAACAGGAGATGACAAAAGTGGCTGCTAGCAAGGAAAGAGTTAAACATGCATGTACTAGAGGCCTAACTCAGTGAAGCCTGAAGGCCCTGGTGAGACTGCAGGTCTGTGCAGGCTTGTCAATGTATTGGCTACAATCTCTTTGAAAACAGTGTAGATCCAGATCAGGTGGCTTCTAATGGAGCCAGCTGAACAGAATTCACATTTATTCCTCCACAAAATGATAAAGAAATTAGTGTGACTCGAAATCAGAAATTCAAACACCTTACTTAAGTGCTTATAAGAACATGTTTGTATAATAGGTTAAATCATAGGTTTAGATTAACATAAATTGTCAGCGTAAAATTGTAAATACTTTCTTTCCCATAATTTTTAGCATATGTTTTGGGTGCTCAAAAGAACGGTCTCATTGAGACGGTTCTTTTGAGTACCCACAACATATGTTTTGGTTGAGAAATAAGAAAGTTATTTTCTGTTACGCTCTCTTAACTACAGGCCTGGGTTCAATATTCCATAATGCCCCAATCATGACTGCAGCAGCCAATAGATTTTGAAAATCTGGACTTTTAGGGAAATAAGGCTTGACATATCATACATATGAATTGTCTGCTGGCAGATGATTCACATAAAATTTCAAGTCTAATTTGCTTTTTAAGAAAAGTGATAGAATTTGAAAATGTTGTATACTGCAAATTCTAGGTGGCCCTTTATGGGCAAAGTACAAATGAGCCACCTACCTCATGAAGTGTACAGCAGACCCTATCTATTACTGGAGCAAGTTCGGGGAGTCTATATCCTAGATGGCCAAGCACAGTCTCCACGGCGACAGTTGATTTTTCATAACTTAGCGCTGTATTTCTACGTACTTCCTCGATCAGTTCAGAACCTAAATTGGTAGGTAAAGGAATGGTACTAGCATCTATCAATTCTGACTGGTTCTCCTTCGCTTCACATCTTTCTATGGTAGACTTGGTAGGAGAGGGAAATGGTGAGGTGGCACAGTCTGTCTTATTGACAGAGGAATGGTTCACATTTTCTTTCTCACTTTTTGAAGGAATATGAATAGGTGAGGAAGCACAGTCTGTCTTATTGACAGAGGAATGGTTCACATTTTCTATCTCACTTTTTGAAGGAATATGAATAGGTGAGGAAGCACAGTCTGTCTTTTCAACAGAAACAACCTGGCTTAAAAGTGGCACATTTTTATTGCTTCCTTTCTCAGTTGGCAAATTTTTATTGCTATTATTTGTTTTTTCAGGTTGTCTGTCAATTCCATTCCGAACCTCATGTGAAAAAGGTGACAATTCTGAACCAGACTGTCTCTTATCTCCCTTTCCTGTTCCTTCATTAGAGTTCACACCTGGGGGTGCTGGGGCAGCTCTTTTTATTGAACGGTTTCTGTTCTGAGAAGACTTCCCTGAAATGAAAAATCAAAACACTAACCCTTAATGTGCCGATCGCAACAAAAGTCGTCTGCTTTTCTCACCTGCTGAAATGTTTAAGAAGCCCATATGGCAAACAGTGTGGTTCTGGGTCCACGCTGTTTGCTTCTATACCTAATTTGTCAGTAATGTTAGGCGATTATTTGCAGCATATGACTTCAGGAGAAGACATTTTCAGATGCATTTTTTAAAATTATTTTGAAGTTTGAATGACAAGAGGCATAGGAGGTGTAAAAAAAATGTATTTATGAGAATGCATGATTGATGCCAGACACAGCCTGAATATAATAGCTGACCTTGAGTTATTTGTGCTCAAGTGAACTTAAAATACAAAGGAAAAAGGTAGGAAGACATTCAAATTGTAGGTTTCTTGAAAGGATAGTAAATCAGTTATATGAATATATAGAGGATCTTACATGAGTGCTCAAGTTTCATTGAATTTATTAAGCGAGTTGGGGAAAAGAGATAAAAAAAATGCAAGGCTTGCCGAGCATTTTATCTCTTTTTGGCAACGAGTTTAATAAATTCAATAATACAAGAGCACTAATATTAGATTCTATTTATCATATGGTATTAAGATTACTTTGAAGTCTCATTTCTGGCGTAAAACATCATAATTTTGTTATTACATGTACACAAGGTTGTTATGGACGTCATAACGTTTCCTGTAAATCTATAAACCACTAGTTGTTTATTGATTTTATTGCATGGTGTTATTTCACTCTCAGACGCAATGTCATATGATAAAAAGATAGAATTGACTGTGTATCTAAACTTACCAGTGGTACTACATACAGTGGAAGATGAAGAGGAATGAACTGGTGACAAAGATATTGGTTCTTTGTAACTCTCTACAACACTTTTCCTATGGCGCAACAGTTGCCTGAAAGATACATGTACATATTATAGTCAATCATCAAGGTCTTAGTAAAACAAATGGGGCTAAGTTGAAAATTGTACCAATATGATACAAATGTCAAGATACACAAAAAATAGCTTAAATTTGTGAATATTTTCTTATCCATTAACGTAAAATTATAATAAATATTTTCTTATCCATCAGATTTTACATAGGTTTTATGTGCTCATTGAGACGTTTCTTTTGAGTATCCACAACATACCTTTTTGGCTGAGAAATAAAATTTTTAACTACTGGTATGCACCCTTATCTTCAAGCCTATATCATTATAATCAATGTTAACAAGTAAAATATTCACCATAATGCGGATTTTTTTTTATAATGAAGCCAGCTGGTCAGGATCCACAGTTTTTCATCCACTCAATGATTTGATATCAATAATAAAATTACATCATTGGGACTGCCTGAGTATCAGAAGTTGATAATTAACAGCATTCACATTTTAAAAACTAGAGGACCTGAAGCGCTCACCCGATATCAAGTCACAAGATCTCCTTAATGATGTTAAACTGGGTCAAGGTCAACATAGGCTTATTATTTTAATATATTTTGTATGGCCCACATCCCCAATGATACATACCAACTTGGTAATGGTAATGGTATTTAGCATCAAGTCACTGGATCTAGGTATTACCAAGACCCAGTGACCTAATGCTAAATACCATTATATACCAAGACTCATGGTCATTAACCTTTTGGTTACAGAGAAGAATATTTTGCATATACATGTATGGGCATGGTGGCCATTTTGGTCAAGTGACCTGAATTTGACCTTGTCGTAAAGTAGGTCAAGGTCAATCCAGAATTATCATTTGTGCAAGCTTGGAAGGGCCCATATTCCCAATGCTGCAGCATACGAAGTTCCTATGCCATTGGCCTTTTGGTTCCAGAGAAGAAGATTTTTAAAGGATTTTACTGTATATCGGTGTGGCAGCCATCTTGGGTCTTGTAATCATAAAAATTTGTATATTACTTAACTTAACTTAAGGAATCTCCATATGAAATTTGACTTCAATCAGCACAGTGGTTTCTGAGAAAAAGATGTTGAGATATGTATGTGGCAGTCAAAATTGAGCTATCTAAGATGAAAGGTCAAAGGTCAGCTTGACCTTTGGCACTTATCTATAACCAATGTCTCATTAGGAATTTAGGTTAAACAAATCTAGCAAGTATAATGATTTTGGCTTTAACAGTTATGGAAATATGAACATTTCAAGAATTTCCCCATATAAATACATTAGGAATCAAATTTGACCTTGCCGTAAAGTAGGTCAAAGTCAACCCAGAATCATCATTTGAGCAAATTTGGTAGGGCCCACATCCCCAATGCTACATACCAAGACCCAAGGCCATTAGCTTTTTGGTTCTAGAGAAAAAGATGTTTAAATAGTTTTTACCATGATATATGGGCATGGAGGCCATCTTGATCATGTGACCAAATAACATTTGCGTTAATTTTCATTCCCCTGCCCTAAGAAGTCTTAATATTAAATTTGAGTTCAATTGGCTTAATGGTTTCTGAGAAACTCGGTTTTAATATATTGATGGGTATCAAATAGGAGTGACCTCAGGTGAAAGGCCAAAGGTCACCTTGACTTTTGGGACTTATCTATGGTAAATGTCTCATTAGGTTAAACATATCTAGTGATTATGATGACTTTGGCTTGAACAGTTTTCAAAAAATCACCTTTTCAAAAAATGTCCCATTTAAAAGCATAAGGTTGCAAATTTGACCTTGACGTTAACCAGGTCAACCTAGGACCATCATTTGAACAAAATTGGTAGACCTACATCCCCAATGCTACATGCCAAGTCCCAAGGTCATCAGCCTTCAGGTTTTGGAGAAGAAGATTTTTAATAGGTTTTTTACCATATATGGGTGTGGTGGCCATCTTGATCATGTGACCAGGACCATTTGGACAAACTTTTGTTCCCCCATCCAAAGGAGTCTCCATATGAAATTTGAGTTCAATTGACCCAGTGGTTTCTGAGAAGATGTTTGAAAATGTTGACGGGCGGATGACAGATGGACAGACGGATGCCGGAGTCATTGGTATACAGAGAACATGTATGGTAAATGGTATAAAATATAAAACAATTTTCTCTCTCTGTTCTCAAATAGCATGCTTGTTATCAGGGCTGTAATTCACAAAATGCTTGCCTTGATAGCAAACAGGGAAGACCCTGATCAGACTGCTTCTTCTGAAGCAGTCTGATCTGGGTCTGCACTGTTTGTCCAGGCCTTTGTGGCAAGCAAATAGTGTGTGAATTAGAACTTTGACTGCACTAAAACTATCTTACTGTAGATTTTCTCTATGAGCATGAGATAAAACTCCACCAGCGGCTGCAGCCTGGTAATGGATAGCCTCTATGGCTCTGTCTATAGACTTCAACACGGCAGTTTCACTCACCTATCAATGAAACAACATGTTACTTTATTATATGAAAGGTTCAATGTCTCTGTCTAGAGACTTCAACACGGCAGTTTCACTCACCTATCAATGAAACAACATGTTACTTTATTATATGAAAGGTTCAATGTCTCTGTCTAGAGACTTCAACACGGCAGTTTCACTCACCTATCAATGAAACAACATGTTACTTTATTATATGAAAGGTTCAATGTCTCTGTCTATAGACTTCAACACGGCAGTTTCACTCACCTATCAATGAAACAACATGTTACTTTATTATATGAAAGGTTCAATAGCTCTGTCTAGAGACTTCAACACGGCAGTTTCACTCACCTATCAATGAAACAACATGTTACTTTATTATATGAAAGGTTCAATGTCTCTGTCTAGAGACTTCAACACGGCAGTTTCACTCACCTATCAATGAAACAACATGTTACTTTATTATATGAAAGGTTCAATGTCTCTGTCTAGAGACTTCAACACGGCAGTTTCACTCACCTATCAATGAAACAACATGTTACTTTATTATATGAAAGGTTCAATGTCTCTGTCTAGAGACTTCAACACGGCAGTTTCACTCACCTATCAATGAAACAACATGTTACTTTATTATATGAAAGGTTCAATGTCTCTGTCTAGAGACTTCAACACGGCAGTTTCACTCACCTATCAATGAAACAACATGTTACTTTATTATATGATAGGTTCAATAGCTCTGTCTATAGACTTCAACACGGCAGTTTCACTCACCTATCAAGGAAACAACATGTTACTTTTTTATATGAAAGGTTCAATAGCTCTGTCTAGAGACTTCAACACGGCAGTTCCACTCCCCTATCAATGAAACAACATGTTACTTTATTATATGAAAGGTTCAATAGCTCTGTCTAGAGACTTCAACACGGCAGTTTCACTCACCAATCAATGAAACAACATGTTACTTTATTATATGAAAGGTTCAATAGCTCTGTCTAGAGACTTCAACACGGCAGTTTCACTCACCAATCAATGAAACAACATGTTACTTTATTATATGAAAGGTTCAATAGCTCTGTCTAGAGACTTCAACACGGCAGTTTCACTCACCAATCAATGAAACAAAATGTTACTTTATTATATGAAAGGTTTAATAGCTCTGTCTAGAGACTTCAACACGGCAGTTTCACTCACCAATCAATGAAACAAAGTGTTACTTTATTTTATGAAAAGTTCAATGTCTCTGTCTAGAGACTTCAACACGGCAGTTTCACTCACCAATCAATGAAACAACATGTAACTTGATTATCTAATAGCTTCTGTATATCTTTCAAGGTCACTGGACATTTCGGCCCATAACAATTTCGGCCCATGTCAATTTCGGCCCATAACCAAATCGGCCTATACACTTTCGGCCCACAGGTAAAATAGATCATAATAATGTATAATTGGTATGTTTGTCTATAATTGGAATAATTAGATCGGCTTACCTGTAATAATCCACACAAACATAATAATTAATAAGAATGGTTCGTTTTAATTGATTAGGAGTTTGTATGTAAGAGAAGAGTTCATTACATAGGCAAAAGGCAGCCACTCGGGCAGCCAAGGCTCAGACGAGCCTGCGCATTAGCACACTCTAGGCACAGCTTTTCCTGCTCGCATATGAAACATAAGTGATCTTTCTTCATCCAATTATTCAGTTTAACTTACCGAGTAAGCTGAATTTGCTACTGGAAAATATATATGTGATTTATGATTATTTCTTCTAATAAATAAAGATACTAGTCTAAGCGTTTTCTAGTCTTTACTAGTTTATTAAGTAAATCTATTTTCAGTTTTTTCTCAAATATAACTCTATTTATCAATTTTAAATATTTTCAATAATATATAATCTCTTTTGCAGAAATCCAGGTTGACAAAATTTATGGGCCGAAATTGCTATGGGCCGAAATTGACATGGGCCGAAATTGACATGGGCCGATTTTGTTATGGGCCGAAATGACCCGGAACCTCTTTCAAGATAGACAAAGTGATATGGCAAATATGAATACTTTCCATGCTCACAGTATTGACCGGTAAATAAAGACAAATACTGGAAAATACCGACAATTGCTGCAAATATGGTCTATTAACTCTATTGAATCAATCCACGTTGGAATTCATATAATAATCTACCATTCATACTATGTTAGCAAGAGCTTTTAAATCATTGCCTACTGGGTAATTTTTCATGAACTTTTTTTTTCGAAAAATTCTTTCAGGAATACCATCAGAGTGTCAAAAAGTTTGGATCCAGATCAGACCTCACAATTTTGCAAGCCTGATCTGTGCCCGAACAGTTTGTGAACATTATCAGCAGATGACACTTGTAGGAAAAGAGTTAAGCTACTACTCCGTAATTATGTCTAAGGAATAAAATGACACATATCTTTTGACGAGCTGCTATATATGGGCAGCACAGTGGCTCACTTGGTAGATGGCTAGACTGGGCATTGATGGGTTGCTAGTCTGCTAATAGAAAAATAAAAAAATAGCAGCCAGAGGAAGCTCGGGTTATCACTTGCCATGCTGTTCAGAAATTTTCAGATTCCAATATGGTAAGTAGCAACCCCTATTAGAATATAAAATCTTCTGATGAGCCGCTATATATGTGGAGCACAGTGGCTCAGTTGGTAGTGGTGTTAGGAGTGGGGATTGAATGGTTGCTAGTCTCACTGCAGGCAAAGTCACTGTGTTGTCTACTTGAGCAACACACTTTCCCAGAATATAATGAGCCCTACAAACCAGAAACTAGCGGTTCATAGTTCTACATCATAAGAAAAACCAACCTCTTGCTTAGCTACGTAATTTTTAGGGACATATCCTATTTCACCGAATCCATTCTGAGCGAGAAACCAGTCCTTGTTTGCATTTTCTAGCACTGTAAACTCGTCCCCAGCTTCAAAAGACAGGTAACGCGCTAAATTAGTTTTGTATTCATACAAAGCTCGAAACATTGTTACACGTTATGCATTTATAATCGATCTATACCAAGCTGAAAGCTTTGATTTTGATTAAATTCTGATATTTATGGGTTTTTTCTGTTCGATAGAGCGACATCTTGAAAATTACGCCTGCTTAGTAAATTTTAAGTTGAACAAAATGTTAAACCGGTAGCAATGAAAGGTGTCAATGATGAATAGAATAGAACTAAACTCTTCGCAAGGGGCGGGACGCCCGTTCCCTACTCCCCAAAAATTAATTGACTTGCTCGATACAAACAGTGACCTATATAAGATTATAGGTCACTGATACAAATAACAGCATTTTCTTATGTCCCATTTTATAAAATGTTGTCGCTGTTCCCTTAAAAATGACGTCTGTGTTTCCTTGTTCCCTTGAATCAATGTCATAGTTGAGTTCCCAACTGGGATGAATATCCCAGATGATAATAATGATGATGATACTCATCATCATCATCATCATCATCATCATCATCATCATCATCATCATCATCATTATCATCATCATCATCATCATCATCATCATCATCATCATCATCATCATCATCATCATCATCATCATCATCATCATCACCACCACCACCACCATCATCATCATCATCATCATCATCATCATCATCATCATCATCATCATCATTATCATTATCACCACCAGCACCACCACCATCATCATCATCATCATCATCATCATCATCATCATCATCATCATCATCATCATCATCATCATCATCATCATCATCATCATCATCATCATCATCATATTGTAGAATAGAAATGGTAATTAAGTTATTCTTTACAAAAGTAGCTCAAAACAATTTGATCCGTTGCAAAACAAGGCCTCCAGGGGCATAGCTTATTGACACAAAGGGAAATTGTCCACTGAAATGGCAGAGCAGAATGAAAAATGGTCAATAGTCCATCCTCTACTAAAATCAAAATTATATCATGATCACCGAGGGGACGTACAATTTTTCACATGCATAAGCGTACATATCTATTTGCATATGTTCAACCTTCCTTTAAATGATTGTAACTGGTTTAACATTTATCCTTATGGAGTAAGCAACAGAATTCATGGAATTTATCAGTAAATGTGTAGCTTTACGTACAATAAATTTTCAGTTATTATGTGTTTATGATAACTCATAGTGTATGTGTGGAAGGACTTAGGTAGCGGGTTGTCACAGATGAACGAACATATGTGCAGAACTCTTTGACTGATCTATGTTGATTGAGTGTTATATGACCCTTACTTCTAGTATAAATACATATTGCAATAGGTGTAACGGGTGCATAAAACAGGGTGTATCGTGTTCATCCTAAATGTCCAGCGGGAGGCCGCGGTACACTGCCACATAACCGAAAAAAACGAAGGATGTAAATGAATAAGTTGGGGGAAAATCTAAATTTATTTACAAAAAAAAAATGAAAATGAAAACATAATGATAGAAAAATGCCAGCGATTAAACACACACACACACACACACACACACACACACACACACACACACACACACACACACACACACACACACACACACACGCATACACCACTCACGTATGCACGCATACACGTGTATAGCCCTTTTCGATGTTGTGTTTTAATACTGCAGACATTTATTGTCCGTCGTTATATCAAATATGCGACGCGACACGCGAAGTTGATGGTTTATCTTATCATATGATGTTACTGTTATTCTGTATGACAACCCTGATGACAACTTGTTACAAAATACTTTCGACGGGAGCAAGTAATGTCATTACGACGTCCGTGTCAACAATGCACATTTTCATTGAAATAAACAAACTTTGTAGGCAATAAAATCACATTTAAATTGTCTTTTGATAAACAGAATCTTACACTCGATATCATTTCATACTGGGTCCAAGACTTTGAAAAATATGCTACCACAAACTACGCCCTTGTAACAAATACCGATTCTTTTATTACATGAGTCGACTAAATCTTAACTGTGACAGGGGTCACACTGGTAAATGTATACGTCGAGTTGGTGGTATTTACGCGTATTGCCGGTACTTCATAGACCGGAGGTGGTAGATATTGGTGTTATTACTATATAGAAAAACATGTCATATGCTTAAAGGACAATAGAGTTCAATCATTTTTAAGTATTCAGTATGTGCATGGCGATTTATGTAAGCATTTAGGAATAGATTCGAGTACCGATCATCCAGATCGGTACTCGAATCCATTCCTAAATGCTTACATAAATCGCCATGTGCATGCTGAATACTTAAAAATGATCTAATTTTATAGTCCCTTTGGCATACGGCAAGTTTTTCTACATAGTATTAACACCAATATCTACCACTTCCGGTCTATGAAGTACCGGCAATACGGGTACATACCAGCAAATTGACGTATACATTTACCAGTGTGGGGGTGTTAGTCTTGGGTTGGCGATTATGAAATTTACTGCGTCCTTTATGTATTTTGACAAAAGTAACAGTGACAGAAGCCGGGCCCAGTAGCAGTCGGTAGCGTGTCTGACTGCAGATCAAGGGTTCACGAGTTTGATCCCGGCCTGGTCCCATACTTCCGTGGAGATTGATCATGAAATAATTTCTACGGTCATTCTCCTCCCTTCCACAGATTCAAGAAGGGCTGTTGTCAGGTACTGGTTAACTGCTTAATCAAGCTTGCCCAGAAGAAAGTGTGGTTAGGTGAACTGACCGTCCCGACATTAACATAGCTATTGACTGGGACGTAAAGAAACAAACCAAACCAAAACGATAACAGCAGCATCTAGGGAGAAAATTTGACCTGTAAACTATATCCAAGCCCCTCCTCGCGGTGGCTTTGGCACTTGAGTCCCAAACCTCAATTAATAAGTTGAAAACCACCAGCATATCAACGAAGCTCAAAATGCACGAAAACATCGGAAAAATCATTTTTAAAAATATAGTGTTCGTTCCTATAAGTATAAATAGAGTCAGATTGTGAACCAATCAGATTGAAAAGGTACAATGTCATAGAAACTTGACCTGGGCCTTTGTCGCAGACAGGTTGTGCTTTATCACGCACTGACCTGTCACCTTTTGTCCAGCATATTTGAGCTTTAGCTACATGTATATGTATATGCAGATCTATATCATGTTCTGCAAATGCTCTGACAATATAAATATCCTACATTTCTGTAACTATCATCTAAATGTGTCAGCTTTATTTAGATTTAATTTGATTATTTGATTATGATTTAAACCAAAATGCACATGTATGTACTTCATAATTGGCATGCACGGATCCACGGGAATTTCTGCCAGGGGGGTCCAGGCCTGGCTGCCAGAAAACAGCTCTGAAAACGTGTTTTTTGTTGTCTTTTTTTAGTCATCAACTTATTTTACAGTTTTACAGAGGGTTTCCAATGGTTATTTCAAAGAAAATTATAATTTTTCAAGGTTTGAGAGGGGACCCAACATTTTCAAGGGGGGGGGGGGGTCCAAGTTTTTCCAGGGGGTCCAAATGCTAATTCCTATAGAACCCCATATAACTTGCGATTGTGCAACTGCACAAAATGAAGAGAACTCACACTGTTTTCATTGAGGAACTAGTGAATTTAATATATAAACTACCATTAGAACCTGTTGGTCAAATAGCGGAGAAATAAGGGTGTATATTTTATCTCTAGGGATGAGAAGTGAGATTTTTATGGGCATAGAATTTTATGAGCCTCATATTAATTAACCTTGACATTTTCAAATTTTGTAGGGCCTGGTCTGGGCCCAAACTGTTTGTAAAAGTTAGCCACGTGTTTATTCCACCATTGATATATCAGCGGATAACTAAACGTCATATTTATCAAGAATCAACCTGTGTATATTTAAACAACCACAGTTTACCTACTAGTGTCGTCTGATATGTGAGTTTGAAGCTTTCAAAATGTTAGACTGACAACCTACTATCAAAATTGTAATACGTTAGAGGTCGGTGTAGCAGTCTATAAAAACACAAGCTTTTTGTAACCTGGAATACAGTATTGAGAAAGCGCCTGCAGACTTGATCATTTTACAGAGCAGGGGTCTGAATCTTGGTGATTTGTTTTACTGCGTGGGCCTAAGGGCCCCACGCAATAAATAGCTGTGATAGTGGTTTGAAATACCATTATAAACGTGTAAATGGTTGAACAGGCGTATTACAGTTATATGGGCGGCGTGCCGGTATATGCGAGCAGGGACTCTCTATACAAATTCATTTTTCAAAAAGATACATTCACGTGCATTTCTCCAGTTAATCAAATCGATAGTTGGTATGAGCGCCAGGGCTCCTAAAGTGTACATATTAGGTACATATTACAATTTAACAGATACACATATCAAAGTACAATGTACAATGATGCTAAATGTTTAGACTGTGCGATTCAGCATATGGTGGTAAAGAGGAGATAGTAATTCAAAAGTGTTATTTAGTAAAAATTGACATAAATGATAACTTGTAAATAAACACTTTGTGTTCGACTTTTGCGTGAGTAAAGTGGCATATCTAGAGATTAGTTGCTGGTTCCCAGTCTACAGATGGTCAGTAATGTAAATACACGTAGCCAGTTATAGTAACTGGTTACCTACTTTCCCATTAATGACCACTTGTAAACCATGAACCAGCAATTATAGCAGGGAAGGCCTACAACCATTGTCGCAAACAGGAAGCTCGCTAGTACGAACTAACCTGTCGCCTTTCGCTCGGTGCACACTGGGATTGAGCCGCCATTTTTATTAAAAATATATTATGCGATCACTGCTTGCATAACTCGGGGCTTTACATCCAGAAACTATTGACTAAAAGACAAATGATAAGCTGTCAAAAATTTAACTTTTTGCTATTTTTAACAATAAATTCTGTCACTAAAGCAGTGCGAGAATTGAACGGGACTAGCCAAATATCGCTAGTTACCCATGATGCAAAGGGCGAAATGCGAGAGATCTAGATGGGGTATCGCCAGGTCTCGCGAGAATGGGCCTACAACAGTTTTTGAACATACTGGTATGGTAAAGATTCTTAACCCTTTGTATAGAAAAATCCTGATGCGAGCTTTTCTACCCCCTTTGTTGGCTCTCAGAACCTAAAAGTTTTAGGAAGGCTTCAATTAGATCGTTCCTGGTTTCACTTGACAGCACGTGCTAAGTCACCCTATGGTGTAGTGGACTAGTGGTGCTCAACTTGCGATTGAGTGGTAGCTGGTTCTTGCATTGCCGATGGCATTGTGTTGTGACAGAGAGCAAGACTACATACCGGTTCACAAACCAGGAAAACTTTCTGACATTACTAAAACATTGTTGAATAAGGCGTGTATCATCAACACACACGCACGCACGCACGCACGCACGCACACACACACACACACACAATAAACAAACACATTTCGCGTGACAGGACAAAATATTTTGTTGGTTTTATGGCCTCTGACGGGTTCAGCAGTCACTCACAAAATTTAAACGGTTTTGTCATGTGTTTGTAAAATTAACTTTAATAAAAACCCTGAAAGGTTTAGTCATATTCAGTTACATTTCCGTGTACATATATATCGATGGATATATGTAATGTGATATGTTATAATGCCACAAAATAATGCATGCATGAAAGTAATAATAATTATAGAGTTAAGAATGGACCAGAATCGCTCACCTGGGCGAAACTAATCATGGCATGATATATAACACCATGGTGGCCATCTTGGCTGTCATGTCAGAGCAGGCCTCGATGTTATAAAACTTTTTTCATGCTCAACTCAACTGAGCACGAAATTTATCCTGCTCATAAATGTTAAAATGACAACAATCTTGATATTTTAACATTTATTAGCAGGATAAATACAACATCTGAGAGACCTAAAGCAAGAAACTTCTTCATTTGTCGGTGTGTTAGTATCTATGAGCAGTTGAAATTTCGTGCTCAGTTGAGTTGAGCACGAGAATAGCTTTATAACCTCGGGGCCAGACTGCATGCACGGATCCGGAAAGTTTTGTCAGAGAGGATCCAACTTTGACGGGTTTTTGGTTTTTTTTAGTTGATGAGAAGAGAGAGAGGATTCATTTACCACTATAAGCGGATCATTATCGGCCCGCCAGCGAACCGCCATTTTGATAGCGTTTCGCTGGCAGGACGATGATAGCCCAACATTGAATGTTGGCTTGGTAGCTTTGAGATTTTAGGGGATCTAGACCAATATTGCTAGGAAACCCTATATTTTTGTGATTTTCAGGGGGGTCTGGACCCCCTGCCCCCTCCCCCCCCCCTCTCTGGATCCGCGAATGGACTGCAATTGGCAAGTGTTGAATCCCGTACAGCTGCACAGTTGCCTCCCATCAAGTTTAAGCGTAATCTGACTAACATTTTAACAGGAGCTGAGTCATGTCGAACTTTAACGGACATCTGCTTTTCCAAGCTGACCGTTTGTGGTGTTCGTATCTTAATCCGCCAGGAGGCACCAATTTCACATTACCTGTATTAATTTTACCTCTAAGCGGACGACGGAGTAACCATAGCTACGGGCGTTTTATCCACTAGACTGGTTTTCACAGTTTATTGAAATTATTTAGACTACTTTAGAATAGTATGTCAATTAAGGGTTTCTGTTCATGTGGATGGAATACTGACCAGAATGTGCTTCAGCGGCGTATGCTGAACTTTAAAATGAAGCAAACGTAAATTTTATTAATATAATTTTAATACATTTAATAATAAATTTGATTAACGTCGTAAGAAAAAAATCTTTTTCTTGCATGCTATTAACCCTTAGTGCTCCAATCGCAACAACAGTCGTCTGCTTTTCTCGTCTGCTGAAATGTTTAAGAACCTCTTTGGCAAACAGTGTGGACCCAGATCAGACTGCTCCTGTTCTGGGTCCACGCTGTTCGCTTCTATACTTAATTCGTCAGTCAATGTTAGGCAATTATTCGCAGCAGACGACTTCAGCAGACGACATTTTCAAATGCATTTTAAGGGTTAACAGACGCGTAGATAAGTTTACACCACGAGTGCAGTCTGATCATCGATCAGGATATTCAATTTAATTAAGTGTGCGTGAACAGTGAAGACCCTGATTAAACGCTGAATTCTATAGCCTCTTGTTTGTTTGATTTGATTCTTTACGTCCCATCAACAATCTTTCAATTATATAGGGACGAGTCTTCCTGGGTTGAACCAGTACTAAGCTAGGATAAATGATTCTATAGCCTCTGATCTGGGTCTGTGCTGTTCACCTATGTCCCACAAAAGGGACGCTAAACCTGTTCAAATTAGTCAAAGATATATTTCTCGTGACGTAGTAACTTATAAATAAAATATCTACAATAGACCATGATTAAACGCTGCATTCTGTGGCCTCTTATCCGGGTCTGGATATCTGGTGGTATTACTGAAAGTTTGCTTTTTCTTAAACATTTATTTTTAGATAGAAATCAGTATGTGCATGTCATTCACCATCTTGTATTAATTAACACTGGTCAACAGCTTACAATCGACTGCATCGGCTGATCTCAGACCCCGCAGGGCGTACATTATGACACGTTTCAGCGACCTGATTTAACATGTACCATACCATGATAAAGGACCCTTACCACCAATGCTTATGACAGTCTTCATAAGATAAGTATATTTATTTGGATGTCGTCTGCTTATTTCGTATGTACTCAAATGACTGCTCCTTAGGGAGTTGTCTGATCAGGACCCACTGTATGCAATATGGGCCACCAGACTAACTTATCACGGGTGAGCCCAGACCAGACCGCGCCTAATGGGGCAACCTGATCTTGGTCCCTAATATCCTCAATAAAGGACACCAGACATATTTTATCATAGAAGCAAATGAAATGAACCCGGATCAGACTACTCCTTGTTCGCAATATAATCAACTAGCGTAAAAAGTGCAACGCCAATTTTACAGATGCGACGCGTCAAATATAGCGATTCATTTGATAACACGTTTTTGTAGCGCAAAGATTTTGTTCATTTTGAGGTAAACGCAGACTATGAAAAACAGTGAAGACCCAGAGGAAATACTACACAAGCGGGCATTTCATCAGGATCAACACTGTATTCTACGACAAACTCGATCTTCAGAGTAAGAAATATAATATTTTATGACATCCCTCAATATATGAAATGGACCGTCCGGACTGATTCAAACTTTATGGACCATTCAATTGATCTTAAAAGGTTAAAATCCAACGTTCACACTATGCTTTATTTATGCTTGTACAAGCTGGTACTGATCGCGCACTAGAAAATGCCCTCATAAACGCCCATGTTAACGTAAGTGACGTATTCAACGAAGTACTTTGACAGTGAAAACCCAGATGAAATGCCGCATAAGCGGCATTTTATCAGAGTCTGCTCTGTTTTCTATGACAATATCGATCTATATTATAAACTGTAATCCCTCAAGAAATTCAATGGGCCATCCTGACTTTACTGTGTGGAATATTGAATTATTTTTAGTTAAAGATCCAACGTAGATATATGTTGTTGCGCTGGCAAATGCCCCTGAAATATAAAATGCTCATGTTGGAACTTGATGCCCCTGATGAACACCCATGCTAGCGTAACCAAAGCCAGATATTCAATGCAAAGCTGTAAAAACCCTAGATTAAACACTCCAGTGAAAACCGTGTAGATCCAAATCAATCAAACTCATTAAGCTAAAATATTTTAATACATGTACCATACGAGAGCATTAGCCTGCACACGCAGCATTGGCATTATTTTAAAATAATTAGGTTTTTATTCAATTATACTTTTTTCAAAAAATATATTCAGATACGCCATCTGTTTGGATTCATTTAAAATTCCGTATTTTGTCGCGCCTGATCTGGGTCCATTTGTTTTGGAAAAATAATCACTAGAAGACACACGCATGCAATAAAAATCCCCTCACGTAGCCACACTGTATGGGGTCCTCTGTTAATCTTTGTTTATTGGTAATACACAATGTATGCCGTACTTTCATAATTTATAAGAAATAGAAATACGGGTAATTACCGATTTTAGCCGTATGGATTTTCCCACTTTTATCAGTTATACCAGTCCATTTTTGAACCAAGGGTTGCATTGTGGTATGTATATTTTTTTTCAGATTTTAATAGAACATTTTATAAGAAACCACGGAGACCCTGATCAGAGGCCACGTTCTGTCGCGTCTGATCTGGGTCTGCAATGTTTGTTTTTTCTATGTCCCTCAACAAGAACAAGTAATGCATACCATCGGTTCCTTTTTAAACAGGCATTTGAAACAATATTTCAAAATCTTTTTCGCCTTTCATTTCAGAAATACCAACACAGTGTCAAAATTTCTCACTCAAACAGTATGAATACAGTTCAGTTCGACGCTTTTTCGGGCCTGATCTGGATCCAAACTATTTGTACCAAAATTATCGCCACTGGCAAGTGAAGAATCATAACCAATTTAGGTCAATAGAATTTCCCACTCTTGGCATTAGGGCAAGCCCATTTGTATTAAGTTGTGTGGTATTTTTCATTTTTATTTAAATTTTAATAGAATATTCTTTATGCAAACAGTGCATACCCTGATCAAATGCAACTTAATAGAATAAATAAATAAATAAATCAGGACTTTAGCATTTAAGAGTGCGTACCAAATATTAATTTTCTTATTTCTCAACCAGAACATATGTTGTGGGTACTCAAAAGAACCATCTCACTGAGACTGTTCTTTTGAGCACCCAAAGCATATGTTAAAACTGATTGGTAAGATAATATTTACAATTTTACGCTATTTTTCTTGTTTATTTAAACCTATGTAAATAAATAAATAAATAAATAAATAAATAAATAAATAAATAAATAAATAAATAAATAAATAAGCTTAACTTTCAAAAAGCTAAGTTATAGACACGCGATTACTAAGTGTATGTGTGGTCAGTACCTGTTGTTACCTTGGATACAGTTGCTAAAAATAGATTATACCTCCGTAATCGGTTGGAAGCTTGTGAAAAAGTAGTAGGGGTTGTACCAGGAAAAATTCAAAAGGCTACATCAAATTTTATTTTAATTGTATGAAAAATATACCAATTTGTTCGAAATTGATCTGAGCATAGTGTCCCGTTTGCACAGAGAAAATATATTGAATACTTTAATAACTATAACAGAATATCTACCAATGAGCAGATCTAAAAAAAGCCTGTTTTACTATATAATTTAATCATTCTTAGGGTTCTATCAAAAACCAGCAAAAAGGACGAAGTGTTTGCAGAGGGAAATTCATAAAAATTATATCAGAATAATCGTGAGATATTTAGGTAAAACATTTGTTTGCACAGGAATTCTGCTTTTATAATTTCAAAAGATATAGTATAAAAACTAACACCTTCCATTATAATTCCTTATTACCGCTTCAGCGCATCGCAGATACCTGGATGTCCGTTAAAGTCCCGTATGTCTGCTTAGTACTGATTCAACGCGGGAAGACCCCCCCTCCCGACATGACTGAAAAATTGTTTTATTGTTGACTGGAACGTTAAGAATCGAAGCAAACAAAAGCACAATAATCACTGTTTGAGTCCGTCCGTCGGGCCGTCCGTCCGTCCGTGGTCATTAAGTGAAAATGACAACCTGGTATATTGTGATACAATTATGCATCATTCTTCAAGATATGACCCATTCCTATACTGATTAATCTACGTTTACGGTCCTTATCCGCTACTTGGCCGTGTACATTACAGTCAGTTGATTTCAAACTATCAACGTAAACTGAATTTAGTCACTCAGTGTTCATATTTATTTCCTCTGCATGTTTACAGTGTTTTTAATAAAAATTCGCATTACTTATTTAACAAGATCACACTGGATATGCGGCAATCGAAAACGCTCTCAGTAACACTCGACGAACGCGGATCAAACATCGCTAGAAAAAGTGTTTCGATTGCCATTCGTCACGAATATGGCGACAAATGGCAATCTAAAACTATGTTTCTAACTATTTTTATCTTCGTTCGTCGCTAGTATTAACGTTTTCGATTGTCGCCTATCCGGTGTAAATAGTCACTTTTATACAAAGTGAAATAGTGAAAGAGTAGTCTCTTCCCTCTATTAAATTGTCGAAATCTGACTTTTTCAGATATAACTTTTTTTTCCCTCAAAAATGCATTGAGAAACACTATCAGAGTGTCAAATGGTTTGGATCCAGATCAGGACCGACAAAGAAAACGCCGGTCCTGATCAGGGTTCAAACTATTTGCAAACTGAGGTATGGATATAGTTCAACCCTTTGTATGCTAATGTACTCTTTCTTCTGGTTTGATACGATATCGAGGGGTCACGGGTTATTTCCAAATAATATATCTGGATTCGCTTATCAGTGTACGTTATAAATCGACGTATGCGGTGTTTATGGACATACACAAATAAAAAAACTTTCCCATTAAAGGCCGACAAGGACATATTTTGATAACATTTTCAATATAATTTATCTTTTATTTCAAACATAAAGTACGGCTGCCAAATTACCACATGCCAAACGGCGACCAGGCCTCCAGGTTAAAAGAACTTACAAACAAGATTGTCGGTTCAGTCCCGCTCGAAAGAATATTTGCCTGCATCTCATGGGGGGTCGGTACTCTCATTTTCTTTTCTTCATACGTAGGTTCGGGTCCAGCATCTTCCGTTCACCCCCAAAAACATTTCAGGAATTTCAAGCACCCTAAAAATATTTGAAATTTTAGCACCCCCCCCCCCCCAAAAAAAAAAAAAAAAAAAAACAAAACCATCCCCCATTCTGTACCTGGACCGTAAGAAAAGACCATAAAATGCATAGAAATGACCCCTAAATATAGTCCAATTTTGTGATTACCCCCAAAAAATATCCACAAAATCTTCATACCCCAGAAATGTTTAATTGTCTGGGAACCCCCAAAAGTAGTGTAATTCAAAATTTTGAACCCAAATAATGGCCCGAGCCTACGTATGTTTTAAAATATCAGAGTAACCCCCCTCTGGGGTCCGCACGGCCCTCTGTGAAATGCGTTGATGACTAACTTGGCAAAAAACGTCGTCAGGACCCCTGACGGACTTCTCTGGATCCGCGCATGTCAATTATATTCATTGGCTCAGTGGTAGAGTGCTTGACTCGAGACCGAAGGGCCGCGGGTTCGAGTCTCACCGGCGTCACTGCGTTGTGGTCCTTGAGCAAGACACATATATTCTAGCTTAGTACTGGTTAAACCCAGGAAGGCCCGTCCCAATATAACTGAAAGATTGTTGATGGGACGTAACGAATCAAATCAAACAAACAAAACAAAAATTATATTCATTGAAGTATAACAAAAACCCTATTAAACATAGGTTTAGATAAACAAATTTTTGAGCGTAAAATTGTAAATATTTTCTAATCCCTCAGTTTGAACATATGTTTTGGGTGCTCAAAAGAACCGTCTCATTGAGACGGTTCTTTTGAGTACCCACAACATATGTTTTGGTTGAGAAATAAGAAAAAACAATTTGGGACACACTCTTAACTAAAGGCCTGATTAAATGTCCATTTCGTCACTTGGTTACAAACCAAATATCATAAGGTAGGCACTACAACTCTATTTTAATATTTGTGACAATTCTCGCCAAATAAACTATCTATTCTGTTCTGTTTTGTTCCATTACTATTATCTCATAAAGTGTGGTTAGTAAATATAGTTCATGAAATCACATTTTGGGATATAGACTGTCATATACATGTAAAAATACTCAGAAAAGCAATTGAAGGGTGTTAAAATCTTTAGAATGTTGTATATTCGAGAACATATTTTTTATATGTTGTTCTATGTACGAAGTATACAAATAAATATGTTTAAACCAAATGTAACAATTCTCTCTTACAGAAAATGAACACCCTAAAAATTAGATTTTCTACTTTTTGCTGAATTAACGGGTAAGCCCGTTGTATTAAACGTTAACAACGAATTAACCCGCCATTGCTTACCCTTTAATTTTGCCACATGCTAATTTTTACAACCATTGAACAATCATAACATCTAAACTCGAAATGATGTTCATGAAACATTATTCCCCCAACCGTTTGCTTGTCAAGAATTAAGGGTTCATAACACAAGGGGGTCATCTAAGTTTTAAGCTTCTAGCTATACTATACTAAAACCAAGTTCTAATAGGTCACTTTTCAAACTCATTATTTCTGACCAAACGCCAATAAAATTTAAATGAATTTTGCCTATATATGTGCATTTTAATGGGTAAACGTGTAGCGGTGTTTTTAACAGTTTTCTTTTACTTCAAAGTTTTTGGGGTTAAAATGCAAAATCGTCTTTTTTAAGAAAAATGTTTTTGAGAGTAGTTTTAATAATATGTGGGCACAAACTGGTCTGTCCGACTTGAAAAACACCAAACAATTGAAATTTTGCTTATGGTAGATTTTGACAAATTTTTTGAAAATGTTGCATTTTTCAAATTTTTCGAGATCTTTGAAATTCACCAGTAGCTCCAGGTAAAATTGTTAAATTTCCTTATTTTTATTTGAACACTGTAGGCCAAACACAGTAGAACTTGATTAGTCCATTTTTGGCAATTAAAGTTTTTCGACTACTGTGCACTTCCGGTTTCAATGTGAGAATTTAAAAATCGATTTGGTAGCATTTTTTTTTTTCGATTCTCAAAGAAGAACGGTGACGTCTGGTGATAATGAATAATCGCTGAAAATTTCAATGCCGTGTCGTTGATAATAAAGCATACAAAGCAGTGCAAATTCTCTATGTAGATTGCAAGCTCAAAGCTGAATTTCAATGATTAACCTGCTAAAAGTGTTTGTCTTCTATTGTTGAGTAGCAAAAACGACGAGTCCGATGGAAACAAAACTTTTGAGATTTATTCTTCTTATACCACGGTAGCCAGTAACATCTTCAAACAAACAAAAAGGTTAATTGATAAGGGCTCTGTGTTATGGCTTATATCGTAGAAAAAGTGTGACTTTTTGAAATGAGGGTATCATTTCTCTGACTTCGTCCTTGCAAGAAGTACACATCATTTTTAAATAAAATAATTTGCAGAGTCTCAGCAAAGTATTGCTTCATTTTTAATTAAAGGCATAAATTTTGTATACCCTATGTTTCACTTTCTGAACTAGCGTAAAAATGTAAGGTAACCGATTAGAACTTGGTTTTTGTTTACCATCATCTTCTATCAGCTGACCTAATTTGAACTGAAATTGAAAAATAATTTCACCCAGTAATCAGCTGACAAAGTTTGAAGCTGCTAGCTATAAAATGTTTCGAGATACATGTATCTTTATCAAAGTTTTCAATGCCCAAATTAACTTTAAAAAAAAAAAAACTTTTTTTTTAATTTTCACCAGGTAATCTACTCATCATCTACTAACTGACCATGTTTAAAGCTGTAGCTATAATAATTTTTGAGATATCTTGATTACAAGTTTTCAATGCCCAAATTTGCAAAGGGAAAGGGCAATAACTCAAAAAAAGTAAAATAACTTTTTTAATTTTTTGACCAGTTAATCTACTTATTATCCTCTATCAGCTGACACAGTTTTAAGCTTCTAACTGTTTTAGTCTTTGAGATATCTTGACTGCAAGTTTTCAATGCCAAAATTTGCAAAGGCCACACTGGTCAATGTAAAAGCATTGGTGGTTGCTACAACGAACTGGTGGTGGCTTATTTCGGCACTGGTGGTGGCGTAAAATGGCGGAAAAGGTAAACAAAATCTATACCTGTTGACTTTATGATTTATTTATAAGCTTGCATTTATTCTATTTGTGATGACACCAGGCGCACAGACCGTCGGTAAGATTGCAGTTTAGGGCGCTGCCAAGCAATTGGTGATTTAATTCTTGGTTTGAACGGCAAATCCAACACAGTTCTGGAGTTTTGCCGTGACAGGTGCTTTTTTCTAGTGTAACTGCCTAAATTGAGTGAAATCTGCATGTCTAAGCGCAGCTGTTGTCATATTCCTATGAAATAACATCCAAAAAACGATTACTACTTTGTTTTTGTTTTTCTTGGTAAACTAGCAAATGTTTTATTGAGTAATTTTTATTACAACGCACTGGGAGCATTTTTTGACGCATTGATACAACGCACTGATGGTTGCACATAATTCCTGCGGTTGTTGGTGCAGACTCACCACATCAATTTTCATCAGGTAATCTACTCATTATCTTCTGTCAATTGACCATGTTTGAAGCTGCTAGCTTAGATAATTTTCGAGATATCTTAATTACAAGTTTTCAATGCCCAAACTTGCAAAGGGCCATAACTTGAATAAAATAAAAATAACTTTTTTTTAATTTTCACCAGGTTATCTACTCATTATCTTCTATCAGCTGACCAAGTTTAGAGCTACTTGCTGTAATAGTTTTTGAGATATCTTGATGCCAAAATTTGCAAAAACTTTTTTTAATTTTCACAAGGTTATCTTCTAATTATCTTCTATAAGCTGCCCAAAATTGAAGCTCCTAGCTGTAATAATTTTTGAGATATCAAATTTTCTCTGTCCAAATTTACAAAGGGCAAAAACTAAAAAAAAATTTTTTTTTATTTTCACCAGGTTATCTACTCATTATGCTCTATTAGCTGACCAAGTTTGAAGCTCATAGCTGTTATAGTTTTTGAGATATCTTGATTACAAAATTTCATTATGACCCTTTAAAAGGGGCATAACTCAACAAAGGGAGATAATTCAGACTTGAAAAATATATGTCAATTATTTTTTGATGAGGAATCCATATATGAATTTTCAAAACTGTATTTTGATAAATTTTGTAACGGACGCACGGACGGACAGACGGAAGGTCGCACGGACAAGCCCAAAGCAATATGCCCCTTCATCTTTTCCAAAGTTTGGGGCATAAACCTGAAAACTTCTTGTAAACATTTGCGTATAGCCAATATGACTTCAGATCGACAACGACTAGAAAATTAGGTGTCAAACTTATGAACGAGAGCCAGCAACTATTTTATATCCAGTCATTAAAATATACAAACTATGAAAATGGGGTTTAATCATTTTTAAATGTTTGCGAACTTTAAGTGTTGTGGATTAAACCACTTGGGACTCAAAATATGTCTCCTTATATTCACTAACATATGCTCAAAGATGTGATTCCAATGTCCACCTACAACATATTTTTATGTCTTTTCAATCAATGTTTTTTTTTTCACCATGAACATTACCCTCCAAGATTACCAACTAAAGACAATTTTAATATACTTTGATAACCTTATTATCAGCTTCGATCTATTGAATACCTCCAGATCATGTTGGAACTTCACAATGTGATAAACTGTGGGAATTCAATTTTATTTTAGGATGGGACAAAAGGGCGGAATATATGCATAGTTTTTACAAGGCCCTCTTGTATAGTTGTCAATCGTTTTGCAATCAGAGCTGACAAAAAAAAAACAACAGAATTTTTGCTGTTTTGCAAGCAGTAGGGTTACACCATTTCGGTACTCCTGAGTCGTTTTGGGGGTAATCGTTGCTTATCAACGATGTGAAAAGTAATATTATTCCTTGTGAAGAATCCCCAAAGCGTGGCTGTCGCTTCCAGAACCCCAGTCAGAGGCATGAGCAGCTGTGAACACAGCACAAGAAACAGCACCCGATACATTCTAAAGCGTCTTCTTCTAAACGACATGTAATTTCCTAAAACATAGCTAAAAAGTACGGACGGAATCATAAACGATAATACCAATACATAAACAGGAACAGGTACTAAGAATTTCATCGGTGGAAAAAAAGTGTTCATTAGTTGAACCCACATAAATAAATTAACAATATTCAATGGCAGGAGTATAACTTTGCAGTAAAGGGGTACTGAATGACCCCACAGCACATGAAAATGTCCAGTAAACCAACGTTTTCTCTGTTTTATAAAGTCCAAAAAGGTGAACGTACTTTTTTCAACCATAGTTCCATGCACAAATCCAAACGTGTAGGATTTATCCCACGCCGTAAGCGCGAATCTGAGATCTTCCGCAATGCTTTCCTTTGGTCCAAAATCGAACCCTACGTCCAACTCGGCCTTCACACTTGCCACTATGAATGATCCCTTAAACCCAAATACAGGTCGTCGAAAAACCTGTAACGCTAGTCTCATCACACCATAATCAAACGCAACTCTAACACCATCCATTAATGTTATTATCCAATTCTCTATGTCGTCATCTGCGTAAACTATCACCCCTTGTCCAATATCTGCATTAGAGCTCGTCACGAAATCCGCGATTCCATATATGACGTCATCAGTCAACTTTGTCTCTTCGTCCAAATGTACAATCCAGTCCGCGTTTGACAAGGTGTTTATATCTGGCTCCAGGCAATATTGAAGAGCACGTGCTTTGTACATGGCGTTGTTAGCTGATCTATACTGGTCAGGAACCACCGTTTCTATAATATCAGAATAATTTCCCATTGACAATGGTTTATCGGTAACAATCTCAAATTTGAAATTGTTTAGCCCATTCCGTCTGCAAAGTTCTATGTTGTGTAGTGTTGTGGTCCTAACTAAATGAGGAAACAATCCTCTTGTTACCACTCGAAAGAAAATGCATGGCATGTCTGCACTTAAAGTTTCTTTCGGCGGAGTTGAAAATGGATTTAGAAATACTAATCCAACAATATTTAAGATTGTGAATGGAAATGATACTAAAACACAAGCTTGTCCAAAATACAGCAGAATATTAAGAATTAGGTTGTAGCTTTCTCCTGGATTCTCAGAAGGTGTTATATAGGCAGACACGGCAATAAATCCAACAATGAAATAAAACGTCAGCAAAACTAGCATGCACATATGTCCAAAAGTAGATTTCATCTTAATGAAATATGCCATTATTGAGAGTGGTCCTCTGTTTTATTAATCGAATTTATCTAGGAAAGTGTGTTTAAAACGTACCCGCACTTAGATAATTGTTTTGTCATGCCTATTTAAAGCTGCATAGTCTGTAACTTTTGATCTTCTAATTTTAAAAATAATGTTTTTATTTTTCAAGAACACAGTAAAAATACTCAAATTCAGGTAAACATTTTACCATTTTCGTAAATCTTAACAAGTTATCACTATCAAAACAACTGCATTTATGTTAAAATTCAACGGTCTAGAATTATTGGAGGGACTCAAATAATTACCAACAAGAGAAAAAAAACACCTATTTGATAATATAATTCACTTTTCCATGCAGTTTTCAGCTGTACTGAACATTTTTATAGTGAAAACATAGCTTAATTCTACTTTTACAAATGATTTTAAAAGAATTTTTTTTTTCGAAAAATGTTCATAGTTACAGAGTATGCAGCTTTAAAGTCATCTGTTGAGGGTTGTTCAAAACGCAAAGCGAAATGTAGATCGCCAATGACCGCTGTTTGGCTGCGGACAAAATATGTTAATGGCCATGCGTTTTGAATTCAATAGATTATATTATTTCATATATTAAGAGATCGCCGAAAATGATTTTGGACCGATGTTTTGTCGTGCTCAAACGAATTATTATTTTCATGAAAATGGAACCCCTTTTCACCTGATCTAACCACACAATATGTTTCATTGCTACCGATCCGATCGTGTATCTTGTCTCATGATTAGAATAGTGCTTTGTTACTTGTACAGTCGTGCTAAGACTAAAGGTAACACCAAGTGCACTCCGTGTTCACTACAGATAAACTTCATCTAGACTTCAAAGTTCACTACTAGTGAACGTCATAGTGCACTATAGTGCACTAGGTAGTGGACACCATGTGAACTAGACTAATCAATAGTCTTATCTGCATAAACAAGGCGCCTTTTGCTATCTAGACTTGTAGATGATTTTTAGACACGAATACCAAATTTTAATGAAAAAAAATATATGGAATAGATTCTCCATCCATTCTTTCATTCATTCATCCACCCATTCAGCCAGTGTAGAAACAGATAGATCTACATGTACATGCACTTAATAGCATTTTATTGTTTGCCTCTACACTTATATTAATCAATGATGCAGCAAAAATATGCAGCAGATGACTTAAGCAGACAACATTTTCAGATGCACTTTTGCAGGCGCTTTATGTGAAAAAATGAAAATAAATTATTTTCTCGTGGGCACCTTTTTCTATTTCATTTTTTATTTTATTTTATTTATTTTTTTGCCTGCTTTTGTCGTCTGTTTAAGTGTTTAACATTGTAGACACGAATAAGAGTGCTCCTAAAAGTGGCGGTCAGATTTGGGTACATACTGTTTGCCTCTACACTTATATTGATCAATGATGTAGCAAATAAATGCAGCAGACGACTTAAGCAGACATCATTTTCAGATGCACTTTTGCAGGCGCTTTAAAAATGAAAAGCTATTTCTCATGAGCACCGTGTGTCTATTTCATTTTTTTTAATTCCATTTATTATTATTATTATTATTATTATTATTATTATTATTATTATTATTATTATACTTTGTGAAAATTGTTTTGATGAAATAAGAAATGTATTACAAACTATTAATTTTATGACGTGAATTATATTTAATGGTGCATATTGGGTACTTTATTGATGACATTTGCCTACCACCTGCTGATCTAACAGGTACTTGTCATGGCATTTCAGCTTCACTGTCATTAATATTACACCTATTGTATCATCCAATGCAGGGGGGCTTTAAAAAAAGATTCTATCTCCGGTTTTCTTTTCAGTTGATTGGGACACTAAATATAAGTTTCTTATCTTTTAGCAACACTTTGGTCATTTAGTTATAACAATTGTTTGAGCAAATAGCACGAACCCAGTATAAACGGATTGGTCACTGACGGAAATACAAAGTTATGTTGTCGAGGCTTTATTTTAGCGCTATTTCAAAGTACTACCGCAAATAAAATTGATTCTGAACATACACGAAATTATAATAGGTTAATCCTGGTGTGGGAAGCTGAAATATTACGAGTTACTGTAAAATATGAAGTTTTCTCATGTTTTTGTGTTGATTGCTGACGATTTTCGGCTAAAAGTGCACATAATAGCTAAAAAGGGTACCTAGGTTTCTTGCTGATGTTCATAAAGACGGACAAACTTTCAATCATTATAACAATACAGTCTTATAGATAGTATATTGAACCATTGCTTTTTTGTAGGAAATTCAAAGATACGGAGACATTATTATTCTTCAAAATATGTCAGTTTAGAAACCTCAGCCACCGTCGAGCCACGACAACATATTTCCAATATAGAAGTGGCTACAGGTACGGGCCCGTATCCCTAGACTACGATTCTAGAGGTACGGGACCGTATCTCTAGACTACGAATCTAGGGATACAGGCCCGTACCTGAAGCCAGCCCACTGAGGATTGGCTAGAGGTACGGCTCTAAAATTTCAGCTATATCTGGTAACAGTTATTTTACCGCTTGAGATAATCTAATCCAACAAAATAGCTGATTTCATACCGAGTTTTTGCGGCGGCTTCGCCGACGCTCTATTATCGCTTTGAACCTAAATTTTATGTAAATTTTCGCCAATCAGAAGTATTTTTAAATTGTCATATTCATCATACCAGCTAGAAAACAATGCCCTCATTGGTTAATACTCAGACTGACAACACGATCTTATCATAGATGCAATTTAACTTGAAAATTTCCATGTAAATGGCCGAGAACCAGTCTGTGCACTAGTCCTAACAATGGACATTGATCTGGAATATAGGTCAACTCCCGCTGTACAGCATTTCTAATTTGCGTATACCATTCTTTGCATGCCTTGCTTAATTGCACATAGTAAATAAGTGCAATATAAAATAACTCACTAAATCCTAAAGGACTTTAACAGCATTATATAAAGCAAATCTATGTATTTTTTATTCCAGCCATAATGGTGCGTTACACGATTATAGTCTGTTTCATAAATTTCGACAATTGGTCTAGTCTATTTCTAAAGCAAATATAACAAGTGTATTTAATGCGTTACATTACAAGGGCGTAAAATTCATCACGAATTAGAGAGTAACCTCGGGGTTCTGGCGAGTGAATACGTGCAAAGCTTGCTTTGACCCGCAAATGCCTGTTCTTATAAGGACAGTGTAGCTATCGGCAGAGTCTCTTTAATCAGACAACATGGTGCGTTATAGATAGACAGCAAAAAAACCCAGGTTGTAATGTCTATTAATAGCGCTTAATAAGATACATCTTTTTAAAAAAGAGATGTATCTTAAAAAAAGAGGTTATAATGGGGATGGCTATTTAATGTATATAATGGCACATAATTTCCTACAATTTGAATGTGCCCGCAACCCACAATCCTACACTTAGACTCAGATCAACCTGCGCAGCTGTACATGTATCAGCGTATTTTGCTATTTCCTTTAGGAAGATGACAAGCAAAATCTCTAGTTTCTTTAACTACATAAATGTCAGACGAACATGTATCATATAAGGCTAACTTGCAACAGCCAGCATCAAATCTCGAGTCACTATGGGCCCGTTAGCGAAACGCTTTTCCGATGGTGTTTTTCTGGCGGGCAGAGAGTGGCCCGATTTTACATGCTTACTGGGAGCTAGTCGATCAGTTTTTGAGTCTACATGCATTTATTCCCCAACCCCGGCTATGGCGAAATAGAAAGGTTATAGGAGTTAGTCCCACACAAAAGCGATCTGGTATATCAGCATTTTTCTGTAAAAAGAGACATTCATAATATGTAAATAGAGTGGTGTAAACCATTTAAGACTTGAAAACTACTCCAAGTTGAGATCCGAGATGGGCAGATTCTAGCCTATGTGACAACAACATCAACAATATGGCATGTTTTTTCCGGATTTTCAGTTTGTTTCAGTACATACATTTATCGTCAAAATCTCCCGTTTTCTTAAAAACTTTAGGACTAATAATATTGTTCCCTAGCCTTTGCTGGTGAAGTGCCTAAATTTGGAACGATTCAGATGCATATCGCTCAGCGAAAAGAGCTTCAAGCAAAAGAGAGACCAGAAACATAACCACAACTTCCAAATTTGCTGGTTTTAGATGGAACATACTTTTCCAGCATGCAAAGACTGGGGGTATAATGGGATTTCGTCATTTAGTTGTGTTAAAATTGTAAGTATTTGAGAGCCGCCGAATATCTTTTTTAAAGATATTTCTTGTTCCGACATGTTCCGATTAGCTCCGAGCTCTCCCGATTAAAAAATATCTGGCCAATCAAAAAAACTTCCCAACAACGTGGCGTATATTTAAATAAGCATTGCAGATACCAAATGTCGACAAGTGAAAACGTGCGAATTGATGTAGTTTTTGGTTATATTAGGAATTTCTATCGCTAGATTGACTTGATAGCTCGATGCCACATAACCAATGATGTTTTTGACGATATTTTGAGTCATTTTCAAAATGGTGAAATGTTTACATAAACACCGACTCACGGACTCAGTCAGTAACACCGGTGCTGTGGCGTACTTAATACTGACGTCATCGGCCTGTAAACAACTACGGGTGCTGTCTGAAAAACATAAAATTGGTTTTCGAGGTAACAATAAACATACGAAGCGGCTCTAAGTGGCCCCTTACAACTAATCTTCACTTCGTATGCAATATATACAAGCCTGTTTGCTTACAAAACAGAATTTCTTTTGGTGTTTTGATGCTGGCCTCGAGCACATGGCTTCTCGGTCTCGTGGTAATGGACCAAATTTCGATTGGCTGAGAAAGTCATGTGATATAAGAACATGTGACTTGAGTCCCGATGGAAATCCGGAAAAGTACGGAAGGCCTATGAAATCAGCTATATTGAGTTGCAAATTCACATCTGTTTTGTCGCCATCTTTGACATTGGAAAGGGAGCCAGCGATCAAATTGTAAGGGTAAATACAATCATTGTCGGATGACACTTGTGAACAAATGTGGAAAGTGCGAAAACCAATTAAATATTTTCGTTTAGCGCCCCTAATTGCTCCACAACTATTGTCTTCTTTTATAATCCAAAGGAACGTGGATAACAACGAATAATATTCGTTACATGCTTTAGGAAATATTACTGTGTTTATAGTCCATCCATGTATGATGTCGTTGATGTCAGCAAACAAGACGATTACCTGCACAAATACAGGATTTTTTATTATTTAACTGCACTCTATTTTTTCTGAGTCCTATTGTCAAAAAACCCTTTTATATTGTATTCTAACAATATACTGTAAAGGCTCTGGCGAGAGTGCGCATATGTGCAAGCTCGTCTGAGCCTTCACTGTGAACTGACTTAAGCTTATGATGTACATGCATGACCATTGAAAGAACTGAGTTTTGTTCGAACTCCGGTAGGCTATATATATATAGCTCGCGAGGATACAATCAACATCTTTTGGAGAAGGTGTGCTTAATTTTCTAACCTGTATATCCACTACCTTCAGTAAACAAGCAGTAAAGGCTCTGGCGAGACTGTGCGTATGCGCATGAGCGGATCTAGAGGGGCCCGGGGGTACAGACCCCCCCCCCTGAAAAATCACAACACTATAAGGTTTCCTAGCAATACTGGTCCGGATCCCCAGAAAAATCTCAAGGTTACCAAGCCAGCACTCAATGTTGGGCCATCATATGTACGACAGGCGTTTCGTTGGTGGGCCGATGTTGGCCCGCTTATGGTGGTATTTGGATCGTCTCTCCCCTCATAAACTAAAAACCCGTTGTCAAAGTCGGACCCCCTCTGGTAAAACTTTCTGGATCTGCGCAAGATGCGCAAACTCGTCTGAGCCTTCACCGTGAACAAATTTATGATGTACGAACGTTATCTATCTTGTAACATAACAATAGTCTAGCTAGAT
This sequence comes from Loripinus fragilis, assembly GCA_964019695.1. Lineage (NCBI taxonomy): Eukaryota > Metazoa > Mollusca > Bivalvia > Lucinida > Lucinidae > Loripinus > Loripinus fragilis. The sequence goes on along the minus strand of OZ026520.1, from coordinate 81,538,799 downwards.
TCATTAGATGAGTATAAGTCTATTAGATGAGCGACATGGTTGATATTTTATCATCTTGTATAAATAAACCAGCAGTAGAGGCTATGGCGAGACTGCGCATATATGTTTTTATGATTCTGAGTAACACAAATTAATGTCGCGCTTTTTGATCTTTCTAGAAAATGATTAAAGGTGTTAGAATCTGTTAATCGAACTAATTGATAAGATTAAAGGCATGCACATACATCTGTAATGAGCTTTTTGGTTCTATTACAGAGTCAGTAATATTTAGGTTTCTTGATAATTAATTTAATGATGGGCCCTTGATTACATTATGATGCAAGCGGACCGCGAACACAATTTTTAACTGACCAGTTAATTGTCAAGCTGTAACTACGCATGAAAAGGGCCTATTGTTTGTTTGTTTGTTTGATATGATTCTTTACGTCCCATCAGCAAATCTTTCAGTTAAACAGGGACGGTTCTTCCTGGGTTGAACCAGTACTGAGCTAGGATAAATGAAAAAGGGCCTTATACATGGAATGCTGAAACACAAGTTGAATAGATTTTCGTAAACTGGTTATATCCTGATGTAGATATAGCCATGCTCTTCAATAAGACAAAAGTAATATTACTTGAACGGTGAAATAAATCCGCATTTTTCATTGTTTCTTTTTCGGAGGATGAACTCGTCTACATTTAGATTAATGCTTGAGCCCGACAGTAGCCGGTAACTGAAGGCGCTGATGGGCTCATACATTGATCTGCCAAGTATATCAGTTATTTTCCTTTGGTGTGGTAAGAATTATCTTGACAGACGTAATAATATATAATATGTGGCACTTCACAGTTCAGTTCACGAGACAGCCAGTAATCCAAACCGCTTACCTTCTTACCGTTATATATGAGTCGTGACACGTGACTTCCAACAATGTGGCATTTTGACAAGCGCAGGCCCAGATGAGCCCGTGCAGCCCCCTCATAAGCCCAGAAACTCAAAATGATATCCAGCCAGCAGTTAAACACTCAGACAAGCAAAGGCTCTGATCAGACTGCGCGTAGATCATATATTACAATTATAAAGAAATTAAGCGGTTCACCCGCCACGGTCGTTTCCACTTGATTTCTTTATAATTGTAATAAATGATCTATAACATATACTTATGAGTGAAGATTATTTATTGTTTATCTTTTAAGCTCATATATTTCTTGTACTCTACGCCTTGCGGCTGCATCCCAGCCAGTATCTCATCTCGTGGCAGTATGGCCAAAGACCTGTAGTTGTAAAAAGGGCACTGATTGACTCAAAAGGTTGGCGGAAGCTCAGCACAATATTTATGTTGAAAACTGTTTCGTGATTGGTCAATATAAGATTACGGGAAAGTCCCATATTACCAGACGGGTGTATATTTGCTGCACTTTTTGAAACAGTATATCACTGCTTTTGTTGATTAAGTTTACTGGTGTGGCTTAGAAAAAATGACCTTGCATTTTGTTATTTTCAATGAAATTTTCTTTCCTCTCATGTAGGGGCCAAAAAGTGGTAAAACATGGTTGTCACCATGGTATCTCATATTTGTTCATTGGTTGAACTAGGTCCAATCTGTAATTCTATGGCAGCCTCATTGTGCTTGAAGAGTTGTGAGGACCACAACTTACTTAAAAGCTATAATGGAGGTCTATGGAAAAACAATTACAGGTCTGGGCCCTTATCAGCCCGCCAGCGAAACGCTCTCCTGGCTTTTCTCTAGCGGTCCAATAGTTACCCGATTTTACAGACTTTGCAGCCAACTCATAACGATTGCCTCGTGTTCAAACGATTTGCAAATTGTCCGATTTTAACCGATTTTAGCCCACGTGAATTGCTAACTCTATCGCTTATATGATCGCTCAGATATATTATAGTTTGTAAAACCTTTTGAGCTCTCTCTTTTATTCATTGTTTAAGTTATCAATTCGACATTATTAACTCTTTCAACGTAAAGCCTATCCTGATTTCATAATACTTTTGATAAAACCATTTAAAGTCTGGTTATCGCTTCAAATTGGCCTATGAACATGAATCAGCATGTTTATTGCTGCCGCTTGACCCTAATCTTAATTTAAATTTCGTCCCAATCATATTTCAAAATGTTAAAAAAGAATCATTTTTTTAAAGATGTATTTTCATTCATGCTTTGTTTTTGTTTGCTTGATTTAATTCTTGAAGTCCAAGTCAAAGTTTTTTTACTATGTATTATGCGGTATTTTATCCGGGTCTTCACTGTTTGCCCAAGTACCTGTTTACTGGTACCCAGAGCGAAAAGGGTTTTAGAAAAAGCTTGTGTTGATATTGGTTTATGACACCATGAGTTGTGAATTGGTATTGCAGGAATGACATGCTCAGACAACTATAGCTCTAAAAGTATGTTCTCAACCCAGATAAACCCTTTGTATACTAATGGATTCTTCCTTCTGGTTATACAATAATCTTGGGATAAGTCCATTGTACATAGCTAAGGGTGTCAAGTTGTAATTTAAAAAATGTATTCTTCCATCTAAAGATATTTTTACCTTAAAAAATAGTGCAGACCTTGATTTAATGCACCATTACGCTGCATTTCATCTGGGTCTTCACTGTTTGAAAAAAATACTCATTTAGGGGTTTCCCGAATACAAACGGTTAAATACCTATGTTTATATGTTTTAGCCCATAACAACCCGAATTTGAGTTGTACTTAAATTTAAGCGATATTTAATGTTTAGTTAAAACTTGAAAAAACTCAACAAGGGCAAATCTAAATTAAAATAACTGATTGTTTTCCCCGCGTCTTAAACACTTAAACGATGCACAATTTAAGTGAACACATGCAGGAAATACTTGGTAAAAGGCAAGCATCTCTACACTTAAAACTCTTTACCAGCTTGTTGTGACTGCTGAGGCATTTTAAGTTTTCATCCAGATCAGGCCTGACAAAATGGTCAGGCCTGATCTGGATCCAAGCTGTTTGACACTCTGATGGTACTCTTGAAGGAATATTTGAAAAGAGTTAATTCCAAAAATATCAACAGCCAACAAAATAGCATGAAAAATTATCTAGCGTGCTAAAGAGTTTGATTGTTCTTCAACTCTTTGCCTACCTGGTTATTTTGCATGCTTTTTTGTCGTCTACTATTTCTTTTTCAAAGTCAACTTTTTTGGAAAAAAAATCTTTCATGTATGCCATCAAACGTTTTGTCGGGCCTGGTCCAAACTGTTTGCAGAGGTTTTCAGCAGACAACACTAGTTGACAACGAGTTAACTTTGCGACAAAGAGTCAACTTTTGTACCAGTTGCGCTTTAATAACTTTAAGTATACATACACACACAACAAACACCAACCCATGGTACCGCGAGAAAGGGTTACAGAAAATAATAGCTTCCATGGGGTTCCTACCGTCACAATACTATCTACAAGGTAGAGTCTTATAGTCTGATACCAAAGCCGCAATTTTAACTTGCTTTTGTCAATTTCTAATGAAATTGTTTCTACCAAAATTAATGGTAAACATGACGACTTTTGATTTTGAAATTGTCAATTTCCCGTTTTTAGATGGTGATATTTCTCGCTCTACATTTTTTGGATCCTATATTTCTCAACTCATGTTGCTGACTTCAACACTTGCAATAAATTGTTAACTCAGAAAGTTCTTAAACAAGGCTATCAATATCATAAACTTCCCAAAACCTTTTCTTAATTTAATAGATGATACTATGATTTGATATCTAGATTTCAAATTGGACTGAAATCTCTCTTGCGCCAAGGACTTTCAGAACCTGAATTCTATGGTGACTTGGTGTATCAATTGAAGAAGATTGTTGGCTCAAATATTTATTCAGCGCAGTTCATTAAAATAATTTCCCATTATAAAAATATTGGTTATAACGTTAATGTATTGCAACAGACTGCATTTTTGGTGGTCAACCCAATCACCGTTGGCAATTTTGCTTTCCTCTTTAGTTGCACGCCAATGGGTTGGACTTCAGACTTTATCGTCTTGCCTGATATTGCCCATTCCAAGGCGGTACTTCTTTTGTGAATCTTTTGTGTTTTTTCTGTCTTGTGTTTGCTATGCCTTTGTGCGCGTCTGTATATTTGTGCCTTGTGGTCACCTGCTGGGAATGGGCTGACCTCTTGGCTCTCGTGTGTGGTGTCTTACTGTGAGTTTGTCACTTTCCCATTGATATCCTGGGTCAGGTGTGGTATTTGATTGTATCGATTCCTGATCTTTGCATCCTTACTTACTTCTATCTTCTTGCCTGGAACCGCAAGGCTTAGAGCCTTAATATTTGATATGTAGCATCACCTTATGGACCTCTACCAAGCCCTCGGGGCCAAAAATGACCCCGCCCCGGGGGTCATATATTTTACCTAGGCTTAAAGCTTTAGTCGGTGGGTTGGTGCCTGATGTTTGGCTGTAGCTGGTCCCGCCGTAAGGTTTTCTTTAGCTCTGACTATCTGTGAGTTGTAAGCCCTTTTCTCTGTTTCATCATAGTGCGTTAATTTGATCATATTGTTTCTCTATGATGACACATTGCAATAGTTAGAAACCCTCCATGCAAGCTTAACATTTTTTGTGCTTTAACAACAGCAGAATCTAGGGCGAAGTACCAGTAAAATGCATTTTTAGCCCCCCCCCTCCCCCCCCCCCCCCCCCCCCCCGCGGTGGCTTAGAAAGAGAAAGCTTAATACTTTACTTAAATTGTGTGATTGCTGTTGTTTGGCTATGTTGTTTTATGTCTCTTACAGTGTAGTGGGTTTGTCTTTGGTTGATGAGTTGATGATTGAGGCATTTACTAACTGTACTGACTTAGTTTCAGACTGGTATCTAACAAATGGCATAAGAATCTAAATATTACCATAAAGTGATGATATATGTATTTATTTTAGAAAAGTTTATTTCCCATTTCTAGATGGTGATGTTACTGGCTCCCCTTTTATGGTGTATATATATTTGATGTTTACAAAACATTGCGTGATCGTGGTCTAATGTTAGTGACTTTAAAAAATGAAAACAGCTTTTGAATACTAAATTACTAAAACATGGCTTTTGATATTATAAACTTCGCAAATCATTTTCTTACCTGGTAGACTTGGATATTGTTATGCAATAAGTCATGTCAGAATTTGTATTTTACTGTAATTTTGGCCATAAATTCAAAGCTAGCAATGTGAACCATTCTTTTACTGATCAATTTAAAAACGACCATCAATCATTCTAAAAAAGTGGGACACATCATGGGTATAATGTGACAGTCGGTGTGTCTGGTTATAAAAGTAAGTAAGGGTGCAAAGATCAGAAATCAATACTATCAAGTAACACACCTGACCCAGGATACCAATGGGAAAATGACAAACCAACCGTTAGACACCACAAGGAGAGCCAAGAGGTCAGCTATTTCCCAGCAGGTGACCACAAGGCACAGATAAACAGACGCGCACAAAAGCATAGCAAACACAAGGCAGAAAAAAAGATCCACAAAAGAAGTACCGCCTTGGAACTGACAATGTCAGGCAAGAAGATAGAGTCTGAAGTCCAAACCATTGGCTTGCAACTAAAGAGGAAAGCAAAATTGCCAACCATGATTGGGTTGACCACCAAGCATGCAGCCTGTTGCAATATATTAATGTTATAGCCAATCTTTTTATTTGGAAATTATTTCAATGAACTGCGCTGAAAAATTATTAGAGCCAACAATCTTTTTCAATTCATACACCAAGTCACCATAGAATTCAGGTTCTGAAAGTCCTTGGCGCAAGAAAAAATTAAGTCCAACTTGGAATTTAGATATCAAATCATAGTATCGTCTATAAAGTTTAGAAAAGTTTTTGGAAAGTTTATGATACAGATAGCCTTGTTTAAGAGTTAACAATTTATTGTGAGTGTTGAAGTTAGTAGTATAGCTTGATCCAATCACTGCTGACGGCAAAGGTTTTCTTTTATTGCGTGATGGTGGGTCTTATTTCAATATTTTTTCATTCAAATTTCTAAGGAAGTACTTATCTTTTCCTTGTAGCGCCATGGGTAGGTCAGTATCTGATGCTTGTCTTTGGCAAATACCACCGTGGCATAACTTATTTGCTGTTTTATTTGGCCAGCAAAATAAATTTAATTTCACAGTTATTTTGGCTGCTGCCCTTTTTTACGCAGTGGTTCTCTTATTCTATATTCATTGTTTATTGCCCCTACATTCTTTTTTTTTTGTTTTTGTGTTGAGTGCTTGTTTTGTTGTGTCCTGATCGTTTTCATTTACATAATAATGTGTGGTTTGAAATACACATTTATTCGGATCAACCTGCTAGGAAAGGTGAGTTTTTTAAATGAAGCATCCTTCAAATGATCATCAGCACAGCATGTTGCATCCTGTAAAAGAGTATCAGATACCAATCCTTCAGCTTAATTCCCAGTTAATTATTTTCCGTCAAACACTATTTGAAAAGTTACTTAAACCAGGTTTTTGAAATATATAATATGAAAAATTGTGTCATAGTATTAAGGGATTCCATTTCATTCTGTATATTTCGCAGGAACTGTTTAACCTGTTTTTTTTCTTACGTATGGCTTTTCATATTATGAAAAGGATAGTCAGCTCATTCTTACAGAATCATTCGTTTTATATGTCTAGTTTCCTTCTTTTGAATAAACTTGTTTGTTTCTATGTTGCATGTGGTACCTTTGTTATTACCAGGATCTTTGTTTTAGGAAGTGCATGATTTAGAAAGTTGACAATTGGTACATATATGTAAAAAGGTCAAATGAATTGGGTACAAGAGAAACTCGATTGGTCTACTCATTGTTTCTATAAATCTTATTTTAGTTATGAGATAAGGTATATCAGTTAGCAGTTTTTTGCTATGATATTAATGGATTGGCGATATAAACTTCAAAATATAGTGGTCACCGACTTTTTGTCCAACATTTAACGATTTTATGTCTAAAATTTCTAAAAGTTGAGATTACTGATTCAACTTATTCTAAGATTTAACAAGTAGAGCCGAACATGGCGACTATAGGTGTTCCCCCTTCCTTGGAAAATCACAAAGCTATAGCGTTCCTTATTAAAACTGGTCTGGATCAGATGGAAAATTACAAAGCTACCAAGCCAGCATTCAATGTTTGGTCAGCGAAACACCATCTAAATGGAGTTTGGCTGGCTGGCCAATTATTGCTCGCTTTTAGTGATATTTAGATCCTCTCTCCTTCATCAACTGAAAACATACGCTGTCATAATTTAAGCCCCTCTGACAAAACTTGCTGGATCCGCTCATGTTCAAGGTTTGGTAAGTTCCCCCAAGGCTTTGATTGCTGTTCGTTCTAAGGCAGTAGTTCTGCTGTCGTTTATTCATTATTGTTGATCCCATTGTTTGTGGGGGTTAAGTCTTCGGGTGTTGTTTTTTTGCAGTACTTTGAATCATTATCCCCACGCTTTTTAAAAAAGCGAAGGGGATATTGTAATCGCCTCCATCCATCTGTCCATCCATCTGTCTTTCCGTCTGTCCGTCCGTCTATCCGTCTGTCTGTTATGCTATCTCCTCCTAAACCATTGGACGAAATTCAACCAAATTTCGTGTGTGAGTTACTCACATGAATGGGGCGTGCAATGGCAAACGTTTTTTGGCCCCGCCCCCTGAGGCCTTTGGTAGGGGTAAAAAGGTCAAATATCATTTAATTTCAATTACAACGTCAATTTCAAAGATTTTTATTCCAAACTTTGTGTGTGTTCTCACAAATAGAAGGTACAAAACATATCAGACGGGATTTTCATTCTGTCGCCTGGGTCATGCCCTAGGGGTGGGACTTTGGGGGCACTGGGGGTGCCAAGGGGTTCAAAAATTTATTTTTTTCAAACATGGTCATGTGGCATATCAAATCGATGGGGATGACAAGCACATAAGAATCCAAGCAAAATTTTCATCCCTGGGTTTAACTGGTGACCTTGTGGTGAGGTTAAAAGGTCAAATACCAGTAATTTGGGTTACCATGTCAATTTCAAAGATTTTCATACCAAACTTTGTATGTGTTCTCACAAATGAAAGATACAAAGCATATCAGACGGTATTTTCATTCTGTCGCCTGAGTCATGCCCCAGAGGTGGGACTTTGGGGGCACTGGGGATGCCCAGGGGGTCAATTTTTTTTTTTCAAATATGGTCATGTAGCATATCAAATCGATGGGGATGACGAGCAGAACTGAATGTAAGTAAAATTTTCATCCTAGGGTCTAACTGGTGGCCTTGGGCTGAGGTCAAAAGGTCAAATATCATTAAATTTGGTTACCATGTCATTTTCAAAGATTTTTAATCCAACTGTGTGTGTGTTCTCACAAATTAAAGGTTAAAACATATTGAACAGAATTTTCATTCTGTTGCCGATGTCATGACGCAGGGGTGATACTTGGGGTGCTGAGGGGTTCAAAAACATTAGCGTGGAGATTTGAGATGGCGCCCCGTCGACTGCGCGTTCTAGTTTCAGCTTGCAATCATCTCACTGGGAAAGAGAGAGCTGATTGCTTTACTCTTATTGTGTTCTGAATGTTATGTTGCTGTAATTGTTCTTTGACTCTTAGTCGTGGTGTAATGGGTTCCATGGGTTGGTCTGTAATATGACTGCGTGGCTTTTCCTGGTCATATTCACTTACTTTTTATATACGAGTCTATTTAAACTTAGTTGACCAATGATATTGTTACGTTCTGATTAGCCACTTCTCATACGAACATAAATCATTTATATTTTATTGCAACATTGTTTTACATTTCCTCTTTACAATATAAAGAAGCATCATTGACCTGTCAGTTTCTTTTGACCGTTTAGCCTATCTATACTGCGAATGCTCAGAAGCTTCTTATTTGCAATTAAATAAAACTAAAAAGAATGTATGATGTGCCTATAGCCAGCTGATCGACGTGTATTTAGTATATTTCATGACAAAAGAATATCATATTTTTTTTGTTATTCTGAAGCTCCAACACAGCCATATTCTAGGTCCGTCGGTCATAGTCTTCGTTTTGCGATCCCCAAATAATGGAAAACCCCTGAAACGAATTGATATAAAATTATCTTCTAGTATTAACTTTTAATCTTATTTTTTTACAAATTTGAACACATTACTACTACTTCAATTGAACTGAAACATCCTGTGTAACTTTAAGGTTGAAATGCACAGATGCCATTAAAATTAATCTGAAAATTTGCGTAAGTTCTGATAGAAATGCTTATATTCCCTTATTGAATAAAGCTTAAATGCTTTAAATTATTTATGCAATACTATGAAATAAGCTACAAACTCATAAACTCATTTGGTTCAACCAGAATATACATGTAAGCTGTTAAAATACATTTTGATTAGAAGCAACTGATGAGATTGCATATTCGTAAAACTATGCGTAATAATATTTCTATGGATAGAAAAAAAACTTTGAAGCGTGACAGCACTTTGGTTTATAAAAATGTCTTCAGTCATTTCTTTTTTAACAAGAACAGATGTTCCTGCCCAAGGGTTTTAATATATAGGCTATGCAATAGAAATACCTAAAGTTCATGACTCAAATGTCATGATACATCCATAGGAAATGCTATGTGAGTATCTGCTTGCCCTAACCAGGAGAAATTAAACTGTAATATAAGCATCATTCGTTTTACTTTGTTCATACTTTTTTATTTTATTATCATAAAGAAAAGCGCACATATATTTTTACCTTTAAGTGCATCTTCCTTAGATCTATACTTGCCAATCTGTACTTCTCCAGAGAATTGCAAATTTCGCCATCTGCTTGCCATCTTCACCACTTCTTTCCATTTCTCTATCCTGAAATTCTGCCTGCCTCTAACTCATACCAATTTGACTAGGATATCCAGTCTTTTCAAACATCTCATAGAACTAAATACTTGAGTTAAAATATAGTACATTCATACTTAACAACAATGAGAGAGACATGACCAGAAGTTAGGTAGCATTTACGCTTAATTAGCCATTCTAGTACTCAAATTCTAATCTATTCAAACCATCACAATATTTAAAGTATCCCTACGATATATTCCTTGATGAATATGGCCACAATAAATCTGAAATAATGCGTATAGTTAGTTCATCAATACAGTGAAAACTCTTTAAACTGACACTCTTTTTAACAGCCAAGTTCTTTACAACATAGGTAGTATTTGCACATATGTACCAGTTTAGCTTAAATTCAGTTCAAACAACAGAAATTTAGTTTAACGTCGAATTACTTGGTGACAAACACCGTCGTCGTAAAAAAAGGGTTGACTTAAACTGTTGGCCAATGTTTCTAACGTCATTCTTGAAACGTGTGTGTGTTTGAAAATAGTATATGATCTGTATGCTATTTCAAAATTGTGGGTGAGTGGGTGGGATGAAAGCACGTTTTAACGATTTGCTGGCTAAGGCTTCCATAATTCAAAATTAACTTATCTTCTCTTTATACACCTGTCGTCACGTGCTAGTAAAGTTTTACGTGGAAATTCATTTTTCTAATGAATACTATTCACGTGAAACTTAACAATTTAATGCAATTTCAACTAAAAAACTCTACACTTGGTGTTCCATAAAACCCCTTACAAGCGCCCATTCTTATCTTTACCTTAACACTCCATTCAAACAATTATAAATCTCATTAGCTAGATTGAGAAAACCATATAAACCTGTCATTATTCAGTAATTAACTGACTGGTCAGAAATACAAGTATCTATACAGCAAGAAAACAAAAGAATTGAAAGTGAAAGTGCCAAAGTCAGCGGTCAAAAACATTTAATTTAATGATAACCAGGCGATTAAGTGACCAAACTTTAATGATTTGCGATTTTCAGCCCCCATTCATGCATTCCTTTTATTTTGACTGTAAACTCTAATTGTTACGTTTATGGTCATTTTCATTTGCTAATATTTTTTTATGTTTTATGTTTTATACAACTATTTTACGACAATATTTATTTGCGCTAATGCAGTGCCTGATAGAATTATTGCATCAGAAATAACTTCACATATTTGGATGGGTTTTAATTATTTCACGTCATTATCTATGGGATGTGTCCATTTCAATTTGAGGGATGCTATGTGTTTTTGTTTTCATTTAGTGTCCATTTAAATTGAAATTTCTGCTAGCAAACAGAGGAGACTTTGAACTGAGGAAGCGTGTTGGGTGTCTAAACTGGGTCAATGCTGACCAAATATGTGTGTCATAAATAGGACAGTTTAATTTCAGGTCGGATTCACAACGCTGTCTATCATTGATGGTGGTGAAAATTGTAATGTAAAAGGAACTCGGATCAGTGAAAAGCATGAAGGCAAAGGACTTATGCCGTTAATGTTTAAATATGCTGCAGAATGGGCGAGGGCAAATGGTGCAGTTAACTTTGTGTCAACGGTTTCAGATGACTTATGGTATAAATGCAAATATACTGGACAATTGGTAAGTGTAACCCTTTTATGTATAAAGGTATTAATGATATTTTCATGTTGATTCCTTTCATTTTCTTGAGTTATCTCGAGTTCTTTCATTATGCCCCTTTGATTAAATATTTTGTAAAGAATATATTAAGGAGGGCAATACAGCTTTGTATTGATTTATCACAGAGTATAGCCTCCAATTGATTACATAAGATAGTATTTTACTAGACATTGCATAAGTATCTAAGGTAGTGTAAGGATCATTGACGCGTGATATGGGTAAATGCCTATGGTTTTCAGTAAAAATTAAAGTTTGTCAATAGTCCCTTTCTTCACCGCGAAGCTACCCTGACCTGAGTACTTTATGGCAGTGAAATCCATTTTCGATATTATATGCTTCAAAGATGTAAAATTTTGGGTGGAACAATCAGTTTTACATTAAAATATATAGAAATCAGAAAACAATTTTTAAAATATCATTACCCCCATGTGCCAGCAAAAGCTTTTGCCTGTATATGTGTTCCTATATTTACACATTGTATGGAAGTGGCTTGCTGGTACAAGGGGGAAAGATGTTCAGCAGCCCAAAAACCTAGGGCCTAAGCCCATAAAATGCCTTTTCTACCCAATAAGAAATGAATGACAGTAATGCAGTTCTCTCGAACCAACTTCCTACATTGCTTTGTATTCTGTGCTAGTTTAATATAAAGTACATAAAGATTAAAAGTAGAATTAGCAAGGTATATGCAAATTTTCATAAGGAAAAAGCTCACTGTAATTTAATGACAGACTCTTTTGCAAACGTCCTGTACTTATCTGTTTTTGCATGCTAGGGAATTGTTCATGTTTTTATTTTCGTCTGCTGACTTTCTTCAAAATTAAGTTTTCACAAATAAACCACGCAAGACCAAACAGTTCGGATCTAGATCAAGACCGACATTCTGTTGGTCTTCATTTGGGTTCAAACTGTTTGCAAAAGGCTATTTGCAGACGACAAAATTCTCCGATGGCATGCAAAGTGTTATAATAGGTAAATACTTTAGTGTTCAATATATTACTTCATATAGGTAGCTTTGATCTTGGATATACACATGAAACGTACATGTATATGTATACTATAAATATTCGAACACTTTAAATACATTTTGAGAGGAGCTCGTTCGAATCAGTTTTACTTTCCAATGCTAAATGGGACACTTTCATTCAAAAGTATCTATTTCTTTCCGTTGAGATTTCAGTTTTATATTATTTACAGTACATGAAGTCAAAATGTACAGGTAACTTCTAAATTATCTCCCCTAAAACACATTAAAAAACACATTTTGTCTTTAAAACAATTTCATCAATTATCGTGATTCGTTAATACTCGGCATATGATATGTTCAATAGATATCACCATGCCTACCAAATAAATCAAGAAAATTTGAAGAAATCACTTTTTAATTCACTTTTCATTGTCATGAAATTTCAGACCCCGCCCTGTTCTACCCGCCATATCTCTCGAGTGAGTAGGAAATTTGAAAAAAATTTGCTAGCTGGCTCTTGCCATTAATTTCACCTATTACATTGATACTACATGCATCTCACCAGAAGCCCAAAAGCAGCGTTCTGAGAATCAGAAAAATAGGCATATAAGGCCCAAACCCTCAATGATCCTTTTATACATTGAGTACCACAAAAATATACAAGCATGATGGTTGAGAAAATGGTCAAATGGCAAAATAAATGCGTTTTACAAGAACACCAATGTATTTCACGAATATTTCCTGATAGAATCGTGAATATGATGCAACAAGGAATAAAATTATGCGTGATGTAGTAACTGGCAGGAAATATTCCGCCAAAACAAGAAGTTGGCTGTGAAATTTGACCCAGATACTTTAATTTTGTCGTCCGCTGTCTCGATCATCAAACAATAAGTGAATATGATGCAAATTCACAATGCGCAGACTAGTCAGGGGTGCTACAATACTGAACGAATTATAATTAAATTAAGTGTAATACACTCAAGAATTTGTGTATGGTATTATAGCCTCGATTCCATGAACTCAGTCAATATTCGAAGAACATTGCATAGCGCGCATGCCCGCTGGAAGTCATAACCAATTTCATTTGGCATTTTATGTATTATGTATGTACGTATAACTTCATTATGTAACACCTAGTACGCATTTATAACTTATCTAAGCATACTGAACGTATTTCCGCCTAGAAAAGGAACACTATTTATAATTCATGCATGATACTGGTGGTTCCCCGTTCGTTACCATTCATACTCATACTGCCAAACAGTCTAAATTTAGATCCATATTATAAGATTGCTTTGGATTGTGCCAAGAACTTTAATCGAATTGAGCCTTGAATGAGAAAATACACTGTATTCTAGGTGTTTGCTTATAAAGGCTTTGTCAGGTCTTTTCATTGACGTAGCTAGAAAAAATAATATAATTAGTTATGTGGCAGGCTTAGACAATGGAACTAAGAGTGAGGTTCTTGCCGTGAAACTAGTTTAAGCCCTCCAGTAAAAGTATTTTTACTGCCCGTTCCAAGACAGTGTTTTTTGTGCATCATTTTTGATATTTATGTTTCGTTTTGTCATGCTTTCTTTTCTGTTCAATGCAGCCTTGTGGTCACCTGCTGGGAAAGGGCTAACCTCTTGGCTCCTTTGTGTGTGGTGTTTTCTTGTCTTTGTCACTTTATAGTGTGGTGTCCTGGGTCGGGTGTGGTACTTGATTGCATCGATTCCTGATCTTTGCCTCCTTACTAAATTAGACATAGCAAATGCAATAAAACCTCACTAAAACGGCCACTCAAAACAGACAAAACATAGGTCTTAATGGCAAAACGTAGCCAAATGAAGATCGAAAGTGTTGCAGAATGCGCCCCTTGGAGCATTCGTCAATACTTTGACCTGTATGAAACGAGGGTCGGTCTTGAAAGTTTATTTGGTCTTCTTTTTGAGTGGCCGCTTAAGACAGGCTCTACTGTATTAAAATCTCATATAAGACTGCGTGAGTATGACCAGCAGATACCACAATTACAAGATTGGTCTGTGTATTGTAATTCACATACAGCAACATCGTGTTTTTCTCGACGAGACACAGATAATAACTTGTTTAAAGCCAAATATGTATATTTTATTTTCAGTTCAATTTGATATATATAGTGAACATAGAGAATATTGTTCTACCAGAGTCAGATCTTGACGCAACGGAGACAGTTCTGCCAATACCATTTGAAGATGTTGCTTTATATACTCTCTCAGAAGACACCAGAAACTATTTGTTTCCATGTCGGAGAATGGTAGTTGATATAGTTCCTTATAAGCTAATAGAGTCGAATGCAACTCGAATGAAAGAAATAAGTGGTTACCATACGATTGCTTATTCTGATGTAAGTGATAATAACAAAGGCACCAGCGGAATCTTGTCTTTTGGAACATTAATAAGAACTCAAAAGCTACCCTTCGTATATGGTATAGATATGTATGGCACAGATAAAGTTAGCATAAGAAAACACATATTTCGCCATCTATTAGCTTTGAAGAAATGCACCTATGGAAGTATTTTTATCATGTTTTTTTCTTCCAGAAACATTCCCTCAGAACGTTCTTAATGAAATATGTCTGGGACTTGAAATGAACCGTATCAATGGTACAGAGTATCCACAGTGGAACTTTCAAACGATGTTTCTAATTGAAGAACCTTTACCATAGACATTTACATAACTATCCAAGAAGACTCTATGGCTAAGAGTAGCCATGTAAAGTATATTTACAATCATCCAATCACCTGGAGGCTATCTCTTTTTGTTGGTATATCGCTTGTTATTGATACTTTTGTGTGGGTCCTGATTATGGGGTATTCATGTTACATGTAATTATTTCTGTCCTTTTTAGTTGTTTTGCAATCATCTCGCTTCGAGGGTAATAGTTTGTTGTTTCACTTTACTAATTGAGTAATTACGTGTGTGTGTGTGTGTGTGTGTGTGTGTGTGTGTGTGTGTGTGTGTGTGTGTGTGTGTGTGTGTGTGTGTGTGTGTGTGTGTGTGTGTGTGTGTGTGCGCGCGCTTCCCTATGGTGCCATTGTTAATTGTTCAATTCCATTTTCTGGATGGAGATGTTCTCACTTGCTATAAGATGAATAATATACGATCATTGACATGGTGCGCCTCAGCTGATTATCACATTCCTCAAGATGATATTTTCGACTCAATCAACCTTTCTGGTAATGTGTTATTTATAAAATATAATATAGGACTTGTTAGCTGTTTTGTGGCTGGGGTCATTTCTGCCCTAAGTCGATTAGGCAAAGGTCATTTCAGCATAAGATGTTGTGTTTTTTTGTCATTCCATCCTTCAGTCATAATTCCGTTTCCGCTCAAAATAGCGAAAAGTAATTGATATAATTTACACCAAATCTTGTATATGCATTGACACTGAAAAGAGCTAGATTTTGATCGTTACACGTCATAGTTATGGCCCTTGACTGATGTTGACATATTGTTTAGGATTAAGTTCAGCTCAATATCTTGAGAACTAATTGATAGAATATGACCAAATTTTGCATTTGCATTGATACTATCAAGATCTAGGTTGGGATTGTTACCGGCCATTGTTTGAAAATTTGTAGCAGTTATATGGTCCTTGATTGAGATGTCTATAGAACATATTGACATAATTTGCCAAATTTTGCATATACTTTTATAATACAAGACCTAGACTGTGATTGTTACCTGCCATTTTCTAAAATATGTAACTGATTATGGCTCTAGATTGATGGTTTACTAAATCAGATTTTCTGACAATGCTATGCTGTCTATATATTCCAGTTTTAAGGTGGTACCTCACTGATGTGGAAAGATAACCTAGTGTTTTGTTTGTTTTTCATTAAAGTAAGATTTTGTCATCAAACGTACTTATTATATAACTAAGTAAAAAGACCTATTTTCATTGGCTTAGAGTGCTCACGTGGCCAGTCTATATATTGTCATATTCACTGGCTGGCTCGCGCTTGCTGGTGAATATTATTTACTTAAATTAGACTCCTTGTGTTTTTTCCGTTCCGGTTCTGCTTTTCTAAAGCGTCGCTAATAATCCTATCGTAGTTGTCGAGAACATGACAAATCACACATTAGAGCTGATCTATTTCGATTTTATTGCACAAAAAACGGCGAAAACAAATTTGAAGTCTTCAGCTTCTTCCAACTTTCCGCCCTTGCACTGAAGAACTCCCGCCAATACTTAGACCACGTCGCATACGTTTACATGTATTTGATCTTTCAAGCGTAAAAACGACGACACTACGTCTAACGCCATGAATGACGTCATTTTCCAGTAACAAATGACGTCAGCTATCGCACATTTTCCCTGCGCTTTCAAAGCTGTGAATTAGTTTTTGATAAACGGGTGGTCTAATCTAGGTCTGCACTGTTTCTGCTAAAATGCATGACTGTCCCAAAACTTGTATATAAGTTCATTTTTCCAGGTGCAATGATGCCTGTACATCTTTCTCTAAATGTTATATAATAAAACAGTTGTTGACTAATGAGGCATTGGATACGATGTGATATCGACCAGAAAATACCAATATTTACCTCGGCTTCGCCTTGGTGAATATTGGTATTCTCTGGGCGATATCACATCATATCCAATGCCTCATATACCAATATTTACCTCGGCTTCGCCTTGGTGAATATTGGTATTCTCTGGTCGATATCACATCATATCCAATGCCTCATTAGTCAATAATTGTATATTGTTTTGGTGTTCACAAAATGCCTTCTCCTCGTTTACCAAACAACTCTATGACCAGGTATACGAGGGATGTTCGAAAAGAATTGCTTAATTCTATCTGGAGACTTCAAATTTCAAGTCAGCCCAAAGTGCTCATTCCATGCCATCAAAGAAGTCTCCGTGGCTAGAAATGCAAAGCTTCAACCGATGTATCCACTTCCTGAAGGCGTCACGGTACGCTGATTTGGACACAGTAATAAGGTACTGATGAATAGCAGATCCAAGAGCCTGTCAGGACTAGTATTTGCGCCCAGCAAGGAATTATTTCAATTTCGGAAACATAAAGAAATCACATAGGGCAAGATCTAGGGAATACGGGAGGTGAGGCAAAACAGATACTTTTCTTTCTTCCAAAACGCCATTACTATTTCAGAGGCAAGAGCAGGGACATTGCCATGTAGAAAAAGTAAGTAAGGGTGCAAAGATCAGGAATCGATACAATCAAGTACCACACCTGACCCAGGATACCAAGGACCGATATGTTTATAACCAGTGACAGGGCGTCGTTTCTGATAATATTTTTCGGCTTCTCCAGTACTATGTCTTTGTAATGCTTTACGGTGATGTTTGTTGCCATTTCTATCGGCACTTTTATTGCGACTCCTTCACCAGAGAAGAAAATTGCATACCAAACCTACCTTGCACCCAAAG
Organism: Loripinus fragilis; assembly: GCA_964019695.1. Classification (NCBI taxonomy): domain Eukaryota; kingdom Metazoa; phylum Mollusca; class Bivalvia; order Lucinida; family Lucinidae; genus Loripinus; species Loripinus fragilis. Next base: position 81,520,950 of record OZ026520.1, on the reverse strand, counting down.
ACCGTTTGGCAATTATTGGGCGTCTGCTAAGTTTAGAGGCCCAGATTTTATTGCTAAACTTTCTGACGGGTTCAAATTAATAGATCCAATTTTCATCACCTGTGACGACATTGGCAAACTGCTTTTTGTCACAAGTTTGAAAAATTTGAAGCATATTTTTGGCCACTTTATCCCGTTGTCTGTTTTGTTCATCAGTCAACAGATGTGGTACCCATCTTGCAAAAATCTTTCGGACTTTCAAATGCTTCTTCAAAATAAGGTGAACCGTTGATAGTGATATGCATACTTTTCATGCAATATCACGAAGTGTAAATCTGGCATCTCATTCAATGTTTCCCTTTATTTTTGAAACGATTTCTTTACGAGATGCAAATTTTGGCCTACCTGATTTTGGTGCATTTTTGATGGACTCTACACCAGATTCAAATTTATTTTTCCAGCTTCTAACTGTGTCATAAGACACACAAGAAGGTCCTTAAGTACATGTAGTAGAATGTTCAGTCATCAGCTGCTTCAAAGAACAACCAAGTTTTGAGCGAGCTTTGATGTTAGCCTATATTTCATATTTCTGGTCGACGCTTCTACCAACCATTTTTACTACAGTGGTCAATGACTGTGTATTAATATGGCAAATTTTATGTCTTACATTTAATCTAACCTGTACATTTATACACAGTTGTGTAGACCTTGAATAAACCTAGATAGGTATATATTGTTTTTTATCAGTCACCGCTAATATTAAATGAATTGTTACAACATAACCTAATAAACGTTTTTTTTATCTCACGGCATGTTACCTTTATCAGGTCATGATGACGTTGCACTTTTTAAATGACGTCGCTAGTGACGCTGAATCAACACAAAAATAAAAAATTACGTCATAATCGCTAGTTTGAAGAGTGATCAACAATGGGTAAACTGATAAATAGAATACCAGGTTCGCGTCTTTTGATATCAAGTTTACCAGGCTCGGCTTTGAGAACGCCTGTTGAATCGCTCGGCAAGCCTCGCGATGTCAACAGGCGTTCTCAAAGCCTTGCCTGGTAAACTTGATATCAAAAGACACTCACCTAGTATTCTCTATTTATCGTGCCCCACGTGGATATCGAGATATAGGACAATAAGCAATTCATTTCGAACATCCCTCGTATTTTGACTGTCAGGACCAGTTTTACCCATCAATCGGTTCAAGCGATACCTGGTCAGACAATTCTGGTCAGACAAGTTAATTTAAGAAATGAATTCAATTTTTGGAATGTTCATGGAATCATGAATACTTCGGGTCTCGTGCAAAGTAAGTGAAGCCCAAAGGGCTTCACGTTAACTTTGCAAGAGACCCGAAGTATTCATGATTCCATGAACATTCCAAAAATTGATTTTATTACTTATATACTCATGTCCAATGAAAACGCACCACTCTTCAGATGCGCATAGTTGTGGCCTATCAAAAGTTGTGCAAAATTGTGTTATTTATATTTATATTTTAGGAGAAATGCAATGGTTTCGCACAAAAATTGCAATTCCAATGACCCCGTTAACACATGACGTAACGCCAGCCTCCAAATTGCGTTATTCGCATTTTGGGCTTATTCAAAAAGACCCTTAAAATCTCGTTTAAATGTTTTCCGTTTGCCAGTAGATCCCCTGTCATTTCGCCACATCTTCGACAGTGGTGGCGCAGCACCTAGCACTACGCTAACGCAAACAATACCACTTTGTAAGCTTAGATATGGCGTGGTCCATTAAAACTCGGCGTAAAATGTTTAATTGCGATTTCTACAGCCCTAGTGTTCTACACAATGCTTATTTTCATCTTACAAACTCAAACACATGCGAAACGTCATAAAAATCCTCTAAACAATTGACGTTGCATCATTGACGTCAACTTTGAGCGCGTCGTCAGCCATTGTTCGCAACGCTAGCGTTTTAAATCTTTTAAAATTTGTGTCCATCTGTTGGTGCGAGTATTATCTAACATTAAGTTCAACACAGATACTTTTAGGTTTTCGTATACTAGCTTTTAGAGATTGACGTTTATAAAAAAAAAAAACGCTGATACCTACGCTCCGTCGATGTTAACGACCCGCTACACGAGCAAGAAATAGTCATGCTACGACCTTGTCGTTATTTTGCACCACAAGAAAGAAGGATTCCTTGAATGTCTCGATTTTACGCTCAAGTCAAAATAATGCTAGTGACGTCACATCGTGGCGTTATAGCCACTTTCAAGGCAAAATGACTATTCTTGGTATCAATTTAGAGATTCTTCGCAATTTATGCACAGAAAAAAAGCGAAAATAATGTTTTTGAAAATACTGACATATTCGATGGCTGGTTTTGTGACTTTCTGTTTTGACGGATGTTTTGTTTAATAGTTCAAGCGCGTGTCATCAGCGATCATTCCGTTTTAAAGACCCATCTGTAACTTACGGAATTGCTACAGTACAATAAGACGCAATTGCGAAAATAAAATTTTATGTCGTTAAAAAGATATAGTCATATTTGTAGGTGGTGCTTTTTCATTGGACATGAGTATATTTACATTTTATATTATCAGTCAAGTATCAATTTTCAATTTTCACCTTACTTGGCTGGTTTTCCAGATATTTTGAATTAAATCAGACATAACGCAGGGTTTGGAATAGCCAAAACACCAATTTTGCGCGCTTAACGTCATGGCGATACGTGTTCGGCGTCACTCAAACGTCAGTAAACAAGCAACGTTATTGGATAGATTTGACGTTAGCCCGCTGAAATGGCGCGTATGTGGGTGTGGCTAAATTAATTTGTTCATGAAGGTATGAACCACATCTCAAATGTAATGGTTCATTTAAAGACTCGCAGTGGAAATGTAAATATTATTATGTGTACTTCATTGAAGTTAGAAATATGTCGCTCATGTATAAGCATTTGCAAGACAGTTTGAATAATAAGTTTTTGCATAATGTATGTGGGTCATCTAATAAGTTTTGACAATGGTTTTAAATCTCAGAAACTGTTACAATGTATATTATTTATTGCATGTCACTATGGATGTTGCCTACTCATGTTTGAAATATGGAGTTTCTATCACAGCCTGATCTGATGCTATACAAATTTGTAGACAGCACTGTGAGAGCACATGGCCATGAAAATCACGTTTTAACTTTTTTTTTCTGGGGGTAGAGTTAGTTAAAGATACAGAATGTTTCTTTGGAAAGTGGTTGGGGATGTTGTCTGAATACTCAGTTAACCCATCAAAGCAAATGTCACAATGGCATTTACATGGTTGCCTTGAACGTTCTTGGTTGCTAGGCAACAACACAAAATTGATAGCGTTAATTATAAACTAGTATATTTTGAACACTTTTAAATAAGCCATTATGATCAATTTGCGTATTAATAGACACATGTTTCGATAAAATTGTTCAATAGTCTTTTTAAAGCATAGAAAATAATAACTTTCATAAATGCTATATATACCAAATATAATAAACTATTAGAACAACCCATTTTAAGGAAAGTATTTCTTGCGAAATTGATGATATGTCATAACCAGACCCTGCTAACACCACAGTCGCAATTTAACCATTATCTATGACATTCAAAATCAACTTACATAATGTTTTTATTTATCTATATAAAAAGTTTAAAGAGGAGTTTGTAATTTCTTAGAAATTTATAGATATATATACCGCCTATAGTGTCCTGTCCAGGGACTTTTACCATGTCATCTATAGTTGCCTAGCAACCATTGCGTCTGCAACGTACAGTGATTCAATTTCCTCCATTCTAAATAACATGTGGCGATTATTGAAACACGTCCCAGAGAAATAGGTCTTGTTTTATGGGGTCATTGTCAGAACTTATTGGATAACCCTCGTATGTGTTGGCAAGTAAACACCTTGATGAACCTAAACATATGTGCAGACTGATCGATGCATCTGCTTTCCCATCTGTTTACTTTGAATGTTGCTTTTGTATGGGGTGTGATCTACTGTATCTGTCTTGGTTTTCCTGTTTTAAACAAACCAATATGATGGCAATAACAATCAGAAAACATACCTAAAATATCATGCATGGTCTTGTCAAAATAACCTTTTTGTTGGACAGCATTTTTATTCGATTTTGCACCAAGTTGTATAGACAAATAGTTGGGATTTATATGGGCACTAATTGTATTCCCCTGGTTAAAGATTTATTCTTGATTTGTTATGAAATGGGACTCTATTGTGTCTTATTCTGATAATAAGCAGGCTGATATTATTTACGATTTTAACACTACATCCTGATATTCGGATGATATTTTAAACATTAAAAAGTTTATTTTGACAATATTTTTGGTAAAATATACCCTTCAGAGCTAACACCTCTGATAATGATATCGTTTATACAAAATTTATGATGAACGTGACAATTTTGAAATCTTCAATTTCCCTTTTAAGATGGCGATGCTCCTCGCTCTACATCCTATGGAGTCTATATCTCTCAACTCATTCGTTTTGCTAGACCATCTAGCTATGATGCTGACTTCATCACTCCCAATAAATTATTAACTCAGAAACTTCTTAAACAAGGCTATTGGTATCATAACTTCGCAGAAACTTTTCTAAGTATGATTTGATATCTAAATTCCAAGTTGGACTTAAATCTCTATTATGCCAAAGACTTTCCGAACCTGAATTCTATGGTGACTTGGTGTATAAATTGAAAATAACTTTCCATTATAAGAAGATTGGCTATAACATTAATGTTTTGCAACAGACTAAATGCTTGGTGGTCAACCCAATCACGTGGATAAAACAATCTTCATGGACAGAAATAAACCATTTGATCAGCAACCCATTAAAATGCAAAATGGATACATCCATACTTGTATCAATATATGGGATACTCCACCAGAATGAAAATAGCTAAAAACTTAACCTCCAAAAATGCACGTGCTACTGTTACACTTGCTGGATATGTACAGAAATGGTGCTGTAAATTCGGAAATTTTGGCGAGGGTTTTATTTTCGCGAAACTTCGCAGAGAATAAAAATCTCGCGAAATAGCGAAATTACTCTGTAGTTTACTGATGTAGGTAAATCATGTCATACTCACGAAATTTTAACGTGGCAAATATGTCATTTAACGTTATTCGCGAAAATAAAATACTCGCGAAAATATCCAAATTTACAGTAACCCATGTTAAACCTAACATGAGATTTCATCTAAATTCATACTTTGTGTATGCGAGCAACTAAGGTTCAGACGAGTCTGCGCATTTGCACAGGCTAGCCCGAACCTTCGATGCCGATAAGTATGCGAGAACGCCATAACTGTCTTACGTTAAACCATAAGTGCCCGTAATCTCATACCCGGCACGTAATACTCACCCAAGGGTGTATGCCGTATGAAGAGATAGATACAAAAAAAATAGTTTTTTATGTTTTTCACATTAATTTTTGGCATATGTTTTTTTCTAATTTAGCAAACTGTGTTCGTGATAAAATTTGTAGAGAAAAATTAGCGCCAATTTCTCCAAATGTTTCCATAATCCAAGAGTCTGCAGTTGAACCCTGCACATAGATGCACTCTTTGAGATTTTAATCAAATCTCAAATAAACTAAGATAAATATGTCAGTCAAAAAACTACATTGCGCCGCCCTAATTCACTAACTTAAGCGATGGATGGCTTGTTTAAATATATTGGAAATCGCGCCTAGTTCGCTCGTGCGTTCAGCTACTGGAGTCATCTCGAAACCGCCCGTTTTGAAGCACGTGCAGACTAGAGAAAAATAGCACGTCATGCGTAATCACAGCTTCTGCCCCTACAAATGATCAAGCTCAAAGATTCTGTACTTTATAGGTTTGCAAACAGCAGGATTATGCAATGCACAGCCGCTAAAAACGGTATATTCACCGCTTGTGAATATTCTTTTAAGACGAACCCTTTCTGCCACGCCTCTGCGAAATTTACCTGTCAATTAAAGACTTAGAAATTTTGGCTGAATTCCGTTTATCGCGAATTCTTCATCTATGTACACAAAATCTGTTTGAGCCACAAACTTCGGACGGCGCTCATTTTCCTGTAAAACTTTCATCGCGACCTCATTTTGCTAAAATTGAAAATAAAAAAAATTATCGCCGAAAAGAAAATCAATGTAAAAACATATGAGCTAGAGTTTATTTTTGTTTTTTAGTTAGGGACTACAACTCAATTTTAATATTTGTGACCAAGACATTTATTTTATTATTGAATTTGATTGACAAGAAACTGTTTAAAACAGTTCAATTTAAATTAACTATCTATTCTGTTCTGTTCCATTATTATCTCATAAAGTGTGGTTAGTAAGCACAGTTCATGAAATCACAATTTGTGATATAGCTGTCATATACAAGTAAATATACTCCGAAAAACAATTGAGGGTGTTAAAAATCTTTACCTATGTCTAAGGTAAACCAGTCCCAATAATGCATTCATGAGGTTCCGCCTTTACAGTAACCAAAAAGTTCTATAATACAAGACTTTCTGTATAGTTGTCAATCGTAATGCAATCAGAACTGAAAAAAATCAAAACAAAAAAAACAGAACTTTTGATGTTTTTCAAGCAGTAGGGTTACACAATTTCGGTACTCCTGAGTCGTTTTGGGGGTAATCGTTGTTTATCAACGATGTGAAAAGTAATATTATTCCTTGTGAAGAATCCCCAAAGCGTGGCTGTCGCTTCCAGAACCCCAGTCAGAGGCATGAGCAGCTGTGAACACAGCACAAGAAACAGCACCCGATACATTCCAAAACGTCTTCTTCTAAACGACATGTAATTTCCTAAAACGTAACTAAAAAGTACGGACGGAATCATAACCGATAATACCAATACATAAACAGGAACAGGTACTAAGAATTTCATCGGTGGAAAAAAAGTGTTCATTAGTTGAACCCACATAAATAAATTAACAATATTCAATGGAAGGAGTATAACTTTGCAGTAAAGGGGTACTGAATGACCCCACAGCACATGAAAATGTCCAGTAAACCAACGTTTTCTCTGTTTTATAAAGTCCAAAAAGGTGAACGTACTTTTTTCAACCATAGTTCCATGCACAAACCCAAACGTGTAGGATTTATCCCACGCCGTAAGCGCGAATCTGAGATCTTCCGCTATGCTTTCTTTTGGTCCAAAATCGAACCCTACGTCCAACTCGGCCTTCACATTTGCCACAATGAACGATCCCTTAAACCCAAATACAGGTCGTCGAAAAACCTGTAACGCTAGTCTCATCACACCATAGTCAAACGCAACTCTAACACCGTCCATTAATGTTATTATCCAATTCTCTATGACGTCATCTGCGTAAACTATCACCCCTTGTCCAATATCTGCATTAGAGCTCGTCACGAAATCAGCGATTCCATATATGACATCATCAGTCAACTTTGTCTCCTCGTCCAAATGTACAATCCAGTCCGCATTTGACAAGATGTTTATATCTGGCTCCAGACAGTATTGAAGAGCACGTGCTTTGTACATGGCATTGTTAGCTGATCTATACTGATCGGGAACCACCGTTTCTATAATATCAGAATAATTTCCCATCGACAATGGTTTATCGGTAACAATCTCAAATTTGAAATTGTTTAGCCCATTCCGTCTGCAAAGTTCTATGTTGTGTAGTGTTGTTGTCCTAACTAAATGAGGAAACAATCCTCTTGTTACCACTCGAAAGCAAATGAATGGCATATCTGCTCTTAAAGCTTCTTTCGGCGGAGTTGAAAATGGATTTAGAAATACTAGTCCAACAATATTTAAGATTGTGAATGGAAATGATACTAAAACACAAGCTTGTCCAAAATAAAGCAGAATATTGAGAATTAGGTTGTAGCTCTCTCCCAGATTCTCAGAAGGTGTTATATAGGCAGACACGGCAATAAATCCAACCAAGAAATAAAACGTCAGCAAAACTAGCATGCACATATGTCTAAAAGTAGATTTCATCTTACTGAAATACGCCATTATTGAGAGTGGTCCTCTGTTTTATTCATCAATGTTTTCTAGGAAAGTGTGTTTAAAATGTACCCGCACTTAGATAATTGTTTTTGTCATGACTATTTAAAGTCATCTGTTGAGGGTTGTTCAAAATGCAAAGCGAAATGAAGATCGCCACTGACCGATGTTTGGCTGAGGACAAAATATGTTAATGGCCATGCGTTTTGAATTCAATAGAACATACTATTTCATATATTAAGAGATCGCCAAAAAGGATTTTGGATCGATGTTTTGTCGTGCTCAAACGAATTATCATTTTCATTAAAATGAAACCCCTTTTTACCAGATCTAACCACACATGTTACACTGCTACCGATCCGATCGTGTATCTTGTCTCATGATTAGAATAGTGTTTTATTACTTGTATGTGGTCAGGTCCAATTTATGAAAAGGCGCACGCGCGTGTATAGTGTGTGTTATTTAAACCAAATAAACAAAACAGTCCACTATCGACCCGCTGGCGGGATGATCATAACCATACACTGATAATTGTATAACTGTGATTTTACAGGAGGAACATACAAGTCTTCCTTATTAACTCTACAGCTTTGCGATTTTGCGGGAGGAGTCTGCATCATCTTTTGAATACGCGCACGAGTACAGTCTAGAGATTGTCTTGAATTATAATTTTATTGGCGTAGCTCCCATTACGCAGTATACGCACGTGCGTAATAAAAATAGTTACATTCAAGGGAGGTCACCTTATGTGGTTAAAGTGATTTTCCATACCTTAAGGAACGACTCATAAAAGAAAGAATTCGCTCCCTCTGGATAGACTGGTTCTTTCCCTTTAATAGCTTGTCAGATGGGTAGATCTAGTGGAAGGAACCAGACTACCCTCTGGTTGGAAGGGAAGTTCCCTTCTTGAAAGGGGCGTAATTGTAGAGATTTATTGATTGTTACAGTAGTCTCCTTTGATGTGCGTATTTTTTCAGCGTTCTGGTTACACCATTGAACTTTTTGCATTTTGAAAAGCGAAATGCCTTTCAGAATGCATAAGATTAATTTTCTTCATACAAAAAAATAATGACTTAAAATGTTAAGACCCGTTACACGAAGCACACTTTTTTTGGCCGAAGATAAAATCATGATGAATGCATTGTTTTCCTTTTTACTGTTCTGAAGTAGACTGTTCTTGGGTAGTCAAGGCCGTTCCAACATTTATGATGTTAATTTCAGGCATAATTTTTTACACGCGAAACACCGAATACGACAGAGCAGTTAGATGGGTATTTCATTTTGAGAAGCAATGCAATAGATGATATTATCTTGCTGTAGTATATAAAAGACTTTTTCAAATAATTTCAAGATAAAAGTTAGAGTTTAAAGTTAAAATGAGTACGACAAAGTAAGTATTGACAAAAAGGGTAAACGCCACATCACCAACATAATTTATAGTTCATTCCGCCCCTTCCTGTACTTCATAACCAATCAGTTTACGCAGAAATCTAAATTTTTGCCAATATATTTGTAATACCTTTTAAGGACTTCATTAAGTAAATCCGTTAAGTGGCCAATGCGACCATTCCAAAGGAGTAGTCAGAAAAGGGTAGGAGAAAACTGAAAGTAGGTCGTAGATCATATATTACAATTATAAAGAAATTAAGTGGTTCACTCGCCACGATCGTGTCCACTTGATTTCTTTATAATTGTAATAAATGATCTATAACATATACTTATGAGTGAAGATTGTTTATCAGATCTATTAAAATTATTGTATTTGATTTCACGTATTCCCACCCAAGGGGCTAGTGTGCATAGTTTGCGTCATCCCCCACCCATAACGCTTTCTATCCGAGTAGATACTAACAGCCTCGCAAGTTCAGTTTGCTTCATTTAATTTGACACGGATGGCTTTTTAAAATCAAGTAATCGGACCGCGCCGGTATAGATTTGGTGTGCATTTCAAACGTTCGATGTTCAATTTTGCGATGCAGCATAAAATATTATGCATCTATATCTACATGATGTTACACCGCGTCTGAAACGTATTAACCCATAAAGCGCCACCTACAATTTGCAGCAGACGACAATTTCAAATGCTGCTGCTTTTTCAAAAATAACAAATAAGGCATGATATTTCTTGAGAATCGTCTGCTGGCAGACGATTCTCATGAAATATCATACCTTATTTTGTGGAAAACTAGGGAAAATGTCGCAAAATGTGTCGTCTGCTGCAGTCGTGGTTTAAAATCGATAAACCACTATGAACCTATGCGTAACGTACGCTGCTATCGCACGTTATTAACATGCATGTTTAACCCGTACACATCCATGTATTAACAAAGCAATTTACGCGCTGTTAATGCACGACTTTTCGACTTTACGGATACGCATTCTGGGCCTTCACAAAATTGTGATCAACAGTAGCAAAACCTTGTGACGTCAGGATGTCATACGACTTTGCACCGGGGCTGGCGTGCATCTTCCATATCGTAATTGCGCACCATACTACAGAAATTTAACTTTTGGTTTAAACAATATTTTATTCGATAAATCACAAGACATGTTATGAAAGTAGAAATAGGATCTGGCTTAAAGCTGTGAGGCTTATTGTAGTCATTTCCTAATACTTGTGGATCTTGTAACATATATGAATGGTATACATGTAAATAGTCTAAACACTTTAGATAGATAGATAGATAGATAGATAGATAGATAGATAGATAGATAGATAGATAGATAGATAGATAGATAGATAGATAGATAGATAGATAGATAGATAGATAGATAGATAGATAGATGGATGGATGGATGGATGGATGGATGGATGGATGGATGGATGGATGGATGGATGGAAGGGTGGGTGGGAATTTGGGTGGATTCTTTCTTACATTTAATCAGGCTTACAAATATCCAGTAGGTACCACTAGATGCGCCACATCACAGGAGCACTTTGTATTTTAATAAAAATGGGAGGATGTGCTGAAAGATCTATACTTATTTGTTAGCTCGTGACAATAGTCCGGAAGCATTGTTGGAACTTTTCGAGGCGTTTTCTTCAAAGTTTTCAATCAGCAAATGACTTTATGCAATACTACCATGCAACTGCCAGCTTAGCAAAAGCATAGTTCATGAAATCAAAGTTGATGATATAGCTGCCAATGCTAAATCAGGTATATAATTCAAAAGAAACCTTGATTTTGCATATTTAATTAGAAGGTTATGACGTCACAAACTTACAAAGTACGGCAATTTCCGTTAAAGAAAAATGCATATATCTTACTATATCTGGGCAGATTTTGATATCAAAAAAAGAATTGCTGCAAACTGATTTATATTCTGTCTTTTAAGCTCATATATTTCTTGTACTCTACGCCTTGCGGCTGCATCCCAGCCAGTATCCCATCTCGTGCCATTATGGTCATAGACCTGTAATTGTATGACTCAAAAAGTTGGCGGAAGCTCAGCACAATAATTATGTTGAAAACGGTTTCGTGATTGGTCAATATAAGATTACGGGAAAGTATTCATATTACCAGACGGGTATATATTTGCTGCACGTTTTGAAACAGCATATCACTGCTTTTGTCGATTAAGTTTACTGGTGTGGCTTAGAAAAAAAGGACCTTGCATTTTGTTATTTTTCAATGAAATTTTCTTTCCTCTCATGTAGGGGCCAAAAAGTCGTAAAACATGGTGGTCACCATGGTATCTCATATTTGTTTATTGGTTGAACTAGGTCCATTCTGTAATTCTATGGCAGCCTCATTGTGCTTGAAGAGTTGTGAGGACCACAACTTACTTAAAAGCTATAATGGAGGTCTATGGAAAAACAATTACAGGTCTGGGCCCTTATCAGCCCGCCAGCGAAACGCTCTCCTGGCGTTTCTCTAGTGGTCCAATAGTTACCCGATTTTACAGACTTTGCAGCCAACTCATAACGATTGCCTCGTGTTCAAACGATTTGCAAATTGTCCGATTTTAACCGATTTTAGCCCACGTGAATTGCTAACTCTATCGCTTATATGATCGCTCAGATATATTATAGTTTGTAAAACCTTTTGAGCTCTCCCTTTTATTCATTGTTAAAGTTATCAATTCGATATTATTAACTCTATCAACGTAAAGCCTATCCTGATTTCATAATACTTTTGATAAAACCATTTAAAGTCTGGTTATCGCTTCAAATTGGCCTATGAAACTGAACATGAATCAGCATGTTTATTGCTGCCGCTTGACCCTAATTCGTCCCAATCATATTTCAAAATGTTAAAAAAGAATCATTTTTTGAAAGATGTATTTTCATTCATGCTTTGTTTTTGTTTGCTTGATTTAATTCTTGAAGTCCAAGTCAAAGTTTGTTTACTATGTATTATGCGGTATTTTATCCGGGTCTTCACTGTTTGCCCAAGTACCTGTTTACTGGTACCCAGAGCGAAAAGCGTTTTAGAAAAAGCTTGAGTTGATATTGGTTTATGACACCATGAGTTGTGAATTGGTATTGCAGGAATGACATGCTCAGACAACTATAGCTCTAAAAGTATGTTCTCAATCCAGTTAAACCCTTTGTATACTAATGGATTCTTCCTTCTGGTTATACAATAATCTTGGGATAAGTCCATTGTACATATCTAAGGGTGTCAGGTTGTAATTTTTAAAAAAATGTATTCTTCTGTCTAAAGATATTTTTACCTTAAAAAATAGTGCAGACCCTGATTTAATGCACCATTACGCTACATTTCATCTGGGTCTTCACTGTTTGAAAAGAATACTCATTTAGGGGTTTCCCGAATACAAACAGTTAAATACCTATGTTTATTTGTTTTAGCCTCTAACAACCCGAATTTGAATTGGTTTTTGTATTTTGTACTTAAATTTAAGGGGTGTTTAATGTTTAGTTAAAACTTGAAAAAAAACTCAGCAAGTGCAAATCTAAATTAAAATAGCTGATTGTTTTCTCTTGTCTTAAACACTTATAGGATGCACAATTTAAGTGAACACATGTAGGAAATACATGGTAAAAGGCCTCTTATGACAAGCATCACTATACTTTTAACTGTTTATCAGCTTGTGGTCACTACTAAGACATTTTGTAATTTTTACAAACAGTTTTGACCCAGATCAGGCCTGACGAAATATCAGGCCTGATCTGGATTCAAACTGTATGTCACTCTGATGGTATTCCTGAAGGAATATTTTGAAAAGAGTTAATTCTAAAAATATCAGCAGCCAACAAAAAAGCATGAAAAATTATCTAGCGTGCAAAAGAGTTGATCGAGTTTGATTGATCTTCAACTCTTGCCTACCGGATTATTTTGCATGTTTTTGTCGTCAACTGATTCTTTTTCAAACTCAACTTTTTTCGAAAAAACCTTTCATGGATACCATCAGACGTTTTGTCGGGACTGAACTGGGTCCAAACTGTTTGCAAAGGTTTTCAGCAGACAACACTACTTGGCAAAGAGTTAACTTTGTGGCAAAGAATTAACTTTGCCAACAACTTTTTTTAGGAAGTATAATGTTCACTGACAGAGGTCAAATACGTTTCACGACTTTGCCGCCTTCCCGTTAGTGATCTATGCTGCTCATTATTTTCCACAAGACCGTGTCAAGGTGGAGCCTACAATTGACTTGAATATCTGATGAACAAATTAAAAGCTGCTTGTTTTATTGGCCATGATACAAGCATTTTATTGTACAAATACTCGTGAATATACAAATATTCCCTCTTGTAGGGGGAAACTCGTCTTCAACTCGTCCCGCCTACAAGACAGGATATTTGTAAAATTGAACATTAAAGCTTAAGGACCGTGTATTGCCGTCTCACGCTGAGTATGCAATGTACACACACTTAATATATATTTAATTAGTTATTTCCGCCAAACTTTGTTCAGAGGTAAAGACTTTTATTTTTCATACTCTTGAAGTGAAGATGAATATACCACTTAACTGTTTTTTTTATATTTTATTCCTGGTGAACGCCAATGTCCAAAAAATTGAAGAAAGCTTGTTGTATTTTTGTTCATAGCTTTTATTTAGTTTTCTAGTTTATAGTTTATTTCACCCCTTCTTGTGCTTCACAACCATTCAGTTTGCACAGAAATTTAAATTTTTTGCCAACTTAATCACATACTTTGTCAATATTTGAAATATCTATTAAGTAAATCATAAAGTAAATCCGTGAAGTGGTCAGTGCGACCATTCCCAAAAGCGCAGTCATTAAGAAGGGGGAGAAAACCGTTTAAGTAGGTCATAGATCATATATTACAAGTATAAAGAAATTAAGTGGTTCACTCACTGCGCTCGTTTCCTCTTAATTCCTTTATAATTGTAATATATGATCTATAACCTATACCTATTTGTACTCAGAAAAATATGAAGTATATTTAAATTCAATTTCATCTCGACATTTGATACAATAAAACTAAACTTTATATACATGCAGTCTATAGTTCCAGATATCTGCAATCAAAAGTATTGATGTTTAATTTAAGCTGCTACTCTTCAACGGTTAATAAACAGTTCAGTTCCAAATGGTTTAAAAAGTAAGTGAGTTGGATCAGGAAATACCACAATCACACACTGCAGACCAATCCACGGCACCGTAAGGAAGAGCCACCGAACATTTATAATAACAATACACCTTTAAGACAATAATAGCAAAGCAACCAGCTTTCTCTTCCTCTTCAAGATGATTGAAAAACTAGAATGGACACAAAGTGATGCATAAGAAAACAAATACAAACACAGAACTCCCACAAACAATGGGAAGGACATTAAACAATAGACCAACAACAAGAACAGAACCACCGCCTTAGAACGGACAGCAGCCTAGTCCATCGGGAGGAGGTGGCTTAAATGCATTTTACTAGCGCTAAATCTTCGCCCTGGATTATGTTGTTGTTAAAACACAAAATTGTTTAGATCCTATCATCACAGAGAAACAATCAAATCAAATTAACGCATTATGATGATACAAAGAAAATGGCTTATGAATCACAGTCAGAGCTAAAGAAAACATCAAGTTGAGCTATGGTTAACCCTCTATACTGAAAAGTCACAACCATTCAACATTTATTAAAACCCATTTTTATCGTTTGTGTTCCATTACGATCGGCTCCGTTCTCAGTCAAATAGCCGTTGCACTCCTGAGTCTATCTCATACATGTATACTAGCATATAATGCTATTTCAGAAGGTCGTTGGTTCAAGTCCTAGTAGCGAATTTTTTTCTGTATACTTTTTTTTCGCACCAAGGTTTGAATATTGCTACAAATTTTGCAATTCTTTTTTTCATGCTGTTGTTCAAATCACCACTGCAATTCCATGTGCCTCTTTACAAAATACAGCATACGAACCCCTAATAACAATAAGGTGTATATCAGTCTGTGAAAACTTATAACATGATCAACAGATCAATACCTATGTTTTTCACTGCTTAGATATTTTTATACATTTTTATATGAGTGGTCTTTTAGCGTAGCAGAGCAAAATGAGTCAAAGTTAATTGCAAGAGCTGATTAAAGATCTTTTTCATAAGCAGGTGCATATGCATGCAGACCCCGCTGCACATTTATCTGCATAATTATGAAATTGCATTGAGGTTAAATTGTTAATAAAAAACGAAAAAAAAGATGAATGAATTAGTTAAACAAATATCATGGAATGAAATAAATTAAAATAGCTTAATATTGATAAACAACACAATTGTCTGACAGTAATGTGCACGACCCATGGTGAACGTAGATTAATCAGTATCCAGTGCCAGAAGCAATGTGTGGAAAGTAAATTGGTAATGTCATGCAGAATGATGTATACCTAAAAATATACCTAACGGTTGAATTTCTCTAAATAAAAATGTGTTTTGGATATTTTGGGTGCTTGTAGCATGAGCACCGTATGAGTTAGCGTGCTTGTGGCATAGGCAATGATTAAGTTTTTTTAAAGCTTCAACTAATATGTACTTTCCAAATAATGCTAATCTGTAAAGATTAGAAACGTTAATGCAAGCCAGTGTCTAGGCAATGCCACAATGTATAATTATGCAAAATTTGATAAAAATATACCAAGCCATTTCAGAGCTATGAGCATTTTAACTAAAAGACCTCAACAGGCCCAAATGAAGCTCGGAAAAGTCTTGCCACCATTTTGTATACCAATTGCTGGACAATGTAAAATAAATTAGTATGCAAAAATTGATCCAAATATATCATGTGGTTCAAGAGTTATGATCACACAGTAAGTATAGTGCTGACCAATGGTCATGCAAGATTATAGTGCACACCCAAGGGTCATGCTAGACTCACATAGTGATTACAGCGAAGACCCAGGGGTCATGCAATATAGTGCAGACCCAAGGGTGGTGCCATTTTAATAGGGTCATGTATTATTGTGTGGACCCGAGGGTCATGGAATTTTAATCTGATGAGCACCGGTAGAGAATATATATATATATATATATATATATATATATATATATATATATATATATATATATATATATATATATATATATATATATATATATATATATATATATATATATATATATATATATATATATATATATATATATATATATATATATATATATATATATATATATATATATATATATATATATATATATATATATATATATATATATATATATATATATATATATATATATATATATATATATATATATATATATATATATATATACATTCAAATAATGAGTTGACGTTACATATATATACGGAGGGATATAGTGAATCAACTGAGCCGATAGATGCTGTAAATATTTTTCCTCTAGCGAGATTCGAACCCACGACCTCGGCAACACCGCCTAGCACTACACCAGACACCGACTCTACCAACTGCACCATATATATAAATTGCTCTAGTTTAATATACCATATGTGTTGGCCGAGTGGTCTCAGATGCTGTCTTGTAATCCAACAGCCTGACGCACAGTCGTTCAACTTAGTCCAGGTGTGCCCAATATTTTTTCTTTACATTTTTTTCTTTCTTGTATAAGTAGGCAAAATTTTATCAAAATATATGGTACGCTTCAAGAGTTATGAGCATTTTCAGTAAAAGACCTGGACCAGCCAAAATGATGCTCGGCAAAGCCTCATCACAACTCTGTATTCCAGTGACTGGAAAATGTTAAAATAAATAAGTATGCAAAAAAATGATCCGAATATACCATGCGGCTCATGAGTTCTGAACATTTTCACTAACTGACCACAATCGGCTGAAATGATGCGCAGCAAACCCTCTTTCATCAAAAAAGGCAGTTGCATGCTAGTGGTCAGATAATGTTGTCATGCATAAATTTGTCCCAGGGTGGGGCGAGGGGGGGGGGGGTACTCTGATATATATTTTCATAAATACGTAGGCTCGGACCCTTTTTTTTTGGGGGGGGGGGGGGGAGGGGTCAAAATCAATCTCTTTGGGGGTATGCTTAATATTCCAGATATTTTTGGGGGTAAACAGTAGATACCGGGTCCAAGCCTACGTATGAAGAAAAAATGAGAGTACCCCCCCCCCCTCCCCCCTTGGGCATGGTAAAGCTTGATCAAAATATACCGTGTGGTTCAAGGGTTATTGAGCATCTCACTAATTGCTAACGGACGGACGGACTCACATAGTAATTATAGTGCAAATCCAAGACGGGCAAGGGTCGTGCAATTTTTATCGTGACGACATTCCATATATGGTCACATAGGTGAAGACTAGAGTTACTGCTGGGGAGTTTATGGATCAGTGTTTACCAACGGCAACATATTCCTACTGGACTAATCGAACACTCCATAGTGAACGATTTGTTTTTCTTGTGACAAATATGAATAAATTGACAGCCGTGCGATTTCCTTAAGACTGATAAATGAGAAACCCAGCATGTTATTATATACATTTTATTCGTAATTAACTCATTTGACCATAGGTAATGATTACACCCCATTTGTCCAGATCCCGAGCTTCGGTAGAGCAGTGTAAGGTGGGTGGGGTATCGGAGTGTATGCCTGATTCTCACAAGTATAAGCTTTTCAAAAAAGCTGGCGGTCGTTTAGCCCTATCATTGTATGTATTCTTGCCCACTGCATGCTCCCATTTTGAACTTCTAGAGCTTGTCCATGTAGATTTATCTTAGCTCTGATTATTAACATCTGAACTGTGATTCATTACAGTTCACATAAGTACGTTTACTGATGTGAAGTTCGCTCGCACTCTTTGCCAATCAAGGACCTTTTGACTTTGGGACGTTTCAATTTCGCCAGCTTTTTTGAAAAGCTAATACTTATTGCGTTATATAAGCAACAGGCAAATTGACGCATTCTTTGTAGCCCTACAGATTTCACGGACAGTTTACTTCGCGCTGTAGGTCAACCCACGATATTTGGTACCCCACTCGTTGTTCGGCAGCGAATAAAATATAGCATGAGCATGGCATAAAGCTTTGGTCGAAACCTGAATTTGATGTGTGTTTTGAATGATGTTTATATAAGCGGCCGGCCACGGCCGAACGCAATAAGTTCGTACATTACCATTGGATTCGTGTATATATAAATCACGCTCGCACGGAAATAGCGCGTGTCTGAATTCGGTACAGTTTGTTTCAAAAGCAAAAAAAAAATCATCTGCATCAACAATGAGGAATATCCCGGTATAAAATTGATTAAGGATATTCATGTGGACAATATGGCGTGGTGACTAAAATCTGCGGGTGCTTTGAATTTCGAGCTGTAACAAGACTAATGTGCTCTTTTGCTGCGAATTTCAGAAATAATCATAAGAATTGCATAATATAGGTTATATTTTTGTTACTGAATGAAATAAAAGCAAAAAATAAATAAGTCAAATATTACCTTGAAGTAGGGCTGCCACGTTTACAAAATTTGGTAAACGTTTACACGAGTCCGTTTAAAGGTAACTTCCAGATTGAATTTTTTTCATTATGCAGATCGGTAAAATCGCCGATATTTTCCCTAAAAAAACCTTTGAAAAATGTACCTTGTGCGAATATTCGAAATTGTTTCTAGTTGGGTGTTGCAATAGAACTTATTTCAAGTAATTGGAAAGTGATTGCAACATGCACAGACTCCTACATTACGGACATTTTCTTCAGTTGCAAGCGTGTAATTAATGAATGGACACACACAAGACAACTGCAAATCGTCACGTACGCATCAATACACACGCCGACAGGAAGTAAACAAAAAAAATCATATCTTCTTCCAATATAGTGCATTGCCTTCTCTGAAGCATTGTCGCATGCGTCTCATCTTTGCCTTTACATAAATAACTGTTAAAATGCAGGAAAATAATTGTTCCAAGCAGTGACTGAGTGAGACAATATTCGGGACATTTTTATGGCCTTTTGCGCATGTCCGCCATAATTTCTAATTGCAGAATACAGCGGAATCTGAGAAAACAAACAATCTGATTGATGATCCAGATTGAGATGTGACCTATCGCTGTTTAAGAGAATATTTTTTTCATTAGGAATTGCTATTAATAAACCACGACGCTTGTCACGTGACAAAGTTCGTGTAAACGGTAGGTCAATTTTGTAAACGTTTATTGCAGAAACACGAAATGGTGCCGTTTACACGTGTAAACGTGGCAGCCCTACCTTGAAGTTAGCCAATTTTTGTCTATCCACTCTCCCATTTGTCTTCATCATAAATTTAAGCTTTTTGCACGAACATGTAGTGTAATATGTGATCTAGCAAACACGGAATATAAAATTTCCAAAATTCATTTCACAATGTCACTATTCTTGCTGATTCAATAGCACCTAATCCTCATAGATAGCCATTGGCAATAATATACATGTCAGTTATACAGGTAAGTTTACACACACACACACACACACACGTCTACTAATCTTTCTACTTCATAGCGAAATACAAAAACCGTGTGAGGGCTAAGCGGGTCTCGATTCGTGCATGTATCATCGTATTCTCGTCTCACTATCTATATCATAGCAATTTGGTAGAGATGCACAGGCTTGGCTGAGCTTTCGTTGCTCGATAATGCGATAGGTTCCATAAGCTCATGTGCTGACTCATATATAGCTTGTGAGTTTTATAGTGCTGGTTAAAATCCAGTTTTGAGGCCCTGTCACATTACATAACATAGGTCCAGATAGGCTTTTTTTCAGCGTAGAACTGTGAATATTTTCTTATCTATAAGTCCAAACATTTGTTTTGGTGCTCAAATGAATCGTCTTCTTGAGAGGGATCTTTTGGGAAGCCACAGCTAATGTTTCCTTTTGAAATAAGAAAAATAAGTTGTGAAATCGCATGTGCGGATCCAGAGGGGGGATATGGGGTCTGCACCCCCCCCCCCCCCTGGAAAATCACAAGTTATATGGGTTTCTATAGAAATTACCCATTGGACCCCCCCCCCCCCCCCTCCATGGAAAAAGTTGCCCCCCCCCCCCCCCCCCCCCTTGAAAAAGTTGGACCCCTCTGAAACCTTTAAAAATAATTGTTTTCTTTGAAATAACCATTGGACACCCTCTGTAAAACTGTAAAATAAGCTGAGAACTAAAAAACAAAAAACAACGTTGTCAGAGCTATTTTCTGGCAAGTGGACCTGGACCCCCTGGCAATAATCCCTAGATCCGCGCAAGAATTGCATTATTATTTAGAGGCCTGCTCAATGTGAGTCTGCATTCCCTGATTTGATTCTTACTTACCAGTACATCCTCACAGTCTTATCAGAATGCAAGTGAGGATGACCAGTAAATACCACAATCACAGACCAATTCACCAGAGGCACAAAACAATAGCTGCCACACGACAGCAATTGCACAATTAGAGATAAGCAGCTCTGATGATTGCAAAAGTGTATAGTGCATTACAGAACATAGGTCTTATTTTATTTCAAATGTCGACAGAGACTCTATCAGGCTGGACACGTTGGGTCATTGCTGGTTGCATCATCGGCATTAAAAGTTCTGCTATTATAGCTCTTTTTCATTTGTGTGAGCTGCTTGTAACCATGTTTCTGTATTATTATATTTCCACTATTCAACCACTGTCACGATGCTTTGTGTGCTTCTATTAATCTGCTTGTTCTTAGTCCAAAATCAGCCTGCGCACCAATACAGAAAATGGGTAGTGTGAGCTGGCAAGGGAGTACCTACGTGTACGCAAAAAATGCATGCGCGTATAACTCTGCGCAACCAGTATAGTTTCTTAAGCCACTAACTTTGATTTTCTGAAGAATAAACTGGAAATATTGTATTAACTCTTTGCCACCCCCCCCCCCCCCCCCCCCCCCCCCCCCCCCCCCTGGAAATGTTATGATACTCTTTTGTCGTCTGCTGCTTTTGCTGTTGTTGTTGTTTTTTGTTTTTGCTTTCAAATCATCTTTTTCAAAATAATTCTTTTAGGAATACCATTTGAGTGTCAAACAGATTGGATCCAGATCAGGCCCCACATATTGTCTGACCTGATCTGGGTCCAATCTGTTTGCAAAGGTTATCAGCAGATGACACTCAGAAGGTAATGAAATATTTGCGTGCCTTGGGAGCTAGTTTAAGCCATGTGAATGTTCTAAACCAGGGCTTTGCCCCCTGACCCCAATCTAGAGTGCATATTCTATAAAAAAAATTGCTTCAGGCTGGTATCAAAAGAGATGACAGCTGAGCTGCCACCTTCTTTTTTATTAAACATTACTCTCATTTTAAATACATTTTTTTATCTTTATGTTCTATTCATAGTAAAAATTAATTAAACTTAATGCATTACTAGTATCAGCTCAATTTTTACTCTAGTGTTTTCAATGTATGGCAGTAATTGCTCATACATTTTTCAGTGTGTTGCACTATGGGGATTGGCTGTATGTTGGTGGTTTGCTCGTTACTGGCCATGATTTTTGTTTTACTTCATTGTCATCCAGCAACTAAAAAGCTTTGTCCCCATGCAGAGGTCATGCTAGCTTTTCGCGACCATGGAATTATAACGACTTCCTCCAATAAGACAGAACCCAATGTAACCTATACGAATCGGCTTGTGCTTGTTCATCATAGGAATTTCTGCTCATAATTATCTCGAAGCAAATATTATTTGGAAAACAAAGGTATTCTTTGTATTTTCCTATGAAAGCAGTTGATTGGTAGCCCTGTTCACAGGTGTTGATATACATGTACATTACGCCTAGCCGGCTATTTTATGAGTTTTAGGTGCTATCGAATAAGCAGGATTAGTGACCTTGTGAAATAAATTTTGGAAATTTTATGAATTCGTTTTGCTGAATTGCATATCACACTACATGTTCGTGTAAAAAACTTTTATTTATGATGGAGATAAATTGGAGAGCGGGTAGGCAAAAATTGGCTAACTTCAAGGTAATATTTGACTTATTTATTTCTTGTTTTTATTTCATTCAGCAACAAAAATATAAACTATATTATGCAACTCTCATGATTATTTCTGAAATTCAGAGCAAAAGAGCACACTGGTCTTGTTACAGCTCAAAAGTCAAAGCACCCGCAGATTTTAGTCACCACGCCATATTGGCCACATGAATATCCTTAAATCTTGCTGAATATTGTGTAAACTTGTTAAGCACATGGTATTTAACATTAAAAATCTTACTTGCACGCGAGAAAATTCTTTAATTCCAATTATTCCAGTGCAAATTCAGCTCGTCTGTCAAATTTCAGCCATCTTGCAAGATCACATCACCTTATCATGATTTTAAAGAGGATGTCTAGACAAGTATACTTCAGCAAAAAGTTGAGACCATGTCAAGTCACTTCCAATTAAAATCCAATTAAATGACTGTGATGATTTATTATGGATGTCTGAGAGTCACATGTATATTTGCTGTGGTGAGTAGAAATGACATTTTCCTCTGTCTACACTGTCACCAATACATTCAAATCACCCTAAAGTGTACATATGTTATAATTTCACAAGTTATGTTTGCATATGTTGATATTCTGAGTTAGTCAATTTTGTGATGTTTAAAAATCGTTGGTGTAACTGAAATGATGGTAGGTTAATGATTTCCTGTGAATTTTGAAACAGCGTGCACAAAAAATCCATTTTAATACTAAACCAGATAGATAAGTGCATTAACTTTTTGCTGCGGTATAGAAAAAAATTATTCCCTCCATAGAGCCTCTATTTAGCATCGACCAATCAAAATGCACGAACCCATTGAGAAGCTTCTAGATGACTCGGAGCAGGCATGGTGACTCATTTTAAGGTAAATTGTTTACAATGTTGAACGAGTTGGGAAACTTTTGAGTTTGTTAGTTGATATTTCACATGTTAGAGTTTTGTTTGCAAAAATATTCCTTGCTGATACTTTTCCCTGAATGTGCATGCGCTACACTCGAAATTTAACATGCACGAATCGGCAAGTAAACAGCATATATCATGATCAGCAGTAACGATAAAAATGGATTTTAGTAATAGTTGAAATTTTTCAAATCTGAAACCACGGGCTAAAGGTAGAGTGAATGACAAAGAAAATGGTGTTTAAATTATGAAAATCCATCAAGAAATAAAAAAGCTACACTAGTTCAAACATTTTCCATTGGTGTATTTTTTCTGTCAAAAATTGATCAGCTGATAAACCGCAATTGTGTATTGTCCAATATACATTCCCGCGGTTTGACGCTTTGCCGTATAGTTTACATGCACTCTCCTCGTGATAGTACTGCTATAAATATCGTATGCGCACAGATGCACACAACTCTATGTTACTAAATTTGAGTTTATTTTGTTAGGGAAGCCCTTGAGAAAAGCCTGGTACCAGTACTTTTCAGTGGTCTATTAAATTTCCGGAGAATAACGATCTCAAAGTTGGCCAATCTTTAGGCAAGGCTCTGACCTTTTGAACTGCCGAAAATATCCGATTTTTTTGTATGATCTCATTTCTATATTTATCATCTGTGATTGTGTGAAAAAGAAATTGCAATTGTTTCATTGGATGGTTTATAATGAATATTTTTAGTGTACCTCGCAAGGTCAGCCGAAAAACAATGTTGGAGTTTCAAAATGTCGGCCGATACGTCATATTGGAATTAATATTTCTTACATATTTGACTTTACCAAAGTCAACAAACACTTGAATTGACAACATTAATGTATCATTTATTTCAAAATAAAAGACTTTAGTAAAATTAAGCCATATTTAGCGGAGAAATATGGATTCAAAAATGATTGATTGTGCACTGTGACAGATATGAGAGCCGATCCGTTGATATCGCTATTAGCAGGGTATCATTCACATCAGTGCCCTCCCTTCCAGGTACTGGGACCCGTAGTGCAGTTGGTAAAGATAAAAGAAGCCTTATTTAACGTCGCATATAATGTAACAGACAACATTAGCTCACGAGCTATTCTGCGACATAACAATTATATCTTTAACAGATACTTATGGGTGCGTTTACTAACAGGAACGGACAGGAATGGACCTCCATAACCGGAACGGACCTCAAAATTCACTCTAACATACATGTTTTAAGTGAACTTTTCAAGAAATTTTGGTTAAGTAATACAAAATATCAAAAATCTTCTGTGTCCAGACAGTTTCAATGCAAAAAAAGGTTTTCTAAAATATTTTCTGTCTTACCCTGATATTCTAGTAGATCTAAGGCTTACTTACACCAGTCACCTATAAAGTATGAATGTATGCGATAAAGATCACTGCATTCCTTTTTCATAGTGTGTGCATATTTCTATTGTAGAAAAATCATATTGGATGCAGTGATTGTCAGAGCACTCAAATAACGAAATGCTGTACCAGCAAACATGATATATTGGTCCCATATGGGCTATTTAGGTGAGGCTACCCAGATGGACCTCACAGAACAGCTCTAATATCTTGGCATATGCTTGACTATTTGTAAAGACCAGAGACAATCATGTGAGCATTGCCATGGGGACTATAATGTAATCAGCTGCCATTTGATCAGACTTATTTCTGGGCCCTTCATTATGAACTGACAAAATTTAAATGGGTTCACGTCAACCATGTAACAAACCACCAACTGTGCTCGTTTGCACTCCAAAAGGTGCATTATCAATAGAAACTGGAATTTCAAGATAAATTATGGTAAAAAATTAAATTTAGAACTTTGCATAAAACAAAGTAATTTTGATATCCATTCCGGTTATGGGGCCCATTCCGGTGTGTTCCGGTCCATTCCGGTGCGTTCCGGTCCATTCCTGTTATTATATGCACCGGTTACTTACCTTCCTAACTTTATCTTCTTAGCACAACCCCTTTTAAGCGAGCGTCCGCAAGGGAGCTGCTAGTACCATTTTTTACACCTTTGGTATGGTGTGGCAGTGGGATTCGAACCCACGACCTCCCGCTCCGAAAGCGGACGCTCTACCAACTGAGCTATCGAGGCGGTCAGGTAGTGATTCTGACTGCAGAACCAGGGTTTGCAAGATCTATTCTGACGCTGTTCCCATATTACATAGTCCCTGTTACCGTCTATTCAGTAAAGCACATTCATTCTCTACATCATAGTCATCCAGAGCAACAGATAAAAAGGTTGTTTATTGTTTTTACATGGAACTTAACAACATGATGTCTGGGTGAGAGCCAGCATTATGCCGTTATTGTTATGCTATGCAGGGTTTCAGCTGGACTGAAATTTACTTCGGACATTTTGTCCAAGCAGCCCCAATATTGTTCGGACATTTGGAAATTTTTAGGACATTTTTTCAGACACTCACTTTACTACCATAAAGGAAAACTGCTATCTGCCATTCTCATAACAAAACCAGGGGTAGTTTTGCTACCATTTCGGACGGAAGATATGGCCTGATTTATTGGCTGGCTTTTCATTTAATGCGGAGACTGGAGCTTGTTGATTGGTGGAAGTGGGTGGGGTATTGTTTTTACTGCTATTTGCGGTCGCTGCACAACTGGTTAGTCAAAGAAAGTGGCAGTTCAGGTAATGATGGGGTGGGCAAACTGTTTTGGGACATAAAAAAATTGGGTTCCTGTTGTTTCTTGGTGGCAATTTAGTCTTTTAGTCATTTTATCGGCGAATGCCAATGCAAATATGCTGTCCGCTTCGAGATGAAATCGAGTGAAGAAGTTTACAGTATGCAATTGACCAATCAGGCGCCGCTTAACAAAACACTATGACTGGTTTGCTTTGGTGAATAAGTATTTAAGGGGTAATATTATGTGAACCAGTCTGACACTTACAGAAATTTGGCCAATCAGTGATTGTTTTATAAAACAAAAATACTATTGCATCACTGTGCATTACTGTACAGTGTGCGCTTCCTAAAATTGTCTCGGCCATCTGGAACTATTTTCGGACTATGTCCGAGGGCTGACGCCAAACTGAATCCCTGCTATGTTGTTATTGTTGTATATGGTTTTGTTGTTGGCGCACTCTTTCAAGCCACAAGACAGGAAGAGTAGTTTAACAACACGCCACGCAGGCAAAGTGCCTGGTTATAAAAAAGTGATAAAAAAAATGGCTTACTATATACAGCAACCAGCATGATGGCAAAGTACAGCGAGGCAGTTGCGGCCTGTTTGAGTGGTGGGGAAAGCCGAAGTACCCGCAAGAAAAACACCACATGTTCTTTTTAAATCACTGTTTTTGCCAATCTGACTGTCAGCGTAAATTTACACCAACATAATACCGAAAAGATTATTTTCGCAAAATTAAATATCAGCATATGAAATGTCAATTTTTGTGAACAAAACAATTGCTCAGGCCAAAAATTGTTTATAATAGTACTTTTATTACTTAAAATAAATTCAATTTAAGAGTTTAGTTACCATAAACTGCTAAAGCATTTTATCTGATTTCGAAAAATCAAGTTAGGATTTCGCTAATTGCGTTAATTAGTTAATTCTAATTGCGTTAATCAGAACCGTTAAATGACAACATCAATGGCGCCAGATTGTCAAAGAGCACATCACACAGTAACCAAGGCAGAAAACTGCGGCATCATTTAATTGACAATTTTTTTTTACATCATAGTCGGGCGAAAACAGCAGGTATTTTCTTCATTAATGCATGTTTTGATCAGTTTTTAAACGACAAGAAGAATCTTAGTGACCATATTTGATTGCCGTGTTATGGACGTTTAACGGCGTTAACAAATGGCTACATCTACTGAGGGCTACATATTGTGGGGAATAAGCTAGGGGGCCACTAGGGACAAATAGTCGCCCTAGGGGTCGAAATTTCATCCTAAATGGGACCCAAGGAGTTAAACTTCATTAAATTGACTTGGGGCTTTTTGAAATGTCAGTAAATGTCTAATGCAATAGAACAATGCATTATACTAAATAGTAATACATAAAGCACAAAATAATGCTAAAAACACAAAGGGACAAAATCATGGCCATGGGCACATGTAATAAGTTTGTTTTATGGAAGTGTTGTCATTTACAAGTGAAATTATTTGCACAAAGTACTGGTTAACCGCTTACTTAAGCTTGCCAATGAAAAAAGTGTGGTTAGGTGATCTGATTGTCTCGACATGACCATAGTTGTTTACTGGGACATAAAACCTCAGACTAAACAAAAAAGCTTGATAGCTGCTTGCATAGCAGATTTCACAACTGATCTCCATGTGTTCGTTTCTCAGTGGTGGACTGTTGTGAGCTTCCATTCAGAACACTCAAGATGCGGACCAGGGAGGCCCGATATGATGTGTAAGGAATTGACAGTAAATGACTGTTTGACAGTCATTCCTTACACATCATATTAGGCCTCTAAACAGTCATTTACTGTCAATTCCTTATACATCATATTGGGCCTCCCTGGCCAGCATCTTCCATCAACCTGTATATCACATGCTTTTCCAGCTGCACCACTCACTAGAATGCTCCACATGTTCAAACCAGGGAAACCTCCCTCTCAAAAATATGTCAAGGTCCTATCGCTCTGAAAGCTTTGCCAGTACCTCTCTTGACCTGACTCTGGCTTGATGCTACCACATCCTGCCTATCAGGTCCAATCTGAACTTCGCTCTGCTGTCTGTCATCAGTTCTCCTGTACCATGCACACCTAAAATCGGGGGCTCAGTGGTAGAGTGCTTGACTCGAGACCGAGGGGCTGTGGGTTCGAGCCTCACTGCGTTGTGTCCTTGAGCAAGACACATTAATTCAAGTTTAATACTGGTTCAGCCCAGGAAGACCAGTCCCTAAAAAACTGAAAGATTGTTGATGGGATGTAAAGAATCATATCAAACAAAAAACCACCTAAAATCAGGATTTGGTGACATTCCTTGAAGCCAGCTGAATTTCTTAATCCCCCAAATTGTAAACAGGTTCTGGCCAGGCTGCGGACGAAGCAGACTCATCTACATGCAATGAGCACAACAATCTCATGAACTGGCTTTTTCTTCTCTTTTTTGGCTTATCATCAATTGAGTGCAATTGATTTTTTTTTTCCATGTCATCGATTGAGCACAAAACCTACTCATCGATTGAGCGTAGATTCAGTGTTCACTCACCTATATGATGCTTTTGTTATGGGCTTACCTGTAGTGCAGGAAATATCAGCTTGTGTGCACCATGAAATACTCAACAAGTAACCATTCTTACTTAGTCAGTTGGTTGTCATTTTTTACGGAGATGAGTGACATTATTCATACAACAACCCAGCGTGGGTGAAAAAGTATTATTTAGGACGGATTTTCTTATAGATTGGTCAGAGCTGGTGAAAATGTACTAATTCAAAATTAAAATGTAAAGCTAGAATAATAACAGACGGCTAACAGAGGGTAAATAAAAGGTACAGTAAAACCTGTCTTAAGCGGCCACTCAAAAAGAAGACCAAAAATTGGTTTTCAAGACCGATTATCACTTAATGCAAGTCAAAAGTATTGCAGAATGCTATACTTTTGACCTCCATTAAGCAACCATTTGTCTTTAAATAAGACCTTTGTTTTTGTCTATTTTTGAGTGGCCGCTTAAGACAGGTTTTACTGTACTTCCACAGGTAACTGCCCAAAATATTTTTGCTCAGTTGATGAGCAGGGTCTCTGAACTCTATAGAAATCATGCGCTCAATTGATGGCATTTGCACTCAATTGAAGAATCACTCTTTTTTTCAGAGATGTCTGAGCTGGCAACAGCTGGCAGTATCACTGGGTTGTTCACTCACCTGTGTGATCGATACACTCCAGAGGTCAAGAGGGCACATTTCACTCAGCCGAAACTAGACAGAAAACAGGTGAAAACACGACTGAAGAGAAAACTTTACAACACTCTCTTTAGCTACCTGAAACTGGCACAAAAGTAAGTAAATGCCAATAGCTAACTCAGCCAGGACTTTACCTGGCTCAGAATTTGTTGTAGCCAACACTTTAGCCAAATGGAAAAAGTGGGAGCCAAATGAAATTGACTTTAGCCAAGGTTTTAGCCAGAAAGTAGTATCAAGAAATTGTTCCGTATTTAACTCTTTTTGCCCACTAGCGGGGACTTTTGTCATCTGCTGATAACATTTGCAAACAGTTTGGACCCAAATCAGACCTGACAAAATGTCGGGTCTGATCTGGATCCAAACTATTTGACGGTCTGATGGTATTGGAAAAAAATCCAGCATTCAAAGAGTTTGATATGGCACATTGTATAAAGTTTGAAATAATAATAAGAGCAATATTGGAAAATCCAAAAGCTGATCAAAATACACTTTTTAGCAGATATGTAATTTTTGAACCATCTAGAGTGTACCTTTAGCCAATGACTTATATTTGTAGCCGCTCTACAATTTTAGTAGCAAATGGCTACAATGGCTAATGGCAGGGTGAGCCCTGCTCAGCTCATCTTTTCCTTTTATGAATATTTTATTTTAACACTAGTTTTAACTCTTTGTCTAAAATGTGTGAGGGCGCAGTGTTAGAGTGCTTGACTCAAGACCGACGGGTTGCGAGTTTAAGCCTCATCGGCATCATTGTGTTGTGTTCTTGAGCATGACACATTAATCTTTGCTTTGTACTGGTTCAGCTCAGGAAGATCCATCGCAACATAACATAAAAATTGTTGACTGGGATGTAAAGAATCCAATCAAACAAACAAATAACACTTGTTATACTGGTAACCCTTTGCATGCTAGTGTGTGAATATCATCAACTTTTGCTGTCTGCTGATAACTATTGCAAACAGCTTGGACCCAGATCAGGACCGACAGAATGTATGTCCTGATCTAGATCCAGACTGTTTGACACCCTGATGATACTATGTATTCCTGGAAGAATACTTTGAAAAAGTAAACTTGTAAAAAAGTCAGCAGAAGACAAAAAAGCATGAAAAATTACCCAGCATACAAAGAGTTACATGTAAGACTTCCATATTTGACCAAATAAATGCACTGTACAGGTCATTTGTATGGACTATATATGTTCACAGGTTTATATAATTTCAGCCTAAAATTGTAAAAGATTTCTTACCTATAATTTCAGCATATGTTTTGGGTGCTCAAAAGAACCATCTCATTGAGACGGTTCTTTTGAGTACCCACAACATACATTTTGGTTGAGAAATAAGAAAATTTATTTTCCTGTTACACATTCTTAACTAGGAGCGCAGTGGCTCAGTGGTAGACTGCTTGACTGGAGACCGAGGGGCAGCCGGATCGAGCCTCACCGTCGTCACTGTGTTGTGTCCTTGAGCAAGACAGATTTATCCAAGCTTAGTACTGGTTCAACTCAGGAAGACCCGTCCCTGTTTAACTGAAAGATTGTTGATGGGACGTAAAGAATCAAAACAAACAAACAAAAAAAACTAACACATTCTTAACTAAAGGCCTGTATGTTGTAGGGATGATACACCAGCCTGTGGGAGAAAGTTGAAATCACTAGAGGCACTCAAGACGGAGGTATACTGGTATTCTCTGAGGCTGAGGCATCAGAGGAGGTTTGATGATGCTAACAACCTGGAGAGACTCTTTACATCCCTCACAGCACAGATAGGTAAAATAGTCGACTTTGAAATATGCTAAATGTTCTAAAATTTTGATCTTTTGTTGTCTGCATGAAAGGCCTTGACAAACAGTCCAGATCCAAATCAGACTGCATCTAAAGAAGCAGTCTGATCAGGTTCTTTCCTATTTGCTAATCTGACAAGCATGTAGTGAATTCCAGCCTTGATTACCGACATTTTATTTGAGAACTGAAAGAGAATAGTGTTTGAAATTTTACAACATTTACTGTAGATAAAATTGCAATTGGAGCAACTCTTAACGCCCTTCACCGCACAGAAAGGTGTACTAGCTGACTCTGAGATTGATATAAAGGATCTAATTTAGTATTGCATAAAAAGCTGTGTCACACCATATGTTAGGTAAACAAAATTTATGAGCGTAAAATTGTAAATATTTTCTGACCCATCAGTTTTAACATATGCTTTGGGTGCTCAAAAGAACCGTCTCATTGAGACGGTTCTTTTGAGTACCCAAAACATATGTTTTGGTTTAGAAATAAGAAAATTATTTTTTGTGCGCACTCTTAACTAGAGTCCTGCACATGCTATTAACGGTCATGTTTTAACCGGCTAAAACCGTCGGGGTCCATCAGATGTTAATGCATAGAAAAACATGTTTGATCCTTATATTGAATTTATAATTAATCAATTTGAGGAAAAGGTATAAAATGTGAGGCTCATCAAGCATTTTAATGCTTTTTTGCAGCAATTTTAAAAAGTTTAATAATACATGAGCTTTAATGTTAGATTCTAATTATCATGTAACACTCAAATGCTTTGAAATCACGATAATTGTCGGAGATAAAATTGCTGACTCCACTATATAAGGGGTTTTCAAGCACAAGAGATTTTAGTACACATATGTGACCAGTGAAGGCATAGGAGAGTCTGCACTTCTTTGCAGCAGACTCTTCTTTGTAGACTCACCTTTGCCTACAGTGGACTGCTGCCAAACAAAAATATATGGAAGTAGATAAAGGGTCAGGTTGATGCTTAAACTGATAGATAAGAAAATAATTGCAATTTTTTCATTTTAACAATTTTTGCTAGTCTGGAACAAAGTCAGTGTGCATTTGTAGGTGCATACATGCCCAGGGGGGTACTTTCATACATGTGTATATACGTAGGCTGGGACCATTATTTTGGGTTTCAAAATTTTGAATTTCAATATTTTGTTTTTTTTTCAGAAAAATTCATATTTTTTGGGGATATGAAGATTTTGTGGATATTTTGGTGTCATTACAAAATTGGGCAAGTATTAGGGGTCATTTCTATGCATTTTAGGGTCTTTTCTTAGGGTCATGGTACAGAATGGGGATATTTTGGGGGGTTGCTAAAATTTCAAATATTTTTTGGGGGTGCTTGGTATTCCTGATACTTTTATGGGGTGAACAGTAGGTGCTGGGTCCAAGCCTATGTATGAAAAGAAAAATGAGAGCATCCCCCCTCCCCAAGGGCATATTTGTGAGCTGATTAATAGGTAGAATAAGGTATTTTATTTTACTTTCAGCATCACTTTTTCAAAGGTTTAGATAAACAATTTTTTTTTAGCGTAAAATGGCAAATATTTTCTTACCCATCAGTTTTAACATGTGCCTTGGGTGCTCAAAAGAACCGTCTCATTGAGACGGATCTTTTGATTACCTATAACATATGTTTTGGTTGAGAAATAAGAATTATTTTTTTGGTACACACTCTTAACTAAAGTGCTGCTGTCTTCAGATGAAAGTGGAAACTCCGACATTTGTGCAGTTCTGCAGTTTTTACTGAGACTTAAGGATACGGGAAACTCTAGTTCGAAACCCGTTCTAGGGCATGGGGACCACAAGCTACCGAAGCTACCCCAAAGGGTAAGTTGGTTTAAACTTTATTTCTTTGCATAGATACATAACTGCAAAATTACAAGCACATAAATAAATTGAGCCAGTGTATGAGATTTCCAACAATTTGGCATTTTGACAAGTGTAGACTCAGACGAGCCTCTGCAGCCTCCTTTTAAGCTTAGAAATTCCAAATGGTGTTCAGTCAGTAGCTTAACAATCATAGAATACTCAAGCGATTAGCAAAGGCTCTGATCAGACTGCGCGTATGCGCAGGCTGATCTGAAGCTTTGCTGGTCGCACATACCACATTGTTGGAAATCTCATGCACTGGCTCAATTGTTACTAATTTTATACAAAAGGGATTCATTTTTGTGAACTTTATCCATCTTAGGGTTGCCACGTTCACAAAATTTGGTAAACGAATACACGAGTTCCAGTAACGGAAACGATTCGGTTACCCGGAACTTCCAGATTTGATTTTTTTTCATTATGCAGATCGGTAAAATCAGCGATATTTTTCCTAAAAAAACTCTTTGAAATATGTACCTTGTGCGAATATTCAAAATTGTTTGTTTGGGGGTTGTGATAGAACTCATTTCAAGTTGCACCCTTCACAGACTCGTAGATTACCAACATTTTCTACAGTTGCAAGTGTTTTATTAACGAGTTGACACGCACAATACATAACTGCCAATCATCACATAATCATCAATACACACGCAGACAGGAATTAAACAAGATGCCAGGGTTCGCGCTACCGATCGCCATTGTCGCAAAATGCAAAGAAATAATAAAATTGGCGCAAAAAATATGAGTTTGGCGACAACTATTGGCGAAAGAAAAATCGCAGGTGAAAATTTTTGTCTGGCGTCTGAACGTCTCCTCCGGCTTAAAATCATTGCCTCGTGCCGATTAATGGTCATTAATGTATATCTTAATTGTCAATTAACGCCCCAATTATCGACCACACAAGTCGGTAGCTGATAGAGTCAAACCTGGACACGCGCTGCGAGCCTGTGGCGATCGGCACGCACTTTTAACAGCTGCTACCGGTAACGGTCAGACTGACAGACCATAATATACATGGTGTCATACTGTGCATGAAATAAACTGCACCATCACCATGACATCTTCGCTTAGTGTGGTCAATAATAATAGTCATTAGCTTTCCGAATCCGTAACTTTTAACACGGATTCTAATTCATGCTGAAAAGACCGCTACATCGCCGTCCGCGAGAAAAAAAAATCAAGGGTCACTTTCAAGCTCACTTTCCATCAAGCATAATGAGAAAGAGGAAAGATTTGCATGTTGTTCACTGTGCCAATCTTTCATCTGACAGCATCACCCACCAGACATTACCAGGCATGCGAAAGGATCCGCACATTTCGCAAAATGCCGTCAGTAGCGAGACAACACCGAAGATTGCTTCTTTCTTCAAGACAGAGTAACGCACACTGTTCAAAGTGCTTTTCTCGACAGTCTCAGATACTTGAACCTATCAGTTCTAAACAGAAACCTTTATTTATAAGGTAGATGATGTTATGGTTTTCTTAAATCTGTTTTGTCAGAAAAAAGATTGTTAAAAACTCGGACCTGTGTCCGAGGTAAAAATTTGCAATTGTGCTATCCCCTAACATTTTTGAGTTAGCTCCCTTGTTGCAATAAATTTAGCAAACTTAATTCAATGTAGTTATTTGTTTTATTTAACATATATTTTCCAAATTTAAACATTTTTAATCAAGGTATATTATAATTTTATATTCTAGCGAGAATAACATTGATTGCAAACTTCTAATCACGAAAACCAATGAACAAAAAAGCGGCAGAAAAATTAATATTGGCGTCATATATAGTCTCATCACTACCAACTGTCTTAATATTTTTTTTTTTGACATCATCACTCATGTGCAAAGTACAATGATCAACATCAGTAAAGTTTAGCTGTTAACATTCTGAATACTTGCAAACAGGTACTTTGGCAAACATCTAGAATACCCAAAGAGTGGCATTTCATCAGTGTCATCAGTGTCTGCCCTGTTTGTTAAGAAAATTAACAATCTTCAGGTACAAAAAGATATCAACTTAAAGACTGTCAACTGCTTTAAATACAAAATGGACTAACCCATAGTTATTGTATCAATGTGTATAGAATAATCCATCAGAATTAAGGGGGTTAAAGTTAGAAGACTTTTTTGTGAAGAATGCCCAAAAACCTGCCTCTTATTTTATGGCGAAAAAATGGCCAAAAATCTGGCTCTAAGTTTTAGAAAATGGCACAAAAAAAATCTGATTGGCGAAAATGGTGGCGAAAGAAAAATAAATCCTAGCGCAAACCCTGAAGATGCATCTCCTCAAAACCTTTACATAACCGTTAAGAATACAGGAATAAAATTGCTCCAAGCAGTGACTGAGTTTGACAATTTTCAGGGCATTTTTATAGTCCGTCGAATCACTGTCTGTGCAGGCGCCATACTCAAAGAATTTGAAAAAAAATGCTCCCTAAAATAATGTCTGTTGAGCATGTCCCCCGTAATATTCTAATTGCAGTAGATTCTTTATCAAATACAGCCTAATCTGAGTAAAGAAACAAACTGATTGATGATCCAGAATGGGATGTTCATTATAAACCACGAAGCTGGTCCCTTGCTTAAGTTAGTGTAAACGGTAGGCCAATTTTGTTAACGTTTATTGCAAAAACACAAAACGGTACCGTTTACACATGTAAAGTTTGGCAGCCCTAATCAATCTAGACGCATATACCCTAAATGGTAACTGATATGTTACTAATTTTATACAAAAGGGATTCAGAAGAAAGTCTATTGACTTTTGTGAACTGTATCCCTTTAGATGCATTTACGCTAAATGGTAACAGATATGTAGCTGCTCTACGAACAAATTATATGTTATAAATCTTAAGAACAGTTTTAACCACAAAAACTAATGGATGCCTCCCTTGAGAATATACTAACCATCTTATACCGTTTTTGGACCAATGGAACTTCCCATAAAGTTTGATACAGTTAAGTCAGGATGGTCCATTGTATATATTGAGGGGTCACAGGTTATAATTTCCAAAAATATTGAATTTCTTTCCCTGAAGATTGATTTTGTCTTAGCAAACAGTGCAGACCCTGATGAAATGCCGCATTATGCTGCATTTCATCTGGGTCTTCATTGTTTGCCAAAGTACATGTTTTTGGGGTTTCTGGTACACAAAGGATTAATTGTTCACTTACATATCAGCTTATCCAGCCAGATGGTCTACGCTACATGTAATGATCAAGCTGTTTCCCTTGGGTTTATACATGTTCTCATTTTCTTGAAAATTGATGAAAAGTGAAGGCAGTTATTTTCCCTTTGGGACCTGTATATATGGACCCCAGATACAATGCACAACTCGTTCTGAGTTGTTCCCCCTTAAAATATATTTACTTTGTTTTCTTGTAGAATGAAAACAGTGATGATACTGATCTGCCTTGTGGGCTTCTGGGCCTATATATCATGGAAACACGTGATAGACTGCACATGCACTGACTGAGTTGTCTCCCCTGATAATATATTAAATGGTTTTCTTATAGAGTGAAGACGGTGATCTGCCCTGTGGACCTCTTTGCTATGGAGACACTCAGATAATCCAGCCAGATAGACTACACTACATGCATTATCCAAAGTAGGTCAAATATTACACATTTAGTAATGTAAAATTGTAAAAAAATTAAAAACATTCCACTTTAACAGTATCTTACCAATATCAGGGTCCATAGTCAGGATTCAAATTTAAGAATTTTTTTCACTTGCGGCTATTTTTCTAACTAGCCTGTTGATCAATTTGCTTATTTACTGAAAATGAATGTAGAACACTTATTTTTTGTATCACAAATTAGAAAATTTAACAAAGTCAGTAAGCATTTTTAAAAGGTCTGTAATGCATAAATTGTACGGCAAAATAAAAATATTTTTTTATCATCTTTCTGGTTTTATAGTGTGAGTTTTCCAGGCAAACAATGTGGATCCAGATCAGCCAGCTTCTGAAGAAGCTGGCTGATCAGGATCCAACTGTTTACCATACAGCTTATGTTATGTTCCATGGTCATTATGGTGCTAAAAATAGCAAGTGATAGGGATTTCTATTTGCTTTTGGAGAAAACTACAAGCGTTCAGTAAGTTAGCTAGTGCTAATTTTGATCCCTGATAATTTTTGCCTCCATAGAAAAAATGCTCCGAAGTGCATTTGAATACATGCAGCTGTGTTATAGGCAAAAATTATTGGCAGGATGTGGGTTAACCCTTTGTATACTGGAAACCTCCTAATGGGTACTACTCTGGCAAACAGTGAAGATCCAAATGAAATGCAGCATGATGCTGCATTTCATCAGTGTTTGCTAGGATTAAAACAACCTTCAGGGACAGAAATACATCATACTTAAGAAAATTTCTACCTGTGACCCCTTCAAGTACAGAATGGGCAATCCCTTTCTTATTGTATCAATATGTATGGGAAATTAACAAAGGGTTAAATAAGAAGTGATATCTGTTTAGGCCAAATGAAAAAAATACCTGTGTTTAGGGTAACCTGACCCTATCTAAATTTACTGGTGAAACCTAGAATTTTTTTTCAGGTTTTCTGGAAAAATTATAATTTTATGCATTTTGAAAGGCAAAATAATTTAAAAAAACAACATAAGTGTGCCCACTCTACCTAAAATTTTCAGACATGTTACCCGGAACACCTAATTTTTTTCATTGGCCTTAACAATTGTTGTTTGTGATCTTCACTGACACCAAGAACATGGATATTTTGATGGTATTATTTTTTTATGTTTTTCAGAAGCGTCTTTGACTGTGAACCTCTGCAGACAGTGAACAGAGTTACCAATGTGAGTCAACCATTTCAATGATTTAACCAAATTCAGTAGAACTTCAATGGG
The DNA here is from genome assembly GCA_964019695.1 of Loripinus fragilis. Classification (NCBI taxonomy): domain Eukaryota; kingdom Metazoa; phylum Mollusca; class Bivalvia; order Lucinida; family Lucinidae; genus Loripinus; species Loripinus fragilis. The sequence continues at coordinate 81,483,315 of OZ026520.1, read as the reverse complement.
TCTTACAGGTTTGGGACCATGAAAAATAGTTCTAGCCAAGGGTAGTTCCACTCATCCAGGGTGGATTATGCATAGAATAAGCTGAAGGGACCATGATAATAGTTCGAGCCATCCAATGTGAATGAGCCATCAGAGTTTTAGCCATCGAAGTTGTAATGGACCAGATGTTAATCCTTCTCCTACCATTCACAACAATTGTTGTCTGCTTTCTCATCTGCTTACATACTTTTGTAGCCTATATTACATATATTGTACACATATGGACCCACATCAGATTGCTCCAAAAAAGTGGATCAGGGATCCGGCTCCTAAAATGAGGCTAAGTGACTCCCAAAAAAGGGCAACAGTATAGGTGCACTAGCTTCAGATACTGGCTCAGGTGCTACAACTAGTCAGTAGTCTGCATATTTGTTAGCCTTGAAAGTAAAATTTCCAAGATGGGCCTCGCTTCTGACGTACATTAGCTTGTTTTTTTATATATAGCCGCACGAAAGTGGCTCCAGGCTCCCAAAAGCAGCTCTGGAGCCTCTAATTAAGGTGAAGCTAGACTGCTTCCAGAAAATATGCCTCTAATGGTTCATTGGTTATCAAAGTTAGTGCAAGTGTTTTCTTTCAGATTAACTTTCAAGTAGGGAAATTAAAGAATAATTCCTAAACATGTATTTGGGTTAATTCGTGGGAGTAAAATAAATACTCATTGACCATATCTTGAGCTTTGAATACAAGTATACGACCAGTTCAACAGAATAAATAGGTGATGATGCCATATTTGACCCAATTAGCACTCTGTTAGCACTTTTTCAAAATTTGATACCTTCTTTTGAAAACAGTGTGGATCTAAATCAGCTGGCTTCATTAGAAGCCAGCTGATCAGGATCCACACTGTTTTACAAGCATAAATCCATGGTTTCATACATAAATCCATATTTTGAACTTTCACCACTGGTTTTGCCGGAATTCAGAAGTAAATAGCCTATAAAGTACTTTGTGTGTGCATAAAATAGCATGTACAGTTTATACTGGGTTTAATACAGTAGCAGCTTTTGCTGTGTCCCTAACCCCCAGTTGAACGGGGGTAACAACCTACGTCATAGCATGGATATTGCAAAACATGTAGTATGGCGTCATCTTTGATTTACAAGGTACGTTTTCCCTTCGTAAAAATATTCTCGTGTCTCCTGCTTCGGTTCTTGTGGGTGAATGATTACAAAGGCAATGGTATTTCTGGGCGTGACCATTATATATTCTGTTCAAGTGTGATGTTAGGCACCACCTGCACTGCTTAGTTTTGACAGACAGTCATATGTATAATTTTACGAAGGGAAAAAGGTACCTGTAAAGATGGCGCCATACTACGTGTTTGCAATATCCATGCTATGCCAAAGGTTGTTACCCCTGTGAAAATGGTTAGGGAATTGTCTGCAATTTTCCTTCTTTTTTTCAGGTGTGTGATCAGTTACCTGGGTCTGGTTTGTCTGGCCATGGGTTCTTCAGCATCCAGGTAATATTACATTCTTTTAATGACGTATTTCCTCTACATATACATTGTTAAGAGTGTGTAGCAAAATATTAATTTTCTAATTTCTCGATCAAAGCTTAAGTTGTGGGAACCATCTCAATGTGACGGTTCTTTTGAGCACCCAAAACATAACTTTGTTAAAACTGATGGGTAAGAAAATATTTACAGTTTTACGCTTGAAAAATGTATTTATCTAAACCTGTGATTTGAAAGCTTATCATGGCTACTGAAATGCTAAAAAGTAAGAAAAAGTTAGAGGAGCCACTGTAGTTTAGTGGATAAACCACTTACGGTGTAAACCAGGGTTGCGGTTTTGATCCCCGGCTTCATTAGTCAGTTAAATGAAATTTTAAGCTTTGGCCCCATATCTGTATGACCTTAGCTGTTTGTGGAACTTAAAACATAAACAAACTAGAAAAGACAAATTATTCTGGTCCTTTGCTGGAATTTCCTTTTCTCACAACACTACATTTGAAAGCTTCTCTAAATATTTAGTAATTAATTGTAGCTACAGCATTGGAACTTGGTAAGCTGATAAGAGATGTTGAGTGGGGTTTACGAATATTTACTTGCAATATATGCAATTTTTAATTCTTGACAGATTTTGATAAATACTTTGCTTGATAAACTCAGTCTTAATGCTCCTTTATTAATTGGTGAGCGTGTTGCTTCAATGCAAGTCTAAACTGTCTTGGGCTAAAGTATTCTTTAGACAAATAGAGAAGTACAATGTACCCAAATGACACATTCATTACAATTCATAAATAATTGATACCTAAATGATCAGCATGACCATATCATATCAGATACACTGTTTGGTTGGCTGGTCCAAGGAAAGATTACCTCCCTTGATGTAAACTGAAATTTTCTTGATATTTATATATTTCTTGTGCAAACTAATTCTTTTCCATGTATAGGACAAACTACCACACTTGATATAAACTTATTTTTTTTACATTTCTTGTGCACGCAAACTTTGAAAAAGAACCTGAATTACAAATATTTGCAATTCACAGGGATATCTGAATGACCACCATGAGCGTGCCACATCAGAGTCACTGTTTGGTGGGTTGGTGCAAGGAAAGATTACCTCCCTTGATGTAAGACTTGATATTCCAGAATTACCGGAAGACATTGATGCCTGTAGTCGGTAAGTGTTTGGGTCCAGTTAAGCAAACATTTTGAGCGTAAAAATATAATTATTGTCTTAGCCATCACTTTAAACATGTGTTTTGGGTGCTCAAAAGAACCATCTCATGAGACGGTTCTTTTGAGTTCCCACAACATAAGTTTTGGTTGAGAAATATAAATAATAATTTTCAAATACACACTCTTATCTGGAGACCTGTAAGTTCATGGGCTTTATATAAAAATCTGTTATTGGATATCCTCGAATCGTATCAAAAATAGGCATAAGCAGCAAACTCAATGTTCATATGGAGCCAGCATTTGAGATTTTGGTACTTAATCATGGGTGAAAGTTTTCAGGATTATTCCTGAATTCAGGATTTTTAGGCTGACTTTCCACAGAAAGTCAGCCTCAAAATGCTGAATTAGGGAGATCATAACAGCTTTTCTGAACTATTTTCAGTCTGTCTAAGGACATTTGACCATTTAAACTTAAAATTGTGAATATTTTGGAAATTTTGAACTTTCACCCATGTTTATAAGACTATGTTGACATATTTAGTGGGGTAATTGTTCTGAGTCTTCACTTGCATCCATAATTTGTGTTAAGAAATGAATTCGATTTTTGGGAGGTTTATGGAATCATGAATACTTCGGGTCTCTTGCAATGGAAACATGAATACTTTGGGTCTCTTGCAACTTAACTTTGCAAGAGACCCAAAGTATTCATGATTCCATGAACCTTCCAAAAATTGAATTTATTGCTTATATTTACATTTTATTATAAATAACTAATATATAGAAATTATTTATAATCTAGGAGATAAAACAATTTTGTATTTAATATTTAATCGTATTAACCGTTTTGTTAGAGTGCAAAGCGGAACAGCCAGGGAAAAGCGGAACAGCCAGTGTGAACACAGACAGCCAATAGAGCAAACAAGAAGCTTGTTTTGCATGTGCAACTCAGGTGTGGCTCGCTGTCAATCACAACACCAGTGTCACATCTGGCGAATGAATTTGATGTTCAAAGCGAATTGCACAGGCAAGTGAGCTTGGCAGCTGTAAATCAAATTTTGTGTTGTTCATGAGGCTGTGAACGTTTGCAAAATTCTAAAGATTCACTAAAGGCTTGCTTTGAAAATGTAAATATTAAGCAATATTCATATGGCACAGCACATGAGACTGCATGATCCACCAAATAAGGTTCCAAAAACTTAACTGGAACCTTGTTTTAAGTTTTTTCAGTGGACGCTATGGATGAGGACCACAACGTGTGCTTTCACGATAATTCTCTTCTGATCACTTATCTGCTTATATGCTTTGGAAGCCTATATTACAAACGATATGGATCCATATCAGACTCAACACTTTAGATAAACAGAATTTTTGGGCGTAAAATTGTAAATATTTTCTTACCCACCAGCTTTAACATATTTTGGGTGCTCAAAAGAACCGTCTCTTTGAGACAGTTCTTTTGAGTACCCACAACATATGTTTTGGTTGAGAAATAAGAAAATTATTTTTTGGTACGCACTCTTATCTAAAGGCCTGAGATTGTCTTCTTATGAGGGTTCATACTGTATGCTTACATGAGTTAAATCTGCCTGAAGTGCATTTGAATATATGTTACAGACATTAAAATAAGATGATAGTTTCAGGAAAATCTTTTATTGGCAGGCTAAGGGTTAATGGGAATTACACTGAGTGGATGAGGTTATACCATTGGATCACCATAGAGTCAAAGCGTTGGGAGTGATCCAATGGTATGGCCTTATCCATGAGACGTGATACTGTAAGTCAGATCAAGTTTCTTTTATAATAATGTCTTAATACCTTTTTCTGACATTATTCTGATTTTATAACTTGTTTTGGTCTTAATTTTAAAAATTGCGGGAACTTTTGTCATTAAGCTTTGTTTCTTGATGTTACATCCTCATGTTTTATGTCTCTTGTTCCATGCTTGAAATTTACTTTATGCAACGTAGCTGCAAAAACAGGTGACCGACGTTAGCCTCCTTTTAAAGGATAGTGATACAGAATCAGAAAACATCAGTTTGTTGATCCGGCTTTCTGTATCAGATAGCCAGAAAATAGACAGTTTAATAGATGTATCATTTACAGGTATATAATAATCTTTATTTTACAGACTTTTGGAAATTAGAATACCCAAGTCAGATTCTATTATGAGTATGGTAAGCATTTAAATTATATAGATCTGATCATCTGAATATATGAAACAGTTTGTCAAAAATTGCCGAGGGTTATTTAGCACAATCATTTGAGAGTTAAATTCATTGGCATAGCTCCCATTACAACAATTACGCATGTGGGTAATAATAATAGTATCATTCAAGGGAGGCCACCTAATGTGGTAAAAGTGATTTTCCATACCATAAGGAACTGCTCTTAGAGGAAAGAATTTGCTCCCTCTGGGAGCAAATTCTTTCCTTTAAGAGTAGTTCCCACTTTGAAAAGGGACGCAATTTAAGAGAATCACTGCTTTATTCAGTAATCTGCCTTTGATGTGCTTAACTTTCTCAGCGTTCTGGCTACGCCATTGAAATTGGTAATCTTACATCAGTGGAAGTAGATAATGACTGAAAATTCTGAAACAACACATTGATACACAGCATAGACCAATTTCAGTATTCAATTTGACTCAGAGTTTCAAATTTTGATGGAATTACAGACATAGGGCAAGTTAAGCAAAAAAATTGCCATAAAATTGTGATTATTTTCTTATCCATCAGTTTAAACATCTGTTTTGTGTGCTCAAAAGAACCGTCTCATCGAGACGGTTCTTTTTAGTACCCACAACATATGTTTTGGTTGAGAACTAAGAAAAATAATTTTCAGTTATCCACTCTTATCTGGGGGTACAGAGTGATGTATGATCCTTTATTGTGTCAAGGTTATGTATATGAAAAAAATATATGAAAATGCTGAACGTCTTCACATTCAGCAATCTGTTTAAGACCATATGAATCATTATGCCTGCATGAAACTTATTCACAGTCACATTATCACAAAAGAACTGTTCAAGCCCATTATCTGCATGTGTCATTGTACATGGACAGGTTTTTATTCATTCAGAACAACTCGGCTAATCGCATGGAATCAGACCTCGGATGTACAACATGGGACTACTATGATCACATAATAATGATGTCACTAGCAGTCTAGCATGTTAAAATGCAGCTAAAATAAACAGCTACAACATACCATGGTAAACAAAGGAGAAATGAAGATGACATAGAGATATGCTATATGGACAAAAGTACACTTTATTTTACCTATGGTTAAAACTCTTTTGGTGACCAGGATTGTCAATTTTAATTGCCATGGGCAGATAACACATACAATTGAACTATTTTTCTTCATCCAGTTCTTCAACCCATTCAGGCTAACACCTGAGAGTTTTAAAGCCAGATTTTGTTTTTTTAGTTTGCAGCATTTTAGTTTTTATAAGCAGTTGTTGAGCATGAAAAAAAGTTTTATAACCTTGGGGCCTGATTTAGAGGAGTTCTATTATTTTCAGTCTTCCAACGATGAAGGGTTCAAATCCCAAGAGGAGAGCATGACAAGTACAACTCCGGATGAGTCTGCCCTGGAGTCCTCGTTTGATTCTGTTTTTCACTCAGATTATGATACCAGTATCTATGAAGACTGTCTCAAGGAAACAATCTCACAACATTATACTTGGGAAACTATAGGATTGTAAGTACATATGGGTCACTACATGAGATTTTGCATCCTCGGTAACCCAGACGTGAGCCATTCCATTACTCTGCATTTATTAATGAATGGGTTACCGAGGATGTAAATTTTGGTGCTTATCCAATCGGTGGGCAGACAAGGCCCAGATGAGCCTGCACATCTGCTTAATCTTGTTTGAGCCTTTGCTGCTTACATACACAAAACATTGAAGATGATAAAGCCTGAGACAACTGTAGATCCAGGGTTCGGAGTTTGATCCCTGCCCAGTCCCATACTTTCTTGTAGATTGATCATGAAATATTATCTACTGTCATTCTCCTCCTTCTGCTGATTCAAGAAGGGTTGGTGTCCATTACAAGCGAAAGTATGTGCACGAAGTACTGGTTAACCGCTTGACTATAGTCAAGCTTGCCCAGGAAAAAGTGTGTTTAGGTTAACTGACCGTCTCAACATGACCATAGCTGTTGACTTGGACATAAAACCAAACAAACAAAGGCTGAGACCAAAATTTAGAGACACACAATTAGTACTGAAATCTTGTGTGCTGGGTCATTTATCAGACTTATGGTAAATGTTCTAAAGTTTGGAACACTAGTTACCTGACAAAAAGGCCTAGACAAACAGAACAGACCCAGATCAGACTGCTTATGAAGAAGCAGTCTGATCAGGGTCTTCCCTGTTTGCTATTCTGCCAAGCAGTTTGTGAATTCAAGTCTTGATAAGCAGAATTATATTTATAGACAGAAATAGAAATGTGTTTGAAATTTTAGAACATTTACCAGAACTTTAGTTAAGAGTGCATACCAAAAATTATTTTTCTTATTTCTCAGGCAAAACATATGTTGTGGGTACTCAAAAGAACCGTCTCAATGAGACGGTTCTTTTGAGCACCCAAAACATATGTTCAATCTGATGGATTAGAAAATATTTAAAAATTTACGCTCAAAATTTTGTTTATCTAAACCTATGACATGATTTGACCAATTTATCCCACTTAGTGACAATCCCATTAAAACTTACATATTTTGGTACTTTTGGCATTAATGAGCATTAATTGAAGGCACAGACTCACCAGAGCCTTCACTCAGGGCTTACCCTGGCTCAGAATTTTTTGTAGCCAACACTTTAATCAAATGGAAAAAGTTGGGGCCAAATGAAATTGACTTTAGCCAAGGTTTTAGCCAGAAAGTAGTATCAAGAAGTTGTTCTGCATTTAACTCTTTGCCAGCTAGTGGTAACTTTTGTCATCTGCTGATAACCTTTTCAAAAGTTTGGACCAAGATCAGGCTCGATAAAACATCCAGCCTGATCTGGATCCAAACTTTTTGACATCCAGATGGTATTGAAAAAGATCCAGCATTCAAAGAGTAGAATATGGCACACTGATAAAGAGTGAAGGAATAATAAAAGCAATATTGGAAAATCCAAAAGCTGAACAAAATACATTTTTTCATAGATATGTAATTTTTGAACCACCTAGAGCGTAATGGGCCGCGGGTTCGAGCCTCACCGGCGTCACTGCGTTGTGTCCTTGAGCAAGAACATTAATCCTAGCTTAGTACTGGTTCAACCCAGGAAGATCGTCCCTTTATAACTGAAAGATTGTTGATGGGACGTAAAGAATCAAATTAAACAAAAACAAACAAACCTAGAGCATACTATTAGCCAAAGACTTATATTTGACTCTACATTTTTGGTAGCAAATGGCTACAATTAGGAGATAACTGTATTCAAAATTTTCATTTGGGGAGGTATATCGTCGGATATACGGTCGGAAATTTAGTTTTACGGCGACGCGCAAGCGGAGCAGTTAAACGTGATTTCCAAAAGTATATCCGATGATATACCTCCCCAAATGAAAATTTTTAATATGGATATCCCCATTCTAATGCACTTCTGCAATTTCGTCTCAAATTGGAGTGTTGCAAGCCGCATAATGCCGAACGTCATCTAATGAAATGTGACGTAATTAATGACGTCAAACTGTTTCCTACAGTATATCCCAGGATATACTGTCACAAATTTTTGGTGTTATCCAATCAGAAGAAGCGTTACAAAAGCAAGTGCATTAGAATGGCTTATGGCAGGGTGAGCCCTACTTCACTGCTTGCATACTCAAAGTATGTATGTAGATGAAGACTCCCAAAGCACCCAAAACAAATGTTTAAACTGATGGATAAGAAAATATAAACAATTTTATGCCCAAAACTTTTGTTTACCTTGACTTCTGTAGTGGTTGGACGCTATGTGGAAAAAAATGTCCTTTCTAGAGAATAGTTATCAATTCATTTTCTAGGGGCCCAGGAGCCAGGATGAAGCCATTCCTTACAGAAGCTGGTTCCCAGGCCTTTGACCATTGGAACAAAGCATTGTTGACGTCACTGAAAACAGCGTTCCCAGGGGTGGGTGTGACCCCTAGGTCAGAGATCAGTCAGTCAGTACTGGTGAAAGAGATACTTAATGTGATGATTGCTGTACCTTCTGTCAATTTTATGTTAGATCTGGTAAGTTGACGTCACTGAAAACAGGGCTCCCAGGGGTGGGTGTGACCCCTAGGTCAGAGATCAGTCAGTCTGTACTGGTGAAAGAGATATTGAATGTGATGATTGCTGTACCTTCTGTCAATTTTATGTTAGATCTGGTATTAAAGTATATACATGATATATACTAGACCAAAAAAGAAATGCCACATATAAAACGTATATAAGAATTCTTCACTAATCTCTCACAAATGATTTGTCAAAGATTGAGCACTGATTCTTGGATTATGAGTTCCATGGGTTGTTCTAGCTGCCACTGTCACCAGAGGAAAATGATTGAGCAGTTGAGACCTATTGTTTTATCGATCTTGATGTCCCGTCATTACACGGTGACGTCTTGAACGTGCACAGTCCGACATTGTCTCAATTCATCAGAAACGTTTCCTTGCATGGCATCGAAATTGTTGGGCTATCACAGATGGGGTCACGTTAGCTTGTAACATTCCTATCTCCCTTTCACGTTCAACAGGTGTCCATCTTGGCATCGTGAATTATCAATGTGTAATCTTTAATTTTGATGTTTTAAGATGTTTTCAAGCAAATTGGTTATTCGACTAGAGATTTCAGTAATTAGTACATGTGTAAATCTAGATGAAATGAGTGTGCACATGAAAACTTGAAAATAAAAAATCAGCCAGTACATTGGTTTGGGTTGACTGAGCTCAATAAAACAATGGGAATAATCTGTGGCAGGAAAAGTAGCAAAACATATATAGCAGATGAAATTTTGTTACTCTCATTTAACACGCAATATTTTTAATCTTTATATGCGGCGTTTCTTTTTTTGCCTAGTATATGTTCAGATAAGCAAAAAAATTTTACCTTAAAATTGTAATTATTTTCTTACCTATCAATTTAAACATGTGTTTTGGGTGGTCAAAAGAACCGTCTCATTTAGATGGTTCTTTTGAGTATCCACAACATATATTTTTAATTTTCCCATACTTGGTTATGTTGCATATCAAATGGAAGGGGGTAATGAGTAGAACAGGAAACAAGTAAAAATTTCGCACTACCCTCAAATTGTAGGGTGAAAGGTGCCCAAAACAAAGGTCATATCCAATATTTATTAGTCTATCTTCAAAATCGTGAGGATTTGCGATGGTGCGATATCGACTGCGTGATCTAGTTATTACTGTTTTCAATTTTATATTATGGTCATCGGCAAAGTGGGTATGTATACAATTAAAAAGTTGATTAATAAATGTTAAAAAAAAAACATTTTTTCCTACCATGTCATGGTTTACTATTTTCAGACTGACCAGTGCTTCAGTATGTGAGAAGGTTTGTATGTAACTGGAATCTCAGCAGAAGCCCTACAGAATCTCTGTGATGATTTCCTAGCATGCTGGATGTACTTCTATAGATTGAATCTCTTTTCAGACTGACCAGTGCTTCAGTATGCGAGGAGGTCTGTATGTAACTGGAATCTCAGCAGAAGCCCTACAGAATCTCTGTGATGATTTCCTAGCATGTGGGATGTACTTCTATAGATTGAATCTCTTTTCAGACTGACCAGTGCTTCAGTATGCGAGAAGGTCTGTACGTAACTGGAATCTCAGCGGAAGCCCTACAGAATCTCTGTGATGATTTCCTAGCATGCTGGATGTACTACTATAGATTGAATATCTTTTCAGACTGACCAGTGCTTCAGTATGCGAGGAGGTCTGTATGTAACCGGAATCTCAGCAGAAGCCCTACAGAATCTCTGTGATGATTTCCTAGCATGTGGATGTACTTCTATAGATTGAATATCTTTTCAGACTGACCAGTGCTTCAGTATGCGAGGAGGTCTGTATGTAACTGGAATCTCAGCGGAAGCCCTACAGAATCTCTGTGATGATTTCCTAGCATGCTGGATGTACTACTATAGATTGAATATCTTTTCAGACTGACCAGTGCTTCAGTATGCGAGGAGGTCTGTATGTAACCGGAATCTCAGCGGAAGCCCTACAGAATCTCTGTGATGATTTCCTAGCATGCTGGATGTACTACTATAGATTGAATATCTTTTCAGACTGACCAGTGCTTCAGTATGCGAGGAGGTCTGTATGTAACTGGAATCTCAGCGGAAGCCCTTCAGAATCTCTGCGATGATTTCCTCGCATGTGGGATGTACATGTACTAATATATGTTCGTTCTCTTTTCAGACTGACCAATGTTTCAGTATGAGAGAAGGTCTGTATGTAACGGGAATCTCAGCGGAAGCCCTCCAGAATCTCTGCGATGATTTCCTCGCATGTGGGATGTACTACTATAGATTGAATCTCTTCTCCGACCCACCACTCCTGGACTCCTTCTACAAGTCGGGTCTCACCTACCATGCCTTTCTCGGTGCCATACGTAACTATCTTCAGTATTATAGAGCGGCCGTATTGTCTATACCATCAACTAAGACCTTGCTACAGCTGAAAGTTCTTTGTCATAAATTGATAAAACAGCTCAGGTTGGTGTCTTATTTTCTTAACCAATTGTATACCAATGGATTCTTCCTACTGGTTTGATACAATTATTGTGGAAATAGTCCATTGTACATATCTAGGGTTGTCAGTTATAATTTAAAAAAAAAATTGTCTCAATATCTTTTTTACCTTAGCAAACAGTGTAGACCCTGATGAAATGCCGCATTAGCTCAGGTTGGTCTCATGTTTTCTTAACCCTTTGTATACCAATGGATTCTACCAACTGGTTTGATACAATTTACTTGGACTAGTCCATTGTACATATCCAGGGGTGTCAGGTTATAGTTTTAAAAAAATGTTTTTTTGTCTTAACATCTTTTTTACATTGGCAAACAGTGTAGACCCTGATGAAATGCCGCATTAGCACAGATTGGTGTCGTGTTTTCTTAACCCTATGTATACCAATGGATTTTTCCTACTGGTTCGATACAATAAACTTGGAATAGTCCATTGTACAGGTCTAGGGGTGTCAGGTTATAATTTTTAAAAAAAGTATTTTTTAGTCTGAAGATTTTTTTTTCATTAGCAAAGAGTGTAGACCCTGATAAGATGCCATATTTTTTTGTCTAAAGATCTTTTTTACCTTAGCAAACAGTGTAGACCCTGATGAAATGCCTCATTAGCTGAGGTTGGTGTCGTGTTTTCTTAACCCTTTGTATACCAATGATTTCTTCCTACTGGTTTGATACAACTCACTTGGAATAGTCCATTGTACATATCTAGGGGTGTCAGGTTATATTTTCTTTTAAAAATGTGTTTTTTTGTCTTAACTAAGCAAACAGTGTACACCCTGATAAAATGCCGCATTATGCAGCATTTCATCTGAGTCTTCACTGTTTGTAAAAGTACCCATTTAGAGGTTTCCTGTACACAAAGGGTTAAACAATTGTCATCATAGAATTTTTTTATGTACTACCCTCCTCCCCATTTTTTATCCTGTTAACCTGCAGTTTTCCAGTTGTAAGCATATATTTTCAAGCAGAGCGAAAAACAGTGTGGATCCTGATCAGATGGCTTCATCAGAAACCATCTGATTGGGATCTACAGTGTTTTCAAAAATGTAAATATCCAGGTTCAGCAGGAACAGGGTTTAAATCAAATCAGTCATACCAAGCTACGATTTTTCTTCAGCTGCAAATAATTCAATTGATATTTGAAAGACTTACAACCATTGTGAACTGCAGAGGCCTTGAGGTTATAAAACTTTTTCATGCTCAACTCAACTGATCATGAAACTCCAATTGCTAACAAAAACTAAAATGATGAAAAATAAAGACTTCTCATGCTTTTAAACTCTCAGTTGTTGTATTTACCATGCTAATGAATATAAAAATGCCAACAATTGTTGGCATTTTAAGATTTATGAGCATGATAAATTTTTATGCTCAGTTGAGTTGAGCATGAATAAAGTTTTATAAATTCTTGGCCAGGTCTTATATTTTGTACATTTTCTGCAAGTGAAAGCATAGTGGAATGAGAACATGCATTAAATTTGCCATAAAAAATGCTAGAAAATTGCTTGAATGTCTTGAAAGTGCTTTAATTACTATTTTCTGATGAGCCTATTATATTTAAATGACCAAAAGCAGTGTAAAAAATAGTTTGAATTGCAAACTATGCACCAAATAAAGGTTAAAGTATTTTATATTAATGTTTTTGAAACATTTTCTTAGTTGTCTTAGACTAGTAATTGTGACTTTGATTATTAAGTATAAAGCAGTATTTTTCAATGACTTTGTAGTCCTTTAAAACTGTATGAGAGTCCTTGAAAAATACTTGGAATTTCCATGAACTGTGCTTTTGTGAAGTGTTTTTTATGGGGTTTTTTCTGATTTTAGGTTAGTAGCTGGTATGTGTAGATGTGATAACTCATGTACACAGGAAGAGTTGGATAAATACCCCACTGTAAGTACCCTACCTACCCTACACATGCCTCTAGATAAGTAAATGGAAAAATAAATTTGAGCCAAGACATGAGATTTCCAACATTACAGGGTTAATCCTAGCCCAAAATGATGATGGGCCCTTAAAATGGGCCAATGGCCCATATCCCATTCAAATACATGCAAATTTCAAAATTTTAATGGACCATTTGAAATTTTTATGGGCCCTTTGCAAAATTTGATGGGCCCAAGAATCCTTAATATCCACATTAGAGCATAATTAACATGAGATTTGAATAGCTTGTATATGGGGCCCAGCCAAAAATAAAGTCCATTTTAGCAAAACATTAATAGTTTTCTCACAAAATGGATGGAGCCCATCCTAAGATGAACCCTGCAACAATGTGGTATGTGCGACCAGCCAAGCCTCAGATCAGCCTGCGCATAAGCGCAGTCTGATCAGAGCCTTGGCTAGTGGCTTGAATATTCTTTGACTGTTAAGCTACAGATCTAACATCATTTTGAGTTTCTAAGCTCAAAAGGATGCTGCACATGCTCGTATGAGTCTACACATGTCAAAATGCCACATTGTTGGAAATCACATGTCACGGCTTATGTTCTTATTTCTCGTCCAAAACATATGTTGTTGGTATTCAAAATAACTGCCTCTGAACAGCCTAATAAAAAACTGTTCTTTTGAGCACATAAAACACATGTATGAGAAAAACCCATTTTTGCTAGATAAAAGATTGGTTGTGTGGACCTGTGCCCTAATTACTACAAGATGTTAACTTCTTACTATGTGTAGGCTCATGAGCTTCCGATATGCTTTTTTATCGTCTGCAGATTTTTTTCAATTCTGTCATGTTTGATTTGGATCCTTTTTGTTTGACATCTGATGGTATTCCTGAAAGAATTTTTTGAAATTAAAAAAGTTCAGCAGACGGCAAAAAAAGCATACATAATTACTCAGTATGCAAAGAGTTAAAGACTTGCTTTGAAAGTGTTCTCTTTGCTTGTTACAGGGAGTGACTCTGTTGTGCTACATCTACAAACAGAACTTACATGCTTATTCCCATCTTTTGTTCTCATTGCTTGTTACAGGGAGTGACTCTGTTGAGCTACATCTACAAACAGACATTAGATTCCTCATTTACTGAACATTATCAACTGATGCTGTCATTTCTACAGACCACAAGTGAACCTTATTTATTGTAAGTATTCTAGCTATTCAAATAAATAATTCTAATAGATAATCATACAATTTTTATATTTCATTAGGCTAATAAAAAAATTCCTTTGTTTCTGATGACCCTTGAAAAAACACACAGCTGGTCGATCGGAAAAAGTTTTTTTGTTTTTTCATTTTTTTTCAAATCACACAGAGCAGTCGTTTTTATTGGAAATTTCGTAGAGCAAGCTGCGGCCACTGAAACAAATGATCAATTGTCCGCTTATAAATCATTTTTTTTTACTTAAATTTATTTTAAATCTCACAAAAAATGATTATTCTTGAAAATTACGATTAGCGAGGCACCGCATCTTGAAAAAACATAGAACTGTACCTGTTTGCATGATAGTTGTGATAGCCACAGCCGTTGTGTGGGTATTTCTACATACCGAAACGGACCAAAATGCGCAAAAAAGGCAATTTTAAGAAGATTAGGAAAAAAGTTTTTTGGCCAGGGGTTGGCGGACAGGGTTGGTCGGGGGTTGGTCGGGTCATCAGAATCACAGGTATTTTTTTTTTCTTGGCCTTAGTAATGAGTACAAAATGACTCCATATACTTCATTTGAGCCAGTGCATGAGATTTCCAACAATGTGGTATGTGCGACAAGCAAAGCCTCAGATCAGCCTGCGCATATGCGCAGTCTGATTAGAGCCTTTGCTTGTCGCTTGAATATTCTATGACTGTTAAGCTACTGACTGAACATCATTTGGAGTTTCTAAGCTTCAAAGGAGGCTGCACAGGCTCGTCTGAGTCTACACTTGACAAAATGCCACATTGTTGGAAATCACATGTCACGGCTCGTTTGTTGTCAGAACATTATCAGCTGATGTTGTAGCTACTTCAAACTACAAGTAAACCTTTATTTATTGTAGGTGGGACTGACTGTTTAAAAGAAGCTGTTCAAATGTTAGAACATTAATTATCTGCTTGTTACCAGGGATCAAATCTAGCACTTGCCAACTTGCTTATGCTAGGGAATTTCCCAAAACGCAAGTAGATATAACGGAAATTTAAAAAAAATGCAAGCAGATATAACGGAAATTT
Organism: Loripinus fragilis; assembly: GCA_964019695.1. Taxonomy (NCBI): domain Eukaryota; kingdom Metazoa; phylum Mollusca; class Bivalvia; order Lucinida; family Lucinidae; genus Loripinus; species Loripinus fragilis. The sequence goes on along the minus strand of OZ026520.1, from coordinate 81,467,787 downwards.
TCTGAAACGCAAGCAGATATAACAGAAATTTTCCAAAACGCAAGCAGATATAACCATCTTTTGCTATATTTAGCAAAAGAATCGAAGTTCTTCGAACATAGCATTTACTGCATTAAAAACAGTTCAGATCCTAATCAGCCAGCTTCTTAAGTTCACAAGAATCATAACTCTTTAACTTCAGTATATTTGGAGTCTTTCCCCTTTTTCACATACAAACTATGCTTTTCACTGCAGGTTTTTACAGAATTGGATATATCACGGTGTGTTCAAGGATAATTATGGAGAATTCATGATAGAAGTTAATGATGACTATCTTCAATGCAGAGGTAGATATATTTAATCACATGACGTAGTGATAATAACACCCTGTATTAACCCCTTTACTGCCGTATATAAGTGCACGCAATATGCGGGGGGAAAATAAGGCTATTTTGATGTTATTATGGTGTTACATATAATTTCATACAAAATCATAACCAATGCAGAGATTTACGCCAAATTTTTTCCTGCTTGTTTGAGACATTTGGTTCAATATCTGAAATAATGTTTCCTAGTGATTGCATGTCAAAAAAATATTTTTTCAACAGCTGAAAATAAATGAATGACTTCTTTCGTTGTCAACATCATTGGTTTGGAATGGTTGGAAAACAATGGTTCACAAATGTGAGAATGACAGGACTTTCCTTTACCATTGCTGATTCCAATTAATATCAATTTTCATCTATAAACAAGCCATTTTAGACTTCCAAAATAACCTCTACTTCCAAAAATCACAACAAACTAATGCCACGATTGGTTGCCATCTTTATAAAAAAAATGAGTTCTTCATCAAAAAGCCGTTTTCCCTGTGAAAAACAAGCTTTCGACCGTGAAGTTATGGGATAAATCTTGAATAAGTTAACTCTTTCATTCTAGAACAGATAAGGATAAGTGAGTTCTGTCCCTTGACTATTATCGTACTAACACCACGCATATAACCAATTACGTGTTCACCACTAGCGGTGCTCGTACCTGTGGCATATAGGGAGCGGTTTTCATAACGAGCCAGGGGTAAGGCAGTGAAGGAGTTAAAATCGAAAAATCAATAAACCACTCATGAATTCCCTATTTGGTAAAGTTGTGGAATGACTTCCATAACAGTGTGGGGTATATTGCAACACTCAACGTTTTCACGCCAAAAACATGATTTTAAAGTAACATTAGTGTCATATGATAAATGGAATCTAAGATTTGTGCACCTGTATTATTGAATTTATTGAAACTTGTTGTGAAAAAGCGATAAAATGCTCAGCAAAGCCTCACATTTTATCTCTTTTCCTCAACTTGTTTAATAAATTTGGTAATACGTAAGCACTCATGTAAGATCCTCTATTTATCCCAAATGCATAGAGAATGTGCATACAAAGTTGGGTAAGTTGTCTAGATGTTTTGTCATAGACATCATCTATCTCCATTGATGGAGCTTGACATTTCATTCAAAGTCAAATAGGGTGGACTCATGGGTGAAAGTTTTCAGGATTATTTCTGAATTCAGGATTTTAAGGCCGACTTTCCTTAGAAAGTCAGCCTCAAAATTAGGCAGACGATAATGGCCTATATGGTTTGTTTATAATTTATCTAAAGATAATTGGCCATTTAAATTGAAATTTGTTGATATTTTTGAGGAATATAGTATGATACTGCAAGCTTTAAAATGTGAAATTCAAAAGTTCAGGATTTTTTTAATTTTGAACTTTCAAGCATGTGGACTGTATATTTGAATCTGAGGATCATTTTTATCTCTGCAAACAACACAGACCCTTTTTGAGCAGCATTATATGGGTCTTACAATTTTGGCAAACTATTATTTTATGTGGATTTATATTTTTATGTGTGATTTATATGGATTATGTCTCCACTGTACAAAAAGACAAATGTCGCTGCTACAGACTGAGAGAAATATCATAATTCTGCTAGAAAACTAGTATTATTTTTTGGGTTTCCAGTAAAAATACTGTTTATTAATGATTCTGAGTCCACACAGGTTTGAAAAGTGTTGGAATATGAAAGGCTTTCTTGAAAAGTCCTTCAAAATTGAATCTGTTGTGAAAAGTGCTGTAGAATCACACTAAGACCTTGAAAAGTACAAGAATCTTACTATTTTCTAAAAGAAAAATCTTAAATGGCAACTAAAATCATTATAAAATTATTGTGCCTTTATTTGGTGCAAATATACATGTAAGTGCAGCAATTTTATTCTAATTTTCTTAAACTGATTTCTCCATTATCTGAGTCAGTATTTGTGAAATTGAGTTTTAAAATGTTCATTATTAACTTTCAAGCCTTGGAAAAAGTCATTTATTTCTTGACGTCAAGTCTGGTGATGATATATCGCCATGCAATAAAATCGATAAACTGCTAGTGGTTTACAGATTTAGTAATGCTACGTAATGACGTCCATTATAACATTGCGCAAAAGAGGGGAATATCTTGACGTTTTCACACCTAAAATGCAATTTTTAATGTCATGTGATAAATAGAATCTAACATTCATGCATCTGTTTTATTGAATTGATGAAACTCATTGCAAAAAGGAGATAAAATGCTCGGCAAGCCTCACATTTTATCTCTTTTCCTCAACTCTTTTAATAGATTAAATAAAACAAGAGCACTCATATATGATCCTCTATTTAAAAATCTTTGATAAGTTCTTGAATTTCACACATTCTTGCTCCTGTTTTATGGAATTTATTAAACTCATTGCGAAAAAGAGATAAAATGCTCGGCAATTGCTGAGCATTTTTTTCTCTTTTTCTCAATGAGTTTAATTAAATTGAATAAAACAAGAGCATTCATATATGATCCTCTATTTAAAAGTCTTTGATAAGTTTTTGAATTTCATACTTGACTGAATAAATCCTTGATACCTCACTGACTGAATAAACCCTAGATTCTTCACTGGGATTATCTTTTACAGATAAATATTACTGGACCCATGGTTATAGCCTCACTGCGGGGAAGGTTGAAGAGAGCGTGCCCCTGTTTGTGAAGGACCTGGCTAATGATATTTTCATCTGTGGGAAGTCTATCAACTTGTTAAAGGCGTGTGACAGGCAGGTGGGTAGTATATCTTTTATTGAGATTATCAGGTGGTTAGTGAAACAGCTGGTTTGTAATTATTTTATGCCCCGGCATATTATTTTGGCCCATGTGCATTTGTGGGTACAATAAACTTAATATTGGCCATTACTTTCAAACAACTGGCCTTTGATATTTGTATTTCATATGTACATACATTATGTGAAGTTTTCCAAATTTACAAAAATATATGGGCCAGTTCATGAGATTTTGGTGCTTATCATATCTGTACAATAGACTCTAATAAACACCTATACCAGGTCTAAATTTTTGTCTGAATCTTTATTTACATTCATACTTTGTGTATGCTTTCTGCTAGTTTAAAATAAAATAGGTCCAGATAAACACACATTTTGAGGGTAAAATTGCAAATATTTTCATATTTATCAATTTTATTATATGTTTTGGGTGCTCAAAAGAACCATCTCATTGAGACGGTTCTTTTGAATACCCACAACATATGTTTTGTTTAATAAATAGAAAAACTAATTATTAATTACACACTTTTGTTGGCTTCAAAAGTTATTGGGTTTATGAAGGCATGCTATCAAAATTCATCTTATCATGCGATTTCATTGTTTTGCAGCACTACATGTGTCAAGTGGATGACTTTGACCTACCTCGAGTGACCTTGACCTTCTCTGAGGCAGGACTAGCTGCCGTGACGTCACAGTGCCAGATATACACCAGTAAGATCCAACAGATCGCCAGACAACAGGTTCTCTCAAGGTAAATGCATGGGTCCAGATATGGAAAAGTTTTGAGCATAAAATTGTGAATATTTCCTTATGCATCAGTTTAAACATTTGTTTTGGGTGCTCAAAAGAACCGTCTCATTGAGACGGTTCTTTTGACCACCCACAACATATGTTTTGGTTGAGTTATAAGAAAAATAATTTTAATTACACACTCTTATCTAGAGGTCTGGATACTATGTGAATCATTACCTTGCCATATTTAGGTGGGTAATTGAAACATTTTTTCTTATTTCTCAACCAATACATACATTGTGTGTACTCAAAAGATCCATCTCAATTGGACGGTTTGTCTTTAGCACCCACAGCATATGATTAAACTGGTGGCCATGAAAATATTTCAAATTTACATTTAAAATTATTAACTTAGTAGGACCTACCATAATTTTTGTAATAAACCAAAAGCCAGCTGATCCGGGTCCACCCTGCTTTTCATCTACACAATAATTCCATATTACTAATGAAATTGCACCACTGGGCTAATGGGAAATTAGTAGTTGATATAGCATTTTATAACTCAAAAAGAACTTGGTGTGTGCTTATAAGAGCATGTCAGCTTATTATGTTGAATATGGAAGTTGATGTTCAGATCAAATGCTGCACATCTTTCTTATCAATTCTATACCTACTAGTGTCATCTCCTGATAACCTCTTGGAAGTCTTGGAAACTACCACGATAGCATTTTAATTACCACGATGAGCTGACAACTACCACTCAGGACTCAGAATTTCAGCTCAGATTTTTTTTCTGTTTAGGAATGCTTATTCAGGGTCTTTTCATCATTTCCATCGTCAAATGATATCAAATTCCATTTAATTTGACAGATATGGGCTAAACTCCTTCGAACTTTGGGAAAAGTTGGTCCGATGCTCAGTGGGGAAACATGAATCTAAAGAAAGAAATTATTTTTCAAACACAATTTTGGGCTAGAGGGGACGCTGAAACATATTTACACGTAACCACATTGTCGGATTGCACCATTGTTCGTTCTTAGTTGTAAAATAAAACAAAAATGAAAGAGACACCAACCTTCCTTTATCCAATTTTTGGCCTGGAAACTACCACGACGTGTCCCGGATGTGGCTTGGGAACAAATTTACGTTAACACAATTTCGTGGTAGTTCCTAGGTTTACCACCCGTGTATTTGCTATTATGTGGGCCTCGACGCGTGAAAACCTGTCTTCGGGGTTTGCAAACAACAAAGACGCAGACCAGCCTTCGCATCAGCACAGTCTGATCAGCCCCTTTGTTATTCGCTTACTGGAAAGTACCATATCTATACTTGCTTCAAGCAAAATTTCAAAATCCTAGCTAGTCTCTGTCGCTGAGGAGACTGGTTTGAGTCTCGCTTTGTCTGAAACCCTGAAGACAGGTTTGGTCACGTCGGGGCCCATGTGAGAAGTGATATGTTCACATTGTGCATTGTAATAATTTTGTAGGCAAGAACAGAAGGACAGGGCTGAAAGAGCAAAACAAGATCTGATCCACCAGGCCAGGGAGGTAGCCACAAGACATCTACAGAGATTACTAGGTGGGTACATTGTCTTGAAAATCCACCTGATTTGGTTACACTCTTTTGGTAATTCAAGGTCCTGTGGACTTAAACCTTTTTTCATTTTCGTGGATTCTCCAATACATATTGATACAAAAATCACGGATTTGTCCATTTTGTATATTAAGGTCACAGGTCAAAATTTCTAAATTTTAAAATATTTCTGCCCCTGAAGATTGTTTTTATCTTTAACTTAGCAAACAGTGCAGACCCTGATGAAATGCCGCCTTATGCCATCTGGGTCTTCACTGTGTTCCAAAATACCTGTTTACCGGTATCCAGAATATGAAAGGGTTAAAATGTCAAACCATGTTTATCTTAAATATTGCAAAAATAGGCTTCAACAAACAGCATAAACCTTGACCAGCTTACTCCTATAGGAGGAGTCTGATTATGTTTTACCTTATTTGCCTTGAAATTTCCGATCCTACATTTTATAGTGCAACAAATGGTTAATGTCTAGGGTCTTGCTATGCATTGTCCTGTTCATACAATAAATATATTTTTGAACCGATTGATCATGTGCAACCGGCCCAATTGTATTTCTCTACACAATACATCAGATACTGAAAAGGACTAGCTCAAATACTATGATTAACTCATTCCTTGTTATCATCTGCTGATACCTTTTGCAAACGGTTTGGATCCAGATCAGGACGGACATTCTGTCGGTCCTAATCTGGTTCCAAACTGTTTGACACTCTGTAAGTGTTCCTGAATTTATTTTTTTTAAAAAGCATGCAAAATTTCCCAGTACACAAAGAGTTAGAAAGGGTGAGGCATTGTCCAAGTATATAGGGTAGATATGGTGAATAATAGCAAAGGGGTATGATTATCTGATGGAACAGCTCTTATATATTTCAGACAAGAAGGAAGAGCTCAGGAAAGCTTCTGCGGCCAAGAAAAGAACACAACTACAATTTCTTAAATCACAAATGGAAAAAGATCTCCAGGTATGGTCATTGTTATGCTTAAACACTTTTGTGGGTGGTAGGGTGGTGTTTTCTTATTCAGCTTTCAGAGAGATGGATAGCCCTGTCATATTTGGCTTATTGGCAGAATGAAATTTGCTTCACTTGATTTTGGAGTGCAGTGGTTCAGTTGGTAGTGCATTAGACTGGGGATCGAATGGTTTCTAGTTCGAGTCTCTCAGGGGGCAGAGTCATCAATTGTGTCCTTCAGCAGGACCCTTTATCCGCTGCTTAGTACTGGTTCAACCCAGGGAGACCTGTCATGATATGACTGAATAATTGTTGATTGGGACGTAAAGAATCAAAACAAAGCTTCACTTATGGCAGCACAATGTAACAAATTAGAAAACGGCATAACACTTTTAAAATCATTGCTGTATGAAATATACTGCAGATCGAAAAAATGTTCATTTTTTTACATTTTTTCATTGATCCTGAAATATCTGGGATCTCCAGGATCCAAGAAAATCTGGTACATAATGTTAAGTAAGGTGCTGTCCAACAAAACTGTTTAAAACAATTGTTTGGATATTAACTTGCCTGTCATATGCACACTTCCTGTTTATTGTTCCATGATTTAACTCATTCACATTGGTTCGCCTTAAAGGATTCTGGACAATTTTTGTCTTCAAAAGTAGCCATGTGTATTGATGAAAATGCAAAATGATTTTCACTAGAATGCGTTATGTGGTTTGATGTATACAGCATCTCAAGGTTTACATTAATTATGAATTATTTCATAATGAGTTATCCCCCATTACTAAAAGTATTCCAATGAGACAACCGTTTGCAATGCAAAATGGAAATTGGTTGTAGGCATATTTCGTACATTATTGATAACTTTCACATCAATAGATCATTATTTAACACCCATTTCATATAATATATCAAGTATGTGAATATGCGTTTCTTTTGCTGTTAAGTATATATTAATCACCATACATCCATGTACAAATCCTAAGTTTTTGGCTGCTAATCACGACTTAATGTCTTCTGGTGTATTGTCTGCTAGACTGCTTATCTTTGAGCAGTCCGATCAGGGTCAAAACTGTTTGCCTGTATACCAAAAGTCATTTACGTAAGCATTTACTGGATATCCAAAGTTAATAAAGTGAAAACAACCCTTAAAATATCTAAAGTTAAAACAATCCATAAAGTATCTATTTAAAGTGAAAAAAAAGTCATAAATGTATCCTGTGTGAGCTTATAAGTTTCTAAGGTCAAAAACAGCATAATAGATGTAGATTGCGCCTGAAGATGCCACACACGAATTTCAAAGGGGAATTTTTGATAATTAAAATATGGATGAAGCGGAAATTACTACTTCCAATTTTATGCCAAGAGACCTTATCGAAATCATCTGCATTCTTGAGAGAGGTGAAAAGTGTCATTCGTATAAAATTACACAAAAGAGGAATTATTTTACTCTCGTCACTAAAGGATTTCCCGCCAAGAATGGAGAATCGACACCATTGAAGAACAACGCTTCCGGTCAGCAAGCAGCTTCTCATCAGGACAAGAAAGAAGTTTCTTCCCAAGAAAAGCTGCCAAATAGAAAGCGGAAGCGTAGAAAGAACAAATCTTCAACCCGTGCTTCTAACAAACATACGGATAAGAAAATGAAAGATTCTTCCAATGTAAAATTAGCAGTGTTGTGCATAGGTCAAGATTTCTGGGGGACACAGGTGTCCCTCCACCTGACATTCAGGGGGACATTTACAAATTCTGGGGGACATACCAAATCTTTCAAATTTTTACCTGTTAAATTGAATAGTTATCCGGAAATTTCTGTTCTTTTTTTTATTTAAATTTTAGCTTGATGTCAATAGTTTTGGCTCAAGAAGGGGTATATATGACAATGAAGTAGTTTCTGTCAATGCCCTAGTCTTGAATTCTACAGCAAATTTACTATTTCTATATTAACATAGCTTTTTCTGGCCTTCTGCTATGAAATTTGGGTTTTCAATATCCAATGCGACATTTATCATAGGTAAATACCATGTGCCAGTCTAAATTACGCTAATTATTTCCCTTTATTAAGTTACACTAAATACGGAAATGGTTGTAAACAGGGAAAAAATAAGCAGATTTTCGAGTATACTGGAAACATATTAAAGTTGCCAGACAGCTTAGTGCTGAGAACCTCGCTGAGCACTACAAGTGGCTAGAAACAGAGATGGTAGCCAGCACACAGGCCCCGGGGGTCAGTCAGCGAGAGATTTCCGGTTGCTTGGATCGTACATCTGATGTTTCTCAGTCATACCAGCTGCAAGAAACAGAGACAGTAGCCAGTCCATAGGTCCCTGTGGTCAGCCAGCCAGAGATTTCCGGTTGCTTGGATCGTACATCTGCTGCAGATATTTAACCAGTGAAAGGGAAACTGTTGGCATAGCCCAAGTTCATTCGGATTTAAATAAACTGCCTGCAGAGGCTGCATTTGAGCATTCCAGTAGTTTGTTGAAAGACTGTGAAGATTCGGACATAGAGTGTGTGCGCTGTCTGAAAAGAGGAAGTGAGACAGAAAAACGTCGCTGTGCAGGCTGTAAAAGCTTCAGTTATTGTAGCAAAGACTGCCAGATATCAAATTGGCCCTCACATAAATGGCTGTGCAAATCTATCCAATCTCTCAAGCCATTAAAAATAACTGAAAAAGCTCAGCTTTGTACATAGAACTTCTTGTGGAGGTGTTTGGAAATTTTTCAATTGATTTCTTACCGTGTGATATATTGTACAATGTAAACTGGTGTTGGTGACTTTAGTGTTTAGAACATTTTATCCATTGTCCCCCTTTTACCGGTTTATCGGGGTGCACCGACAAGTCTGCGACAGAACTCCAAGAAACAACGAACGAATTGCAGTTTTATTGTAAAAGTCAGTACAATGAATCTATATCAATGATAATTACTAGAAATAATTGACTTAAAATCAGAAGTTCATTTTGTCTAACTTAAATCCTCAGCAAAAAATGCATCTGTAAATCTTGTCTGCTGAAGTTGTCTGCTGCAAATTAAATTAAGCATAGAAGCAAACAGTATGGACCCAGATCAGACTGCTCCTACACTGTTTGTGAAAGTGGCTTCTGAAGTATTTCAGCAGACGATAAAATCAGACGACTTTTGTTGTTATTGGTGCTTTAATGGATAAGTACTATTCAGAGTGTGCTTCATATCTAGCATGTGTGCTTATTAGTTTGAATAAGGTATTTAAATAGTTGTAAAATATCTTATTCAGCGACGTGCAACAAAGAAGGAAGATGAACAGCAGGAGGATCAGGAGTTTATGAACAAACTATTGAGGAAGGAGGATGCTCTCGATGAGGAAGAGTTGAAATTGGAGAGGAGAGCAAGGTAGGTAACTCTTGATGGTTAAAACTGTTGAGGAAGGAGGATGCTCTAGATGAGGAAGAGTTAGAATTGGAGAGGAGAGCAAGGTAGGTAACTCTTGATGGTTGAAACTGTTGAGGAAGGAGGATGCTCTCGATGAGGAAGAGTTAGAATTGGAGAGGAGAGCAAGGTAGGTAACTCTTGATGGTTGAAACTGTTGAGGAAGGAGGATGCTCTTGATGAGGAAGAGTAAGAATTTCAGAGGAGAGTAAGGTAGGTAACTCTTGATGGTTAAGACTGTTGAGGAAGGAGGATGCTCTTGATGAGGAAGAGTTAGAATGAGAGAGGAGAGCAAGGTAGGTAACTTGATGGTTAAGACTGTTGAGGAAGGAGGATGCTCTTGATCACAGGAGCTTGACGTTGATCTTTTTTCTTTACTTGTATACTCTCTACGTAGTAGAGGGAAGGACGGTCACTCCGCTGCTGCACAAATTGTGTCTGGGTGAATTACACTGTTATTATTCAGGTTACAATCTCGTGCATATACCATTTGAATAAACAATTGCATGCTCTATCCTCCGCCCTATATCAGAGGTTTGCCACATTCACAGTTTTATTGTCATTTTGTTTTTTCTGTGAAGTCTGATTGTATGCGTGTGATGGGTGCATGGTCATCTTTGTTGTTTTGTTTTCTTCTATTGTGCAAGTATCGCAGCAAATGTATAGTGTCATCTGATTGGTCGAGATGATGAGAACAGTCTGTCATCATGTATTGACTAATCAGATGACACTATACATTTGCTGTTGCTGTTGAAGAGAGATGCTCTTGGTGAGGAAGAGGTTGAAATAAATATTAGAGCAAGGTAGGTAACTCATGATTAGGAGAGAAGATGCTCAAGATGAGGAAGAGTTAGAATTAGGGAAGAGAGCAAGGTAGATAACTCTTGATGTTTAAAACTGGGAGTGAAGATGCTCTCAGGGAATGCAAGGTAGGTAAATCCTACCTCTCTTGATGTTTGAGACTTTTCGGAAGAGATGATTTACTTGATGAGGAAGAAAAGTATTAAGAGAGGAGGGCAAGGGAGGTAACTTGTGATGTTTGAGATTAAAATCTTGATGAGGAAGAGTAAGAAATAAGGAGGAGAACAAGGTAGCTAGCTCATGTTTTATAAGCCTGTTAGTGAGAAGAGAAGTTTTCTTTTGGTGAGGAAGTGGTAGAATTATTGAGTATAGCAAGGTAGGTAACTCTTGTTGTATAACACCATTGAGGAGAGAAGATGCTCTTGATTTGTAAAGATTAGAATTAGAATGTAGGGCAAGGTAGGTAACTCTTGAAGAGTAGGGCAAGATCGGTAACTCTCGTTATATAACACTGTTGAGGAGAGAAGTTGCTCTTGATTTGTAAAGGTTAGAATTATTGGGTAAAGCATGATAGGTAACTCTTATTGTAAGAGACTGTTGAAAAGAGAAGATGCTCTTGATTTGTAAAGGTTAGTATTATTGAGTAAAGCATGATAGGTAACTCTTATTGTAAGAGACTGTTGAAAAGAGAAAGTGCTCTTGATTTGTAAAGGTTAGTATAAGAGTGGAGGGCAAGGTATGTAAGAGTAAAGAAGGCAAAGATCAGGAATCGACACAATCCAGTACCACACCTGACCCGAGACACCATATGGGAAAGTAACAAAAACACAAGGAAACATAGGGAGGGCGGTGGCTCAGTGGAAGAGTGCTTTACTCGAGACGGAGGGGCGGCATGTTCGAGCCTCACCAGCGTCACTGCGTTGTGTCTTTGAGCAAGAACATTAATCCTAGCTTAGTACTGGTTCAACCCAGGAAGACCCATCCCTTTATAACTGAAAGATTGTTGATGGGAAGTAAAGAATCAAATCAAGCAAACAAACATACAAACAAGGAAACATCACACACAAGAGAGCCAAGAGAACAGGTGATCACAAGGCTAGACAGTATAATAAAGACAACTCTTGTACTACATGTATAAGTTTGTTAGAGGACAGTAAGATATGTTTTATGCAGCAAAGGCTCAGATGAGACTGTGCAGATGCGCAGGCTCATCCGAGCTTTCACTGCTGGCTGATGCAATAAGGACAGGAATCTCTTAAGCTGACTCATTATTTTACAGAGAAGAAGTGATAACCTACTACAGACAGCTAACATAAAAAGCAACTCATAATATGGCAAGTACCCAATCTCATGTGCTGGCTTACATACAGAAGAATCTCATGGGAGCGCAGAGGCTCAGTGGTAGAGTGCTTGACTCGAGACCGAAGGCCGTGGGTTGGAGCCTCACCGGTGTCACTGCGTTGTGTCCTTAAGCAAGAACATTAATCCTAGCTTAGTACTGGTTCAACCCAGGAAGACCCGTCCCTTTATAACTGAAAGATTGTTGATGGGACGTAAAGAATCAAGTCAAACAAGAAGAATCTCATACATTCGAAGACCTCAGGACTAGAAGTTTTATTTCAAATTATCAGTAGTTCAAATAATAGGGATGTAGACATAAAAATATATAACCCCTAAAAATCAGTATTATCATATATTTTTTCTATCAAGCATAAGTTTTGGGTGCATAAAAGAAACGTCTCAAAGAGACGTTTCTTGAACGCACCCAAAACATATGTTATTATGAACAGTTATTAAAATAGATAATGAATAAGTCCAATTCTTTGAATTTAGTGTGTCCCAAACTTATTTCAATTTTGCGAGTATTTCGAAAAATCAAAAATTTAATGTTCTAGGTTTCACTGTATTTTACAGAGAAGAAGTGATAGCTTACTACAGTCAGCTAACAGAGGAGGCTGCGCATCGAGAACAGAAGGCTTTATGGCGAGTACGGAGGGGCAGGCTGGAACTAGAGAGAAGTGAGTTCTTGCTACAACAGGAGAGACAGTGGGCCGCTGACCTAGAGCGAGCAAAACAGGATCCAGTAAGTGGGAAACTTATCTTCTGTTTTTAATTTTTTGTGTACTGATGGATTCATACAATTTGGAATGGTCCATTGTATATATTAAGGAGTCACAGGTTATAATTTCAAAAAATGTATGCTATTTCTCTGAAGATCATTTTTCTATAAGGAAACAGTGTAGATTATAATGAAAAGCTGCTGTATGAAGGGATTCATCTGGGTCTTCACTGTTTGCCAAAGTACCTGTTTATCGGTTCCAGTACACTTGAAAGGATTTAATGGGGTTTTCAGCGTTCAGCATATAAAATCTAGATGAGAATTAATAAAAAAAAAACTCAAGGACATATGCTACTAAATAGTTCCCATGTTGAAATATCGTTCAATACTTTGCATACAGTTTCAACTTTGTTTTTTGCATGGGCTATCCATTTATGAATTAAAATTGATATGTCACTGTAGTTAGTTTTTTCATAATCCTGGAAGTTTTCAGCATTTGACCAATTTTCTAAACATATGAAAGAAAAACTCTAGTCCTAGAATTAAGGAATTAATTTATCAAGCTAAAATAGTTGTAATCTACAGCCGGCTTCTTTCTTTTAACTTTGAATATTGCTCATGACCTCAAACCTTCTAGAAAATGTGCAAGTTTATTTGTTCCCAAGCTGTGACAAGATACTGCACAACATATTTTGGCAATTCCTCATAAATACGAACCTGTGAGAATAAATTATATATTAAAAATCTGATGTTGAAAATCTCAAGAATTTATTTTTATTTCATGGACTATCATAATACCCTTTAGAAAAAGAATAAAAATCTAGGGTCACCATACTATTATCTTTCAGGAGGGCCAAATCTTTTGATTCATCATCTTCCATATTTTCATGTGTCTGAGCAGGGTGGCTCTGGGGAGGCTGCCTACCCTGGTTGCTTATGTGATAAGACTATTATATGTATTACGGTAAATGTTCTAAAATTTTGAACACTTATCTGTTTCTGTTCTCAAATCAAATGTTGGTTATCAGGACTGGAACTCACAAAATGCTTGTCAGAAAGCAAACTGGCAAGACCCTGATCAGACTGCTTCTTCAGAAGCAGTCTGATCTGGGTCTACCCTGTTTGTTTAAGCTTATGTAGCAAGCAAAAATTGTTGGAAATTTTAGAACATAAATTGTAAAATGTATCTTCCACAGACATTTGTTCCACAAGATATCCCCATCCAAGTAAAACCTGCGACCGAGAGACATGTAGGTGCAGGAGATGATCTGCCAGGTTGGGCTCGCAGGGGTGTAGATGCCCCCACTGTTGAGGTGACAGATGATGACATGGAGATGCCACGGGAAGTGTCTCTAGGTGATGATAAGAATCTTCCAGCATGGGCTTTGAAAGGACTTCAGAAGTAAGTAACTTGTGTAATTATGACGCTTCATAATTCATCATTACATGGAATATATAGCACACAGATTTTCGGGTGGTGCTTTACGGGTGAATTTTCTCAAAATTGGTGGGGGGGGGGGGGAGTTGGGGAATGAGATTTTAATTTTTTGCTGTTGTTGTGTTGAATATCTTTTGATTTCTGCCAGCTATGTAGCTTTTTAAATAACAAACAGTGATATAAAGCTGAATAGAGTTAAAAAAAAAATTCTGATTTGACATGTCTTGATATTTTAAAAAGCTTTCTGCCACTAAAAGGGCTAGGTTCATGAAGGGGTGAAATCGGCCCTGCCATAGAAATGCATACTGACTTAAAATATGTTTATATGGTTTATTTCATTGAGAAAAATCGAAATTTTATCTGCCTAGTGCTTAAATTGTGAAAACTATGGGTTTCTAAAGACAAGGACCCTCTGTTAATTTTGCGCAAAGAGTAACGTCATTTACATTGCAATGTAACGCCAAAGACGTCGCTAAGTTTGGTTAACAAATTTATGTTAAACAAGTGTGTATTGCACCCAAATGTGTGCCAAAATGTATTATAAACCGCGATGAACTGTCTAACATGGTGATACGCCCGCCAACCCTCTGAAATGAGCCTGTTTTTTTGAGGTTTTATGTCCATGTAATTTTCATCAATTTTAGTTATATCACGTTAGTGGTCAATGTATCCTATACCGCTGCTTTACAAACAGTGTATCAGTATCAAGTACTTACTAAATCAGTAGAAGAGAGAAACTAATTTCAACAAAATTGTACAAGGGTTCAAACTCATGACTCGTGAACCCCCCCCCCCCCCCAACCCCCCGGTCACCCTCAAGACTAGTCCATAGAAGTCAGACTATAAATAGAACTCTGCCGACCACGCTTCGCGGGTCCCAGAAAAAGTGTATTAAAACTGTATGCACACAATATTACTGATGCGATGGATAACATAATCGTAACGCATTTTATGCAATTGAATGCAGAGTGGTCATTTTTCGGTAGTCTCATGATTTTCAGACAGGAGCTTGTCATTCTGACTGATCTTAAATACCCGTGCTTATATATATAGGATATAGTTGGGTTTCCTGGACGCGGTAACTTATTGTAGAGTGATGCTGTAATATTTTACCCTTAAAGCGCCAAGAAAAAATGCATCTGAAAATGTCGTCTGCTGTAGTCATCTGCTGCAAATAATTTCCTAGCATTACTGACGAATTAAGTATAGAAGCAAACAGTGTGGACCCAGAACAGAGTGCTCCTATAGGAGCAGTCTTATCTGGGTCCACACTGTTTTCCATAGAGGCTTCTTAAACATTTCAGCAGACGAGAAAGCAGACGACTTTTGTTGCGATTTGCGCATTAAGGGTTAAGTCAGCTCAGAAGATATTTATGTTTTTTGTCATTGGCGACCAGCGCAGGTGCAAAGTAGATTGAGCATTCGAACAGACTAGCCAGAACCTTCCCTGATACTGCCCGCTCAAATTAAAGACAGCGTAGAAGTTTCATGGGCATTTCGTTTTTGATAAAGTCCCAGAAAGAACGTTAAAGCTAACCACTATCGGCCAACGGCGAAAGGTAATTGCATATTGCTGGGCCGATGGTAAGCTGCTATTTTTGATTCTCCCCGCCTCGCTAAAGAGGGGCAGGCTTGTCAAAATATGATAATGGGACTTACACTAAGCATTTACACAAAACGAACATTTTTGATGGACGGAATTAAATAGGGATAACAGTTAAACCTTGTTTGCCATGAGTCATATCAACAATCTTTCAATTATGTAGGGACGGGTCTTACTGGGTTAAACCATTACTAAGCTAGGATTAATGTGTCTTGCTCAAGGCACAACGCTGTAGCGCCGGTGAGGCTTGAACCCACGGACACTCGGTCTCGTGTCAAGCACTCTACCACGACAGTAAATCTCAATTACTCAATCCTGAAAATAAGTTATTATACGACATGAAAAAAAAATCCAGCTATAACGTTTTTATCTTCAATTTAGCAAAATGTGTTAACGATAAAGCTGTAGAGAAGACTTTCTGCCAACTTCTCCTAAAGGTCTGGTGTTTGTTACACGTACAGATTATGTGTACAGTAAAACTTCAAAAATTCGAGCTTCGATTTTTCGAAATACTGGCTAATTCGAAATAAATTTAGGACAGACTGAATTCAGAGTATAAGACCTATTCATGATCTATTTTGATAACTTCCTATAATAATATATGTTCTGGGTGCGTAAAAGAAACGTCTCCCTGAGTTGGCAGGGATGTTTCTGAATACTTTTCATCGGGATAAGGATTTCGAAAAAATGACGTGGTAAAAATCATCGCAAAAGCAGGTCTAAAACATTTCAGGTGGAGTTTAATTGTTAGTATAATTCAAACTTCTAAGTTATACATGGATCTTTTTTTTTTCAAAACGATGTGCCTGACTCCTGAAATCATGATAAATCCTAAATTATATCACCTTCCTTTATTCTCCCCATGCAAATACAAGTGTGACAAACCGTTCACCCCACAGATTGCTCGTACTGATGTTTCAAAGATGCAAAATAATCAGACTATACCACATTGTATTTTTCCATTGAAACGGGTTAATAACGGTCAATGAAATGCTGCAGTTTGAGGCAGTTAATGTAATATACTTGTATAAAATACACATTACCTGGATTAGTTCATATTTTTGTTTACAACGATTCTCATCTATCTTTGAATCAACTATACGTCTTGCCGAACGTTTGTTTGTTTGTTTGATTTGATTCTTTACGTCCCATCAACAATCTTTCAGTTAAACAGGGACGGGTCTTCCTGGGTTGAACCAGTACTAAGCTACGATAAATGTGTCTTGCTCAAGGACCACAACGCAGTGACACCGGTGAGGCTCGAACCTGCGGCCCCTCGGTCTCGAGTCAAGCACTGTACCATTGAGCCACTGCACTCCCTGTCTTGCCGAACGTATGTGAAACATGCGTCATTACCGATTATTGACCAAAAAATCCCCAGTTCTTAACACTACATGCAGCTTACACATGGGGTACACGGGGATAATGAGGGACATAAATATAGTAGAGCTACCACCTCATCGCGAATGCCCAATGCGATTTTTCTTTTAAAACGGTCTCCAACTGTGTCACATTTCTAAAGAAACGCATGCATTTTGGCGGTCGAATAAGCTATTTTTGCAATAGGAAAATCAGTGCAATACAGACTAAACTTAACTCATGATTAAGACATTAAACACGATCAGGATCAGTCATGGACGGACCCGGGAAGAGGTGGGGGTAACAGGTGGCCCGGACTCACCTTGAAAATCACAAGTTCTATAGGGAATAAGCAATTGAGTTCGACCCCCACCCCTGGAAAATGTTGGACCCCCTTTGGAACCAAAGTTACATTTTTAGTGAGTTTATGGAATACAATGAAGGCATGTCAAATATGCTTGGCGTAAGTATATACTGGACAGTGGAAGATTTCTGAAATAAAACGACCAGTACATGTGTGTTTTTTTTAGTTTTCAGCTATCAGATAAACCTCAAAGCTTGCAATAATATATAAATTAGCATTTTAAGAGAAATGAGAGAAAAAAAGGAAAGAAAAAAGTTGACGTCGCTGAGGATTGAACCCAGGACCCGTTGCAAAACATAGGACATTTCCTGGACTTAACCGCACGACCACGTAGATGCTTATGATTAAATGCAGCGCACTTAAAAGTATATATTTTTTAATACGAACAAAACAACAATAGGCTTTTAGAAATATACAAAAATAAACAAGCTGACACACATTAATTGTAAAAATATGACCCCGTGTATTTTTTCTAATACTGATTTATGAATGATTTCACATCCCGTTAACCAAAAAAGGTAGTATATACCTGCGAAAGCAGACAAAAACTAACGGTAGCACGACGAGCGTCTCATACTGAATGTAAATTTCGGACGTAACATTATTTCGGAATCGGCATTGTTTGCATTGAAAAATGTGAGAAAGTAGGCGTATTTTCGGCTTCTAAAATAGTCAAGCCCTGCTTTCATGAGATAATGTAGTCATATCTGTATATTTTAAGCCTTAGAACATGTATAAATGGCCCGAAAAATCCAAACGCAGACAAAATATCCAAACGTGATCGTTTAGGTTACGTAATATTACATTATGAAGCCATAATTTCGACACCTTGAATTTTTGGTCATGGGTTCTCAATGTTAATTTGCACAGCTAAGCCAAAAATTGTGGTGTCGAAATAATGGCCTCATGTTTTGTTATGGATATATTTACACTAAATCCCCACAATTTCAGCCATTTTGGGGAAACTGGGGGTCATAATATGGATTTTTGCAGTATAAGGGAAGCATCCAAGAAATTGTTTGGTATGTATTTGAAGAGAGGGAAGATCGTCTTCTTCAGAAATAATGTCATTTATAATATATTCATACATTTCTAAAATAGGATTTTACAGGGCCGATTTTACCCCTTCGTGAACTTAGCCCTTTGCAATCAAATGGGCCACTGACTTCAGTCTCAAAAGGAAGAAGAAATACCCGTAAGCTGACGTCATTGCACCTAAAACTTAGATATTAAAAAATATATCTATATTTGTCCCTTTTATGACAGCAATATTCTCTCTCCGAATCAAGATATTTTAATACTGTACAGGTATGGTATGGTTGAGAAAGACAAATCGTCTCCAGGGGCCAAGAGGAGAAGATCTAGTGGAGCAACAAGGAGGAGCTTAGATCTTTCTGTGAACCAAGAGACTGAAGAACAACCACAGAAATCAAGCATTCATGTAAGAACCTGTTTAACCCTTTGTGTTCACATGGATTCTCCCATACATATTGATACAATAAGTATGGGACTGTTAGAGCTGTCATTGATTGGTCATTTGGCGTATTGATATATCGGTTGGAAATATCATGATTTATCGATATATATCGATATATTAATAATCTTCTAAAAAATGTGTAAAATGCAACCTCTATGCACCCTTATTATTGTTTTATAATCTTTTTGCATGTGATTAATTATAACTACAAAACCTCTAGCCCTTTCTTATCTTATAAGGCTTGGAGCAAGTATGATCTGTTTGATTTGTTGCTTCACTTCCATGGTAAACATATGAGGTCAAGTAGGGACAGTCAGTTATCCTAACCCTGCTTTTCTTTTAACATGCTTAACTTAAGCAGTACTGATTTTATTTAATCCTTTTACCAGTATCTGACACATTTACATCTCAGCGGTTGGGAGAGAATGGCCATAGAAAATATTATTTCATGAAAAATCTCAATTGAAAGAATTTTTGCCGAATTTGTGACACAGGAATCAAACTTGCAAATTCCTGAATAATAGGTAGGAGCCGCTGGATGTGCTACCAACCATACATTAACCAGACTGATTTTTGGCAATTTCTATTGCCTCAGAATGCTCCATACTTTTAAAGTTTGTTGTCAAACTAGCTTGCTAGGCAACAAAGGTCACATCAAGTTCCCAGCTCAGTCAACTGCAATACTTTGGCTAAAAATCACTTTATACCAATCCAATTGCATAGCTGGTATGCAGTATTCATTTATTGGTTCTTTGGGGGATTGGAAGTAATCATACACTTGTGCATTTTGGGAATTGTTCCTGAATATTGATACAAACCAAATGTACCTGTCAAAATGTGATTACATATAAGTGGTGTTGCCGCTCTATAGTATGGGTAATGTTCAACAGGTGCATGAAACTTTTGCTTTAAATTTCCCTTGGGTAACACTTTTATATAGCTGTCACTAAAGCAGCTTAAAATGTCTGGTGCATACAGTCCTGGAGTATGGAAGCTTGGTTTGGAACCTCCATGATGTAGGCCTCCAGTAAGGAAATGACTCAATATATATTGATAAGTATCGATATCCAAATTTCTGTATTGATATGAATATCACAGCTCTTTTTTACTGATACATCGATATCGTCAATAACGATGACAGCTCAAGGGACTGTTCATTGTGTTCAGTAAGGGGTCACAGGTAGAATTTTCAAATGTATGATGTATTCTGGTCCCTGAAAGTTGTTTTAATCATAGCAACCAGTGTAGACCCTGATGAAATGTGGCATTATGCTGCATTTCATCTGGGTCTTTGCTGTTTGCTAAAGTACCCGTTTAGGGGTTTCTGGTATACAAAGGATTAACCCTTATTATTGCATCAAATCACTCATTAAAATGACTAAAGCATTGCATTTTATCTCTTTTCATCAACTCATCAAACAAATTTAATTCTTGCACATCGGGTAAGGCTATCTGAGATTTTACCCTGGGATAGAAAAGCTTATCTTACCCATGCTATCTTACCCAGGACGTCAAGTAATGTCATCATGTGAAATTGCATCTAAGCGTATTCAGGGACTTCCCGAAGCTTATTTTAAAATAAATAAATAAATAAAAACAGTGGTGTGCAAGAAATAGAATCCATTATTCGTTTGAGGGTAGGGTAGAAAAATCCGTCCCTGGGGATCACCATTTGTCATCACTCGGCAAGCCTCCTGATGCCAAACGGCGATCCTCGGGACGGATTATTCTATCCTACCCTCACACTCATGATAGCTTCTTATAGTCTCGGCAAGACTTGTGATGCCAAACAGGGATCCTCGAGATGGATTTTCCTATCCTACCCCCATACTTATGATAGATTCTTATATAATACACCAGCACTAGTGTAAGATCCTCTTTTTATTTTTACAGACATTCAAGCATATCCATGCTACAACAGAATCTGAGGGTGTGCCAGATGATGAAAAACCTCAGATCAGGATCATCTCCGATCGCCATGCCACGACAGAAACTGTTGCCATGGAAACCTCCCGTGCAACTGTAAAGCGTGTGGAAGACAGGCATGCTGCTGTCGAAACTACGGAACAAGAGGCCAAACCTCATCTCAAGTCATTTGACGACAGACACGCTAACAAACGATCTTCAGAACCTGAACACGATAAGGTACCAAAACTTGGAAGAACGGAAATCACCCCATCAACAGAATCCGAACCCGTTGAGTGGAAATTCAAGAAAAGAAGTGAACACGGACATGTCTCGGAACTCTCTGACATTTATGTTGTTTCTGTGCCAAAGTTGAAAAGGTCCAATCAAATGTCGGCAACGAAAGAATCAGATTACATGGACTACTCCATAAAGCCTAGAATAAAAATGAACAAAGCCAGGTCTGCTACGAAGGAATCGTCTCCTGATGCGGGACCAGAAAGGCCGGGAATCAAAATGAGCGGGAAGATGCACAGTACGAAAGAGTCGGATTATGTGGATAGGGATCTGAAGCGGACACAGATGTTTAAGGAGAGGAATATATATGGTCACGCTACTGATTCAACGGTTCAGAAATTGCTTTACCAGGGACAGTTTGGAGTGAAAGAAGAAGAGAAAATGGATAACAAAGGTTTGCTATTAAATTATCTCTTTGCCCCTCGCAAATTTTTCACAATTTTTGTCGTCTGCTGATTTTTTCAAAATCATCTTTTTCGAAAAAGTCTTTTAGGAATAATCAGAGTGGCCAACAGTTGGGATCCAGATCAGGCTCCACATTTTGTCGGGCCTGATCTGAGTCCAATCTGTTTGCAAAGGTTATCTGCAGACAACACTAGGTGGTAAAGAGTCATAGCCTTAGATAAAATTGATGCTTGTTTGTGGCTGGGCCCACCATGTCTCAACTTGGGGTTTCCATCAACTATGACTGTCTATGAGTGATGAGTCCTTTTTTTGTTTCATCATAATATGTTAATGTTTGGTTTGATTGTTTTTTCTCTGTGATACATTGCATACGTTAGGAAACCTCCTTGCAAGCTAAATTATTTTAGTGTTTTAACAACACCAGATTCTAGGGCAAAGATTCAGCCATAAAAATTAATTCCATAAGAAGTTAGCCTCAAAATACTGAATTAGGCAGATTATAATAGCTTCTCTGATTTCTTGACAATTTATCTAAAGAAAGGTGACCATTTTAATTTAAGATTGTTAATATTTTAAGGCACACTGCAAGTTTTGAGATTTGAATTGCTAAATTTCAGGTTTTAGGAAATTTTGAACTGTCACCATAAGTGTATTTTATGGGAGGTAATGAAGATAGTAGATTTAGCATTTCTAGTCTTGCAAGATGACCTGGGGCAGACTTGATTTAGCTGTTCTCTTTACTCCGAACAGGCAGAACAGAAATCAAGTGCTCTGGAACATCTGTGCTGGAGTACGCCGTCATACTCCATCTTCGGAGGTGGTGTAGACAGAACAGTCGCGTGACCTGTTCCAAAACAAGATGGCCGGGCAGTGTCTGCGCATTCTGAAATATTTGTGTCGCTTGATTTACTCTGGTGTACTCCGAAGTGCCCAGTTTTACTTGTTTTAGATGGCTGTTCTGCAGATACTCTAAAATTATCATATCAAGTCCGTCCCAGGTTATAGGCTTTATTGTATTTCAGGGGAGATAATGAAGATAGTTGATCCAGCCTCTCTGGTCTGGCTAGATGATCAGGTTGAACCATACAGGGATAACTTTGACTTCCTCAGTAAGTACTCCTCCTCCTCCATACATCAAAAATCATTAAGACCGACCCATCGAAAAGGCCTCTACTAAAATTACCCAAGCCGTTCCCTCCCTCTGCTAAACTAAATGGCCGCCACAGCTAGAAATAGGAAAATCTTTAAACGACATCTCCTGAACGGCTAGCCCAAATTCAAAATAATTTCACACAAATGTTCCTCATAAAGCCCTTGAACTAAAAATAGAAAATTCTTTAAATAAATTCTCCTCCTGAATTGCTGGCACTAGTTGAAAATAATTTCACACAAATGTTCCTCTTAAGGCATTTTAATAAAATTGAACTAAAGGTTCTGCTTCACTGAATAAAATGGCTGTCAGAGCCTAAAATAAAAAATGTGCTTAATGTCATTAACTCCCGAACTGCTGGCCCAAATTCAAAATAATATCACACAAGTGTTCCTTATAAGGCCGCCTTCTAAATTTGCCCAACTGTTTTCACTGTGCATAAACAAATGTCAACCAGAGCTAAAATAGAACTATTTACACATCTGATCCATAGGCAAATTACAGCGACTCATTTGGTAGAGCATTAGACTGGGGGATTGAAGGGTTGCTAATTGGAGCCTTACTGTCAGCGGAGGCACTGTGTTGTGTCCTTGAAGAAGACACTTTATCAGCTGCTTAATACTGGTTCAACCCAGGAAGACCTGTCCCAACATGACTGAAAAATTGTTGAATGGAAAGTAAAGAATCAAACAAAGCCAACAAATCTGCTCCACTAATCTAGATTCAAAATAATTACACCCCAATGTTTCTCATCTATCAAATCTATGATTCTCCATATTCCTTATATTGTCCTCTACCAAAGTTGCTCAAATGTTTCCATTCTGCTTGACAGTAGTACCTCAAAGGCTATGCATTCAGGTGAGCAATCATGGCCCTCTTGTTTCCATTGTCTTGAAACCTGGTTTGATTATTTAAATATACACATGGAAAATTGTTAGGGAACACCTCTTGTACTACGAGGCTAAACTTTGGACTAACATTTACCTACATTCTTAAAGTTTATTAACAAAACTTTTTAAATAATCAACATCTGTATTATCTAGAGTTGCTTCAAAGTGAAAATGATGAGTATCAAACAATTACTATGGCTGGAAGTGGCCATTTTTGATACAGAAATTTAATTTCTGATTTTAGGACCCTATTGATAATTCTTGAAATAAATTCCTTCCATGAAGTCTGATTGTACTGATTGCAAAAAGCTGATAGTCTGTGTGACAAACTTTGATCATAATCTTAAGTTAAGTTGGCAATGCTTTCCAAAGTGTACTATCGAAAATCCAGAATTGCAAGCCCTCAGATAATTCGGATATTCAAAAGTTGAAATTAGCGCTTCAAGTGTTCCTGAATTTTTTTTCATGTGTATATTTCACATTTATGTTCACCTCAATATCTAATAAGCAGTGCTCATTACCATGGGTCCACTAAATCAAAATTTTTGAGCGTAAAATTGTTATTTTTTCTTTATCTATCAGTTTAAGCATGTGTTTTGGCTGCTCAAAAGAACCGTCTCATTGAGACGGTTCTTTTGAGTACCCACAACATATTTTTTGGTTCGAGAAATAAGAAAAATAATTATCACTAACACACTTTTATCTAGGGGCCTGCATTATCTGGGGTCTGAATTATACTTTTTTCATTTTTTCAGATGATCCACCGCGGGTAGACCTGATGGCAAGTATGCCGAGGGTACAGTATGGTGGCTATGGTGATCACATGTCTCGGGATGAAGTTCAAGGTCACAGATATCTCCCATTGCCTGCTGTAGTAGAAGCCTCAATCACTGGACCCCTTACAGCACAGTAAGTTTATAAGCTCATCTAAACTGGTTTCACAAAGTGAGGCTTATAGTATAGGTAGGCGTGGTCCATCTTAACACAATCACTGGACCCCTTACAGCATAGTAAGTTTTATTAGCTCACCTTAACTGAAGGCTCACAAAGTAAGCTTAAAGTATAGGTAGGCTTGGTCCATCGTTCATTCACACTTTCAAACACAATCGCTGGACCCCATACAGCACACTAAGTTTTATTAGCTCATCTTATCTGAAGTCTCACAAAGTGAGATTATAGGATAGTGAGGCTTGCCCCATCCTACATTCACACTTTCAAACACAATCACTGGACCCCATACAGCACACTAAGTTTTATAAGCTCATCTTATCTGAAGTCTCACAAAGTGAGATTATAGGATAGGTAGGCTTGCCCCATCCTACATTCACACTTTCAAACACAATCGCTGGACCCCATACAGCACAGTAAGTGTTATTAGCTCACCTTAACTGATGGCTCACAAATTGAGCATATAGTAAAGGTAGGCCTGGTCAGTCCTACATTCACTCTTTCAAACGTAATCACTGGATCCTTATAGCACAGTTAGTGTTATTCAAAAAGTGTGAAACACTCAATTTTTTCCAGGCCATAAATTGTTGGTACAGTGCAGTCTCTTTATAATGCTATGTTTGGGGTTCATAGGAATGGACTGTGTTAAATAATTAAATCATGTTTTAAAGGGACAATTTTACAAAGGAATTATAGGAAAATGACCACAGTCATTTTCATATAATTCTTTTGAAAAATTCCATTGAAAGAAAGATTTGGGAGCCACCACATGGCCCTGTTATATCCAATTCTGTGTTATACTGAGGCATGTTATAAATGGACTGTGTTATGTGGACCATGTTGTACTCGAAATTCAGATGTTAAGCTATGATACATACTGGTATACTACAAAGCAACAAAAAATAATGGTGCATATCAGACTTCGCAGATGCTCATACTGATTTCCTTTATGGTTGTGGTGTATAGATTTTTACAATTTCCTACTGGTTTCAATACAAGGAACTATAGGTTTACTAACAGTCCTTCCTTCTTGCCTCATGAATTTGCAACAAGTGTAAAACATAGCTGAAAAATTGTCCACGCTGTGACTGGAGATGGAACCTGGGTACAAGATCATTGCTCTAACTTTTGAGCCCAAGTATCGACTCACTGACACAGTCTCCAGTGATTGATTATAATCTAGAAGCTTTGCGAAATCTTCTATGTGTAGACATTTTAGGTGAGAGTGATAGGGCTCATAATTCTCCCCCTATGATGACGAAAAACCATTTTCTGTCGAAACAAAGTCCAATCCCGGACAAGCCCCCATATTATGACATGAAGTTGCAACAACTGTAAAGGATAGCTGAAAAATTTTCCACACTGTGGTTGGAAATAGAACCTGGGTCATACCAGTACAAGACCATTGCTCTAACCACTGAGTTAAAGTGTTGACTCACTGGTTAGAGCTGTCAGAGAGTGATTAGAATCTAGAAGCTAAGCGAAATCTACTATGTGTAGAAATTTAACCCATTTCCTTCATGAATATTCAATATTTTATGAATGATTATATAAATTTACTTTCATGTTGGTACCTAGAACAAAGAAATTACTTGTCAGGTCCACTTGTTTAAGATCATATCCAATCATATTTCCATAATCAAATAGAGTAGACCCTGATCAGGCAGCTCTTACAAGAGCTGCCTGATCTGGGTCTGCTCTGTTTGGAAAAGTGTTAAAAGGCATCTATATTATTTTTTTGTTTGTTTGATATGATTCTTTACGTCCCATCAACAATCTTTCAGTTAAACAGGGACGGGTCTTCCTGAGTTGAACCAGTACTAAGCTAGGATAAATGTGTCTTGCTCAAGGACCACAACGCAGTGACGCCGGTGAGGCTTGAACCCGCGGCCCCTTGGTCTCGAGTCAAGCACTCTACCACTGAGCTCCCGCATCTATATTAGGTAAAGGGTTAAGGTGAGAGTGATGGGGCTCATGACACTTTTTGAACTGTTTTCTTTTGACAGGATATCTCTGGTGAATGAAAGTATTGTGAACTATTTTTTGTCGGATCTACAAATCGAAGAACATTTCCGAGCTTTGAGAAGGTACCTGTGTATGGCTGATGGAGATTTTGCTGAAATACTCTGTGATCATCTTATGGACAAGGTACAATACTTTATCCAATTGGTGTAGCCTTTTGTTACATATGAGCTTGTGGGAAATATGGTATTTGGCCTGGTTATGTTTGAAAAATATTTATAGATTCATTATTTTTCTTCACTAATATCTGATAGATTGTTTTGTAAAACCTGCTTTTTTCTTTAGAAAAATAGGGTATATTAATTTTGTACCAAAGTAGATCCGTCATGTGTGTGCGTGCATCCGTCTGTCATGTTTCTTGTAAATGTATCTCCTAAACCGTTAGACGTAGCAACTTCAAAATTTTGTACCTGAATAGGTCACATGATGTAGAGGGTACTGGGTAACAATTTGTGTGACCTTGACCTCAAGGTCAAGGGTCAAATCGTGTACTTTTTTGTAAATGCATCTCCTCCTAAACCGTTAGACATAGCAACTTCAAGCTTTGTACCTGAATAGATCACATGATGTAGAGGATACTGGGCAACATTTTATGTGATCTTGACCCCAAGGTCAAAGAATGTATTTTCTTGTAAATGCATCTCCTAAATCGTTATACATAGCAACTTCAAACTTTGTAACTGAATAGGACACATGATGTAGAGGGTACTGGGCACCATTTTTATGACCTTGACCCCAAGGTCAAATTATGTATTTTCTTGTAAATGCATATGCTACCAAACCGTTAGACATAGCAACTTCAAACTTCATACCTGAATAGATCACATGATGTAGAGGGTACTGAGCAACATTTTATTTGACCTTGACCTTGTGGTCAAGGTCAAATGTCAAATAATGATTATTTTTTTTTGTAAATGCATCTCCTAATTTGTTAGCCATAGCAACTTCAAACTTTATACCTGTATCACATGATTTAGAGGGTACTTGGCAACATTTTGTGTGACCTTTACCCCAAGGTCAAGGCCAAAAATTGTTTTTTTCTTGTCAATGCTTCACCACTTAAACTGTTGGATGTAGCAACTTCAAGCTTTGCAGGTGCATAGGTCATATGATATAGGGGGTACTGGGCAACATTCCATGAGGTCAAAGTCAGAGGTCAAATAATGTATTTTCTTCCTAAATCATAGGATATTGCAAATTAAAACTTCACAGGTGCATAGGTCACATAATGTAGAGGGTGCTTGGCATTATTTAGTGTGACTTTAATGCCAAGGTCAAGGTCAAAGAATGTATTTTCTTGTAAATGCATCTTCTAAACTGTTGGACATAGCAACTTCCTTCGCAGGGCAACATTTCGTGTAACCATGGCACCATGGTCAAGGTTGATAGTGAAAAGCGGGTATTTGAGATTGTGTACCATCGACTGCAGTCTAGTCTAAAAGTAACTTGATTCCAATCTTTCTGATCCATCATGTCTAGGTGCAAACAATTTACTCCACTGTTGTGATTATGAGTCAAAGGTCACATATTCTTGTATTAGTTTGTCACTTTTGGTGGGAATTTTTTCACATAATATGCCATCCTAACAATTGTCCGCAATATAACAATGTATATTTTATGTGTGGCAAAACTGTTCGTGAAATAAACAGTTCTTACTTCATTCAATGAATTAGATGTCGTATTCATTCCGAAATTTAAATATCTATGTATGTTATTGATGCATATAAAAGTATACAAATCTTTGTTTTTGGTTCCCTATCAAGATGCATTAACCCTTCCCCTGCTAGTGTTTTTGCAAACAGTTTTGACCCAGATTAGGTCCGACAAAATGTCAGGCCTAATCTAGATCCAAACTGTTTGACACAATGGTGGTATAATTTCAGAATCTTTTGAAAATTTTAATTTTGAAAAAAAACATCAGATGACAAAAAAGAAAATACCCAGCATGAAAAGAATAAATATTTTTTACATATGCTCCAGCTTGCCACAAAGCCAAGGACACAGGATGTTTTGAACCCAATGTTCCTGAACAATGTCTTGAACAAGGCGATTCAGCTGTCTATCAACTCGGATGACAAGTATTCTGACAATCTGAGCTTTCTGCTCAAGTTCTTTCCAAAGTCTCTGAAGCTCATGGGTAAGTCCTTACATAACACTGTAAAGCTGTTCACCCATTTTGTACCAATGGAATTTCCCATAAAGTTCGATACAGTTAAGTCAGGATGGTCCATTATATATATTGAGGGGTCACAGGTTATAATTTCCAAACATATTTTATTTTATTCTCTGAAGATTGATTTTGTCTAAGCAAACAGTGCAGACCCTGATGAAATGCCGCAATTTGCAGCATTTCATCTGGGTCTTCACTGTTTTCCAAAGTACCCATTTAATCCTTAAAGGGTTAAAATCTGGCAGCCATGATCAATGACTGCCCAATAGGCAGTCACATGGATTTAAAGTAGCTTGTATCCAACTGTTCATGAATTGCTGTATCTCACCAAAGGGGCTTTATAAGGCAAGTAATTCTTACTATTATTTGTCGTACTTAGCAGTTTAACATCATAAAATATACTTTATCTTATGATGGCACATCTTAGAGTGGAAAAATGCCCTTTATTTAAATTAATAAACCACTAGTGGTTTGCATATTTCGTAAAGATATTATGTAATGACGGTCATGATAATGTGCCAAAAACGCAATTTCAGAGTACATTTAGTGTCATATGATAAATAGAATCTAACACTCCTTTGAATTAGTATTGAATTTATTAAGCTTGTTGCAGCCAAATCCTTCCTTAACTATCATGCTATTTTTTTGAAAAGAGAAATAAAAAATTGCTCCATATATATCTCAAAATGAGTTGGTCTTCACTTGACCTCTGATTTACTTTTAATTCCTTTACTTTCAGCACCAGATGCCTTAGACTGTATCCAGCTGCAGTATGATGTAAGTATAGACCATAGGTCCAGTTAAACAAAAACTTTGGGGTGTAAAAGGGGCTCTTTCATGGTATGTGAAATTAACACAGGAGTCTGCCCACGCTTGGAATTTAATGATATTATGTTAATTATTTGTCTCGGGTGTGACTTTTATATTTACGGTGCATTTGAGTTTTTATGCAATTCCATTGCTAATTTATGACGTCATGTATGATATCACTACAATACCTTTGGGTATCCAGCTATAATCATTTCTAAAATAATTGAAATATCATGTAAAGGGCGTAGAAATGTTTTATTAAATAACTATATCATTGATAAGTTTGTTGATACTATAAATGGCTTTGTATGTATTAGGCTAGCGGGTGGGCATTCATTTTTTTGAGATGGTACCCCAATTTTCAACTGTATATTTTGTATTCAGTCAAATTAGGAATTCAAATTTTTACACGTTGCGGTCTTTGTCAAGATACCATTTCAACATATAAACTTTCCATATATGTTAAGAATATGTAGACAAAGTTTTACGAAATTCAAGGACCGGTAACATATTTTTTCAACTTGATGTAAACACATGGCCCTAATTCATTGAAATGTAAAAAATACAATAATTATGTTTCAGTGTAAAACATACTTGAATGCTTGCTTAGTTTGAATCACCATGCTAGTACGTTTATTGGTAGAAGTTGATATGTTCAGTGTTTTCCCTATTACTGATTGGAAAAAGAAAAAAACAAAATTCTTTGATATTAAGGGCCATGATTCTTATTTAGTGAAGTGCTTACACAATAATATTACCCAAAACGATACAATATGGTGACACCGGACTTACCACATCTAGTTTCGATCGTTAAAACTACATCTAACCAATGTTACACTTAATATGCAACATTATTAAGAATTTTAATTCATACAGAAGAGAAACCTTATGACAGGTCAGTTCATACAGGAGAAGAACCTTATATCTATAATTTTATAACTGTAAACCTCATTAATAAACCTGGTTCACAAGAATAGCCCCCTGTCAAACCTATTGGTTAAAATTAACCATTTTGGTCACAGAGTCTCTTGGCTTCGAAGATATTGCTAAATTAATGCTTAAATATTCTCTGTTTATTCTGTTTTGTAAAACTGATGCTGATTTCCATCAAATTGCAACATTTATTCTTTGGCTGACTGTATATTCCAGGCATACAGTTTCGTTTCTGGACCTCACTTTTTCATGTTGAACACTGTTCTATGATACCTTTGATATGACTATGTTACACTTAATCCTGGTCACGGCACCAAAATGTGGTTACTCTAGTTCAGTTGGGATGTAAAGGAAATATTGGGTCTTCTTGTTTTCACTCGTTTATTGATAGGATATTATGTTTCTTAAACAATATCATGGAGGACTTGAGGAAGTGATACACATTGTCTTGGCCCCATAGTGCCATGACATGTGGCGATGACCTTTGGCATTTCCGGCCATTGAATCATTTGAAATTGTCTAAACATGTCCTTCTTTAAGAAAAGTGGAGGTAGATTTAAAACAACCTCCTTCTGTCGAGTTATCGATTATTTTCAACTAGGTAATTAATTTTGCTAAAACTGACCTATACCCATAAGAGGTAGGAAATGACAAAGTTACCGGTTTTGGATTTTCATGAAATTTGGCTCAGATCAGTAGGATATATATGGCATGTTTTTGTGATAATATGATATCTTGACAAAGACTAGAACATATCTATCTTTGGACTTTAATGTTGAATGTTTCGTAAATTTTTGAAAAAAAATATTGAAATTTTATAACCACTTCTTCAGAAAACGTAAACCATAATTTATCCAAATGGTTTCCTGTTATTAATATATTGCCTATGGTATTTTGGATTAAATCTAGATGACAAACCATAGAAATAAACAATACTATAGATTTAGGACATGGTAATTTAGAGACAGGTTCCACCTCAAAGGTGGAGTACGTCAGGGTTGCGTCCTAAGCCTTATACTAAACTATCTAATTCAACAAATACATTTTCATAGTTTGTGTATAATGAGTCATTATTATGCAAAGTTTAAAGAAAATCCATGCGTGGGCACAGGTGCAAGTACCCCTTTTAAATACTTTATTATCCACCAGTTTTAACATTTGTTTTGGGTGCTCAAAAGAACCATCTCATGGAGATGGTTCTTTTGATTACCAGTAACATATGCTTTGATTGATGAATAAGAAAATCGGGCCGCGAAGTGCAGTCAGTAACGTGTCTTGCATTGTTCAAGCTTGCCCAGGAAAAAAGTGTGGTTGAACTGACCGTCCCTGTTGATTTGGGACATAAAGCAACAAAACAATTAAATAAGAAAAATAATTTTGATAATTACCCAATGTTATTTTCACCCAGTCTTATTTTTACCTCACCTGAGCTGAAGGCTCAAGTGAGGTATTAGTATGGCAATGGTCTGGCATCTGTTGTCTTCTATCCACACTTTCAAAGTAGTATATCTCTAAGGTCAGTTGGCCAATTTTGATCGAATTGTTTTGGCTGATTGAATTGAAAACTCCTATTACCATGGCAACATATAGCTCCCATAGACTTACAATGGGAAAAACTTAAAATCTTCTCTGAATCCATGATGCCACAGCTTATATATGTGGTATGTATCAATATATAGAGGTCCCCTACAGTGTTAGATTTAGGCTTGATTTCTATTGCGTCCCTGGGACCCAGGGCATCAACAAAAGTTGAGTCCCATGTAAATTTTACTGAGTCCCAGAAAGTTTCCCAACCTAATTGTTTTGCAATATTAAACACAAAGAAGTTAGCTAAAACTATCAATTAACTTTAATCTCAAACATTTTCAGTTTACACTAAGTGATTGACGATCAATTAAAAAAAGCAAGAAAGAAGCAGACTTAGCAGTGATGGAGTCTTTGACTATTAAACTTTTATTTTTTAAAAAGGCTTTACTTGACACTCTAGACCAAGCTTATTTTACTTGTGCCTGTTGAAAATCGCTGAACCTGTCCGTGAACGCATTTTTTAACGGATAAAACATTGAATTGTGATAGTATTGGCTTCAGAATACACTTTATTAAGTTATTTAAACGTTTCTAGTGTGATTCCTCGAGGCAAACGCCATTTTTACCCAGCTAGCAAATCGATTTTGGGAAAACCGTAAATCATTATTTATAGCTGAGCCTCGTTCTGATCTCAACCGTTGCTATGAACAACGAATCTCGGAAAACCACAACTGAATACTATTTATAGCGGTCTCTTTGTGATTTTGAAGCTTTGCAAAGTACGAAAGACAGATATTCAAGGGTTTTAACTCTCTTCACCATTGAGCCGGCTTAAATGTGTTGAAAGTCGACTGCTTTTGATCTTGCATTCCATGGACGCAAGCTACTTGTCTTTTTTGCGTACCAACGATTTTTGTTGCATATTTACATATTATTACGGCGTAAACGCGAACACTGCCCCTACATAAATCCAGCCAATCAAGCCCCTGGGGGTCCAAACTGGCCCCGCCCCGGGGATCAAGGGTTTCCATATACTTATAATTTTAAAAAACTTTAAAAATGTTCTTCTCTGAAACCATGAGGCCCACATCTTATATATTTCGTATGTTGCAATGTCTAGTGGTCCCCTACAAAATGTTCCTGCCAGTCAAGCCTCTGGGGTTCAAACTGGCCCCGCCCTAGGGATCAAGAGTTAGCATAGACTTATAATAGTAATTTTTTTAAAAATCTTCTTGGAAACCAAGAGACCCAGAGCTAATATGTTTGGTATGAAGCAATGTCTAATGGTTTCCTACATAAATCCTGCCAATCATATCCCTCGGGTCCAAATTGGCCACGCTGTGGTGGTCTTCAGCTCCCATAGACTTATCATGGGAAAAACTTAAAAAAATCTTTTTCTCTAAAGTAATGAGGCCCTAATCTTATAATTTAGCATGTTGCAATGCTTAGTGTTCTCCTATGTAAACCCTACCAGTCATGCCCCTGCAGTCCAAAGTGGCTACTCCATGGGGGCCATTCGCTCCCATAGACTCGTAATAAAATTTATAACTAATCTTCTGAAACAATGAGGCCAAAATCTCAGGCGAGCTGTATAGGTTCATTGCGCCTGTTCTTTATAGAGTCAACCTCAAAACACCTAATAAGACAGATTCTCTGGTTTATTTTCGTATCATTTTAAGACAATTAACCACATGAGTTTTTAATTGAATAGTTCATGATTTGGGAAAATTGCATATTTTAAAGCCATGCTGAAAGTTTTAACTTCTGAATTTCAAAAGCTCAGGATTTTGGAAACTTTCACTTTTTAGCCTTTTCATGGTAGCTGGATCACCTTATTTTACTTCTCAGGTGAAGTGGCCATTAAACATTGTTATAACAGACAACAGTATGCACAAGTATAAGCAAGTGTTTACCTTCATGCTACAACTCAAGAGGATTGTGTGGGTACTGAAGGATGTATGGCACAGACTCAAGAGAGATGGTTTGTATTTATTACCATATTGCCTAGCACATGTAATTTTGTTACTTATCCCATATTGGCTAACTCTCCTTTAAACGCCTATGCTGGTCTTTAAAGTCAAGTTTGAACGCCCATGCTGACATATCCAGCAAGGCTAGAGGTCTAAATTTTGGTCTAAGTGCATCTACAGTAAAACCGGTGTAAAACGGCCACTCTCAAAAAGGCCACATATTGGTTTTCAAGACTAATTATCTCTTAATGAAGGTCAAAAGTATTGCAGAATGCTCCAAGGGGAGCATTCTGCAATACTTTGGACCTTTATTAAGCTACCATTTGTCATAAAGATCTTTGTTTTGTCTATTTTTGAGTGGCCGTTTTACACATGTTTTACTGTTTATCCATACTTTTGCATGCAAGCAGTGAAGGCTCTGACAATTTTGCACAGGCTCTTCTGAGCCTGCTCAACGTAGCATTACATACCAAAATCTCATGTGATCACCTATATTTTATCAGCTATGAGACTATGGGTTTTGGGTACAAAATTTACCCCTAATATGGTTCATTTACAATATCAGATGAGCAATAGCATGACAAAATCAACAGAATGCATAGGTGAAGGTTTTCAGGATTACTCCTGAGCTCAGGATTTTGAGGCTGAATTTCCATAGAAAGTCAGCCTCAAAATACTGAATCAGGCTGATTATAATAGCTTCTTTGATTTATTTTCAGTTTATCTAAAAACAATTCATGACAGTTAAACTTGAAAGAAATTGCTAATATGTTATAGGCATACTGCAAGTTTTAGGATTTAAATTTTTAAGGTTCAGGATTTTGGAGATTTTGAACTTTCACCAGTGCATTTGTGCTAAAGTCTGGTTTAAACACCCATGCTGATGCTTCCAGTCAGGGCTATAGATATAAATTTTGGTCCTAATGCATCTACAGCCATACTTTTGCATGCAAGCAGAGCAGCGAAGGCTCTGGCGAGTGCTACTCGATGAGTACTATAATCTCATGTGCTTGTGAATCTGCTATGGGACACATTTTTTGGCAACATAATAAAACCTTTAAATAAAATCTATGAAATTAGGAGCAAACAATGCTCTAATATAACCCTTTTCTTGCTGGATATTTTTCATTTTCTACACTCCTCTTCAAATTTTATCCAATAAACTTGCAGGATTCCACTTACAAATAGAGTGGAATACAGAATATAGTTTCGCATAAAAAGAAGCTTGGAAAACAAGCTCACAAGACCTCATACAGGATATCCTGTTTTAGCTGCATTATTTTACGAATAATTAGCGATGAAAATTTCTTCCAATGCACTATATTGGTTAAAATGAGCAATTTTAATCCAACACATAAAAACATATGGTATTGTTACAAACTCTTATATAATGTAAATTGCACACTTTATAAAAAAATCTGTTTTACTATAAACTAGGAAATATAATTTTGCAAAAAATACCCATATTAGGCTAATTATGTTGATTAAGGCATGTGGAAACTGTTTAAAGCTATACTGCCATTCTCCTTTATTTCAGCGTTAGTTCACAAAGCTGGTGTGTCCTATCAGTTCAGACAGATACATCTATACAGGTAAAATATATCACAATTTATTAGCTCTTCGTACAAAGTATGGCCACGGTTTTGGAGTCTGCATTAGCTTTAAAGTTTTCCTATCTGCTCTTTAACTATAAAACCACTATTGCATACCATGAACATTCATGTTCCAATGCACCAAGGCATGTATTAACAAGGCAATTTACATGCTGTTATTGCACAGATTTAGCACCTTGAATACACTTGTTCCATGCCACAACATATATCAGCTGACCCATTTACTGTAAATTCGGAAATTTTCACGAGAATCTTATTTTCGGGAATAGCGTTAAAAGGCATATTTGCGACGTTAACAATCGCAACTAGAGCATGATTTACCTGTATCAGTAAACAACAGAGTGATTTCGCAAGGATTTTATTTTCACGAAAATAAAACCCTCGCGAAAATTTCCAAATTTACAGTATAAGTCATATATGGCTTAGCTCTGGAACACAAACCTAAATGAAAATGTCCAACCACATGTCTGAAGAAGCAGTCTGTTCAGGGCCTTTGCTATTCTAAAAAAGCATAGTGAGAATTCCAGCCCTGATAGCAAACTTTTGCTAAATGCAGGTCAAAGGGAACAGTCTGCAATACTTTTGATCTGTATTAAGCTACCATCATTTTGTCTTTTAGGATTTTTTTTTTGAGTGGCTGCTTAAGACAGGTTTTTCTGTACTTTACTTTAAACAGTTTTTAGATTTGTTTATAATAAGGTGCTTTATTTGTTAATTAGGCAGGAGATGCAGCACTTTGTGAAGGTGATGCAAAGCTATATTTCACATCAGATAGTGGACGTTACCTGGCAGGAGTTCCAACAAGCTTTATCTAAAGATGTCCACAATCTTGACGATCTACATGATATACATTGTCAGTACCTGGACAATGCCATCTTCAGGTAACTACAGTAAATCATGGCAACTTGAACTCCGATGTCTTAACCTTTGTCATGCTGAATACATTTTATGTAGTATATGAATCTTATGATGAGTGTGCGGGTAGGATAGAAAAATATGTGCCGAGGATCGCCATTTGTCATCACGGGGCTTGCCGAGTGATGACAGTGATCCCGTGGGACGGATTTTTCTATTCTACCCTGACACGAATAATGGATTCTTTTTCTTGCTTACCACTGTTTTTTATATTTAAAATAAGGTTTCAGAAGTCCCTGAATACGCTAAGACACACATGATGACGCCACTTTAACATAAAATGACGTCACTTAACAACAATGTGCGTGAGTTCCAATATAACCAATGTATATAGCCCTCACGTGACAGCCTGGCTAAGATAGCATGGGTTAGATAAGATTTTCTATCCCAAAGGTAAAATCTCAGATATCCGTATCCGGTGTGCAAGAATACACTTCTTCCTAACTTTTATCCTGCAGCATTCCATTTGTAAGGTTTTTTTTTTTTCAATCAGAGTGGAAAACTGTGTATATCCTGATCAAATGGCTTCATCAGAAGCCAGCTAATCTGGATCAAAAGTGTTGGGTTTAAAGAAAAAAAAATCTGGGCTGAGCAGGGACTATTGCTTTTAGCCAAGGTCGTGCTATTTGTTCAAGTTATTGAGACTCGTTTGGGAGGTCTTCATATTTGGTAAGCTTTCTGAGCACTTTTATTTAAGTGAGGTCTTGATATCTGATTGACTAGGGTATAGATATTTGGTCAGCTTATTAAGTCTATCATTCTGGTAGCAGCCTCAGCTTATTGATGCTATCATTTTGGCAAGTGTTAAGCTTATTGGAACTATCTTTTTGGCTACAGCCTTTATGTTGGTCTATCTTTTTGGCTACAACCTTGATTTTGGAATACCATATTGGCTACAGCCTTGATGTTGGACTATCTTTTTGGCTACAACCTTGATGTTGGGCTATCATATTGGCTACAGCCTTGATAATGGACTATTTTTGGGCTACAACCTTGATGTTGGACTATTATATTGGCTACAACTTTGATGTTGAACTATCGTATTTGCTACAGCCTTGATGTTGGACTCTTTTTGGCTACAACCTTGATGTTGGACTATCTTTTTGGCTACAGCCTTGATGTTGGACCAACAAATTGGCTACTTTCTGATAACTATTTTAGCAAATTTCATTAAATTTTAACTGAAGATTTTTCAAAACAGGTGCTCCTTTACCCTATTCCACCTTGGAAGGCCAAAGTTCTATAGAGGTTTGGCCTTCCAAGGTGGAATATGGTCAGGACAGTTTTGACGCCAATCTTACAAGTTCATTTTCCAGATGTATGCTGAACAAGAATGCTGGTTCCCTGATGAAGATAGTACAGGATATATTTGGCCTCATTCTGAAGTTTCACAGTCAGCTGACAACGGCAGGCTGGCACTATAATACCAGTACAGAACAAGTCGTGCATGCCAATTTTGCCAATATGGTCCACACTTATAAAGTGTTTGTGGAATACTCAGGGTTTCTGTTTAAAGGTAAGTTGTTTAATTATTAAAAAAAACAACATTATTTAAATTATTTTCCTAACTTGGAATTTTATTTTTATAGAGGTAATTAAAGCAAAAAGCCTGAGATTGCCCCCACTGCCCCCTGCCTGTGTGAATGGCAGTGCCTCAGACTTGGCAATATATTTTTTAGTTTGCCAAATTAGTATTCTTTAAATTTACGGGTACATATGTGTTTTGACCACAGAGTGGTTCACAACTGCAACAAACAACAACTTTTGTGAAATCTTAAGGCTTTGTATATCGATTCCTGAACTTTGCCCTCTTTCTTACTTTGTCATAAACCTTATTTGGTATTTTAACCCTTTGTATAAGAGAACCCTTTACTAGGTACTCTTGCAACAGTAAATACCCAGATGAAATGCTTCAGAATCCTGCATTTCATGAAGGTCTGCACTGTTTCTATCCTTAAGGGAAAGAATTTGCTCCCCATAGGAGCAAATTTTTTCCCTGTAGGCCCCATGAGAATAGAAATTAACTTTCAAATCTTTACTTCTTAGTGTTGTCTGCTCTTAACCTTATCGAACAGATTGGACCCAGATCAGGCTCGACAAAATGTCGGGCCTGATCTGGATCCAATCTGTTTGACACTGAAATGGTAATCATGAAAGAATTTTTCAACAAAATTGATTTTGAAAAAAATCAGCAGGACAAAAAGCATGAAAAATTTCCCAGGGGGGCAAAGAGAGTTAATGTCCTTAAATTAAGAAACCGCCAAAATTAAACCATGTCACTCTTTCATGGGTGAAAGTTCAAAATTTCCAAAATCCTGAACTTTTGAATTTAAAATTTTTAAACTTGCAGGATGCCTGTAAAAATTAATGTTTTCATGTTTTAAATGGTTAAATGTGTTCAGATAATCTGAAAATTAATCAGAGAAGCTATTATAATCTCCCTAATTCAGCATTTTGAGGCTGACTTTCTATGGTAAGTCAGCCTCAAAATCCTGAAAACTTTTGCCCATGCTCTTTTAAAATTACCAAAATTTAATGCTGCAAAAATTAAGTGTTTTACAGTATGACAGTCACTTTGATCTATCCTGTTTTTTGGAATCCTGTACATTCTGGTTTCCTTTTCAGTTGTGAACAAGCTTGCCATAAGAGGGTACCAGCCACATCTACATGACCTACTGTTGAGACTGAACTTCAACAACTACTACAAGAAATAAACATCAAAGCTTATAAGAAAAGAGACATTTTCTAATGAGAGTAGCAGCATGTGAAATTCTGTCCATCCATATATATATACAGACAGTCAAGACTTGGGTCAGCCCGTGTATCCATGGACTGGTTGTTTTCTCGAAAATATCCAATTTGATGTCTATCCATGGGTGAAAGTTCTCCAGTATCTTGTTTTAACCATATAAAAGCACATGCCTTTATAAGCACACATTTCTTTGTACTGTAAATTCGGAAATTTTCGCGAGAATTTTATTTTTTTGAATATCATTAAAAGACTTATTTGTGACGTTAAAATTCCCAATTATGGCCTGATTTACCTACATCAATAAACGGTAGAGTATTTTGGACATTTCGCGAGGGTTTAATTTGCATCTGCGACGTTTCACGAAAATAAAACCCTTGCGAAAATTTCCTAATTTACAGTTACCCCTTGTATATTGCGACTCCTAAAGGTGTACTTTGGCATACAGTGAAGACTCGGATGAAATAATGCATTTTGCACTTCATCAAGGTCTACACCTTTTGCTCAGAAATGCAATTTTATTGGGTAATTATAACCTATGGCCCCTCAATATATGCAATGTATCAAATGAGAAGGAAGAATCCATTAGTGCATAAAGGGTTAAATGTAATTGCTATATTAACTTCTAAGTCCTGTGAAACAATTTCATTAATACATCATTTTTGATGAAAAACTGTGAATCCTGATCAGGTGTTTTCAGCAGAGAAGCCAGCTAATCTAGATCTACATTGTTTTTCAAAAAGAGTATAACAATCCACCACGAGTACCCATGTAGGATAGAGATATCTCACCTGAAGGATCGGAATTTTAACGAGGGACCAGGCTAAACAGGGTGAGATTTCTCTATCCTACATGGACAGGCTCATGATGGATTGTTTTTCACCCACTTTTCAAAGCTTTTTTGTGGGAACATAAAACGTCCATAAAACGTGAAAATTTCAACTTTTCACTCATTGGATTTTATATTAACTTTGAGCTCAAAAGTCTTTTTACTGGGTATGACAATGGGTGGAAACATATACTTAAGGAATAAAGAAACACAACAAACACTTTGATTCATTGTAAACAAACAATATGATGCAAGTTTTAGTGCAAATGATATTAATTCATGGAAGCAGCATATATACGTCAAATTACAGCAGGTTCAACGTAATAACCGATTATTTAATCATGCTGGTATGCCCATAACCAGTCTAACGCCTGTACTAAACTGTTGAAACATGATTGAAACATGGTCAAAAAAGCAAACTTTGAAACGACAACCGTTTTGTTTTGTTTTTAAATTCTTGGCATAGATTGCGGATCATGGAAATGATCAGCTGGCAACCTTCCCGTAATTTTCTGAACGTCATTAAGGTCAACTCTGAAAACTGCATTAAACGGGTAAAATTTCTTTTCTGATTGAGCGTTATTCATTACAAGAACGTTTTCTTCAAGAATTATGACTTGAATTCTTTAGATGTCAAAAAAAAGTAAATTTTAACGTCAAAATTCAATATTCTACATTTTAATGATTTCCATAATGTTTACGCATTTTTCCAATGAGAAAATGAAAGTTTAGGTTACAATTAGCAAGTTTAGTGTTCACTTTCGGCATATAATCAGATGTTTTCATTTGCATTATGTAGTGCTTTGTTTGGCTAACGTCAAGAAAAACACTCTGCTAGCGTATTTTTACGGTATCTGAAAAGTCAGTTTTTCCCAAGAAATCATATTCTGATGTCTCTAGGTTTATCTTACCCAGTATGTGCACCAGCCACCCAAACCGGGCCGCTCTAAGTGACGTTTATCGTTTGTTCACTGCCATTGGGTATCTTGCCATTCAACTAGCCTGTTTTAACGCAATAATTGACTGTATTGCGAATATGATAGGACGTTTGCTTGATTTACACATTGTCGAGTCGACGCCATGTAACCAAGCAGGCAAAAGACGAGGTTTCTTGATATTTGATCTGACGTTTATGTCACGTTTTCATATGTGTTCATCTTGTAGCGTAAAATGTAGTGTTAAAATGACGTTTTGGTATTTCATCATATGTTATAAATATTCAATTAGTCATTTTCAAAAATGATTTCACCAAACCGTAATTAAAACACAAAATTATGTTTCCGCCTTTTGCATTTCTTTATTCCTTAAGTATAGTTTGCACCTTGTTTTGGCTGGAAAATACAATTGGAGTATAAGTTATGTTGTAAAATGCAAAATCAAATCCTGCTATGCTCCCTGTTCTGAAAAGCATCACCAATATTGTCTTGGGAGGCAAGTGTGGTGACTTCATAAACTTTCAATGGGAAAAAAATAATATTTTAATCTGCCCATGTAAGAAAGCTGTCACGTGGTCATGATAGATAAAGCCATGCCAACAGTGTCCTTATTAGGTTGACTACATTTTCTAAAATTTAAATTTTCCAGCTCAGCTGTTGAGTATGATTGCTATTATAGGTATTTCTCTTCCCATGTTCCGACTTCACAAGAAATTATAATCCAACTACATTATTGTATTGAGTAAATGTTAAGAGTTGAAGCCAAATTGTTTCCTCTTTAGTTTGTGATATCTGGCATTTAGGAATAGAAGTAAGTCGAATTTAACTTTTTGTATCTTAGTTACTTTAGCTTTGTACATCTGATAATCACTGTATTAAAGTTTAGAAAACGTGTTACCTTTCAGATTCCCTATGGCAGCCTCTCCCAAATTGTTATTCCAGGCTTTCAAGTGGGCCCTACTCTTCCTACTTTTTTTTTTATCTATTCCTACTTTTCCCTACTTTTTCATGAAAATGCCCTACTTTCCCTACTTTTTTCACTCTAAAATGTCATTTACGTGTAAAAATCCAGAAATTTTTCCTCACTCGCTCAGATTTTATAAATTATTTCTATGTTCAATCAGGGAGCGTGCCACTTTACACCTAATTATTTTTATGTTTACGCTAAAAGTCTCTCTGTTTGATTAGTACTATTGTCATAGGTATTATCCTGCACATTTAATCTGAAATATCTTATTTCAAACAGCTCGTTGTAATGAATTTTATATTTGGAAAAGCCCTACTTTATTCACCGATAATCCCTACTTTTTCACTATTTTTTCCAAATTTTTATCCCTACTTTTTCCCTACTTGTCTGTTGATGGGCACTTGAAAGCCTATTATTCCCTTCCACCCAAGGTATGCTCCTTGTCCAGGCTAGCATTTCAGAAAGTGGATATCGAGTTTTGAATGAGCCATCTCACTAGGATCATAATTTGTAATCACTTTAAAAACAAAGTAGATCTAAAACGGTCTTAGATATGAATGATGATTCTTCATAAAATGCTTTATCACATGATGTCGTGTCTGGGAGTGATATAACGCCATGCAATAAAATCGATAAACCACTAATGGTTTTCAGATTTAGTTACGTTACGTAATGACGTCCATTATCAAGTTGTGCAAAAGATGGCAAAATCTTGTGTTTTCACCAAAAAAAAGCGATTTTAAAGTAATTTTAATGTCATGAGATAATATTATCTAACATTCGTGCTCCTGTATTATTGAATTTGTTAAAACTTGTTGCGAAAGAAATAAAATGCTCAGCAAGCCTTGCATTTTATCACTTCCTCAACTCATTAAATAAGCACTCATGTAATATCCTCTTAGTATTAATGCCAACTTTGAAAAAATTATTGCTTTCAGCTTGTCCCACCATGATCCTTCCATCAATAAGCTGATTATCTCGTAAGCCATTTGTATACGGAAAAGTACTTTTGCAAACAGTGAAGACCCAGATGAAATGCCGCCTATTGTCAATGTACCTGTTTACCTGAAACCAGAATGAAAAGGGGTTTATATAGAGGAACTTACAGGAGTGCTCATGTTTTATTGAATTGTTTTTTTTGCTTTACATCCCAAGTCAACAGCTATGGTCATAGCGGGACGGTTGGTTCACCTAACCACACTTTTTCCTGTACAAGCTTGAACAAGCAGTTAACCAGTACTTCCTGCACATACTTTCGCTTGTAACTGACAACAACCCTTCTTGAATGATTCAGCGGAAGGGAGGAGAATGACCGTAGAAATTATTTCATGATCAATCTCCACGAAAGTTTGGGACCGGGCTGGGATCCAACTCGCGACCCTGCAGTCAGACTCCCATCTGTTGCCAGACACATTACTGACTGCGCTACATGGCCCTATTTAAGTATTGTATTGAGGAAGTACCGTAAAATGGAATATTTTCGCGTCGCCAAATTTTCGCGTTTTTGCCTCAAAAACATGAGGATAAATATTTGCGGTTTTTAATTTTCGCGGTCTATTGTACCCGCGAAAATTAGAATTGCAAGTTAAATGTCCTGCAGAATGTCTGAAGTATCCGTTAAGTTGGTATATTGCACTGGTTGAAACTAGGTGCTTTCCGTATTTCATCTAGAAGACGAATCGTAGTTTGCCGTTGGTCTCAAGTTGAAACTAGTGCATAGAATAGCGGTACATTTTAAGTGACGACTTTGAGTGGCAATTTAATGACATTGTCTTTTTTCTCTCCATAATCAATCGCTTTTTAGCATCATTTATTTAATAATTATCTGAACAAACACTGACAGAAATATCTGATCATTGGTCCAAATCTGATTAAATGATCAGGTGTGTTTAATCGTAATTAATCCATTATCTTTCTTATTTGTCCAAGCCGTCTATTGTGTAACGGTTAAACGCTCACGAGCATGAGCTCGATTGATCTATTCATGTTCAATGAACAGTATACATGTAGCTTGACCTGTAAACTACACTGGTTAGTCTATGGAAAACGAATGAACACAAATGAATACACAATTATTTTTCTGTATAAAGGTAAATAAACAATTGGTCAAACTTGGAAAATATTCGCGGATCACAACTTACCGCGAAATACCGCGAAAATTGGACGACGCGAAAAATTCCCATTTTACGTTATATTTGATTTACAGATTACACAATGTGAGCACTCCAAAGGTGGTATACACATAATAATGACTAAGTTAAATACTCCCAAAAATATTATCAAATGTGCAAAAAAACAGGGTACACATGTTCAATGTGTGAACAATCATAACATACACATTTTAAATATGAAGGAATGAAAACTGCTGGAGTTACAGATTACACAAACCAGACACCCCATAAGCATTTAGGATGGATAAAATGTCTGAGTCCAACAGCCCAAAAAAAAAAATCATATGTGCACAAAATAGAAGGTGCACATGTTCAATGTATAAACAATCATTATGCAAAGTTTGAA
Source organism: Loripinus fragilis (assembly GCA_964019695.1). Lineage (NCBI taxonomy): Eukaryota > Metazoa > Mollusca > Bivalvia > Lucinida > Lucinidae > Loripinus > Loripinus fragilis. The sequence goes on along the minus strand of OZ026520.1, from coordinate 81,423,354 downwards.
TATTAAACATAGAAAACTGTTTGAGTTTTAGATTACACAAACTTGACATCCTCTAAGCATTTTAGGAAAAAATGTTAAAGTGTCAGGTTCACTAGTGTAAGATCATATATATCATATTTCCATTTGCAAACAGCAGACCCTGATCAGGCAGCTCTTAGAAGAGCTGCCTGATCTAGGTCTGCTCTATTTCAAAGGTCGCTAAATATTGATAAGGGGCATGAAATCTATCAATGACTGTTTAACCCTTGTCCTGTTTATCATCAGTATATCTTTATCTGAAAACTTTGTTTGTTTGATTCTTTACGTCCCATCAACAATCTTTTAGTTAAACAGGGACGGGTCTTCCTGGGTTGAACCAGTACTAAGCTAGGATAAATGCGTCTTACTCAAGGACCACAAGGCAGTGACGCCGGTGAGGCTCGAACCCGCGGCCTCTCGGTCTAGAGTCAAGCACTCTACCACTGAGCCACTGTGCTCCCCCTTATCTGAAAACAATGAAGATCCAGATCAGCTAACTTCAGCTGATCTGGATCTACATTGATTTCCATACGGCCTGTTATTCCATTGTAACAAAGTAAAATCATACAACTGAGCTGACTGGGGAAAAAACATGAATGTGGCATATTAAATAGAGTTTATTAATCATTCTATTTAAAATATGGGATTTATGAACTGAGGGAGGTGAAAAATCCAATAAAAGAGTGCACAAGCACGAGTTTATATGATTTTTTACCTCCCAAAGTTTATAATCCTATTTTTTTTAATAGAATGAGTCAATAAACTGTATATTTCATGTATTCTGCTTGAACTGCTTGCTCAAATCAAGAAAATACTACAGTTTGCGATGTGGTAAAACTAGTGGGATCATGACATGTCTTATTCTAACACGAGTAGTAATACATCAGCTAGCTGTTCCCTGCTGAAAAACTGGAAGTCCGCCATTTTGGAAATCTTTATTATTGAGTCCACCTCAGAATTTCAAACGCCTGTATTTTTTTTTTTTATTAGTGAACGGAAACATAAATTGTGGGTAATCATTTTCTTATATCGTAATGAACATTTTGGTACTAAAATTGTTTTTCTAGAATTTTTCGTTTTTGTTCCTCGATCCTCTAGTTTCAGTGTTGGAAGACAGAAACGTTATGCAACGTAATCGCATGTGTAAATGACATCATTTATTAATGTTTGTGACATCAAATGTGCAGAGTTCCAAGTGTTATGCTAGTTTCAAATTGTAAATAATAAAATGAATATGACATACGCTTCATCTCATCGATGCCTTGGGTCAGGAAAAAGGAGTTCCGGCTAAAGGGATTTGTTTCCCTAGAGGATATAAATCTTTCTAGGCAAAAACAAAATTACCGATTTTATTTGTTTGATAAATCATGGTATTTTCCCACCAAACATGTAATATTAATATTCACTGCAACAAGGTCCAAGTTTACGATTTCAAATATCTGAAAATAATAACACAAGCTAAAGAAGAGCTTAGACACTTTATTATTTGTGCATTTTTATTGCCTTAAAAGCACAGTAAACTGTTTAATTTGCAGCAATCCTGATTTCTCTAGTTTGTTTTTCTGCCCGCCATATTCAACCTGATAAGCAAACATGTTCTTGTAAGTGCACAAAGAGTATTGGTTGCTGAACTCTGGGAAATTTTTGCATACCTTTTTTGTCGACTGCTGATTATTTTAAAAATCAAGATTTTCGAAAAATTCTTTCAGGAATACTATCAGAATATCAAACAGTTTGGATCCAGATCAGGCCCGACATAATGTCGGGCCTGATCTGGGTCCAAACTTTTTGCTAAAGTTATCAGCAGACGACGCTAATAGGTAAAGAGCTAAACTGAATGAACAACTGTTTTCCGGTCAATCCATTCTAGTGGTGTTATTTCATTTTTGAATAAAGATTTGTTGTGTGTATGAAAAAATATGGATCCCGATCAGCTGAATTCCTCAGAAGTCCGCAGATCTGATTCAACAGTTTTCAAAATAGGTGCACTTATTAGGCTGAATATGGTCAATACTTTACAACAATGGTTAGCCCATAAAGCGCCACCTAGATTTTGCAGCAGGCTTTTCAAATTTTGTCACTTTTCTTACTAAACAAATAGAGCTTGACATTGCATGTAAATTGACCGCTATAGTCCGTCCTCGATAAGAGTAGGGTGACGAAACAGATTTACAGTTAGAAGTATGAAAGAAAACCCTAAATTTGTCCAATCAGGTGAATAAAGTACCACAGCATGACTAACTATGTAACTCTACTCTTATCAAGTTCGGACTAAAGCAGACAATTTACATGACCTATCAAACCTTATTTCCCTAAAAATATCACAAAATCTGTCGCTTGCTGCAGTTGTGTGTGAAGTCATGTTGGGGCTGGTTTTGTTAACCTAGCCAATTTTTCTTGAATAAGCTTAAGAACAGATTAATGAAAACAGGATTGATGCAAATAAATCTTAGTTTTGTAAACATAAAAGATAAAATAAATTAACAATTACCTTGAAGATAAATCAAATTTAGCACTAACAAATATTGGCTGTTTTCAATATGATCAGTTGGTTTTACTTTGTTCAACTCTTTGTCAACACCAGTTTTGTTTTTAATTTGATTTTTGAATAATGGAACACTTATATTTCTTCTCAAAATAGCTGTTTAGGTATACTTTTGCACTTTGAACACCTCAGAATATATACCGGGCCGTGTAGCGCAGTCGGTAACGTGTCTGGCAACAGATGCGAGTCTGACTGCAGATCCAGGGGTCGCGAGTTCCATCCCGGCCCGGTCCCATACTTTCGTGGAGATTGATCGTGAAATGATTTCTACGGTCATTCTCCTCCCTTCCGCTGATTCATTCAAGAAGGGTTGTTGTCAGTTACAAGCGAAAGTATGTGCACGAATTACTGGTTAACCGCTTGTTCAAGCCTGCCCAGGAAAAAGTGTGGTTAGGTGAACTGACCGTCCCGCAATGACCATAGCTGCTGACTTGGGATGTAAAGCAACAAAACAAAAAACCTCAGAATATCTTGGCCAATTTCACATTTTTAACACCTCGGCATATCTGTGTCAATTCTGCACATTTAATACCTCAGAAAATCTGGGTCAAACATAGGTAAATGTATACTTTGCCTAGTGTAATCAATGTTTAGCTCATGTGGAGCTATGCTGAACAATCTTTTTGATTCATAAAATGCAGATAAATAAATATGTTGGTATTAAGTAGAGATGTCAGTCCTCCTCCTCATCTTACAGTAAATGTTCAAAAATTCGAACCTTTTTTTCTTCCTGTTCCCAAATTAAATGTGGATTATCTAAGCTGGAATTCATAAAATGCATGTCAGAATAGCAAACAGGGAAGACCCTGATCATACTGCTTCTTCAGAAGCAGTCTGATCTGGATCTGCACTGTTCGTCAAGGCCTTTTTATCAAGCAACTAGCATTCAAAATTTTAAAACTTTTAATGTATGTCTCATCTCAAAAAATCATGTTCAAATTGCATTAAAGAATATAAATGTTAAGAATAAATTACGATGCATTTAACTTGCAATATGGGAAACAATATGCGAAAAGTGTTGGCTTCGTTTAAAAACTTCAAGGAATCATGATAGAATATATTTTCCAGCCACTTTGTTATATTGCTCCCATTCCTATGAGCCATGCCATGTAGAAAGTTAGTCCCCTACCAGTGTTCACACCAAAGGAGACTATAGGTCTGCCCTCTGTCAGCGATTTGTTTTTTGGTCTGAGTCTTTATCTACACTCATTGTTTTGTTTGATTTGATTCTTTACTTCCCATTCCTAGTCAACAATATTTCAGTTATGCCGCGACTGGTCGTCCTGGGTTGAACCAGTACTAAGGCTTAAATGAAATATATGTGTGGTTCCTGTTGCCTACCTACCCTATTTTTTTAAACCCTACCCTAAACATTAAAATGGTCTTTGGAGAAAAAATACCTAAAATGGGCACTTTTTCAGATTTTGTCACTATTTTCTTTGTTAAATGTTATAACAAAATTTAATAATTTCCCTACCTACCTACCCTAAATTTTGTTGGTATGCAACAGGAACCACACATATATTTCATTTAGGCCTAAGCAAGGATTAATGTGTCTTGCTCAAGGATACAATGCAACCCCTCTATCTTGAGTCAAGCACTCTACCACTGAGCCACTGTGCTCCCTTCATCTACATCTATACTTAATGCACGCCAGCAGTGAAGACTGGTGAGTCTACCCATTTGTGCAGATTCGCCTGAGCATTCACTGCTCACTGATGCGATAAGTACCGAAAACTCATTCACGGACCCATTTGTTTTTTCAGATGGTATAACAGTTACACTTGTTCTACCCGTTATTTCAATATTCTAGCTTGTCTGTATATCTGAGCATGCTGGTTTGTCTTTTCTTGTCGCAAATCTCTTAGACAGCCAAGGGTCCAGATAAGCACATTTTAGGGTAATTTTGATTATTTTCTTATCCATTCGTTTAAACATGTGTTTTGGGTGCTCAAAAGAACCGTCCCAATCATAGGTTTAGATAAACAAAAAATTTTAGCGTAAAATTGTTAATATTTTCTTACCCATCAGTTTTAACATCTATATGTTTTGGGTGCTCAAAAGAACTGTCTCATTGAGATGGTTCTTTTGAGCACCCACAACATATGTTTTGGTTGAGAAATAAGAAAATTAAAATTTCGTTATGCACTCTTAACTAAAGTCCTGGTCTCAATGCTTTCAGGCTTAAAGTCCCAGTCAACATTACTTCAGTCATTGCCGGACTCCTCCCAGAGTGGGAGAGATAAAAGAACAAAGGGATCGACTGAAATGAGAAGGTTCTTTTGAGTACCCACAACACATGTTTTGGATGATTAATAATAAATTTCAATTATGCACTCTTATCTGGAGGCCTGAACAGGTTTTCACCTAGCATGGTTCATATATCTAATTCTCCCCATAATTAATTATCTCCAATGGCCATTTTATCGACACCATCAGTGACTTTTTGGCTTTTGTCCTTTTTCCCACTTTGCTGTTTTTTCTGTTTCTTGGATTCTTGCTCCTCTATTGGCGCTGGTCGAACAAACGGCAACTTTTCTCTGTACACTGAAATATATGGCAAATACAGATTATCATAATAGTAACTTGATCTGGCATACTGTATCACATCCAGTTGATGAGGTCATACCATCAGATCACCCGAGACACGTAGCGTCGAGGATGATTCAATGGTATGGCCTCATCCACGAGACGTGATACTGTTCACCAGATCAAGTTACTATTATGATGATATGTTTATTAATAGCCTTTTTCTGACATTCTTTCTGATTTTAAAACCTGTTTTGGTCTTTAATCCCGAAAAAATTGCGGGAACGTTGCCAAAACGTTACTTTCTTGACGTCAAGTCAACATATTTTCCGTCACTGGTTCCATGCTTACAATTTACTTTACGTAACGTTGCCGCAAAAGCAGGTAATCGACGTTAGCCTCATTTTAAAGGATAGTGATATGGATTCAGAAAACCTCAGTTTGTTGATCCGGCTTTCTGTATCAGATGGCCAGAAAACAGACAGTTCTAAAATCGTATCAGTTATAGGTATATAATAAATAGTCTAAACTTTCATACACTTTTCTTTTTTTCTGTTAGTACATAAAGTGTTGGCTATTAGTGCTAGATATACAGACTGTTTTGTTTGATTTGATTCTTTATGTCCCATCAACAATCTTTCAGTTATAAAGGGAAGGGTCTTCCTGGGTTGAACCAGTACTAAGCTAGGATTAATGTTCTTGCTCAAAGACACAACGCAGTGACAATGGTGAGGCTCGAACCCGCGGCCCTTCAGTCTCGAGTCAAGCACTGAGCCACTGCGCTCCCATATACAGACTGATTTGAGTGACTTAATTGAGGCTTAATGTCCCAGTCAACAATATTTCAGTCATTTTGGGACTTCTAATGTTTATCTGAATAGCAAACGGGGAAGACCCTGATCAGACTGCTTCTAAATCTGATCTGGGCCTGCCCTGTTTGTCTCCGCCTTTTTGGCAGGCAACTAGTATTAGATATTTTTTGCTGCGATCGATATGTCGGGGCAATCAGACAAGAAAAAAAAAACAAATTTTGCTTTTAATACTTTACGTAGACGCCCTTGAAAGGATAGTGTTATAGCCTACTTACTTTCAGGCATAAATTCTTTAAGTACTTCAGGAACTAATATACCATCCTCTGTCTGGTAATTCTCTAAGATCGCACATATAGTTCTGGTTGTAGCACACATTGTAGCATTTAACATATGTACATACTCCACCTGTAATAACAATATTCATACATAAACAGGAATAATTCTCCAAGATGGCACATATAGTTCTGGTTGTAGCACACATTGTAGCATTTAACATATGTACATACTCCACCTGTAATAACAATATTCATACATAAACAGGAATAATTCTCCAAGATGGCACATATAGTTCTGGTTGTAGCACACATTGTAGCATTTAATAGGGGTGCAACGATATACGGGTATACCGGTAAACCGCGATTTGCTCTAGATAAATATCGTATCGCGATATGCTTTTGGCTGTACCGGTACATAAGCTTCTAAAAATGCAAGAAAATACCAACAATTTTCTGTGAAATCACGGATAATGTTAAGCACCAGCTCGGTTGCAAATGGAAAGTGAAAATTCGTCTGGACGCTAGTAAATATCAGTACGGTTTATCATCTGTGTGACTAAAATCTCGGAAAATTTTTCTGTCTGTCTACTGCCGATTTTTATATTATTTCCTTCCATAATTCATTCCAATAGTTGCTGCATTTAGTTTGTAAAACTAGAAAACAGTGTTCCTAAGCTTAATTTTATATTTCTTCACTAGGCACTAGACTAGGTTTTTTCTTCCAAAAGTAGGAGCTAAAATCTATGGAAATTCAAAAACGATCTCTCCCAAAAAATTCACCACCCACTAATGTCGGCAATAATGTGACAGTTGTAGCATGAGTTTTAAATATCATAATTTTAAGCAAATAAAGCAAGATCTCAACACCAGAAAGTAGCAACTTAATTATTTTTGTGAGTCATTTACTTTTTGCTGTCTAAACTATTTATAGAACTGCAACAAGTTGAGCTTTTAAAAAACACTCTGCAAACAGATATGCATGTATCTGTAAAAACAGTTTGAGTTTCAAAATTAAAGTTAAGGTTTATGAAAAGACTTGCAAAGTTAATGTAAACAGTCGAGGCTACTGGGATTAAGGGCTGTACGTGTATTCTGCCATTCTAAGTTGATGCACCAACATCACACTTGACAGATATTATGGGAAAGAAGCATCATAGTGATACTATTTGCAATTCAAATATCCTTAAGATTAGATGTTTTTTGCTATTCTTGTAAGGTAAGTATATTGTAAGGGAACAGTCATGAATTGAGAAAAGTAACAGAAATATAGATACAAGATGTATCGCAATATGTATTGCAATACAGGTTTTCTATATCGCAATATATCGCAATACGCTTTTTGGCGTATTGTTGCACCCCTAGCATTTAACATATGTACATACTCCACCTGTAATAACAATATTCATACATAAACAGGAATAATTCTCCAAGATGGCACATATAGTTCTGGTTGTAGCACACATTGTAGCATTTAACATATGTACATACTCCACCTGTAATAACAATATTCATACATAGATAGGAATAATTCTCCAAGATGGCACATATAGTTCTGGTTGTAGCACACATTGTAGCATTTAACATATGTACATACTCCACCTGTAATAACAATATTCATACATAAACAGGAATAATTCTCCAAGATGGCACATATAGTTCTGGTTGTAGCACACATTGTAGCATTTAACATATGTACATACTCCACCTGTAATAACGACATTCATACATAGATAGGTTTTTTTACATTTTTGAAGCAATCATTTAATGATTCTTTATATTTTTGCAACCGTTCATAGCCTAATGAATTACACAAATTTGATTGACAGCTGCAAAACATGCCTCTTGTTTGCTCCATTGGCTGTCCGTGTTCAAGCTGGCTGTTCCACTTTTCCATTTTACACTCTGACTAAACTGTTAATACAATTCTATTTTAAATGCAAAACTGTTTTAATTCCTAAATTAAAAATATCTTTTGGTATTTTAGATATTTATAATAAAATGTAAATATAAGCAATAAATTCAATTTTTGGAATGTTCATGGAATCATGAATACTTAGGGTCACTTGCAAAGTTAACGTGACGCCCTTCATCCAGTTCAGAAAGTTCTAGTTTCACTCTCAGATTTTAGCACTCGTCCTGTAGGACGAGGGCTTTGAGAAGAATTACTCATCCTTTCTAGAATCCACTGGTAATTACAAGCCTCCAAGTGGAATTTTTGTCCGCTGAAATGTCAGAAAACCAAACATTAAAACGCCAATCACAACAAAAGTCGTCTGCTTTTCTTGTCTGCTGAAATGTTTAAGAAGCCTCTATGTCAAACTGTGTGGACCCAGATCAGACTGCTCCTATGGGAGCAGTCTGTTCTGGGTCCACACTGTTTGCTTCTAAACTTAATTTGTCCGTAATGCTAGGCAATTATTTGCAGCAGACGACTTCAGCAGACAACATTTTCAGATGCATATTTTTCTTGGCGCTTTAATGGTTAATCTTCAACAAATGTCGGTTTTGCAGGTCAGCCATGACAACCTATTTCAGTGACCAGTCCGGGTATACCGAGTCTGAGGCAGGGGACAAAAATTTCACTCGTCCGCTTGTAATTACGAGGGAAATCTAGAAAGGACGAGTTATTCTTCCCAAAGCACACATCCTACAGGACGGGTGCTCTGGAAAGAATTACTCGAGGAAGTCATATTACATATTACTCCCTTATGTTCTTATTGCATACGCTTTTAAAGGACATGTATATGTGTTTGCAGGACGAGTGAAAATTGTAAGTCACTCGTCCTTCAGGACCAGTGCAATATTGAAATATTTTTGTCCCCTATGTGGTATCTGTCATACTGGTTTGACCCCAGTTTAATACAGCCGAACTGATACCAATACTGTTTGACCTCAAGCCAATACTGTTTGACCTCAAGCCAATACTGTTTGACCTCAAGTCAATATTGATAGACCTCAAGCCAATACTGTTTGACCTCAAACCAATACTGTTTGACCTCAAACCAATACTGTTTGACCTCAAGCCAATACTGTTTACCTCAAGTCAATATTGAATGGCCTTCGATCAATACAGAAATCCGCTTTAAGGGTTAACATACCTCTTGATTCATCTTCTTTGTCTGTCCATATCTGACCTTTAATCTCCTAGCCTGGTAATCTAGACAGTTCGAGCAGGATACCAGTTCTCTGAAGGCCTTTGAGCCCGGGAACCAGGCTTCGAGATCAAGTTTCTTTGATGCAGCATTATTTAAAGCACCTGCAACAAAATGAAAACCTTATAATTTGTTTGTTTGTTGTTGTTGCTTTACGTCCCAAGTCAACAGCTATGGTCATGTCGGGACGGTCAGTTCAGTAGACACCTAACCACACTTTTTTCCTGGGCAAGCTTGAACAAGCAGTTAACCAGTACTTCGTGTACATACTAAAACTTTTCTTATATGTGGTCTCAGTGCTGCATTTATTTTAACTTTTTTCCCTGCTAATCACTGCAACTGTTGTCTGCTCTCTCTTCTGCTCGTGTTATTCGGTGGTTTATATCACATACCAATACGGACCCAGATCAGACTGCTCCATTAGTAAGTCTGATCAGGGTTCATAGTGTTTGCTTCTGTGATAAAATTAATTTGGAGTCACAAGTGCAGTTGAATATACAGGGTCCATACAGGCAAGTATGAGTAAAATTCAAGATCTCCCACAGTTTTCAAGGACTTAAACTTAATGAATAATACAGATCTAAGTGTTAAAATGCTACTTCAGAAATGCTAGACTGAGATAATGGAGACATTAGTACTGGAAAATTAGTATAAAATTGTTGTGCCTATATGCTGCACCAGATAAAGGCACAACAATTTTATACTGATTTAGTTCTCTATCAGCAGTGCTAAGTCCTACAGAAAATAGTAGAATTCAAGGACTTTTCAAGGCATTTGAGTGTTTTTCCAGTACTTATCAAGGCAAATTTAATTTTCAAGAACTTTTCAAGACAGTCTTGAATATTCAAGTACTTTTCAAGCCTGTGCGAACCCCGATATATATGTAGCTGACATAATAAGCATACACACATTAAGATATGTCTTATTTGGTTTCTTAAAGCAAGGGCAAACTTTGAAAATGCCTTATGTGGCAAATTTTCCACAATTTTTTTTTATCTGCAACACTATACCAGCGAAGACAATGAAAGAAACAGTGATTATCTATCCCTGTTACTATTCTTTTTGGAATCCCTAACTTTTGACTGTCAGCAAAATTCGGGTGATATAGAATTTATTCGGCTTATTATATAACACTAAGGGCCACGGCAATGCTGATAATTTTTGTAAACAGTTTGGACTCAAATGAGGTCAAACAAAATGTCATGATCAAATCTGGATTCAAACTGTTTGTACTCTGACGGTCTTCTTGAAAGAGATTTGTTTTTGGGGGAGCGCAGTGGCTCAGTGGTAGAGAGTGCTCGACTTGAGACCGAGGGGCTGCGGGTTCGAGCCTCACCGGCGTCACTGCTTGTGTCCTTTATGTAAGACACATTTATCCTAGCTTAGTACTGGTTCAACTCAGGAAGACCCGTCCCTTTATAACTGAAAGATTGTTGATGGGGTGTAAAGAATCAAATCAAACAATAAACAAAAAGATTTGTTTTTGGAAAAAAATGCAGTCGAAAAAGACTGCAAGAATACTAGCATACAATGAGTTAAGCCAAAATATCATGGCAAATGTGCAGTGCTGTATGTATCTACCCACCTGAGACAATGTTTACTACTCTATATGGCAGACCTAACTTTTGACAGAACTCTTCAGCGTTCTTTATCATCTCGGCGAACATTTCCCAGGATTTATTGTCATGAGGCGAGGTAAGGACAAACTGTTCTATCTATAAAATAGATACACAGATTTAGATAAGCAAAATTTTTGACACCTTACAAAACATATTGGTTCTTATACATGCAATATGGAAATGTCTGTGACAACAATTCATTTTCTATGGAAATTACTTCTACTTTAAACTGATCCTTCAGAAACCAAATAAGCAAACAGCAGGTTTGGATTGTATCGTGTCTGTTCATAAAAATTAATCGAAAGTGAAAAAAAAACTTTTCATGAAAAATTTGTAAAATTCCGTGATGGACTTCTGTCGTAAATATCATATGACACATAGATCCAGATAAGGACATTTTATAAGCATAAAATTGTAATTATTTCCTTACCTGTCAGTTTTAATATATGTTTTGGATGCTCAAAAGAACCGTCTCATTGAGACGGTTCTTGTGAGTACCCACAACATATGTTTTGGTTGATAAATAAGAAAATTATTTTTTTGGTACGTACTCTTAACTAAAGTCCTGATCTTCTCGTCAAATACTCCTGCTTACCTTTTCGAACTGATGCACTCTGAAGATTCCCCTGGTATCTCTACCATGACTACCGACTTCCTGTCTGAAACACGTCGACATACCGGCGTACTTGATCGGTAGCGACTCTGTAGGTATCCACTCGTCCCTGTGATAGGCTGCTATAGGCTGTTCCGAGGTGGCTATTAAATATTTCTCATCAACGCTACCGTCTTCTTGCTTTTCACTTCCTTTACCGACAACCTGAAATGTACACAACTCTTTGCATGCTGGGTATTTTTTATGTAAATGTTGTCGTCTGCTGACTTTTTCAAAATTAACTTTTTTACAAAAATTCTTTCAGAAAACTATCAGTGAGTCAAACGGTTTGGACCCAGATCAGGCCCGACAATTGCAAAAGCAGGGGTGTGGAAATAGTAAAATTGTCTACTTGTCCAGGGACAAGTAAATGGCCATAATGTACTTGTCCAAAGAAAATTTGACTTGTCCGACAATACAGATAAGCTTATACCTTTCTGTGCTTAAACAATTTACACTTTCAAAAACAGTATGAAACCATGCAGATATCAACTCTCTTGTAAACAGTGTAGATCCAGATCAGTTGGCTTCTTAAGAAGCCAGCTGATCAGGATCCACACTGTTTTCAATGCAACATGTGAACTCATAGTAATTAATCAAAATATGAAATACAAAATTTTATTTACTTTATACAAATTTTGCACTTGTCCAAGGACAAGTAAATTGAAACTTTCAACTTGTCCTGAATGGAATGGGACCAGGTCTGACAAGTCGGGCATGGTATTTCCACAGCCCTGGCAAAAGTTATCAGCAGAGGACACTAGTAGGTAAAGAGTTAACCATCACATTGTTGCATAACTCTTTGCATGCTGGGTAATTTTTTCATGCTTTTATTGTCCTCTGCTGATTTTTACAAAATTAACTTTTACAAGAATTCTTTCAAGACCACTATCAGAGCCAACTCTTTGCATGCTTGGTATTTTTTTTGCTTTTGTTGTCGTCTGCTGACTCTTTTCAAAATTTACCTTTTTCAAAAATTCTTTCAGGAGCACTATAAGAGTGTCAAATGGTTTGAATCCAGATGAGGACTGGTCTTTTGCCCAAACTGGTTGCAAAGGTTGCCAGCGGACAGCAAAAATTGCAACCAACAAAGAAAGATTGAAATGTGTCCATGCTAGCTTTAAACATAGAATTAACTCATGCTGGTTAAATTTTCATGCTTTTATTGTCATCTTCTGACTTTTTTCAAAATTAACTTTTTTTAAAAATTCTTTCAGGAACATTTTATAATAAGTCTTGAACTGTTTGGATCCAGCTCAGGACTGACATACTAAATATATTATATTATTATGATTGAATAAATTCCATATGTAATATTTATTGAAATAACCCGTCATACCTTATAGAGTTCCTCATCAAATTGTGAAAGCTGTGCTACTTCTTGCATTACTTCTTTCCTCATAAAGAATGGTGTGTACAGTGGTGTATAACCTTTCTGATTGAGTATCCGCAAGGCAAGGCTGATTAAAGCCTGCTCTAAAAATACAGCTGGACCCTGTAAATATAAATAAAATGAAAAAAGTCAATAAGCAATGCTTATTAGATACCCCCCGCACAGTAAGAGTCAGTGAAAAAACTTGGCAAGTTATAGTTCGAACAAGAAGACCTTAGTTTTGATAAGAAGATTTCAGTAGAATCTGTGCAAACAAAAATTATAAACTCCTTCATGCATATGTTCAATGTGTCTACATTGTATCCGCAAAGTATCAAATTGCTCCATCAAAAGCTGTAGTAGGAGTTGATCGGCCCATAAAGGCACTATCCATGCATATACAAACACCTTATTAGGGAAAAATTGTCTAAGTTCTCACAACTGTCATTTTGTCAAAAATTATCTTTTCTGAACTAAACTCCTTCATGCATATGTTCAGTGTGTCTACATTGTATAGGAAAAGTATCAAATTGTTCCATCGAAAGCTGTGGTAGGAGTTGATTGGCCCGTATATGGCCTATAATAGCATAAGCACAAAGCACTATATTAAAAGCCATTTAGAACTACAAAGGGAAATAACTCTAATAGAATTGGCCCCTAGCCCTTACTTTTTTGTCTCAAGTATTTGTCTTGCATATATGAACATGTTTGCAAGGTTTGATGAAAATCCAGCAATGACTCTTCGAGTTATTAAGGAAAAAGCACTATATTAAAAGCCATTTAGAACTACAAAGGGAAATAACTCTAATAGAATTGGCCCCTAGCCCTTACTTTTTTGTCTAAAGTATTTGTCTTGCATATATGAACATGTTTGCAAGGTTTGATGAAAATCCAGCGATGACTCTTCGAGTTATTAAGGAAACAAAGCGTTACGGACGGACGCACGGACGGACGGACGGATGGACGGACGGACAACGTGAAAACAGTATACCCCCTACAAACAAAGTTTGCGGGGGGTATAAACAGTAAATCCTGTGTAAAACGGTCACTCTCAAAAGGGCAGAAAATTGGTTTTTAAGATCAATTTTCGCTTTAAATGCAGTTCAAAAGTATTGCAGAATGCTCCAAAGGGAGCATTCTGTTATACTTTCGACCTTCATTAAGCTACCATTTGTCATTAAGATCTTTGTTTTGCCTATTTTTGAGTGGCTGCTTTACACAGGTTTTACTGTACACCTGAACTTCATTAAGAAAACTCCAGTGTTTATTCTAGGAAATGAAAATGAGGAGGAATCTACTAAATAGAGGGAGGGTTTTCAAAATATTGGGCCAGGGGGGATCAGTTTGGAACATAAAAACACTGTGCACCTACACATCTTAATTTGTGCCTATTAAACCTTTTACTGTTATGCAAGCCAGATTTCTTCTGTTGATGAACTTTGTGATGGTCTATATTGCAAACTGTATGAACCCAAATCAGATTGCTCCTAGGAGCAGTCAGATCAGGGTTTATATTGTTTGATTCCACTGAAAGAAAGGTGCCACTGGATTGTTGGTTGGTTGGTTGCGGTTGTAGGAATCTACTTGTAGCCTATTCAGACTCAGCAGCTTATTCAATATAGGGACCCTTCGCAGTTATTAGTTTAAAACAGTTTATAAACACTCAGGTTGTATTTCAGTTTTTCCAGCAACCTGTTTTAAAAGAGTGTTGTCTGCGGTTTGTGATTGTGGTATTTCCTGATCATACTCACTTACCATTTCTATAAAAAATAGAAATGTTTGGGAGTTTGAGTTTAGGTCTGCATTTTACCTAGTCCAAATTGGTCGCCATTCTATGGTGGGGTACCAGACTAACCCACAAGGGAGATGAGTCTTTATCAACCGTAAACAATGGTGAAACTAGAATGTGTCCATGGGACAAGGATGCCCCCGCTGATGCAAAATTCGCACAAATTCATGAATATTTTCATTAACAAAGAGCATTAACTCTTGAAGGTATGGTGCGATGTGGACCAATATCGAAATTGAAAGACATTATGGTACTAAACAATGGGACCAAGTTTCATAAAATTCAAATCAAAACTGCTGGACTTAAATTAGACCGGACACCATCAAAAATGGTGAATTTTTATGAACAAAGGGCAATAATTCCTAAAGGCATGGGGCAATATGGACCATTACTGAACTTGAAGTCAACACTATGGAACTAAACAATATGTTGTGATGATGTTGTCATAAAATTGTGATAAAAATTACTGGACTTATAGACGGGACAGTGAATTTTCATAAACAAAGGGCAATAACTCTTGAAGGCATGGTGTGATATGGACCATTATCGAACTTGAAGAAGACAGTATAGTACTTAACAATGTGACCAAGATTCATAAAATTCTGATCAAAACTATTCAATTTAGAGAGTGAACATTGTTGGTGTGATGTACAGACGCACATACACAGACGTATGCACAGACGGACAGGGGTAGCACTCAATGCTTTGGCCATGGCGGGGGCATAAAAATCAGCTGTCAGGCAAAGATAATTTTTTCTTTGAAAATTTGTAGCATTTAAAGGATAAGCACTAGTTTCAGGCAATTCCTTCTCGAAATTTGGATGCTGGACTGTCTCGCATCGGGTCAGAATTTGTGTGACCTGGAAAAAATAAGGGACAATCCTGCAACCACATTTCCTAAAATAAACACTGATAATCTAACCAAAACTGCTGATCTCCCAAAGGTGACCAATGTATGCTCATATGACACTGACAATGCACATCCATGCAGGTTCATCATAGCCTTCACTGCTCATACACACAAACAGTCACAGGCTTATCAGTCATCCAGATTTCTCCAAATTATATTTCGATCTGTCATCAACACTTCTTTTATGGGCAGGCCCCCAGGCAAGAGTGCGTATCTGAAAACTATTTACTTATTTCTCAACCAAAACATATGTTGTGGGTACTCAAAAGAACCGTCTCATTGAGACGGTTCTTTTGAGCACCCAAACCACATGTTTGGAATTATGGATAAGAAAATAATCGAAAGTTTACGCTGAAAATTTTTGCTTAAATGGCCCTATGTATAGGTAATCAAAAGAACAGCATCCATGGCACCATTTTTTTAGCACCCTAAACATGATGGATAAGAATCAACCAATTCATGAGATTTTGCCAGGGTTCACTAGCTCAGATATAAGCCAACGCATCTGGGCAGTTTCCCAGAGCCTTCGCTGGTCACACACACAATGTAGGGATCTTGAGAAAGGCTCCGACCAAACTTTGTGTTTCAAGTAAGAGGTTTAGGCATCTGTTATAATAAACAAAAAACTGTCAGCGTAAAATGGTCAATATTTTCTTAACCATCAGTTTTAACAACTGTTTTGTTTGTTTGTTAGTTTTGTTGCTTATGTCCCAAGTCAACAGCTATGGTCATGGCTGGACAGTCACCTATCCACACTTTAGCAGTGGAAGGGAGGAGAATGACCGTAGAAATTATTTCATAATCAATCTCCACGAAAGTATGGGACCGGGCCGGGATCGAACTCACGACCCCTGGATCAAACTCACGACCCCTGGATCTGCAGTCAGACTGGCACCTGTTGCCAAACATGTCACCGACTGCGCTACGCGGCCCAGTTAACAACTGTTTTGGGTGCTCAAAAGAACCATCTCATTGAAATTGAGATCTTTCTTTTGAGTGCCCACAACATGTTTTAGTTGAGAAATATGAAAATTATACTTTAGTTATGCACTTTTATTAGAGGCATATGCTATAAGTGCCAAAATCTCACAAGCTGGCTTAAATATGTTATACCTTAAGGTAGTAGCCTCTTCCTCCTGCTACCACAGACCCTCTGGCATCATCAACCCCATCAATCATTGCTATAAGATCTACATGCGAGTATTTCTTTGTCGTATCACAATCACCATATGTTTTCTCTATACCATTCTCGTCCTGCAATTAGATGGACAAGTGTTAATTAAATCAAGCCTAAACTTCCTAAAGTTTATTAAATATCAGGTATTCAAGTTGTTCTTCGGACAAAACACATTTCAGAATGTTGGCGAGAGATTGATAAAGTAAGTCTACTGCACTTGCAAATGTAGCATGATGTCTGATTGGTTAACATCATAACTTTGCAGCAGTACAACTTGTGATATACTGCAGGAAACTCAATATCATTACATAACATCAGTTTTCACGTATTTAATAAGCAGCTGCTGCTGCTGGCTGTAGGCGCAACATACTGTAAATTCGGAAATTTTGCAAGATATATTTTCAAAGTTTCTTGAATATAAAATCCTCACGAAACATCGAAATCAATCTGTAATTTATTAATGTAGGTAAGTCATGCCCTAGTCGTGAATTTTTAACATGGTAAATATGTCCTTTAGCGCTATTCGCGAAAATTTCCAATTTACAATATCTATTTAAAGGGAAAATGTTATAAGTGCATTAGAATGTGGATAACCATATTCAAAAAATAATGGTTTATGGCTTCGCTGACGTGTTGCGATAAAGCATAATTTCCAACCGTATATCCAAAATTGATAACTTTGAATACAGTTATCCCGTAAATGCAAATATGAAATTTGGGAGTAATCCAGGACAAATTGACTTTGCTACATACATTGTTTACAAGTGGAAACAGACATGTGGCAGCCTTTTTTGGTGAGAGTTCACAACACAAACCCTGTTTTGAAATTGGGGTAAATATTGATAATGCAGCATATGAAATGTGGAAGAAATCAGGCAGCAAATCATTTAGTTATAGAGTCCACTAGTGGAAAGGGGCAGTCTGCAGCCATTTTGGCAGCTTTCTTGGTAAGGCAAAATAAAAAATAAGTGTGTTTCGGGTAACGCGTCTGAAAATTTTAGGTAGGGTAGCAGGGTTTTACACCAAGTTGAATGTTTGGGGGTCCTTGGGACTCAACTTTGAATATGATGGGGGTCCCATCATTGAAATTGGGGGTCCCATCTTTTTATATAAACTTCGAATTTTGAAGGTAGTACATCCTTCTGTGAAGGCTAGCTGTTGTCCCCAGGTCAGTAATTTTGAGGGCCATGTTTGGCCCCCTTCCTATTTTTTTCGGGGCCATTTGAAATTTTTGAGGGACACATATTACCATCAGTGAAACACAATCCTATACGCTTTTTTACAAAAGCTGAACTTTCCCTATGATATGCAGGGACCAAGCTAGCCCTTTAATTTAGGGAGAAGAAGTGACTTCTCCCTCCAGTACAAATAGGGAGAAGTTTGAGAAAATAGGGAGAAGTGATAGATTGCTGCATCCAGAAGACAGAAAAAAATAGTCTCTGATCAGACTTTTTTCTAATTGAGATAAAAAAAAACACACGAAAAAACAGTCACTGATCAGACTGCTACTTGCTTTCCATTCTGAGAAATTTGGTTGGTAAATTTGAAATACACATGATCTTGCTGTCATTGTATTCTATCTATCTGTCTACAAGTCTCCACTTATCTGAAGTCTCTGGTATCTTTGATCTATTCTGCCTTGATCTTTGCCGCATTGAGCCTTTCCAAGTGAAAATGTTACGTAATTTGGCATATACAAAAGTAAGAAAACTGTCAAGATAATTGCCCTTCACGCCTGAGCAGTCGGCTAAGTTGTCAGTAATTATTCACACTATGAAAAAATCAATACACAAAGTCAGTGATGGACAAATCAGTATACGTTTTCCATGCTTTTTAGCAGAGCGGACCTGAGAGAAAGCATGGTATTTTACAACTCTTTTTCACGGCCGATGTTTGCACGGATGTGTTTTCACTTATCGTTTACCTACAATGTCAGTGCAGCAATCTAAAACAAGAGCACCTGTCCTATTTATTTATAGATAGATATTGCGTCCTGTAAAACCCTGGGGTAGGCACACATATTTTTTTTAGTTAATTTTTTCTGGAAAAAAAATATAAATTTTTATGCATTTCGAAAGGCAATTTTGCCCTTTCAAAATGCATAAAATTATATTTTTTCCTGAAAACCTGAAAAAATTCTAGGTTTCACCAGAAAGTTTATGTAGGGTCGGGTTACCCTAAACACAGGTATTTTTTTATTTGGCCTAAGCGTTCATCCTACAAAACCCAATAAGGAACTTGGGTTGAAGATTGTAATAGGTAATGCATACATGTAACTTGGAAGAAATCGGATCACAAATGACTTCGTTATAATGTCCAAATAAGAGGCTGGACAGATGGAGGAACAAGCAGAATACTATAGAGCCAGGTCTCCAGATAAAAAATCAATTTTCTTATTTATCAACAACAAAAAAAAATACATTGTGGGTCCTCAAAAGAACATTCTCAATTGTGCACCCAAAACATACATTTTTATTTATTGTTTTGACTGATAGGTAAGAAAATAAGGTCAAATAAAAAAATAAGTGTGTTTCTGGTAACTGGTCTGAAAATTTTAGGTAGGGTTGACACACATATTTTTTTTTTCAGGAAAAAAATATAATTTTATGCATTTTGAAAGGCATTTGCCTTTCAAAAAGCATAAAATTCTATTTTTTCCAGAAAAGCTGAACAAAATTCTAGGTGTCAGTCCTCGAAATTTCTTAAAATAAGCACTTGCCCTACATCACAAAAAAATTGGAGCATATGGGGAAAAGTTAAGTTTCACTAGAAAGATCAAAATTCTCACTGGCCCTGCAGCCTGAGGAACAAGCAAGTGCTATTTTCGAGTCCTGGGTTTACCAGTAAATTTAGGTAGGATCAGGTTACCCTAAACACAGGTATTTTTTTCATTTGGCCTAATCACAATTGTACGCTCCAAAAGTTTGCTTATCTGGACCTATACAGAGCTCAGCCAACATTTGCTAATATATATTCACAATGTTTGCTAGTTTACCTCATCGTTGCTGACGATGCACGACTCATGCAGATGGTTCCCGATTTCTCTAAGAGATTCATTCCTGTCATGCTCATGTGCGAGGAGAGCATCGTCATTCTTCTTCGTCTCTTCATCAATCACAACTCGTAGACGCTTGATCTGTGTCACTGTGAGACCCTGATCATAGAAAAAATTACAGTGATTCATAGGTTAAGATAAACAAAAATTTTCAGCGTAAAATTGTAAATATTTTCTTACCCTTTCATTTTTTGCATATATTTTGGGTGCTCAAAAGAACCGTCTCATTGAGACGGTTCTTTTGAGTACCCACAACATATTTCTTGTTTGAGAAATAAGAAAGTTATTTTTCTGTTACACACTCTTAACTAAAGGCCTGGTGATTATAATGAGACACTCTTTCAGAAAAATATCTTCATGTATTTAGTGCTCAGCCAGTAAAATAGCTCTTTGTTTCTTCTCCAAGTTGACACTTGAGTGGCATTTGAGACTTAAAATTTGCCTTCTGAATAAAACTGCATACGTTGTCTGCTAATTTTTTTCAAAAATTCTTTCGGGGAATACCATCAGAGTGTCAAACAGTTTGGATCCAGATCAGGAACGATGTTTTGTTGTGCCTGATCTGGGTCTAAAGTGTCTGCAAAAATTATCAGCAAATGCCACAAGTAGGTAAAGAGTTTAGCCATCTGCTATGTCACCTGCTGGTGAATTTCAGATTCTTCTTCAAGTGGATGCTTAACCTTTAAAGCGCCATCTATAATTTTCAGCAGACAATAATTTCAAATTTTGCTGTTTTTTCAAAAATAACAAATAAGGCATGCTATTTCATGAGAATCGTCTGCTGGCAGACGATTCTCATGAAATATCATACCTTATTTTTGTTGAAAACAAGGCAAGATGTCGTAAAATTTGTAGTCTGCTGCATGCGCTTTAAGGGTTAAGTGTCATTTCACTCATTTGTGACTTAACTTTGCCTACTGTGTAAAATTGCATACTTTCTTGTTGTCTGCTGATTTTTTACAAAATCAGCTTATTTGAAAAATTCTTTCGGGAATACCATCAGAGTATCAAACAGTTTGGATCCAGATCAGGTCTGCTGTTTTGCCGGGCCTGATCAGTAGGGATGTATCAATACATGGGACTATCGATATATCGCAATAGTAAACTAGGCAATGTTACTACAGTCAAAACTCTTTATAACGTCACTCTTTATAACAGAATATTCAATATCCTACATAAAATTGCTGGGAACGGATCTGCTTTCATTAAAATTCCAATAACAGAATATTCACTTAACGACACCGACAGTAACTTCAGGGAACAGATATACAATTTCTATTGATAATAAATTCATTATAACAGAAATGTTACCATGTGTCAGACGATTTTGTCATCAGTTCAAGGTCGTTTTGCAAGAACAGGTTTCTGTCTCACTTGATAAGTGGGAAGCTTTGTGCATTTTGATGCAATATGAAATAGAACTGATGTTAACATAGGATTATTAGGAATAATAGTATTTTAGTTCATTTGTATAATATTTTCTTTTACCAAATGATTATTATGTGGAAATCTAGTATGGTCAGAATTTCTTTATAACAGCAAATTCACTTTAATGTCAAAGACAGTTTGGAACAAACAGTGTCGTTATAAAGAGGGTTGACTGTATATCCATAGGAAAGTTGCAATGTCAAAAGTATCAGCAATAGTCTTTTCACTATTGTAACAGTTTCAATAAATTTTAAACCTAGGGATTTTCATTCAAAATTGCTTGGTTTAGACGCAAAAATAAATTTAAATGGCAGTAGGATGTACATGATTTTGCATCCTATGCATTTCAGCAAGATTAGTTGACTTTGACAACTTTCTGATATTCTTCTGTCGGTTCAATACAAAATTGGTAACTGTACTTACAGAAGTCCTACCACTATCTTAATTTTCTCCTTCAAACAAGCATAAATGTTTCAGACAATAGTATCACAATAGTATTGCAATGGCAGTCCACAATAGCAATAGTATCGCAATGGCACTTCCTGCAATATCAATAGTATACTATCCCAATAGTCATTTTGGCCACAATAATCGCCCCTAATGGTCTGGGTCCAAACTATTTGCACGACACAAGTAGGTAAATGGTTAAGTCATCTGCTACATTTGTACATGTATGTCATCTGCTGGTGTATTTCGGATGCCTCTTTAACAAACCATGTGGATCCTGATCAGACTGGTCTGCTTCATAGGGAACAGTCTGACCTGGGTCCACAAAGTTAATGTTTGTATGTGGTTTAAAGAATTCATGTGTTGTGGATAAAAAGAAAAATTGCAGCAAATATCATTTTCAACTGCTTTCAAAACAATAGGCTTATGTCAACTTCTTTCCGCCAGTTATGACATTTGCTGTCTGCTTGTGTGTCTACTTATGTACTTAGGTAGTCTATATAGCAACCAATATGGACCCAGATCAGACTGCTCCCTGAAGCAGTGTGATCAGGGTTTATAGTGTTTGCTTCCATGAACAAATCTAGTCTGAAGTGCACCTGAATATATGCAGATGTAAATTCATACAGTATTTTCAGGACAATAAACAGTGGGGGAATAAGGACATCCTTAAAATTGTTTGCTGTCACCCTACTCATAATTTTCTAGGTGGGAAGGTTTTTTTCCCACTGATTTGTTAAAAGATTTTAGAAAATAAAGAAAAAGTATCTAAAATTAAATAAAAAAAATATAATTATTTTGGGAAGGTGGCATTTTGGGCAACTCGGTCCGGTGACAGCCAAGAAAGAACTTTTAAAGATGGCCTAAGGATTAATACTTTGCATGTACAAGCAGTGAAGGCTTGTCCTCCTTTTTTTGAATGAGTCACTCACTTAGTGTCCAGCAAAAGGTACAAGTTGGCATGTGCGCCAATCGAAGACCCAGATCAACCTGTGCAATCGAGCAGTCTAATCAGTCTTCAATAGGTGCTCTATGAGTAGCGAAGAGTCCCAACATTTCAGTCGGAGTTTTCCCCCTGATCAGGCTGTGCGGATGCCAAGACTGATCTGAGTCTTAGCCGGGTGGACAGGACAACTCGTAACTTATGCTGTGCCTGGCTTTTGTTTGTTTGATTTGATTCTTTACGTCCCATCAATAATGTTTCCGTTTAACAGGGACGGGTCTTCCTGGGTTGAACCAGTACTAAGCTAGGATAAATGTGTCTTGCTCAAGGACCACAATCTAGTGACGCCAGCCGGGCTATTGATAATAATCTTGCTTACTGCTAGTTTATCTCCTGTAAGGTTGTTCAAGTCTTCTACAAGTCCCTCTGGTAAACTGTCATCATCCCCAACAGGCTCTTTTTTCTAAATAAATTGGGAGAAAAAGTAGATTACAGTTGGTTGGTTGGTTTTGTTGCTTTACGTCCCAAGTCAACAGCTATGGTCATTGCGGGACGGTCAGTTCACCTAACCACACTTTTTCCTGGGCAGGCTTGAACAAGCGGTTAACCAGTAATTTGTGCACATACTTTCGCTTGTAACTGACAACAACCCTTCTTGAATGAATCAGCGGAAGGGAGGAGACTGACCGTAGAAATTATTTCATGATCAATCTCCACGAAAGTATGGGACCAGGTCGGGATCGAACCCGCGACCCCTGGATCTGCAGTCAGACACGCATCTGTAGCCAGACACGTTACCGACTGCGCTACGCTGCCCGGCATAGATTACAGTAAAACCTGTGTAAAACAGCCACTCTCAAAGACCGAAAAATTGGTTTTCAAGACCAATTATTGCTTAGTGATTCTGTTATTGGATATCCTGGAATTGTATCAAAAATTGGCATAAGCAGCAACTTCAATGTTTATATGGGGCCAGCATTACCTTCCTGAGGCATTTTATAGAGTACACACTCTTGAAGGGGTCTGGGGGTACTCCCCACTGTATGGGGCCAGGAGTGAAGCCCTGTGACAGAAAATAGTTTTAGGGCATTACAAAGGGCTAAAATGAGTCCTCAAGATATGCAATTGAACACTATTAGCTGCATTTTTCTTCAAAAATCAAATTAAATACTGTAAAACCTGTCTTAAGCTGCCACTCAAAAAGAAGACCAAAAATTGTTTTTCAAGATTGATTATCACTTAATGAAGGTCAAAAGTATTGCAGAATGAGCATTCTGCGATATAGTAGAGGAGCCAGGGTTCAAAAATGTCAAAAATAAGCATTTAGGTATGTCCCCTTTTTAGCAGAATTTTCTCTTGCTTTATCCTTTAGAACATAGTATAGGCAGTATGAAACCAGATATTGCACTCATTTTAAGTCTTGCAAACATACCTGTAACAGTGTGTTTAATACGTTACCCCTCATTTTCTTAAAAACAAAAATATGTAATTAAGTCTATTTAGGTAGAAGTTGAAATGTTTAAATGAACAAAACATTTATGCAATCTGTAAAAAAATGCTATTCTCTACACATATTGATGTTTTCAAAAGTTGTTTGGGTCCATTATAATGTCATTTACGTTACATTTTCAACTATACCCTTAAAATGATTGATAATTTGTTAAAAAGTTTCATTTGACAAAATTTTCAAAATGTGTTTAACTTCAGAATAACATGTATTCAAAAGAACGTTAATTGACCATTTCTAAACTGCAAACAGATATGTTATAATATAAAAACTTCGTCAGTTATAAGCTGTTTAATTAGATGACCATAGATGAAACTTTATATAAGTTTAGAACCTCTTAGGTTTGAAAATAAGCATGCAATTTTTTTCTTTTAGCTTTTAAACACCTTATGATAATTGTTTTGGTATCACCGACTTTAGAGTAATGCTTTACAACATTTCTGAGGTAAAATATCATTTTGTTGTTCGATTTTCAATATGTAACGTATAAAACAAAGTTGAAGACAAACAAATAATGCTTAATGGCTTAAATTATACATCACTGGAACGTTTATTTCATAAAAAGGGGGGGGGGGGGCGGTGTTTGATAGGCATAAAAAGAGTATTTGTTCCAAAAGAAGAAGTTATCAGTACTAATTAGGAGACTGTGTATATGGTTGTATTTTTTTCTTTTAAGAAATGGTATACTTCTTGACTTAAAAACAAAACACATTGTTTGCTATTTTTTCTATGTAATGTTATTCAATTTATAAAACTTATAAAATGATAAGTCTGATGCAATATCTCAACTAGGATACATTCCCTTAAGCTTGTTCAGTCAAATTTGCTAAGGTAACATATATAACTATAAATAAAGGAAATATATATCATGATTACATATTTGTCTCAACCGTTTTCCATATACAACTGAGCCTGAAAACCTAAGACAAATTTAGATATTGGCACATTTTTTTTGTTTTAATTGAACAAAACAATCTAATAAGCTATGCAGAATCATCCAGAGCTTTGTGTCGGATCTGTTCACACTTATCACAATATATAAAATAGTAAATAACATATCTGTTCTATCAAATCAGATTCATTTATGATAAAATATCTAAGAATCTCTGAAATGATGTGTGGATGTTGGAAACTTTGCTTGTTGTTGTTCCTATTTGTTGTGGAAGTTTTGTATCGGGCCTTTGTTTTCTAGTTTGTTTCTAGTTCAGCAATCATCTTGACAAGGAAGAGAGCTGGTTGCCTCACTTTGATTATGTTGTAGATATATGTGTTCGGTGTCCCTTCCTGAAGGTGCAGTGTGTCAGTCAGGAGTCTGTGGTTGTGGCATTTCCTAGACATGTTCACTTATAGAACGAAGAGGTTTTCTGGCAATCTAGACAGCACCACTCCTTTATGAATGTTTAAAATAATATGTTGTTTACGTTACATTAAATTTAAGGAAGCATAAGTGTTTGTTATCATTTATTCTTTAAGAGAGTGGCTCTGTTATGCAAATTGTTTAAGCCACATCTATTTATGCATAAATAAAAACCCAGAAGGTGACTTTTGAATTTATTCTAGCTATGAACTTTAATTTCAGCTCATTTTTAACATGGCTTTCATTGTTTGATTAATGAAACTGATAGTTCTTTTAACTTAACACTACTAATCATT
Organism: Loripinus fragilis; assembly: GCA_964019695.1. Taxonomy (NCBI): domain Eukaryota; kingdom Metazoa; phylum Mollusca; class Bivalvia; order Lucinida; family Lucinidae; genus Loripinus; species Loripinus fragilis. Next base: position 81,397,471 of record OZ026520.1, on the reverse strand, counting down.
TGTCAATGCAAACTTTAAAACTGAATGGGTTATTCAAAATGAATCATTGCCGTTGAAATTGGGGAAATCATCAATAACGATTGGTTTTACATGGCAAGGCAGTGATCATATCAAAGAAGTCTAGATTTCTTCAGTTGTAATTTACGATACCAAATTTACCTTTATAAAATTTCAACAGAGAGAAAATGTTGAAGCCAAATTTAACTAGGATGCATTAAAATACATTTTAAAAGATTATTTACGTTAATCAGAATGTTGATAGGAATAGCAATATCTTAGAGTAAAAATAGCAGTCATAAGATCAAACTTAGTTTTAGCAATTAGTGCTAATATAGCTGATGTTAAGTTCTATCATAATACCATAGCAGTCATTGGACCCCATTTTAACAAACTGTTGCAGGAATCCTGTCAGTTGAATCTTTTTATGTGCGTTAAATAATAGATGAGTTGTAAACACATCAGGGAATAGAGACAAAAAATGCATACATTAAATTATCTACTGTGCTTATGAAATAATACTTATATGGACAATAGAGAAGGCACAATAGTTAGTATAATTATTTCACAAATTGTAGATTTACATGTTATGCTAAGAAAGTATGCATAAACTTAACAAATAGTATGTATGCATGTTTAATTTGTCTGTCGTTCTTTTTTATCAATCATCTGCATAAGAAATTGTATTTCTTTCGATTTGTAAAAGTATCATGATACATCTCAGATAGTGATAACATTGTCTCTATTGCCAGTTGCACTTTATGTAAGTATGAGACAGCATAGCATTTGTTGAGAATACTATCAGAAAGTATTCTTTGAAAGAAGCATAAGTATGGTTTTGTTTCTATTACATGAATTATCAATATACCATAAATATAGCATCGTTTAACAAGTTGGTACATGTTTTATGGGTATTAATTAGTTCGTTTTAAGGACTGAATGGCGGTTGTTATGATTACTTATTGTGAATGTAAAAACTAAATAGTGTCCTGCTGAATAAAACAAACATTAAAGCAGATTCTATCACGTATGCTGATAAGCTATATAGCTAAAAAGCAAATGTACGCAAACATTCTGGAATATATGACCAATCAAGTCCTATTCTAGAAAGTTGTTTGCTCAAGGTCCTGATTATCGAAGTCTAATAATTTAGAAATGTCTACAATACTAACAATGCAGGGGAGCTTTTCCAACTTATTAACTGACATGTGTCTGTTTCTTAAGTATTAAAATGGTAATTTAGAATAAATGCTGTCCTGTTTCATTGCTTCACTGACGTGTAGAACCAGACAACACAATGATTAAAGTAATGATCTATATATTTTTGTTATATATATTACCAACATAAATAATACTCTTTTTCCAAAGCGGACACGCTGTAGATACTAAAATATTATAACCCCAAGCGTAACTAAGGCTGGTTCTAAATTAGAGACAGAAATTTCATGATTTCCATAAGCTTCAGTTTTGTTTCATATGACACCGATGAAGGTATCTTTAATTTTTCACTTCTTGATTTGGACTTATGCTTGGAATATCTTACATTTTTTAGAGTTTTAAGGTATAGTTTGTGTCTTATTGTTTTAAATATAGCTGCTGTAACGAATAACTGTTGATAAATGGATATATTTGTTGGCTTTTACAACGTATACGATGGATCTGACTATGTCACTGCGTGCTTTTTATTTATTCATTGAGCTGTTGACGGTGAAAGAAAATGTCTTGTATATGTCATTTAACGCCGTTTAATGCATAAAAAGAAGCAAATACATGGTAGTAGCACAGATTTTAAAGTATCATTTAAGCTTTTTGAAACAATTTAGTCATGAATAATAAATTGGTATCAATTATCTTATTTACATGATTCATAAAACAAATACTTAATGGCATTTATGTGCATTATTTTCAAGTTTTTCCCTTTAAACCAAATAAGATTTTGTTGATGTTGCATCTCATTCATATTAAATGTTTAAAAATACAATATTTCCAATCTAATTTTGAGCAATAAGATAGAAGTCAATTTTATTTTCACCTACTAGCTGTTTGAACGCATATACACACAACATTGCACAAAATATTGTTCTTAAAGAAAGTAACGTATATAACAGAACTGCCAGGTGCCTAAACTAATATCTTTATTCTGCTATTAAGCTGCATCTAATTAAAATAACAATCATAACGATATGTCAGAAAACGATGCAAATGATAATAACACTACACTAGGAGTTTCCTTATTATCTAATGGTAACGTAATAGACTTGGCTATTGCATGATAAATGCACATGTTCATCAAAAGCTAACAGATATTTTATAATATATAAAGTAGCTAAGAAAATCTTTATGTACAAAATCTCCCTCCACAAGTCTTTTGGCAGCCCATGGCCAAGTAAACAATAGTAATGTATTTGAATGTAAGTAACGTATACAACAATTACGTAAGCGTAAGTCATTTAAACTTATTGTCAGTTTGGTGCTTTTAATTAAGTTACTGTAAAGCAATATGCAGATAGGAGGAAATGTGACCTATCTGGTCTAAATAACTTTTCTTTTCAATAATGTAGCGAATAGCTTACTACACGAAGCCTGCATGAGGGTAGCTATGGTTACCCCATAAATAAACATCTTTTGCAAGACTTAAAATTTGTGCAATATCTGTTTTCACACTTCTGAAACACCATACTAACTGAGGATATAGTCTAAAATTCTGCTACTTTCCGGCCACTTTTTTCCAATTTTTGAATCTCTGGCTCCCCTACTAATACTTTTGACCTTCATTAAGCTACCATTTGTCATTAAGATCTTTGTTTTGTCTATTTTTGAGTGGCTGTTTTACACAGGTTTTACTTTACTGTAAACATTCTAACATTACAAACACATTTTTCGCTTTCTGTTCTCAAATAAATGTTGGTTATCAGGATAGGAATTCACAAAATACTTGTTAAAATAGTAAACAGGGAAAACCCTGAATAGACTGCTTTTTTGTCTATGCCTTTTTGGCAGGCACTTAGTGTTTAAAATTTTAGAATATAAGCAAACATTATATGCACCAAACACTGCTTTCCCACGTATGGTGACTAGCAGGGCTTATATCTTAGTGCCCAGGTATAAGCCCTCACTCCCTGTGGTAACATGCTGATGGTTAAAGCCCAAAGCTCTGCTCTAAGTGCCTCCTTACAATGAATAACAAAAAATTCCACCAATGTAAACATGGGAAAGATCCAAATGTAAAAAAAAGTTCTATCATCTATGTACATGTACCAACATGAAAGTTTAATTATATACTGAGGGAAATAAGTTTAGCAATATACTTAGGAGAATCACAGTTCAGTTGAAATAGGATTTGTAATTTTATAATATCAAAAATATCTGCTGACAAACATTTACGAGTACGATGACAGTAACAGGTTGACATTTCACATCATGTAAAGTACGATTTTAAGTCCGTTGCTAAAACAGCTTATCTGGCAATAGCGCCTATAATTTTCTGCTAAAAGTTTGATTTTTCCACCAGATATGTAGATCTGAAAGCAAAATATTGAAAACCGGTTTAAAACTGAATGGTCTGTTCACCCTTTTGTACAGATTTTTAGTTGAAAATCAAATTTTTACTAATTACCTTAGTTTCAACTGAGTAGCGTTTGAAATTAAAATGCTCAGCAGATCAACTCCTCGCTATAAAATACAAATTTGTTTCTTTAGACCTCTTGCAGGTAGCCATTAGATCATTTTCAAACAACTGGCATGCTTACGCACCTGCTAATAAAAAAGATCTAATTCTCAAAAGATCGGCGATGGAAAAACCCTTTATAACTAATTGCGAAACTTTTTCCCTCAGTGCAGTATAATTCATAGTGGGCGGAGCTTAGCATGAATATTGATGAAGGAAAGTGTTAAATGATTGTCATTGTGCAAATGAAAACTTATTGTGGAACCTGATCAGATGGCTTCATAAGAAGCCAGCTGTCAGCAGAAATAGATCACAAATATACCACTTAAACTTTAAATGTTATGCCTTATTATATCTGTTGATTGTTGAATACGGTTTCATAAACAAATTCACTTCGAACACATACACACATGTATCTTTAATTTTAACTCAATGAAATCTTAGAAATGCAAGTGGAAATAAAAATTATTCCAAATTATTATTATTATTTATTGAAATTATTCAGCTCATGACTCACTATCATGGGTGAAAGTTCAAAATTTTGAAATCCTGAACTTTAGAAATTCAAATATGTCAAAACTTGCATTATACCTACAAAATATCAATAATTTTCAGTTTAGATGGTCAATTGTCTTAAGAGAAACTGAAAATGAATCAGAAATACTACAATAACTTGCCAAATTCAGCATTTTGAGTCAGCCTCAAAATCCTGAATTCAGGAATAATCCTGAAAACTTTCACCCATGCACTATTTCATGTCAAGAACTAATTGTGTGTGAATTGTAGAAATGACATTATAAAATTGTCACTGAATAAAAACCTCTTGTTAAACTTCAAGTCATCACCAAAAACTTAGGTCATTTATAAATCACCTGTATCCTCAATGATGATCTAAAAAAAAATATAATATAATTGTACTATCCAAACTTTAATGCATAAATCTAAATGAAAGATTTCACAAGTGAAGTCATCAACAGGTACTTGACTTTAGTTAAGCGTGTCTACCGAAAAATTTATTTTCTTATTTCACAACCGAAACATATGTTGTGGGTACTCAAAAGAACCGTCTCAATGAGAAGGTTCTTTTGAGAACCCAAAACATATGCTAAAAATTATAGGTAAGAAGATATTAACAATTTTACACTGAAATTTTTCATTTATCTAAACCTCTGATATTTCTAAGCATATACCTTCATCTTTTCTCCTATAGCTTTGCTGCATATTTTCACCAACTTGTTCATCAAATCTGCCCTATAACGTGCTGTAACAATAAAAAGGTATTATTTTAAACACATGTTTTTTTTTAATAATAATATTGAGCCAGTGCATGAGATTTCCAACAATGTGGCATTTTACCATGTGTAGACTCAGATGAGCCTCTGCAGCCTCCTTTAAAGCTTAGAAACTCCAAATGGTGTTCAGTCAGTTCTTAACAATCATAGAATACTCAAGCGACTAGCAAAGGCTCCGATCAGACTGCGCATATGCGCAGGCTGATCTGAGGCTTTGCTGGTCGCACATACCACATTGTTGGAAATCTCATGCACTGGCTCAATTTATAATGATAAATCTGTTGTTTTTGTGTGATTCCCCTGGATAAGATGAGTTGATGGGGGTGCAGTTAAACAATAATTTAATAAATTATGATCATGATTTTCCGAAATTCCCCAGACCTTGTGGGTGGTAGGGTGGTGCACTTTCTGCTACAGCTGTCAGAGATGGACTTGTCATATAGACTCATATTTGGCTTGTTGGCAGTATGCAATTTGCTTCACTTGAGGCAAATTTGGGTGGGGTTTGGTCATTTAAGTCTATCCCATTCTACTTTTCTTTCTACATCTCACTGGCAGGAGTCCCAACATGACTGAAATGTTGTTGATTTTAACTTAAAGCCTTTACTCAATTAATATATCCTCCATGACCCTGTTTCCTGCATACACCAGTTATCGGGGAAGTCACCAAATAAGCAATTAGAAAATTCTTTGTCAATTTTACTTGTAGAACTAGAAAGTTTGTTTCAAAAAACTAGCATAAGAAGAAAATAAACCTTGTTACTTAATGAGTGGATTTTATTGCACATTTTGCATTTTACAGTGAAATTTTCACCAAAATGAACTTTTTGACAGAGGTAGTTTTAAATGCAGATTTTAAAGAAATGGAAGCAAAAGCAAACAAAAAATGAATCATATTACTTTGAGAAAAAGGTTGAGGTTTTCTAAACAAAAAGCAGTTAAACTATTTCAATTCGTTAAAAAGATACACCGGTTTGTGGGTGATGCCTTGGTTTGTTTGTTTGTTTTTGTTGCTTTACGTCCCATGTCAACAGCTATGGTCATTGCGGGACGGTCAGTTCACTTAACCACACTTTTTCCTGGGCAGGCTTGAGCAAGCGGTTAACCAGTAATTTGTGCACATACTTTCGCTTGTAACTGACAACCCTTCTTGAATAAATCAGCGGAAGGGAGGAGAATGACCGTAGAAATTATTTCATGATCAATCTCCACGAAAGTATGGTACCGGGCCGGAATCGAACTCGCGACCCCTGGATCTGCAGTCAGACACGCATCTGTAGCCAGACACGTTACCGACTGCGCTACGTGGCCGGGTGGTGATGCCTTGGTAACTGGTACCAAATTGTAATTGTCACCTTTTCCAGAGACGATTCTTTTGTGTACCCAATGCTTATCTTTTGGTTGAAAATTTAGCATTTGTTTTGAGTTCTCACAAAAAATGCCTCAATGAGACGGTATTTTGAGTACCCATGACTAAGTTTTTGGTTAAGAAATAGGGAAAAATATTTTTATTATGCACTTTTATCTAAAAGCTTGAGAATGCTCTGCCCTGGTTTAAATTTAGGGTTACATGTACGTAAATATAATAAAGATATAAAGAAAAAAAAAAAAAAAAAAAAAAAAAAAAAAAAAAAAAACAATAGATAAAAATAAGATAAAAAGAAAATGATTTTTTTTAAATAAAATAAATAACAGAAACAACTATAGCGGGGATACCTGTATCAGAATTAACTGATACTTTTAGAAGAAACAGTTAACTTTGATGAGACCGTATATTTTGGTGGTTGTGGGAGGGTGAGGGGGTGCAGTCGAAAACGTATGTGGTAGGCATTTGAAATATGGCTATAATGCTTGTAAAATAAGCTGAGTTTCAAAAGCAAAAATGGTCTCAAAGCTTAAGTGTAACAGAATCGCTTCTTTAATCATCTTTAATTACAAAATTTCCACGGGGGAGATTCCCCAAACTCCCTTAACGAGAGGAGACGTACCCCTCTCGTTCTCTCTCCCCACTCGTGCCTTTGGTACTCAGTGAATGTTGACTGCGTTCAATGGCCGTACCACTTCCCAAAAGCCGACAACGGCCCTCATCCCCTGTGCCAGTGTGGTGTGACTCTAGCTTGCTTTGGGGTTAAAGCTAAATTTTCATTTGTTTGATTTAAAATACTGGAAAGTAGAACATTTATATGATATATATATGACATATTTTATCAGATTTACTATCAGATCAGTTTTATTACTTTGTAACAGAGTTCTCACTAGGAATCTGAAAATAGGAGTAAAAATGCTACGATTTTGCCATTATTGAAGGTTATCTTGAGTAGGAAACGGCAAAAATTAAAATATCGATAAAATGTGATTTTCATATAAGGCGGCCCTTGACGACCATTGCTGACCGGAAGTGCGGTCCCGAGAATTGTATATCGACCAATTAACCAATATTTCGATTCATCGTCGCAGCCCTAGTCAATATGCCCGGATGAAAACAATAACATTGGACTGGTCTAATCGCACATTTACAAAACTTACTATAGTGTACTTTCGATTTCAGATAGACTGGCCAAAGAAGCGTCCTTGGAGGCAGCAGCTATGAAGAGTGATACAGAAGTAGTGACCATGGCGGATATCAAACAAGCAGCCGTCAAAATGGGTCTATCTCAGTGGCAAAGACAGTGGGAATCTTCAGAAACGGGAAGAACATTATTCAGATATAAACCAAATGTTACAGATAGATCTCAAATTGATTATCCAAATACCATCTCATACAGGAATATTGCTAAGCTCAGATTGGGTTACAACCAGTTAAGGGACTATCAATTTAAATTGGGCATTTCAAATAGGCACTGTCTCGGGGTCCGGTACCGGACCCCTAGACTACGGGGCTACGGGTCCGGTACCGGACACCGAGCCACGCCTATGAGGACTGTCTCGGGGTCCGGTAGTTTGTGAAACAACTACTCGGCACGTCTAGGGATACGGGGATGCGTGTCCGTACCTGCACGTATATGTAGTAATTGTTATTTTACCAACAAAAACTCGTGTTGAAGTTTCACTTTGCTTGGTCTGCCATCTTTGATCATCTGTATTTACTGTCACACTATTCAAACAAGTATAAGCTTATACAAAAGGTATAAGATTTTTAACGGACAAGAGTGAAAAAACATAACTAGATATAATTTGTCTTACTTTATCCTTTTATTTTTCTTATCCTTATTTTTTCAATAAGTTCATGAATAAAGGTAATTAATGTCAGGGGGAACTTACTATCGCATCAGTGAATTGGCGCAGGGTTTGATGTCCTTTAATTGGTGTTTGTCTCAATGATCTTATTAATTTATTGTTGGTATCGGTCTACTTGATTATTAACCTAAAGGTTAATACCAATTTGCACTTTCATTGAAGTAAGCAAACGGTGATTGCAGGTGCATTGTTTAAGTGCTTTCTTACCGGCTAATTGGTCATATAATTGTCTGTCTGTCTGTCCGCCCGTCCATCCATCCGTCCATCCACCACAACCACCAGTGAAACGCATGGGCCGATGGTGGTCCGAAGTTATTCAAAATAAAACAGCTTAAAACGTGGGCCGATTTTGGCCCGATATAACATGCTAGCATGGGAAGTTATTCACAGCGGTGAGACGGTTCTTTTGAGCACCCAAAGGCTTAAGACCAAATAAGCACACAAAATCAGACCACTGTCGAACACCAGCCAAACGCATGGGCCGATGGTGGCACGGCAATAGCATGCTGACACAGGACGTTATTCACAACAAAACAGCTTTATATGACTATTGAGCTCTACGAAATGTGGTGCTCAGAAAATCATGATAGGGATCTAACATGAGTTGGGCGTATTCATGATGCTATGATCCAGAGGGGGGGGGGGGGCAGGGGCTCCGTAGCCCCCTCCCCCTGAAAAATCATAAGAAATATAGGGTTTCTTAGCAATACCGATCAGGATCCCCTGAAAAATTAAAAAGCTACTAAGCCAGCAATGTTGGGCCATCATTAGCACGCCAGCGAAACGCCATTTATGTTCTGCTAGATTATTCCAGTCCAGTCTTTGTAGAAAAAGTGTGGATCCGGATTAAACTGCTCTCTTAAGAGCAGTCTGATCCAGGTCCACAATGTTTGTATGTACGGAGAAATTAGCCATTGACGTAAGAATAAGTTGCATTTTCCTTACATAACGACCCATATGTCGTCTACTATTTCGTTATTTAAAGAGGTCTTTGAAGCAATCAATATTGACCCAGATCTCATAGGAGCAGTCTGATCCTGGTCCCAAATGTTTGTCTGTACGCGGATATTGGCCATTGACGTAAGCATAAGTTGCATTTCCCTGACATAACGACCCATAAGCCGTCTTTGTAGCAAACAGTGTGGACCCGTATCAAACTGCTATCCTAGGAGTGGCCTGAAACGGATTCGCAATGTTTGTCTGTCCGTAAGACGTCTTTGTAGCAAACAGTTTGGACACAAATCTGACTGCTCTCCTAGGAACAGTCTGATCAGGGTCCACGGCGAAATTAGCCGTTGGCGTAAGCATTTACATGTAGCAGATAACTCCAGCAGACGTAAATTTTAGATGCATTTCCGCGATTGAGTCGTTCAACCTATGTAGATCCATTTGTAACGTCTCTGTAGCAAAGAGAGTGGACCGAGATCAGACTGTTATCAAAGGAGCAGTCTGATCTTGTTCATCACTGTTTGTCATTATTTTAGATGCATTTCCGCGATCGAGTCTTCAACCTTAGGATATCCATTTGTAACGTCTCTCTAGCAAACAGTGTGGATCCATATCAGACTGTTATCGTATGAGCAGTCTGATCTTGTTCAACACTGTTTGTATTTATGCTAAAAAGTCATTTCCTTTTTGGACCATATCAGTTGTTTATAAAAAAGACATTAAAAAGACTCAGAGTCTTCTTATAAAGCTATGTCCGAATGTCAAAAGATACCAGCAAGATCTACTGCCGTTGTCCCAGTAGTGAGTCTCTTTGAAAGCTATAGTTGAATAATGAATCTACACTACAGACTATGTAAGCTTATTTGACACTGCTCAGTGCTCACTCATTTCACTAATCAGCTGCCAACAAATAGTTTAATTGGTTCCTTTAATTGAAGATGAGAAGATAATTGATTCGTTACAGGTGAGTTAAGTTCTTTTTTTACTTTACCGTTATTATTTATATACCTTTTGTATAAGCTTAATTGTTTGAATAGTGTGACACATGACAGTAAATACAGATTGGTTTCCCTTTGAGGATCAAAGATGGCGGACGAAGCAAAGTGAAACTTCAACATGAGTTTTTGCTGGTAAAATAACTGTTACTACATATACGTGCAGGTACGGACCCGTATTCCTAGACTTGTCAGTAGTTGTTTCACAAACTACCAGACCCCGAGACAGTCCTCATAGGCGTGGCTCGGTGTCCGGTACCGGACCCGTAGAATCAGTGTCTAGGGGTCCGGTACCGGACCCGTAGCCCCGTAGTCTAGAGGTCCGGTACCGGACCCGGAGACAGTGCCTTTCAAATAACAACTTATGTGAATGTAATCAATTAGAAACAGTTGAACACTACCTGCTACACTGCGAAAGATACTTCAATGAAAGAGAAGCATTAAGGACACACATCTTCAATACTACTGGAACACCAGACCTTTCATGCGAGTTCTTACTCAGCTGTACTAAAACTGACTTCAGAAAAATTCATGAAATGAACATCTTCTCCGCGCTGGGCGACTTCATCACCCGGACAGCTAGGTTTTAATGTGCACCTCCAGTTAAATTTTAATACCGAGAGACAATTTACTCAAGAAGATACTTGTAATACCTGAGAATACCAAGAGAAGATACAAGAGATGATACACTAACATACCAGAGAGACCAATTCTGTCGTCAAGACATAGATTCAACGATTCAACGATTTAATAGATGTATTTACTAGTTTCGGTGCCTAGCACACACTTAGCATATCATGAATTATTAATAATGACTGAACTATAACTAATTTGCCGAATTTCCGGGCATGCGAACAACTGTGGCACAAATGATTCGTACGAACTTACTCCACCCATTAGTTTCTCACCTTTTCTCCACGCAGTATCGTGTTCAACGATACGATCGACCAGGGTAACATCTGAGAAACGTTTCGCTTGATTCTCTTTGATTTTTGCAGGATCTCCTCCTTTATCAGCTCGAAATAATTCAATATCTAGCACCATGATTCAAGTTTTGATGTTTTGACAGATTCCACCGGCTTGAAAACGTGGTTTATTGATCACGCATGCGCACCGGAAGTGAGAGTGCGCTCTAAATCTAAAGTTTTGTAGCTCTAGATTCTTGAATAAAAGAAAAGTTTGTGGAAAGAATCACTTTAACACAAACAATTCAACAGTATTGTTCAATCTTATAGTCTAATTCAAATCACACCCGTTTTTATACATAATATGTTGTAACCACGTGTGCTGCAGCTAGTTTCATAATATTGCATCAGCCCTATTATATATACGAGGGCTGAGCAAAAAGTTCGTAGAATTTGTTAATAAAAACAAAAGTACTAGAGTTGTTGCACTCAAATTTTTACTTGTTTTAGATCCATTTAAACCTGACAAAATTTGAAAGTTTCAGACAAATCGCTAGAAAACTTAAGTCGCTACGACTCCTTCTAGAATGTATGTAAAGTGTACCCGGAGCACGCCGTGACGTTAACGTCATTTGACAATATTTTTATCGTTATGATGACAGTCTATCAGCGTATAATTATGGTCCTTGCTGCATATATTCACATTAGATGTACCTCATATTTAGCTGTAAGTAATAAATCTAAATGTAAAATAATTTATATCTCTAGTCGATCAGAAATTTATTGAATAAATTAAAGACTTTTACATAATAATGTGAGTTGACCGTAACCCTCATGGTTACAGCTTGCTATAGCAAGATTCCCTGTTAATCCACACTTTTTTAACTTAAATCTCTCTCAGTTCTTAGCAACTTGGACCTCCAGCTCTTTTTGTTCTAATGTTAAGATTGCTGTTTTATTTTGGGGTCGAACTACCAAAGCCGATTTTTATCACACATGATAATCATGTTGAGGAACCTATCACCTTCATGCGTAAATGGCCATCAAAACTACTTTCAGACAATAACCGTTCTTTCCTGCTTCTCAAATATCAATAATTTTTGCACCCATCGTGCGAATAGATGATGCATGTGCAAGAGAACATGCAAAATAGTTCTTACATTTTAATACGAGGATTATACAGCTCTCTAAATGTTTGCATGCAGTCTTTTTCACGACGTCACAGATACACGTCACAAGTTTATCGCTTATTATCCCTGCACGCCCACTCCTTTGGCTTATGCAAAGGTCTTTCTTCCTTGCTTAAACCTTCAAGCCACTTGAACACTGTCATCTTTTACATTTCTGATGATCCCTCAGCTATTTGTAATAAATTGTAGGTTTTGGTCGGCAAATATTATAAATTCAAAAAGAATTTTATCGCTATGCGAGTTTTTTTTCACATCCTGTAAAACCACATTTTGCTGTATTTTTCCTCCAACAGGGCTCATACAAAATATCACTATTCTTATATTTTACGGAAGTAACGTCAGAAATTTAGTACGGAACATCAAATGACACCATTCTTGACGTTGATGTAGTTTCCGTATATTTGAATAAGACAATTTTGAAATTTGATGATTTTTTTAAAGCATGACATCAGTGAATTAACGGCGTGCTCCGGGGTAGTGGACCCCGCACTTCTTAAGGTTTGAATAAAAATATTAAAAGTAGATTAAGACTTATGAAACTTTACTTGGAAATTGATATTAGACCATATCTACGCATGTGAAAATCTAAAGACAATGGGACTTCAAATAAAAAAGTTATGAAGACATTCTACGAACTTTTTGCTCAGCCCTCGAATAGCCTATGTATGACCATACTCAAGCCTAATTATCGCGCCGGTATTATCTAGAATCCGTTTTAGTGATTGATTAATAATTATTGATGAAAAATATGTGTGTTTTCCTTGATCAGCTACATCTATTAATTAAGCCCGCCAAGCTGGAAAGAGGAGTATTTCTCGAGTGTTTGTTGTTGTTGTTTTTAAAGCACATCGCGTGCGCTTATTTGGTCGCGAGTACGATGTATCATATTTCTTAGATGGGCCTCAACGCGAGAAAATCTGTCTTTCGGGGTTTCCGACCATGGGAGGTTCAACTAAAGAGATTAGTATATCGAATAATATATATGCGCTGATCAGTCTGCGCGGAAGCGCAGGCTGGACTGCGCCGCGCAGTCTGGTCTGCGCCTTTGTTGTTTGCTTGCCAACTAAGTCAGGGGTTTCGCGTCAATGTCCAGATATAAATAGAATATATCCGTAAATATATCTGTTGACAAGTTGCATAACATTGCAACAACTGAAAAATGATCTGAATCCTAGAGCTCGTCATGGGGCTCTCCCTGGGGTGGGAGTACCTGTTCCCTTGTTCCCATAAACTGGCTTGTTCTCATGTTCCCCCAAAATCGAAAGTTCCCTGTTCCACAATATTGCCTTTGTTCCCCTGTTCCCATCAAAATTTGATACCGAGTCACAGACAGTAGCCGCATACTGTAGCTGAGGTCTGGCTTCCTTTATATCCTTTGGGCATGATGTAGAAAAGAGATTGTCTGCATGGTTGCCCCTTTTTGTCACCATATCAATGTGGCTGTTCCAGGATAGTGTTTTGTCAAATGTGACTCCAAGGTACAAGTTTAGCTTTGGTGGTCTCCTTGAGATCTTGTATGTAGTCTGGATAATCTTCCGTTTATTGGCGATTCTGATGTGCTCGCACTTGTCTGGGTTAAAGAACATCTGCCAGTCCCTATGTTATCAAGATCTTCTTGTAGTGGCGCTGCATCATCCTCTGTAGGCCATAGAGTAGACAATCGTCAGCAAACGCAGTCTACAAAGAGCCGTGCTGTAGAGGAGACTCTTGGTGTATACCAGGAATAAGAGAGGGCCTAGTATTGTCCCCTGTAGAACACCATGCAGACGTAACTGGAGAGGAGGGGGGGGGGGGGGGCATGTTTTAACGTCTAACACCACTTTCTGGTACCTTTCAATCAGGAAGCTCTGAATCCAAGCCAGTGTCTTGTTCATTTACAGCTAAAGGCAGCAGGAAGACGATTAAAGCAAAGAAACTTGCATTTTTGATACTATAATAGAAGCACACCGGGTAGGCGGCAATCGAAAACGCTATCAACAATCGACGAACGCGGATCAAAAATCGATAGAAACAGTGTTTTCGATTGCCATTTGTCGCCAGTGTGGCGACAAATGGCAATCGAAAACTCTGTTTCTAAAGATTTTGATCTACGTTCCTCGATAATATTGGCGTTTTCGATTGCCACCTACCCGGTGTGAGAAGGCCAGGGGCGGATCCAGGATTTCTGGAATGGAGTTCATATATTATTAAAGTGGGTTCGCTTACCTGATTTTATCTCATTTTTCTTAAATGTCCCTGAAAATGATATAATTGGTCTCACTGAGACCAAATTATTTCATTTTCATAGGATATTTAAAAACAGGGGGCGGGGAGGGGGTTCAAACGAACCCTCTCTGGATCCGCCACTGAAGGCACCAAGTATAGTACTTACTGCATAACAAAACAAGGACCAAACACAACTCCAACAAACAATTGGAGCAATATTCAATGAATCAACAACCACCACCTTAGAACGGACATCAGCCGAATCCACTGGGGCTTAAAGGCATTTTACTGGCGCCAAATCCTCGCCATACATGTAGATTCTGCTGGGGTTTTTTAAATCACACACACACAAAAATGTTTATCTCGCACGGAGGCTTCCTCACTTTTGGAAAGCATCATCATAGAGAATCAACCTAATCAAATGAACAAACTAAAATGAAACAAAGAAAAGGGCTCATGACTCAGAGCTATGGAGAGCTAAAGAAAACCTCAAGTTGAGACACTGTGGGCCCGGCCAAAGACAAGCATCAGGCACCAACCCACCGATGAAAGTTTTAGGTCAGGGTCGGCACCGAGTCTAAGGCACGAACCACCGTCGTGCAATCATAGCTATCATAGTTATAAACCGTAATTGCATGACCCTTGTGGCTGCATAATAATCACAATGTCAGTCATTCCGATAGAGTCAGTAAGTAAGTAAGTAAGTATTTGTTTATTAACGTGTCACATGTCATCAAAGCAAATAAAACATACATCTTATAAAACTAGATCCATTTTGATAACATCCAGCCAATATGACTTATGAGACACACATTAAAATACACAATATTTTAAAACATAAAAGTGCCTATATATATATATATATATATATATATATATATATATATATATATATATATATATATATATATATATATATATATATATATATATATATATATATACACATATGCCATGGTTTTTTGGATCTTCGTCACCAAACCGGTATCTTGGAACTACCACTTCTGGGCCCGGTAGAAAAGTTTGGACTTCATTATTTTTCATCTCACATGCCATAGGTAATAAATATAGAAAGAAAAAAAAATAAACATATATATATATAAAATTATCGTGGACATTGTCGTTCCCATACTTTGCTAGGAATATATTAGAACATATATGTTCCAGTGCCCCAGTCTATTTGGTACTCTGGTATTTTGGAACTTCTGTGTTCCACGAGACATATTTACCGAGTGATATATAGGAACACAATGGTTCCAATATTAGTTTAAAGTCGGTAGCTTGGTATACAGGAACATTTGCGTCTCACGAGATATATGTATATATGGGCCGTTTTATGAGAAAAGGTCCCTTATCGCATTTCCGATAAGTGTAGATCCAGATCAGCCTGCACATACAAATGATCAGTTTTGGGTCTTAAATGTTTTCTGATTTGTTAAACAAGCATTGACGATGCTTCTAGCGAACAGTGTAAATCAGATTTATCAGACTGCGCGGATGCGCAGGCTGATCTGGGACTACACTGGTCGAAAATGCGATAAGGGCCTTTTTTTTTTATAAACTGGCGCATATATAAATATATTTTAAGATATACAGGAACACAATGGTTCCAATATTCTGTTAAAAGTCGGTAGCTTGGTGTCTGGGAACATCTGCGTCTCACGAGAGATATATAATTATATAAAGATATTTAATCAATTGTTCCTATACCCACTTATATTTGGTACTCTCGTATGTGGGAATTTTTATGTTCCCAGAGACAAATTAATACAGAAATATGTATACATTGTACATGTTATTATACTTTTTTGTACAGTAAGTTTGGTGTCAAGACATTTTGATATGGATCTAGCTAAAACGTGGTCTCGATAAGCGTAGATTGAAAATACCCCTTTGAATGTAAAATAAATCAGACTACAGGGAGCTGTTTAAGAATTACCTGAAGATTTGTCCTGTACAGATATATTGTGTCAGTGGTCAGAGACCAAGAATGCTAGTGTTACACCTAAACTGTTGGAGGATATTACAATCAAAGAAGGTAAAGAACACACTTAGCTATGAAAAATGCATTTTAAAATGGTATCTGTTGTCAGGCCTCCAGATAAGAGTGCGTAATGAAAAGTTATTTTTCTTATATCCTATCCAAAACATACATTGTGGGTACTCAAAAGAACCGTCTCAATGAGATGGTTCTTTTGAGCACCCAAAACACATGTTTAAATCGATGAGTAAGTAATTAAATGCAACTTTAGGTGCACAAACGATCTTTATATGGACCTATGTGTTGTCAGAAGTACTCTGCTACATGTAAATGCTTCATATTTTGGCATACATTCAAAAAGTGTGACTCAATTCATACTGCTCCTGGAGGAGCAGTCTGATTTGGGTCCACACTGTTTACCACAGATACGTTTTAAAAGACCCAGCAGACATATCCCACCAGATGAAATTTGGTCTTGATTAGGGAGCGCAGTGGCACAGTGCTTGATTCCCGAGTCCAGACCGAGGGGCTGTGGGTTCGAGTCTCACCGGCGTCACTGCGATGTGGTCATTGAACAAGACACATTTATCCTAGCTTTAATAGTACTGGTCCAACCCAGAAAGACACATTCTTGTTTAACTGAAAGATTGTTGATGAAACGTAAAGAATCAAATCAAACAAGCAAAATTTGGTCTGGATTGATACGGAGCACAGTGGCTCTGTTAGACTGGGGACTGAAGAGTTTCTATCCTGTTTTGTCCTTGAGTAAGACACTTTAAGCGGTGCTTAGTACCGATTCAACCCAGGAATACCCGTCTCAATACACATATGAGTCGATATGACTGAAAAATTGGTGACTGGGACATACATATCAAACATATTAGTTGAGATTAGCAGCTGAAGAGTTAGTTTCTACCAGTTTAGCTGAATAAAAAAAAAATAACAGGTTTGAATATATTTGTTCCAATTTTATTTTATTTGATGAGGGGCTACATGTAGGTCTTCTCCCTAGAATTTTAGAATAACTCAGATTAAGCTTGTGCTATTTCTCAAAATTTACTTAAATATTTTGACACATCAATGTTCCAGCCCAACTGGCTCATTTAATGCATTATGCATCCGCCTTTTGAAATAGAATGATCCAAAGGTTCATTACTCAGAGGTTGTGGTACATCTATAGCAAATATTTATTATGCAGAACTTACATCCTCCAGGCTTAGAATTTCCTTTATGTTTTTTTTTGTTGTGTTTTTCAGGCACTCCAGTGAGTAAACCTTCCGTTTCGCATTATGCCCCACAAGTAGCACCCAGACTTTCTCAAGAAGAGGACTATCAGAGGGTTCTGAAGCTGTTGTTTGATGTGAGGAATGCTAATTCCAAGTCAGCAATGCCCCCAGTAGTGAACATTGTGGATTTAAACCGATTCAGACCCAATCCTATTCCACCTGTGTCGTCATGTGAAATACTGCCAGATAAATGTCAGGAGTTTGACATTCCATATTCTTACCAACTTGATGTTACAACACTCCCCTTGCCAATACCAAAGCTAGCGACAAGTGTGTTTAGTTCAGTGGATGATGATGGATATGAGCAAGAGAAGAATAGGTTTCTCTCTTCCCTCCATTTTAGTGAGACAGACAGACTGAGAATAGAAGACATAACAAAGGGTCAGAGTGACAATGAAGAATGGTATGAACAAAGAAAAGGTTGTATAACTGGTAGTAAGGTGAATAGAATTGTATCATTTGTTGAAAATGGAAGGGCTAAAGCAGACACAATTGTAGGAGAAGTGATGATGTATGATTTAAACAAGGACCTGTCAAAATCTATTCCTGCACTTGCCTGGGGAAAGAAACATTAACTTAAAGCATTGAACATGTATGTCAAAGACTTAAAAAAAAATCACAAAGATGTTGAATTGATTCGACCAGGACTCCTCGTTCATTCTGACTCTCCATTTATTCGTGTTAGTCCGGACAGTATCATAACATGTGCATGTCATGGTAGTATGCTTGTTGAAGTGAAATGTCCAATTTCACATAAAAATGACAATTTACAAGAACTTGCTTTGAAAGGAAAACTGCCATATATTCAGAACAAGGAAGGTCAGCTTAAGGTGAAGAAAGGTGAAAGTAGGGGCTATTATGAACAAATTACCTTGCAGCAAGCTCTTTCAGGAGAAAATGATGCACAACTACTTATTTGGGGGAAAAAAGGCTACATAACAGTGTCCATGAGATTTGATCAGGAATATTGGGAATATATTTATGCGCTGTTAAAGACGTACAACAACAACAATTCTTCCAATTTGTGACAGTGAGACAGACACTACCTCTAAAGGATCTAGTCATTCAAATTCAGATGATGATGAATCACACAGTGAACTTGAATTAGAGGCTGAACAATTTTCAAATACATGTAGTGATGAAACGGCATGCAGTCAAAAGTCTGCAAGTACATGTAGTGAAGACTTAGTACCTTGTGTAGCAGACACAGACACTGCTGGCTCAGAGCCAGTCCTTGGATGTACAACTTACTGCAAAGATCATCGTGCTCCTAACTTTTCTAAAGTAAAAGGTCAGATTATAATGTGTGACTCAAATTTAATCTGTCCTCCAAATACTGGATATCACTATTTTTGTGAAGGTTTCAGACGTTTGCCAAAGGAGCAAGATTATTTGCCGTACTACGCCTGCTCTAAATGTAGAGCAATTCACCCAGAGAAAGAGAATATTTCTGTTAATAATGGATTTTACCAGTAGACTGTGAAATCTTACATGAATATGAAGTGTGACACTGCCTGATCAGTGTCTAAAAAGTTTCTCTATGCACTCTTAGAGTCTTATATGGTGCTTTAGACATATTGTTTCTGCTTTCATACAATGAAGAGTCTTGATTAGATTGCGCATGTGTCCAGGCTGTTGAGTTTACACTTAAATCTTTGCCTACAAGTGTCGTCTGCTGATAACCCTTTGGCAAACAGTTTGGAACCAGATCAGGCACAACAATATGCATGGCCTTTTCTGGATGCACATTGTTTTACACTTTGATTGTGTTCCTGAATTTTTCTTGCGAGAGTTGATTTTGAAAAAAAAATCAACTGGCGACACAAAAAAACATGAAAAATTACACAGTACGAGTAGGCAAAGAAATGTAACAAATGGGCCTCGACACCAGAAAACCTGTCTTCAGGGGTTTGGGAACAACACAGGTGCAGACCAGCCTGCGCATATGCGCAGTCTGATCAGCGCCTTTGTTATTCGCTTTCAGGAAAAAAACATATGTAGACTTGCTACAGATGAAATTTCTATTTTCTAGCTAGTCTCTATAGCTGAGGAATCTGTTTTGAAACTTGCTTTGTCGGAAACCCTGAAGACAGATTTTCTCTCGACGATGCCCAAAGAACATGTAATCCTTTGTATTCGGAAAAACTCTAAATGAGTAATTTTGCAAATAAGGAGGACCCAGATGAAATGCAGCATTATGTGGCATTTCGTCAGGGTCTACACTGTTTGTAAAGGTAAAAAAACCTCAGACAAAAGAATACAATATTTAAAAAAAAATTATAACCTGACACCCCTAAATTAAGATATGTACAATGGACTATCCCAAGTTTATATCAAACCAGAATGAAGAATCCATTAGTATACAAACGGCTAATCGGCATCGCATAATTTGAAATTTCTAAATTCTCAACCAAAACATATGTTGTGGGAACTCAAAGGAACTGTCTCAATGAAACTGATCTTCTGAGCACCTGAAGTATATGTATTAATTGATGGGTAAGAAAATAATGAATTTTTTGCGCTAAAATTTTTGCTGAACTGGACCTATGTTAATATTGGTTTAACTTTGACTGAGGGGTGCACAAGTTTGTAAAAAAAAGAAGTAAGACATGCTTATTTTTTGGCCTTTACATTTTATTTCATAAGCCATGACCATTTAGTACATTTTTTTAACCACAATCACAACTATATAAAGAACATTCATGAAAATATGCCACGACATGAGCAAAAAAAGACATGAATCCCTCCAGATTGTCAAACCATTTGGTTTTTGATCAGGCTTGACATAATGTTGGGCCTGATCTGGATCCAAACTTATCTCAAATCATGTTAATATTTCAATTTTGCTGTAACTACTAACTAGTCAAGTATTTTCAATGACCTTTCAAAAAGTCATGAACACAATCTGAGAGCCAAGAACAAAGAGGAAATCACATGTGGCT
Source organism: Loripinus fragilis (assembly GCA_964019695.1). Lineage (NCBI taxonomy): Eukaryota > Metazoa > Mollusca > Bivalvia > Lucinida > Lucinidae > Loripinus > Loripinus fragilis. Next base: position 81,376,826 of record OZ026520.1, on the reverse strand, counting down.
ATAGCTTTCCTTATACATACTGGTACGGACCCCCTTGAGAAGCAGTTAGATCCCTCGGGTCCAATTGCTTATCGAGGGAGGCCCATACAGCCATCTGTGAAATACATTGATGACAAAAAACACACCTTGTCAGGACCCTGACAAAATTTTCTGGATTGGCTCATGCTGTTTAAATCCAGGTTGAACAACATCAAGGTTATAAAACTTTTTGTATGCTCAACTCAACTGACCAAAAACTTTATTGTGCTTTTAAATGTTAAAATGTCAACATTTGTTGAAATTTTAACATTTATTAGCATGATCAGCCATCAGAGAATTTGAAAACAAGTAATGATCATATATTTTTTCTTCTTCGACATACTAGATTTTAGGAGTCAAAATTCATGCTCGAGTTGAGCATAAAAAAGTTCTATAGTCATAAGGCCTGACCTGGGTTCGAACATTCAGCAAATGTTTTGTTATATGGGTTTAATGTAACTTACATGTACCATAAAAATAAAAAAAAATACAGAAAGATGCTTTTTTTTGTTAATTTAATATTGACTTGGTCTTAAAAATCATGAAATTAAACTGATTGCCAAACAGTCTGGATCCAAATCAGGCCCGACATGTAAGGCCTGGTCTGGGTCCAAATTTACTGCAAAGGTTAGCATTTGCTGTGACTTTCTTACCCAAATTTTCTAGATCGGCTAATGCAGTTTAATTAAATCCAGGTCGTGGTTGTATGCTCAACTCAACTGACCACAAACTTTATCATGCTTATAAATGTTAAAATGCCAACATTTGTTTTAATTTTAACATTATTAGCCTGATAAACCATCATAGAATTAATTTGAAGCAAGAATTCTTTTCTTTCTTCAACATGTTAGTTTTTAGGAGTCAAAATTTCATGCTCAGTTGAGCATTATAAAAAGTTTTATAGTTATTAGGTCTAACCTGGGTTTGAACTTACGGCAAATGTTTGTTTTACATATAAATATGGGCTTAGTGTAAATGACTTAGCATAATATTTAAAAAAAATACAGACAGAATGAGATGCACACTTTTATTAATTTAATATGGAGTTGGTCTAAAAAATCATGAAATAAATCAGATTTTCAATAGGTTGGATCCAAATAAGGGCCGACAAATAAGGCCTGATCTGTGTCCAAACTTATTGCAAAGGTTAGCATATGCTGTGGTCTTTCTTGCTCAAAATTTTATCACTTTTTTGCTCAAAATTTTATCACTTTTTTACAAATGTGTTTTTTTCCTTGTGAAAGTATTTTTTTACATGTGCATGGTTAAAAATGTTGAATCAAGATCGAGGTTATAAAACCTTTTTCATTCTCAGCTCAACTGAATATAGAATTTATCATGCTAATAAATGTTAAAATGCCAACATTTGTTGAAATTTTAACATTTCACTGTAAATCAAGTTCAAGGGTTATAAAACTGTTTTCTTGCTCAATTCGAACGAGCATAACTTAAATTTTTATCATGCTAGTAAAATGTTAAAATGCCAACATTTTAGTAAAATGATATAAATACACCTTAAAAGAATTTGAAAGCAATAAATGTAATTTATTTTTCTGCTGTTTATTTAGTTTATGGGTCGTTGAAAGTTCATGCTCAGTTGCGTTGAACATGAAAAGAGTTTTATAACCTCTATCTGGATTTAAACTTATAGCAAATGTTACCATGCATGTTTAGGCCTCCAGATAAGAGTGTGAATGTGAAAATTACTTTTCTTATTTCTCAACCAAAACATATGTTGTAAGTACTCAAAAGAACCGTCTCAATGGGACGGTTCCTTTGAGGGTCCCCAAGCATGTACAGAATTTATATTACTAACTGTACATGTACATGTCTGTCTTAGAATATGTACATGTGTTCAAGTGTATTAGAAAAAACAATACATTAAAAAAAAGAAACAAAAAAGGAATAGATCTACATACATGTACACATATTAAAAAAAAATATTAACCCTTATCATGCTGTATACATGTATATTTATGTACTACACTCCTCTTCACATTTGATCGAAATTAAGTTGCAGGATTCAATTTACAAACATGAGGTTACAAGTAGAATGGAAAACTGTGGATCCTGATCAGCTGGCTTCTTAGAAGCCAGCTGATCTGGATCTACACTGTTTTTCAAAACAGACTATATCCTGGTTCAGCATGGTTAGGGTTAATACATGTATATATATATTATACAAAAGCCAAATGTGATTGTAAAAATGTACAACTATGAAAATAAACTATTTAAAAAACTGTAGCAAATTAAGAATTAGCCATATTATGGCCTACACATAACTCTTTTAAGACCAATGTGATTTTCCATATAATAAAGTTGAATACAGTGTCTCAGGAGGTCTTTTGTATATATTTTGGGGGTTACAAGTAATACTTTCAAAAGATATTGTATATCTAAAGATTGAATTTGACTTTGCAAACAGTGCATACTCTGATGAAATGCTGTGTTACATGTATTTCATCTGGGTCTTCACTGTTAGCAAAAGTACCTTTTAAAGTGGTTTCTGGTCTTCAAAAGGTTATGTTAGAGATTTTCAATATTCCCAGCGCAAAGTAGGGTTGACTGATTTTTTCCATCAGGGACTTTATTTGCTATCTTATCTAGTCTGTACAGTGTGCATGTACTATGTGTTATCAAAAATTAATTTTCTTATTTCTCAAACAAAGCATATGCTGTAAGTACTCATAAAACCCATCTCAAAGAGGCAGTTTTTAGAACCGTATCAATGAGACATATCTTTTAAGTACCCAAAACCATGTTTACACTTGTGAATGGATGAAAATATTCACAAGTTTACTTCATATATTTTGAAGATCTTTGTGGTAAAATTCCACAAGACTAAATCAGACACCGGCCTAAGGAAGTCACATGTTCATTGTTTGATACTAACATTGTACTATAGGGGTTTGGAAATTCACTAGATAGGCACAAACAGTGAAGACTTGTTCCGCTACCTCCTTCATTGAGAGTTTTAATTCACCGTCCAGGATATGGAAAGTTTTAATCCTTTGAATGGCTCGTTCAATGTGAATTCTGACACTTGATATCTTTTCAGAACTAAACACTTCTCTAGCACTTAGCTGAGGTCTGTCACTGCCTTTGAATGATGGCATATGAAGCTTAACACCCATATCGTTCAATACTCCTTCAATCAGAAATCCTCTGTCAGCCATTACACCCCCTTTTCCCTGTTCCAAGTTCATCAATAAGTCAGCACTATCAGTAGTTATAAACTTGTCTGACGCCCTACCACCATACATCCTACTGACATATGTCACACCCATCTGTGGACTGATACCAATCAGAAACTTGTATGTAATGTGATGCTTGTAATATAGTTGTTTCCTTGCATCAAGTTTACTAGGATTTTGTACAAACAGTTCTGTACAGTCAAGGATCACTTGCACATCTGTGAACTGTCCCATGGCCTTAGATTGATTGTCAGATGTAACGTCCCTAGGTGGCAACTCACAAAGCAACTTAAGGTCTGTATACATAAGATTTACCCATGAAGTAACAATAGAGGAAACAGTTCCTACACTAACACTGAATCTTTGAGCAATGTCTTCAGTCAGGAGTCCCACTTTAAGTCTGATCATTGTCATGAAAAATTCGTCAAGTAGGGATAATTTCCTTTCTGGTCCAGGCTTGCTTGTAAATGTTTTGGAAAAATGTTCACTATTAGAAGTGCTACTTCCTCTCCAATATTTCAAGTTTCTAGCTCTTGGTTCCAAAAACACAAACAGTGAATACATGGTTTCATAATTTGGAAAACCTGTCCAGAATTGAATCTGTTTTGGGTTGCTCTTCATTTCATTTAAATCCAATACCTGGTTTTTATATGTCTGACACATTTCCGCTTTTTCTTGTAGCTCTTTTATTCTGTCCATGATATCTGGCAGATACTTGTTAATTTCTGGACACTCAATATCTTTAGTCTGAATATAATCATGCCCCTCAGGATTTGGTGTGCTAATTTTCTTTTCCGAAAAACTCAGGTGTCTTCGTCGGGCTTTATCTGCTTCCGGATTGGTCAGTGGAACTCGTTTCTTTTGAGATGCTTTTCCGGTTGACTCCTTAAGTGGTGAGACAACCTCCTCACTTGATGTTCGGCTTCGTCTTGGTGTAGTTTTTTTCTGCCAGGGGAACAAGGTTGGTACATAGCCAGGATGAGAAGGATGGTGGCCCTTTTTACCTGTAAAATAAATATATTAACTCAAAAACAAAGAATGTACATTTACTTATTAGAACTGTCTCATTTTTATAAAATTTCAGACTGATGCAGATTTTCAGAAAACAAACTCATCTTACACAGTGTCAAACAGTTTGGATCCAGATCAGACCCAACAAAATGTTGGACCTGATTTGGATCCATACTTATTCAAAATTAATGTTTTCATGTAGATTTACCCTTTTTTGTATAAATTTATTAATATGAATTTTTATTTAAAAAATCATTAATTCCATTAGAGTTGAACAGGTTGGATCCAGATCTGGCTCGACAAAAGGTTGGATCTGATAGGGGTCCAAACTGTTTGCAATGGACAAAACAAATCAAGAGTTTGTTTACTTCCATTGTACAGGTGAAAATTTCAGAATTGGCAACAGTATTAAAAATTGAAACATCATGCCAACAGCTAAAAAAATAAGTTGACTTTTTTCAAGAAGTTTGTATAGTGGTTGTATTGTAATTGTATTCTATTTTGCTTTGTATACATGTGCTTGTCATATATTGTACAAATAAATTATTTAAAAAAAAAAGAAGTGTTAAACTTTAATTTTGTCTGTAAAATCATTAATTCCATCAAGGTAAAACAGTCATTGACTGTTTGGATCCAGATCAAGCCCGACAAAATGTCAAGCCTGATCATCAACTGGGTACAAACTTATAAAATTTCTAAAGTTATAATGGCTTTACTTACACTAATTTTTATGAAATTTTAAGCAAATAAATTAAATGCAGATTTTTATGAAAAATGAAATTCAAAAAATTTTATGAACAGCTTCAGAATGTCAAACCTTTTTTGAATCCAGGTCGGGCCTGCTCTTAGTCCGTTTGAACTGTTTGCAGCTTGTTGAAACAGCCTCTTTTTAAGGCCGTTCCAACAAGTACCCGCAATCTATGGGAGTACCTCCTAATCTATGCTTTGAGCCCAGTAAATGCGAGAAAACCTGTCTTCATGGTTTTCGAGATTCAAAACAGCCTGCTCAGATACAAGCTAGAAAATTGAAATATTGCTCGTTGCAAGTTTTGATATGACACTTTACTACAATAAGCGAATAACAAAGGCCCTGATCAGACTGCACGGATGTGCAGGATGGTCTGTGCCTTTGTTGGTCGCAAACTCACGTCTCAGCCCAATTATATTACTTTTTAATTGTGCCCCCCCCCCCCATCTTCTGCAGGGCCCAGCTGGCTGCAGTTAGCTGAGCTTCCATTATTCAATCATTAATTAATCTTTGTCTTGCTGTCCTATGGCTTAAAAGTTCTCTCTGTCTCTTCCTCAAAAAGCTATTAGTCCTAGTATGATTGTGGCATTTTGTGGGCATACTTTTTTTCGAGTACATGCTCATTATGGGTGCAGTGCTGCATATTCTAGATAAGGCCAGACCAAAGGGGTACTGGTCAACTCGTACCTAAGTCAACTCGTACCTTAGTCAACTCGTACCCATTTTTGGTCAACTCGTACCTTAGTTAACTCGTACCTAAGTCAACTCGTACCTTAGTTTATTTATCTATAGAATATGAAAGAGTTTTATGCCGTTGTCTAAGTAGATCTACGTTACTCATGACAAAAGCAAAATGATAAGTTTTGTTACGATTTAGGCGAATTCTACACTCAAAAGGAGCGTTCAATTACAAATGGGTAATACAGTATACTGCCCATGTGTTTTCCTCACTCTTACAAATTACAGTAGATGAAGAAATAGCTAGGCTCTACATTGTAAAAGAAATAAGTCACTAAACACTCATTTTGGTGGCAGCTGGACTGCCACTGGTCTTGACGAATTTAACGTATGAGCTGTTTTGTAATATCAGGGATAACTGTTAAACAACTATCACTGGTTAAATGTTAGCCTCTGGTAGCGTCGTCTTAGTATGAAAGTGTATATAAAAGGACATCAAAAATGGGTGGCAACTATGCAGCCACCTATTTTAGTGTTAATTTACAAGGATAGCACATTGCACACTTATCATTGCAAATAGCACTGGTCCCATCGAAATCATAAAATCTGGTTTTGTTGCCTGCAAACAATAAAGGTACAACCTCGATGAGATAGACCGATCAGAGCATCCAAGCAGTCTGATCAGCGCATTTGTTATTCAATCCCAAAAACTTTAATAGCTGAACTTGCTATGCGCATTATTCAAATTGAACCTAGCCTTTGTAACTTAGCATGCTGGATGTGTCCTTATAGGGTAGCTAACCCCTGAATATATGTTTTCTCGTGGCGCGGGTTTTGTGTACATAAAGCCGCTTTACAGACACGTGCTGGTGATTGGTAGGGTGTGAAAAACAGTACAATGATTGTATGTGATTGTATTAATTAAATTGTTACTAGAAATTAACATTGTCTGACATTGTAAAACTTGAATAATAAAAAAAATAGTACAATCTTATTAAAGAAAATTCGGAATTGCAATGTAAAAACATGAAATCTTTTTGGTTTATAAATGATTAAAACATTTTAAAAATAAACCCAGCTCACGCCAGAGGGTTTGGTTCTAGAAAGTCCAAGTGAGTCTCTCATCATGCAGTCTCATCTGAGCCTTCGCTACTTGCCACTTAAATGACTCCAAATTTGCTTTTTGTTTTGTCGTCTGCTGACTTATTTTGAAATGAGTAATTCAAAATATCTTCTAATATTTTAGTGCTAGTTGAAAAAACACTGCATGCTATCATAACAGATCTATGTCCGAAATTCAAACCTGTGTGTACACGAGCAGCGAAGACCCTGCGGAGCCGTCATTATATAAAGGGCTAGGATATTGGAACAGGCAGATCCGAAACTCCCCTAATCGCAGCTTCACAGGTCGTAATTTATAGTGTTTTTTTTTTAAATATTTGAACAGGCTGGCCCGAATCTCTCCTTAATTGCAGATGGCAAAACTGCGTTGATTTGGTCGTTTAAGCAGGCTATTCCGAACATCGACCCATAGGGAAAAGGAAAGGGTACTTGCCACAACTGGCTTGAACCTCGTCCGATCGCAAATACTAAATTGTGATGAATATGTATGATTGAACAAGCTCCCAGAACGCCGCCCCATAGGCATAACAGTTGGGATCTTTGAACAGGCTGGCCCGAACCTAACCTCAGCACAGATAGTTAATTTTGATGTTTTAGTGTATGGAAATGCTTGTTAGGACATAGACTTACCAAACTCTCCGTCTATCATGCTCTACCCTGCCCCGTTTTTTGACTCAGGTACGAGTTGACTTGGGGTAGGTACGAGTTGACCAAAGGTTAGGTACGAGTTGACCAAAAATGGGTACGAGTTGACTTAGGTACGAGTTGACTAAGGTACGAGTTGACTAGAAACCGACCAAAGTATGCAATGTCTTTAGTACACCTAGGCCCAAAGCATAAGTTCCTGCAAATGGGAACCAAGTAAGCGATCAGATTATTGATAGTGAGACAGTTTTGAAAAGAAAAGAGTGTCCTAGAGGCTTGGGAAAGGTGAATGTGTTGGCTCAATCTATGTTATCAGTGATGGTTATACCAAGATATTTTGGTGACTTGGCAGCTTCAGTAAGCCCTTCCAAATTGAAAACTTGTCAAAGCTCTTAAACTAGTAAAACATTCAAACACATACAAACTGTAAAATGAACAACACTAAATTCGGCTGCTTTTGGCTTTTTGCTTATGCGACTGGTAAGATATCTGCACCTTGATCAGCTGGGTAGCTTTAAGTACGAACGATGGTGGTTGCGAATTTTAACCAAGATGTAACTGGAAATAAATCATTCATGCATTGTATTCCTCTTACTTTCTTTCGTAAGTTAACTATAAAAATGTTTTCTTACCTCCTCTAAAATGATCTCGCGGGGACCTTATTATCGCTGATTGTACAACCGTGTTTACATCTTCACGCATCGTCGCCATTGTTGAATGAAACCGGAAATAGTCCAGAGCGCGGTGCATTGTGGGATATCGTGAAAAAAACTGTATATAGTCGAGTTGAATAACGTGACAGACGAGTAAAGGGAGACAACTCAAAAAATACAAATTGGTTTTTTGGAACGCAGTTTCTTTTCGTTTGTTACCGTGTTTAAAACAGTCTAGAGTCAGAAAAAAGGCAAACCGTTATCTTGGAACATGCAAGGTTCCAAGATTTCAGAAGACGTTCCCAAAACCAAGGTGAAAAAACTACTTTCTGTTCCCAGAAACCAGGTGATCCGAGAGTATATATATATATATATATATATATATATATATATATATATATATATATATATATATATATGTACAAAATTTGCTATAAACTCAGAAAATACTTGATAGATACTTAAAATATGTACTTTAAAGATGTGGTATGTTCAAGATAATGCATTTTAATTATAATTGTCCTAAAAATAGCTAAAAAAGGTTCAAGATCTCAATCTTAAGAAGACAATAAAATTAATCATATTACATACTTTGTCACTGCATACGTTTTCTTCGATTAAACATTTAAAGAAGTGTTGAAGCCAAAATATATTGCATATTAACGAAATTCATAATGAAAATAAATTTGTCATTTATAGACATATTTTGAAAGTCCCTATTGCATAACTGAGCTTTAGCTAATAAAGGTCTTCTGATATCAGAGTAAAAATCACAGCATAAAGGGAAATGGATTTCATCCTCAATCACATTATCGTTACAAAGGTTACAGAAACGATTATTAAGTGGTTGATATGGGTTTGCTGAGCAATTGTCCAGTCTGTTGTGGCCAGTTAGTGAAAATCCTCATAACTCTTGAACCTTATAGGATATTTGGATCAAATTGTGCATACTAATTTAATTCAATATTGTCCATCCACACTGGTATGCAAAATGTTGGCGAGGGTTTGTCGAGCATCATTTTGGCCGGTCAATGTCTTTTAGTAAACATGCTCGTAGCTCTTGAACCGCATGGTATATTTTGATCAAATTTTGCACACTTTATATTATAACATTATCGAGGCACAGGTATGCAAAACGGTGATTAGGCTTTGCCAAGAAAATGTTTGGTGGAAAAGCCTAGTCAACGTTTTACATACCTGTGTGTCGTTAATGTTAAAATGTATTAGAACCCACTTTCGTACGGAATCTATTTCAGAGAAATTATGTTGAAACACTCAGTTTGGCTACCCGAACATTAATTTCAATTTAAACACCTAGAGTTTCATTATAATTAGCAAACGTTCAACGTGGGTCGTGCATTTTACTGTCAGTTGATTGGGTTTACAACCAGGCATGCAGATCTATGATCTATATCCTACTTTTTATAACATTTGGCTATCTTTTTCAATTGATCAGTAAACAGTATAGGCTTTCCAACAATTATTTTGAATTTATAAACTAAATCACCATAAAGTACCGGCTCTGATGTCACAGAAGAGTTCCAGGACCAATCTGACAATAATTCTCAGTAGTTTGTTGCTTAAACTAATTTTCATTGTCTTAAAGTAACTTTACTTTGGTTAGTAAATGCTAAAACTGTCCCCTAAACGGGTACTTTTGTAAACAATGAAAACCGAGATGAAATGCCGTGACATTTCACCAGGGTCTGCACAGCTTGCTAAGACAAAATCGATCTTCAGAGAAAGAGATACAATACGTGTATTTATTTATTTTGAAATTATAACCTGTGACCCCTCAATATATACAAAGGGCCACCCTGGCTTAACTGTATCAAACTTTATGGATAGATGTTCTCCGAAGCTTAATAAAATTTAATGGCTGTTACCCCGGCATCCAATTTAGGTTACCTTACAACCCCCAGGACAATTTTTCATGGGTGCCAAATTGTTCATTGGGACCCCCTGGATGGGAAACGAAGGTGTCCTCAAAAAAAATTTGGTTTGGGCTATGTGAAATTGCATGGTTTCTATGCCAACCCATAGCGAATTTGAGAAGGGGGGTCTGCCTATAAAATTACTCATATCTCAGCTGTTACTTATCCTAGACTACTAAACTTAATACCAAATTAAAGCTTAGACATATGCCTAATATCTCCTTGTTGCATATGGAAATTATCTGATTTGCATATTCATAAATATTTATGAAAACATTAAAAATGTGTTTCACGAATGGGGGTATACGTACAAGATCAATAATATCTCAGCTGCTTTTAGTCGTAGAGTACTAAAATTTGTACTAAAATAAAGCTAAGACATAGGCCTTTTATTCCATGGTCAAATAGTCAACGTATCTTATTTGCATAATTTGCATATTCATGAATATTAATAAAAACGCTAAAAAATAAGGGAAAATCATTGCAAATATAAATAGGCTGATTTCATCCCAATATTGTCATTGTTGCATGTTTTAATATAATCAATGTTACAATTTGACAGGTCCAATCATCCAGTGGTCCTATATTAATATTATCTCATTTGAAAATTCATGAAAATGCCTGAAAACTTAAAAAAATGGGGGAAAATCACGTAAAAACTATAAGCCTAGGGGAGGGGTTAAGGTACGATCTATCCTGCACTCCTAGGGCCTTTTAAATTCATGCCAAATTGTTCAGTGGGACAATCAGAATGTGAAATGAAGTTCTCCTCACAAGAAATTAGGTATGGGCTACGTAAAAATGCATGGTTTCCATGGCAACCGCTTATATGATTCTTGAGATTGGGGGGTAGGCCTACAAATTCAATCATATCTAGGGTTCTACTTATCCTAGAGCACTAAAATTGGTGTCAAATTAAAGCTTAGACACATGTCTTTCTTCTTGTGGTCAGATTTGTCAATCATCTAATTTGCATATTTATGAATATTAATGAAAACCTACAAAAATGAAGTTAAATCATAAAAAAAAACATAAATGAACATATTTCAGCACAAAAACATCATCAAACCACCATTGTTGCCAGTTTTTATATCCTCAGTGATTCAATTTGATTAGTTCTTTCATCCAGTGGTCCTATATGAAAATTATCTCATGGTCCTATATGAAAATTATCTCATTTGCATATTCATGAATATTAATGAAATCTTAAAATGATGGAAAAAGCATGGGTAAACTATAGTATGCAACAGGGGTAATCAGACCTAAATTGAACACATCAGACATTTTATTATGGGCATAAATTTGTCCAATAGGACCACTTAAATGTAAAAAAATATTGTCCTCAAAAATAAATGTTATTTGGGTTTTTGAAATTTCATGGTTTCCATGGCAACCCATTATGCCGACTGTAAAGATTGGGGGTTTACATACAAAAATACTCATATCTTAACAACATCTCATCCTAGATTACTAAACATGGTACCAAACTAACCCCTGGGCATAGTAGTTTTATTTGGTAGTTAGATATGCAAATTATCTAATATCCATATTCATGAATATGAATGAAAACTTTAGATATGAGAGATAAAATCTCAGAAAAATTAGGGGGTGTATGTATAAAATTACCAATATCTCAGCAGCTATGCGTCCGAGTGTATCAGACTTGGTGCCAAATCAATGCTTAGACATGGTACTTTTACCTTAAGTTCAGCTTTGAAAAATAGTTATCATAAATAATTATGAATTTGAATTAAAACAGAAGAAACAAATGAAAAATCGCGGAAAAATCAAGGGGGTGCACTTACAAATCTAATAATATCTCAATTGCTAAGTGCCCTAGAGTACCAAAATTGATTTTAAACTAATGCTAAGACAATAGTATGTTTAACAAATTATCAAATTTTAAAACGGTCATATTATAATATTCATGAATATTGATGAAACCATGAGCATTTTGAGAATAATATTTGAAAATGAAGGGGATATACCTACAAAATTACTCATATCTCAGCAGCTTATGGCCCTTACGTAGCAAACAAGGTGCCAACTTATTGCTATGATACAGCCCTTTATCTCAATGGTTATATTTGCCAGTTGTCGCATTTACATATTCATGAAAATTAATATAAACATTAGAATAAAGAGAAAAATCGCCGAAAATGAATGGGGTATACCTACAAAATAACCAATATCTTAGCTGCTAATTGGCCTAGAGAAGCAAACAATATACTTAATTTAAGTCTATGCATAGCAGATTTACCTAGTGGGAAGATATAAGAATTAACTAATTTGTTTAATATCAATATTAATAAAAAAAACTTTAGAAATACAAGTAAAAAATGTATACAAATTGATAGCAGTGTAGTTACAAAATTACTCATATATCAGCTGTTATAAATTTTATACTTTTTTCTTTTACTCAATTTTACTTAGGACTTTGTTGTTTGATATGGTACCAAGCTTGTTACTATTGGGCAATTGGAAGCCAATATATGAATCACTTTGTAGCTATACCCCCTTAATTTTCCTGTATTTTCTCTTAATCTCTCATGTTTTCATCAATATTCATGAGAATTTAAATTTGATGTGTTATGAATTGGATCATTTTGGTAAACATGTTGTGTCTATGCATTGACTTAAAATCAGGTTTGGCACTATTGGGCACTTAACTACTGAGATATGAGTAATTTTGGAAGTGCACCCCCTTGATTTTTGCCGCTATTTTTCTTTCATTTCTTCTGTTTACATTAAAAATCACGAATATTCATGATAAATATTTTTCATATTATACCTTATGGTAAAAGTACGATGTCTGAGCATTAAATTGGCACTAGGTTTGATACACTGGAACACATGGTAGGTGAAATATTTGTCATTTTATATGTACATCCCTTAATTTTTCTAAGATTTTTTCTTTAATTACAAAACAAATCATTAATATTCATGAATATGCAAATGAGATAATTTTCATATCGGACCACTGGATGACAGAACTTATCAAATTGAATCACTGAGGATATAAAAACTGGCAACAATGGTGGTTTGATATTGTTTTTGTGCTGAAATATGTTCATTTATGTTGTTTTTTTTACGATTTTACTTCATTTTTGTAGGTTTTCATTAAAATTCATAAATATGCAAATTAGATGATTGACAAATCTGACCACTAGAAGAAAGACATGTGTCTAAGCTTTAATTTGACACCAATTTTAGTGCTCTAGGATAAGTAGAACCCTAGATATGATTGAATTTATAGGCCTACACCCCAATCTCGAGAATCATATAAGCGGTTGCCATGGAAACCATGCATTTTTACGTAGCCCATACCTAATTTCTTGTGAGGAGAACTTCATTTCACATTCTGATTGTCCCACTGAACAATTTGGCATGAATTTAAAATTCCCTAGGAGTGCAGGATAGATCGTACCTTAACCCCTCCCCTAGGCTTATAGTTTTTACGTGATTTCCCCCATTTTTTTAAGTTTTCAGGCATTTTCATGAATATTCAAATGAGATAATATTCATATAGGACCACTGGATGATTGGACCTGTCAAATTGTAACATTGATTATATTAAAACATGCAACAATGACAATATTGGGATGAAATCAGCCTATTTATATTTGTAATGATTTTCCCTTATTTTTTAGCGTTTTTATTAATATTCATGAATATGCAAATTATGCAAATAAGGTACGCTGCATATTTGACCATGGAATAAAAGGCCTATGTCTTAGCTTTATTTTAGTACAAATTTTAGTACTCTACGACTAAAGGCAGCTGAGATATTATTGATCTTGTACGTATACCCCCATTCGTGAAACACATTTTTAATGTTTTCATAAATATTTATGAATTTGCAAATTAGTTAATTTCCATATGCAACAAGGAGATATTAGGCATATGTCTAAGCTTTAATTTGGTATTAAGTTTAGTAGTCTAGGATAAGTAACAGCTGAGATATGAGTAATTTTATAGGCAGACCCCCCTTCTCAAATTCGCTATGGGTTGGCATAGAAACCATGCAATTTCACATAGCCCAAACCAAATTTTTTTTGAGGACACCTTCGTTTCCCATCCAGGGGGTCCCAATGAACAATTTGGCACCCATGAAAAATTGTCCTGGGGGGGGGGGGGGGGGTGCAAGGTAACCTAAATTGGATGCCGGGGTATGTTGATGATGATATAATATCAAAAAGTCTGATATTATACTGATTTGGGGACAGGCTGTATACTATGAGAAATGGTTAAAAAAGGCGTGAGATTTATCAATGATTTAGTTAAAAATAATGGGGAGTTTTCAGCTATCAAGAGTTTTTGGAAAGAGCAAGAGTACAAACTTTTCTACAATACGTTAGGACAATATAATACAGGCCAATAAGGCATAAATTTAAAAAAGAAGTACAAAAATACATTTTACCAAAAATGTCAGAGCCCTTTCATGCCTGCTCATTTGCTAATATAATCAAAAGCAAACAAGAGGCCAAGATTATGTATGGTATATCAAATATAAATGAGGATAAACCAACAGCACAACAAACTTGGAACAATCTTTATAATATTCAAGAAAAAGACTGGGAAAAGATATTTACAAGGTATGTACCCAATGAAAATAACTAAGTACTGCACTCTACAGTGGTTTCAAACCATAACATATATTAGTCACCAACAAACGTCTACAATATATGGGTATAGAGAATGATCCATGATGTACTTTTGAAAACTGACGAAAAACAAGTGTCCATCTATTCTGGGAATGCAAAACAACAAAAGAATTTTTAAAATCATTTTTATCATGGCTGGAAAGTTTCCATATTTATTCGACCTGTCCGATTATTCGGACTAGAAACAGAGAAAAATACCAAACATCACTTAATTAATATTGCTGTATGCCAAAAATTACATCTTCTGTTCCCGCTGCAGCAATAATTTATTCACGGGTGGGCATCAGCGGAACTACCGCGAAATCGCGTCAACGTAAATTTGTTCCTTCGTCACATCCGGGACCTTTCGCGTTAGTGGCATCGTCACACAAAAGCCAAACAAAGGTAGGTACTCTCGCTTGTTTTAATTTTTTGTAACAGAATGAGCAAACTATGTAAAAATCCGGCAATGCTTTTCCATGTAGATATGATTTACCTTGCTAAACAGGCCACACGCGATATTAAAAAAAGCTTTGCTCTGAGATGAGGACCGTACCCAATTCGAACCCAGTACGGGATTTCTTCAGTTTTATTTCAAAACGAATAAAGTTTGCAGATGTTTTGCCAGTTTTAGCTCAGAGCACGAGAATTTTACACATGGCATGTACATAACAGCCCTTATTCGTCCATCGGTCGTAAAAAAATCGAACCGATCATGTACTATGAAGGAATGATGCCAACGTTTTCAGGCGCGGAGGCTCCTTCGCCATCGCGTTAGTTGTAACATCACGCTCTAGTTCCTTGGAGGATACCATGTCAGTACATGCAGGAGCGGAGAGAAATGTGTGTATTATTAAAGTATCTGCTAAAACACCCCAATCGACCACCAATCCATCTCAAGCTGCTCCCTATGTACAAACTAGCACACTTACCCCTGTCTCACCTCCAAGACTCACACAACCATAAGCTCAGCCTTTTGCGCAGATGTGCTACAGATGTAAGTATCAGGTATCGTCCACTGGCTCAAATAGACTTGAAGTGTGTTTATATAATTTATTTGTCAGTACATGCGAGTTTGTCACCACGAATCCAATAAGCCTGCGCATTTTTAAAGTTTCACCAGAGCTTTTGCTGCTCGCACACACAAAGTATGGATGTAAATAAAGACAAGACCAACTTTTGGACCGCCAGCTGGATACGTCAGCATGAGCGTTTAAAGAAGGCTTTTGCGATACATACCGAAATATTGTGAGCTGACCCATACCCCATTTGGGATTGGTTTGGGTTGTGTTGGGGTGAATATTAAAGAGCTATTCAGTCACTGCAGAGGCGGCAACTTTCATATGGCTACAGAAGAAAAATCAGGTTCTATCTATTTGATACAGTTAATATGTTGTTTGAGCTGCGCAAACATGTGTGCGTTCAATGGAAATCCTGACCGTTACATTGATTTACCCTTACAAAGATCGTAATGGTAATGAAGCTGAAAAAGAGGCGCGGTTTTATTCAAAAGTAACTATCATCTTGTGTCATTACTTCACTAAAGACCCAAAACATTATTTAATCCTTAAAACGCCAGCAAAGCGACTGCATCAGAAAATGTCTGATTATTGGTTAACGAAAGAATAGAGGCAAACAGTGTGGACCCAGATCAGACGGCTCCAACAGGAGCCACCTTATCTGGGTCTACATTGTTTGTCGAGTGGCTTCAAACGACACAAGCAGACGATCTTTGTTGCATTGACACTCTAAGGGTAAATAAATGTACGGTCAGTATTTCCATTGAACGCACGCACGTTTGCGCAGCTTAAACAAGGTATTCACTCTACCAAATAGATAGAACCTGAACCACGACGAGATATGAAAGTTGCCGCCTTTGCAGTGACTAAATAACTCTTTAATATACACCCCAACACAACCCAAACAAATCCCAAAAGGGTATCTATATGCACTGGGTGGAAACGTACACAGGATATTGCTCCAAAATGAGCCGATGTTTACACTGAATTAGGAAAAAAACACACAATGAAGGTAAGGAAATCAGGAATTTCTCCTATTTAATTCTTTTTTCGGTACTTGGCGTGTACCAATTTAGAATCGCTATATATATATTAAGCAAATTGTATTCATGATTTGGCATCAAACACTGAACTTGATAGTGAAAATCACAAAATGAAAGTCGTGCTCACACCAAAATTTAGACACCTATCCCCAAAAAGGAACAATATTGAACCAAGAAAGCAAACTATTAACATTCTGAATCGGTCAATTTTTTGCAATGGCATTTAAATATCAATACTGAAAATTTCAGCCTCGTAGGTTGAAACTTGACTGAGATATGGCTCAAAACTGATGGTCAGTTAGTCTCAAAAAAGGTACTGGGGATTGGGAAATCTCAGTTTTAGTGTACGGGAGTATTGTTTTTTAATGTACTGGGTATTGAATTGAAGATTAAAGGATAAAACAGAGTTCGGTTGCTAATTGGAGCTCTTCATGATATGCCGATATGGGATGTTGTTCCAATTATATCCCTTACCGAATCTGAACCCCCATCACCCACAATTTATCACTAAATCTTATGGTACTAGTTGTTTATATGCACAAACACAAGCAAATGAGGCTCAGTTGAGTCTGTGCAAAGGCATTTCTTTTTCAGATTATTTGCTGCATGCACATACAAATTACAATTTTGGACAGACACACAGGCATAAATTTAGGCGTCTGGTACCCCTGGCTGGCTGCGCATGTATTTTAAGGGATGAATTTACGAAAATATACACTAGGTCACATAAGATGAGCTTTATACATGTACATATAATACAGCATCCAAAAGCCATAAACGTTTACGGCTATAAGAGCATTGAAGAACCTGTCAAAGCTAAAAAAAATGCGCAATTTCTTCCATATAATTGCTGTTTGCAAACATAAAAAAGACTTTAATTAATGCATGGGTCGAAAGTTATGGGTCTGATCTCACTGGATAGCTGCGCTTGTACATGTATTGTTAAGGGATTAATTTAGTGAATTCATGCATGACCTAAATGATAATTGGATTGCAACGCGAGAAAGCCTATCTTCAAGGTAAATGATCAGGCGAGTCTGTTTGGCTTCAGAGACTAGTATATTGACTTTCCAGAGATTGAACATCAAAGGTGTTGATCAGTTTGTGCGCATTCACAAGATTGTCTGCACCTTTGTTGTGGGCATGCACAAAGTCAGGATGTTATTTTTTGCGGTGGGCCAATATAGCCTCTAAAAGCTGAAATGCTAGTACACAAACAAGGATGGCCCTGAGGAGCTTGCAGAAATGTTCAATCTTGATTGATTTGTTTGTTTGATTTGATTCTTTACATCCCATCAACAATATTTCAGTCATATAGGGACAGGTCTTCCTGGTTTAACCAGTGCTAAGGTAGGAATTATGTTCTTGTTCAAGGACACAACGCAGTGACGCCTTTGAAACTTTGACCTGTGGCCCCTTGGTCTCGAGTCAAGCACTCTACCACTGAGCCACTGCGCTCTTGATTGAGGCTTTCCTGCTTGCATAAAACATAGGGACTTGGGTAACCACACATGCTGAAATTAAGGCGTCTGGTTTCACTTGATGGCGGTGCATGTGTTTTAAGGGATGACTTAATACGCATATGCAACAGATTGTGATTTAGTTTGACGCTACAGCCGTTAGGCCCTGGGATAGATATGGTTTAACCCCACCCTCCCACAGGCTGAATTTTGTAGACTATGATTTCCATAAAGCCTAATATGTTACAATTTTTTTTTTGAAACAAGTTAGCCCTCTGGCAATGGTCGCGTAAGCCTGTAACATCCTGTTACACGTGTTTGTTTTGATTCTTTACATCCCATCTAAATTTTGGTGTGAGCATGACTTTCGTTTTGTGATTTTCACTATCAAGTTCAGTGTTTGATGCCAAATCATGCATACAATTTGCTAAATACACATATAGTGATTCTGAATCAACACACGCCAAGTACCGAAAAAAGAATTAAATAGGAGAAATTCCAGCATGTCTTTCAGTTATATAGGGATGGGTCTTCCTTGGTGGAACCAGTGCTTAGCTAGGATTAATGTTCTTGCTCAAGGATACAATGCAATAATGCTGGTGAGGCTCGAACCCATGGCTCCTCGGTCTTGAGTCAAGCACTCTACCACTGACCCACTGTGCTCCCTCTGTTACACATGTTACCTATCAAAAATCGTTAAAATGACATGAAATGTACAAAAGCCAAAATGTTATTAGAGGCATATAAATGAGTTAAAGTTATAAATTTTCGTATAGCCCAATCATAAACAACAAAACCTTTTTATTTAAAACAAAATTGTATGGTCCACTTTGTTACGGGTGTGACATTTTGCATTACTACCCTATTTCTTGGAAATTATTGTAGCTGTCGTTTCTTCTGAAATGTTTATTATTGTTCATTGGGTCTGGTATTTGATGCTGCCACAAAGACGATAAACTGAACTATCCAAGCTCCAAAGACCAGCTTTTTCTTTACAAAATATCTTTTTTAGGCATTTGAAAATGGCTACCAGTGTATCAATTTTCAATAATAACAAATACATTTAAAATTTTTGCTAAAAAACATGGATTAAGTCATGCAGTTAAAAGAAAGCCCAAATATATTCAGCTGGCATGTTATGAGAGAGATTAATAACAGTAAATTATACTTGAGTAGCGTTCTCATCTTGAAAACATAATGCAAATAATAACATATATAACATCCAAAAATATCTGTGCATGGATCATCCCATTTAGGTTTTTCTGTACACTATGATTTTCTAAAGATATATTAAATGTTTAGAAGAATATAAGATGAAAAATGGCTCAAATTAGGTTCTGGCAGTTAGGGCTTTACTTTGTTACAGTCACATTGACTCTGTTACCTTTTAAAA
The DNA here is from genome assembly GCA_964019695.1 of Loripinus fragilis. NCBI lineage: Eukaryota > Metazoa > Mollusca > Bivalvia > Lucinida > Lucinidae > Loripinus > Loripinus fragilis. Next base: position 81,357,265 of record OZ026520.1, on the reverse strand, counting down.
ATCTCTAATCCTATAGTGCAAATACGAAGTTGAATCTAATTCTTATTCATCAAAATACTAATTACATCGAAAGCTCTTAAATACTTGCAGCCAACAGCCAGTATACAACAAAATAATCTACAGCTATGATAATACTGTTATATATGTTACTTAATAAAATATATTACTATTTAGAACAGTGCTTTCACTTGACCATTGGCTGCCAAAAGACCTCCAAAGCATTGTTCATTATGATTCACTACAAACTCATTATATAAGCCACAAAGTAATGTAGGCCATGGGATACATATGGCTTTGTCTCTCCCAGGGGTAATTTTGCAGACTATGTTATTCATAAAGCCGAATGTCTTACAAGTTTTTTTGAAATATGTTACCCCTCTGACAAGTGTGGCGTAAGCCATGTAACACCTGTCACGTACGTTACTCTCCAAAATGTATTCAAATTACATGGACTGTTAAAAAGTCAAAAATGTTATGAGACATTCAAATGAATTGAAGTTTAACGTTTCTATATAGCCCAACCATTTAGCAACAAAACCTTATTATTTTAAACAAAATTATGCTATCCACTATGTTACCTGACATTTTTCATTGCTACCCTATTTCTGGTAAATTATTATGCCTGTCGTTTCTTCTTATTACTGACAAAAGGGTCAAGGTTTTGGTGTTATCAAAAAGACAACTAACTGACCTATCAAAAATTGTAAAGACCAGCTCCCTAGCTGTTATAGAATATTTTTGTAGACATTTGACTTGATAAGTTTACAATAATAACACATACCTTTTTGGGCTAAAAGCATGGAATAAAGTCATGCAGAGTAAAAACAAATATATTCAGCTGGCATGTTATGAGATTGGATACCAGCAGTAAATTATACATAAGCGGCATGCTTATCTTGAAACCTTAGAGCAAATAGTAACATACATAACATCCAAAAAATAAGCTTATGGAAGCCCTCCCACCATTTAGTAGTTATTTAGTACAATATGATATCCTTAAACTGCATTAAATTGTTTTTAGAATATAAGATGCAAAATGGTTCATGTTAGCTTCTGGCAGTTTGGGCTTCACTGTGTAACAGCCATGGTAACTCTGTTACCCTATAATAGTATCTAAAACTATTGTACAAATACAAAGTTTAATCTAATTCTTATTTAACGACATGCTCATTGCATTGAAAGATGTTAATAAATGCAGCCAACCGCCAGTGTGCAACAAAGCAATCTACATTTATGTTAAAACTGTTGTACACGTTACTTAATATCAAATATATTATACCACAGCTGTATTAAGTACAGTGTTATCACTTGACCATTGTCTTTCATAATACCTCCGAAGCTTTGTTCATTATAGTTTGCTACAAACTCATTATATAAACCACAAATTATATTCGTTAGCTCATACACAGTTAGGGGATTACCCTGCAATATCTAAGTTTACTATGTTACCCTAATAAATAGGAGCTTCTATAGTAAGTTAGGAACTTCTATAGTGATAATATCAAAGTATTTCTTATTCTTACATGTCAATATATTTTTTTATTGAAAGCAAAGGACTAGAAATATGCACCTATTTTACAGTTACATATGTTGCTTTCTTTTGTATTTATCATTTAAGTGTAATAAAAGCACTATATGAGTTTAAACTACTAGTTGGTATAAATTGCTGCCATTTGAAGGCCCACTTATGCGAAATATGATGAATAGTGTCCTTATTAGTATAAAGCATATTACTGAAAAAAAACCTGATTGAAGCATGGGTGATTTAGAGGAAGATACTTGAACTTAAAGCACATAAACTACCATAGAAGTTTTTTGTATCAAATATGTAACCAACATTAAAAGAACTGCTAATTTTAATGGTCAAATTACTTTTCATGAAATGGTTTATGATATTGTTTATCTGAGTCTTAAAAATTCAGTCCACGTTTGACAACCTTCATGCCTACCCCTATAGTCATCATCTATTTTTATCTAAAGCATGTCCAATTTGGCTGGATTTAATGTGAAAAATAAATCAAATAAGCCAGCATAATTGATTTTGAGAGGGCTGGTTGCTTTGCTTAGTTTGTCTTCCTGGTGTCTCGTGATTGTTGTGTGGCTCTTCCTTGCAGTGCCATGGGATTGTCTGCAGTTTGTGATTGTGGTATTTCCTGATCATACTCACTATTTTTCTAACGCAAAATCAATCTGAACCATAAATATTCCATATATTATGTCACCCATTGTAACATAATTTTATCAAAAATTAAAACACTTAATATTTATGAAAATGAAAGTAGAACTAGATCAATCAATATTTTTTTTTCTATCAGAACTGGATTGGTTGGATGTCTGTCATAACCTCTAAACGGTGTTATGCGACTTTTTTGTTACTGTAAAGGCGGCACCTCATGAATGCGTTATAAGGACTTGTCAACCTTACACACAGGTAAAAGCTGAAAATGAGGCGTGGTTTTATTAAAAAGTAACTATCATATTGCGCCATTGCCTCAGATTAGACGCAAAACCCTTTATTTAGTCCTTAAAACCCCAGCAAAATAACTGCATCTGAAAATGTCTATTTAACATAAGCATAGGGGCAAACATTGTGGACACAGATCAGACTGCTCCTACAGGAGCAGTATGATCTGGGTCCTACAGGAGCAGTCTGATCTGGGTCCACACTGTTTGTCTGTGAGGCTTCAAATATTTTAATGGATGGCAAAAAACATACATTTTGTGATTATGTGCTTTAAGGGTTAGTAAATGAGAGTTCAGTGTGTATACGGTTAGGATTTTCATGAAATGCACGCATGCTTGCGTGTCCCAAAAAGCTGATTAACTCTTTACCAAACTATAAATAAAAGGTGATTTCCCTTCCTTAGCAGATGAACTAGCCAAACCTAGCCCAGATATGAATATTTAATTGCCGCCTTTACAGTAAGCGAAAAGTCTATTAATACAATCATTTAGGCAAGACCTAGTTTGTAACTTAATTAATCTCCTGAAACATTTAGCAATGGAAGTGTGGGTCAGTATATATACATGTACTTCAAACTGTTTTTATTGCTAAAGCAAACACTATGGATCCTAACCAGACTGCTCCAAAGATAAGTCTTATGTGGAAACATAATGTTTGCAAATAAGGCTTCCAAAGTACACCAGCAGATTAGAGCAAACATTTAGTCTGTTCTGAGTCTTAGAGGAGCGTAAAGTCAAATGTTAGTTTGTCAGGACTGAAAGGTAGAATGGCAGAGAGACGTACGGACGGAATCAAGCAATTCTATAGTACTTAAAACTGACTTTGATTAGTAGGGTGCTAAAAAGGACTAGAAATTACGCGCCAATCCTCAGTACACCAAATTTAGACAATATGCATTACCCAGTACACCTTTTCCCAATCCCCAGTACCCTTTTCGAGACTAACTGACCATTAGTTTTGAGCCATATCTCCATCAAGTTGCAACCTACGAGGCTGAAATTTTCAGCATTGATATTTAAATGTCATTGCAATAAATTGGCCGATTCAGAATTTTAATAGTTTGCTTTCTTTGTTCAATATTATTCCTTTTTGGGGATAGGTGTCTAAATTTTGGTGTGAGCACGACTTTCATTTTGTGATTTTCACTATCAAGTTCAGTGTTTGATGCCAAATCATGCATACAATTTGCTAAATATACATATGGTGATTCTAAATCGACACACACAGAGTACCGAAAAAAGAATTAAATATGAGAAATTCCAGATTTCCTTACCTTCGTTGTGTGTTTTTTCCTAATTCAGTGTAAACATCGGCTCATTTTGGAGCAATATCCTGTGTACGTTTCCACCCAGTGATATGGGTCAGCTCACAATATTTCGGTACGTCTCGCAAAATCCTTCTTTTATACGCTTATGCTGACGTATCCAGCTGGTGGTCTAAAATTTAGTCTCGTCTTTATCTACATCCATACTTTGTGTGTGCGAGCAGCGAAAGCTCTTGTGAAATTTTAAAAAATGCGCAGGCTTATTGGATTCGTGGCACTTGCGATAAGTGAAAAATCTCATGTACTGACGCATACATACGTGTAGATAAGTTATATAAACACAGTTCAAGTCTATTTGAGCCAGTGGACGATACCTGATACTTACATCTGTAGCACATCTGCGCAAAAGGCTGAGCTTATGGTTGTGTGAGTCTTGGAGGTGAGGCAGGGGTAAGTGTGCTAGTTTGTACATGGGGAGCAGCTTGAGATGGATTGGTGGTCGATTGGGGTGTTTCAGCAGATACTTTAATAATACACACATTTCTCTCCGCTCCTGCATGTACTGACATGGTATCCTCCAAGGAACTAGAGCGTGATGTTACAACTAACGCGATGGCGAAGGAGCCTCCGCGCCTGAAAACGTTGGCATCATTCCTTCATAGTACATGATCGGTTCGATTTTTTTACGTCCGAAGGACGAATAAGGGCTGTTATGTACATGCCATGTGTAAAATTCTCGTGATATGAGCTAAAACTGGCAAAACATCTGCAAACTTTCTTATGTTATTAATGCTTGAAGTTTTCAAGAAAAAAATATTTCATGTATATAATACACATGGAATTAGCATATGCCAATAATAGTTTGGACATCTTTCAAAAGGAATGGAGACCATATCAGGATCAAGACATATGAACTTGAGCAAATTTTAAATAAAATTCCTAAACCAAAGCCAATCCATATACAGTTAATTTAAACTTTCTTTATACTTGCAACCTAATTGAAAAACAATATAGGGAACACACCAATTGAAAAACAATATAGGGCACACGCTGCTCCCAACCCCTCCCATTCCCTATTTTTTAAGCTGTCAGGTACACACACACACACACACACACACGCACACACGCACGCACGCACGCACGCACACACGCACACACACACACACACCTGTTTGTTTTAATGTTATGATGTACAGTGCAAGATATTACATATTGTAGATGTTTTATAAGTATATATTGTACAATTGAAATTATGTTGTAATTATATTGTATTGAAATAAACAGATAAAAAACTTTATGGAAAATTCCATTGGTCCTAAAAGGGTGAAACAATATTCGGTTTATAATTTGGCAGGCAGGCTATATAAATAATAAAATATTAAGAAATTAAAATTGGGCCTCGTCGTGAGAAAACCTGTCTTCGGGGGTTGCGAACAACAAAGGCGCAGACCAGCCTGCGCATCCGCGCAGTCTGATCAGCGCCTTTGTTTTTCGCTTATTGGAAAGTATTATATCTAGACTTGCTACAAGCGAAATTTCAATTTTCTGTCTCTGTAGCTGAGAAGACTGGTTTGAGTCTCGCTTTTTCAGAAACCCCGAAGACAGGTTTTTTCGCGACGAGGCCCTAATAGTACAATGCAAATATAGCATGGTACAGGATTTGACGGCAATTAATATCTAGGACATCTGTAATAGAGTGGATCATGGAACAGTACATAAGAACGGCGATGTCAACCCAGCACTATGAACGTAAGTACAAAAATAGAGAAAAGTGGAAAATAATTAGAAATGCAAAAACAACACGTATGTTTCAGAGAGAGAGAGAGAGAGAGAGAGAGAGAGAGAGAGAGAGAGAGAGAGAGGGGGGGGGGGTTATATGGCATAAACTAAAAAAACTAATGCACTCCACATAAGCAGCAGTAATTTAATTTTGCAGGCTTAATCCACATCGTCAGATCTTATATACATGTACTTGCAGAATAAAGTTTTTAGCCTATACCGTATTGTCTCTAAATACTTCATGGTGTCAAAAGTAAAAATTTGGGCTTATTTTAATTCTGAAAAGAGAAAAAGAAGAAAATAAGGAAAAATGGAAAGATTACAACCACCAAGTGCTCTATGTTTGACTTGGAACTTGTCTGAAAATTTGAAACGTTTTCAACAGCAATATCAATGTCAGCTACAGGAATTTCAGAAAAAAATATAACAGTATAAACACAAGAACATTTCTTCATGTGATTGGACCTGAAAGTTTGGAAATTTACAATACTGTCACTTGGACAGCAGATGGTGATAACATGAAATTAGACAACATTATGGAGAAATTTAAAGGGTACTGCAATCCTGACACATTTTCAATACAAGAAATCAGCAACTGGGGAGAACATAGATGCGTATGTGACAGACTTCAAGAACAAAGCAAGTTTGTGTGAATTTAGTACTTTGAAAGACTCATTAATCAGGGACAGGATAGTATGCGGTATAAGAAGTGACAGGGTAAGAGCCAGGCAATAAAGGACATATACCTTACGTTTGAAAAGGCTATGGGCTTAAACAAGTCAGACACAATAAAAATAGTCTGACTGAGGAAAAGCCAATTAATTTCATCCAAAAGAGAGTGAAGTTTAAGCCTAGATATGAACATGCAAAGAATGGAGCAGCTCAACAACCTCAAAAAAGCACCCACGCAAGGATCCATCACAACCATACAAATATCAGCTAGAGCGCGCAATCGATGGGGCTCCATCGCAAATCCCCACGCTAAAGTTTTTGACTCCCCACAGCACCCCCAAGTCCCACCCCGGGGCATTTCCCTGGCAACAGAATAAAAATTCTGTTCTTTATGTTTTCTATCTTTTATTTGTGAGAACACACACAAAGTTTGGTCTTTCATGCAAACCAAATTTCTATGTGTCTCGATCCACATTTGAATTAAGGGTGAGGTTGGCGCCGTTAAACCGGTTTAAGCCCTCCAGTAAAATATTTTACTGACCGTTCCAAGGCGGTACTTCTTTTGTGGATCTTTTATGTTTTTGTTCTGTCTTGTGTTTGCTATGTCTTTGTGCGCGTTTGTTTATATGTGCTTTGTGGTCACCTGCTGGAAAAGGGCTGACCTCTTGGCTCTCGTCTGTGGTGTCTGCTGTGAGTTTGTCACTTTCCCATTGGTATCCTGGGTCAGGTGTGGTACTTAATTGCATCGATTCCTGATCTTTGCACCCTTACTTACTATGTTAATGATATTTGACCTTTTGACCTCGCCCCAAGGTCACCAGTTTGACCCTAGGATGAAAATGTTACTTGCATTCTGTTCTGCTCGTCATCCCTGTCGATTTGATATGCCACATGACCATGTTTGAATTTTTTTGACCCCCTGGGCACCCCCAGTGCCCCAAAGTCCCACCCCCTGTGGCATGACCCAGGCGACAGAATACAAATCCCGTCTAATACGTTTTGTATCTTTCATTTGTGAGAACACACACAAAGTTTGGTATAAAAATCTTTGAAATGGACATGGTAACCGACATTTAATGATATTTGACTTATGACCTCACCCCAAGGTCACCAGTTTGACCTTAGGATGAAAATTTTACTTGCATTCTGTTCTGCTCGTCACTCTCGTCGATTTTATATGCCACATGACCATGTTTGAAATTTTTTTTTGACCACCTGGGCACCCCAGCGCCCCAAAGTCCCACCCCTGAGGCATGACCCAGGCGACAGAATAAAAATCCCGTCTGATATGTTTTGTATCTTTCATTTGTGAGAACACACATAAAGTTTGGCATAAAATCTTTGAAATTGACTTTGTAATTGAAATTAAATGATATTTGACCTTTTGACCCCTCCCCAATGCCCCATGGGGCGGGGGCCACAAAAATGCCGTTGTACGCCCGATTTATGGGAGTAACTCACACACCAAATGGCTGAATTTCGTACAATGGTTTACGGACTGACAGCAGGACGGAATTTGATTTTGGCCCCTAAGCACCACAAAGCCCATCCCCTAGGGAATGACCCAGGCAACAGAATAAAAATCCCGTCTGATATGTTTTGTATCTTTCATTTGTGAGTACACACACAAAGTTTGGTATAAAAATCTTTGAAATTGACTTTGTAATTGAAATTAAATGATATTTGACCTTTGACCCCTCCTCAGGGGGCGGGGCCAAAAACAGTGCCGTTGTGCACCCCATTCATGAGAGTAACTCACACACCAAATTTGGTTGAATTTCGTCCAATGGTTTAGGAGGAGATAGCATAACGGACGGATGGACGGAGGCGATAACAATATCCCCTTCACTTGGGGAAATTTTTGGATATACTCATGGAAAAAAGAAACATGCGTTAAATGAAAATAACCAGAATGATCACTCAGATTGGGAATATGGACAGTATTTTGTAAGCTATCTAGATTCTTTTTAAAAGCAATTACTTCGGAGTTTTCTTTTGAACCATGGACAGCAAAATAGAGAGAATAAAAATGGGACTTTGATTTTACTCTAAATGTAACAAAATCGACCTATAGGACGAGTGCTTTGGGAAGAATTACTCGTCAATTCTAAATTTCACTCGTAATTAACAGCGGACAAGTGGAATTTTTGTCCCCCGGAGTGCTAAATTTAAGAAAATTTGCACTTTTTTTCAAATGCATTTATTATAAAGCTTACAGTATGGCAGGAATATTCCCTCATTAAATGTTTGTGAACGGTCTTCAATTAGCCTGTAATTAATTACTTTAGCTAGTTCATGGGGGTCTGGCTATTTTCAAGTCAATGAGCTCTACACAAGAAAACTGGAAGCACTTCCATCTGCTTATACACAACACAAGCAAAGTTATATAATCTTGATAATGTCAACAATAACAATGTTTCAGAGTATTTTTTTAGCAGTGGGTGCATTGATAAGTATATTTTGATAGTTGGCCGATATTCGATATCAATTTCAAAAATTTAACCCTTAAAGCACTAATTATTACTATAGCAGACGACATATTTTGTAACAATTTTCTTCATTTGTGGTACAAAAGGATAGATTAAAATCAAATGAAACTTATTGAAGATTAAAATACTTTTCTTTTGACAGTTGTAACATTCTAATTTGCATTGATCTGACCGTTGATTGTAATTAAAACAGAATATCAATTATCCAATATTGAAATGAAGAAATTGACTGAAGGTGCTGCTTAAATCATTCAGCTGACCTGCATAAAGAGGTAAACTCAGGTTAATGTGTGTGTTGCTGTAAGATGGGCTGCTTCCAGATATTTGCATAAAGCTGATAAATAGTCCTGTAATTAACTAAGCAGATGAATAAATGATCTGTGAAAATTAAATCAGTACATAATGAAATATTAATTTTTGAATTAAGTAAAATGTTAAAAGTCAAGAACAAACACTTTAAGTTTAACTAATAGAAATAGCTGATAAGTGCCACTGGGTAATTATTAAGAAGACGATATCGCATCAGATTCTGATGATCAAAAGAAAATTAGGATGACTGAGAAAACAGATTTTGCCTGGATATATAGACAACATGCGTTATGGGGCATCCACTGTGTGTATAGATATTGTATCTGTGGCTCCTCCTAGTTGTAATTCGAGTCAGAGTTTTCCACTAGCTAATGAAAAAATCCCATCTGGGGTTAGATCCTAAACAGTACGGTGGCAGAATTATTTTTCGTGACTTCAAGAGACAGAAAAGAATCCCACAGCCAACAGCCACGTGTTTCGAGTGTGAACAGATTGGTTACTGGACAAAATTCCACTACATGTAACAAACAGAGCAAACACAAGAAAATCAAGAAAAATGATAAGATTTCTTATCTTCATATGAGCCGTCACATGTGATTTCCAACGATTTGGCGTTTTTGCAAGTGTAGACTCAGACAAGCCTGTGTAGCCTCCTTTTAAGCTTAGAAGCTCCAAATGGTGTTCAGTCAGTAGCTTAACAGTCATAAAATATTCAAGGGACTAGGCAAGGCTCTGATCAGACTGCGCATATGCGCAGGCTGGTCTGAGACTTTGCCGGTCGCACGCACCACATTTTTGGAAATCTCGTGTTGCGGCTCAAGTATTCTTATCTTCATATGTGCTTTACAGAGTTGGGGTCGATAACATGCAAATGTAATCGATTACAATTACTTTGGAATATCATGATTACTGATTACAATAACAATTACTTTTTTTAAATGTAATCGATTACAATTACAGATTACATTGCAAAGTAATCATGATTACTTTATGATTACTCATGATTACTTTTGAGCAATAAAGTAACTTTATTTATTTCAAGACTAATTATTAGAATGTTATCCTGAAGAAAGGAAAACTTAGCTCTAGTTCTCATTTCTACAGAAATTAGTAAGCTAGCAACAAGACTGACTGAATGAAATATAGAATAAAACAATAGTATTCAAAAGTCCCATGTTATTCTACATATAAACATGGATACATCTTTGTGCATCCCAGTTATCTTGAATGCGTTTGCAAGATATCCTTGGTACATTTTGGCCGTTCAGTAAGGTTAAAGGCTCTTACCAGGGTTAACATGATTTGACCACTATTTTTCAACACAGTTCCATCAATGTGCTTCAGATTTATGTTTCTGCAGATGAAGATAAAATAAAAACTAATAAAAACATCTTTGCAGTAATGTACAAATGCATATATCTGTGTGAAGCACAATTAGTTGTTAATGTTGAAAATATCAGCGGAGTCTTTCTAGCCTGAGAAGAATAATAATAACAGTATATGAAAAATGTAAAAGGCACCAGATAAAAACCTGTTTTGTTCTAAACATCTTTTCTGTGGGTCATTGAAAGAATCTTTCAGGAAATGCTTTACAGGACAAAAAAGAACTTGGCTAATAAAAGAAATACATAAATTTGGGTGATTATTTTCTTATCTGGAGCACTGCATACTGGTTTAATAAGTCTTTCTTAAGAAATTAGGACTTATCCTTATTTTATTAAATTATAACATGTCCACCTGAAAAGTAAATTAGTCCAACTTGCATTATTACCTATTATTTTTGACTTCTTTTATATAATTTAATTTATATTAATCTGACAACTGGAAGACACTTATTGTGTTGCATCTACATGTATGTTTATAAAAAGAATGATAACCTAAAGATGATCCTGATCTTCTGATCAAACCAAAACTGAAAATGAGATCATATTCAACAGGAAAATGGTCACGGTTTGCTTGCCAAAAGGTGTTTAAACAATACTGTCATAAAAGTATCTTAAAGATTAGATAGAAACTGAAGAAAACGGACCTTATTTCATTTGACAGCACAGAAAAAAATGTTGACCTGTAATGTCGATCAATTAAAGTTTTATTTGCAGAAAGATGCAATTGGACAGAAAAAACTTCCCACTTAAAATATGTATCTTACTACATAATGTCTAGTATGAGCTTAACTCTATTGTATCAAACTATAGTACCATTTAAGGGACCTTTTCTTGACTTTTATATATTTTTTTCCTAAACTCTTAGCATGGAAAGGACCGTCAAGGTAGTTTATAAGATATCCAAATAATTTGGGTAAATACATATCATGGAGAAAGGTGGGTAACTTAATTAATCTGTCTTAGTGAATCTCATAAAATGCTACCAAGAAATAAAGAAAATAGGTCAATTGACATAAATCTAGATCTAAAAGTCCTATGCTTTTTTTTATATTTTAAGACATTTATAACATTGCAAGCCATAATCAATTACTGCATTATGCAGCATCTTATCAGAATCTATACTGTTTGTCTTCTAGATCAATTATTCATTAACAGCTGTTGAGTGTTTCTTCCATCTGACAATTATTTTCATGAAAAGCAAGTTTAATTCCAAAGATGAAACATACATCTTTGACCTATTTATATTGGTAGCAAATTCACATCCCTTGTTTTAAACAGTCATTATTCTCTTAAATCTATTGCTGGTACTCATCGCTGTATAATAACCATTAGTATTTAAACCAATTTTTATGATAATTTTTGTAAGTAATCAAAAAGTAATTATGATTACATGCTATTTTGCAATGTAATCAATTACATTATGATTACTTGCAATCATAAAAACCCACGATTACAGATTACTTTAAGATTGCTTAAAAAAGTAATCGATTACAAGTAATCATGATTACAGATTATAATTACCCCAACTCTGGTGCTTTAGCCTATATTATTCAGAATATAAAATTCCTTTCTTTTCAACCCGAACCATCTTCAATCCTGATTCCATTGTGGATTTATTAGCTAACGGATTCACAATAAAAGTTCCATTCAAACCAGTTATAGTTAGTCCACTGACAGTTTTCGTAAACTATAATAACCATGGTAAGGCAAGACTGATCTTAGATCAGAGGATTCTGAATAAACGCATTTGGTAGCTAACCCTAAAATTTTAGTACTGAAAATATACGATGAGAGTATGGTACTCTGTAGAGAATCTGTAGAGCCATCACTGAGGACTCTGATGTTCATAAAGCAGCACAGTTCTAGTCATTTTATTTGATAAGACAGTTTCTGTTAAACATTTATTTCGGCTTTTTGGTGGTAAAACAATTCAATATTGTCTATTTGATTTGATTCTTTATGTCCCATTCAACAATCTTTTAGTTACGTCGGGACGGGTCTTCCTGGGTTAAACCAGTACTAAGCTAGGATTAATGTGTCTTGCTCAAGGACACAACGCAGTGACGCCGGTAAGGCTCGAACCTGCGGCCTTTCAGACTCGAGCCAAGCACTCTACCACTAAGCTCTTGTTTAGTTGATATATCAATTAAGGACTACTGGGGAATATTGTCGGTTCAAAGCTAGCGTATCAGAAAAAGCTGTGAAGGGATTAAGTAGTATTGCATTGTTTGAATTTCCAAAGCTGACGCAAAGGGTAGAGCTTTAGAAGAAATTAATATTGTTTATATTGCTGGTTCTAAGTTGGCGAGCAGGCCAAACTTTGGAAGGGTTTAGTATTGCACGTATTGCTGGTTCCGAAGTTGGCGAGCAGGCCAAGCTTTGGAAGGATTTAGTATTGCACTTGTTGGCGAACAGGCCAAGCTTTGGAGGGATGTAGTATTGCACACATTGCTGGTTCCAAGTTGGCGAGCAGGCAAGCTTTGGATGGATTTAGTATTGCACATATTGCTGGTTCCAAGTTGGCGAGTAGGCCAAGCTTTGGAAGGATTTAGTATTGCACATATTGTTGGTTCCAGTATGGCGAGTAGACCAAGCTTTCAAGGGTTTTGCTGGTTCCAAGTTGGCATATCAGAGGGCCTGTATAAAACTGTTGATAAGCAATTAGTCAATCATAAGAGATAAGTGGCCAAAAATTCGTGTTTAGTTCCCGACATCCAAGCTCTCGTATCAGGAGGTCAAGCTTTGGAAGGACTATTATTGCACATATCGCTGATGCCAAAACTGGCGTATTAGAAAGAGATGTGGAAGGATTTGTATGCCAAAGTTGGCGTCTGTCTAGAGCTTTGAAAGAACTTGCATTGCATAGACTGAAAGATGGTGTATGAGTCATAATTTATTTTCGTCGACATTTGGCTTTGAAATGTTTAAAAAATAAACATTTGTATATCTCATTGTTCCTTCTCTCTTTGTGTTGCTTGATGTTATAGCTATATAAAATCAGTCGAGATACAGCTTAATGAATCTTATTTTGTTTGAGAAAATATTTTTATGATGATAAGTCATGTCATTTATTCCCTACTGTAACAATATTGTTATCTTATTTCTAAACATATGCATTTATATTAACCATCTGATTGGATGTTTATATTAATATTTAGACATGTATGCATTGAAAAATATAACATTGTCCTACTCTAAATACAATGTCCTATTATATTTTTTCATCCAAACCTGTTAATTGAATAAATCACCTTTATTGGGCGGCATTACATTATTTTTTATAAAATATTTTTGTAATGCAGTACATAAACCCCAGTTATAGTTTGTTTTCATTAAGACAATAAAGTAATGTTTTCAATCAGTAATAACATGATCTAATTACTTAAAGAGTTTCCTCATACAGACTTGATAAACATGTGTTACAGTAGTGAAATGTGTGTTACATGAGAGGTTTTTTTCTGTTTCACGAGGGAATAACCAAGCATATTATATGGGAAAAAATTGTATTAAACAAAAACACATATATTGACAAAACATTAACGCAAATATATCAACTAATATGATTACTTGAATTGAACAAACAAATCCACTTCTAACAAAATGTTATTCAACTTTGTTCAAAAATATTATGTTACATGAAGGATTTTTTTGTTACAGGAGTGAATTTTGCCATATTTAGTCATTGTCAATGTTTGTACTGCTACATTACGATATTAAGTTAACATATTACATAACATATATTTATTTCTGAAAAGTTTGGAACATTTACATAATAAAAAATGGATTTCGAAGCTACTAGTTGCTTACACAATTCACAATTTTATTAGCTTAACATTTAATAATATTTCTTCCCTCATGTAACATTTTGATCCCTCCTGTAACGTTACGGTAGTGAATGTTACATGAGTGATATTTTCATAGTTAATCTGTAAATAAACATATAAGGAATACATTGACATCCCAGGCGGTCCAAATTAAGAAACTACACACTAAGACAATGTGTATCCAAATCCTCCAACAACAAAAGTATTTCAGACAAGCAAAATATGACCGTTACATTAGGGACCATATGCATAAATTACGCACCTACCTGCAACCCTAAAAATAGATATTTCATGTCAAATAATTGAAAAAGTTATTCGTTTCAATTTTCACGCTGACAGGAAATTGCCACTCTTCAAAATGGTGTTGGGGAGTAACTATTATATCTCTGGGATGTTACATTACTTTTGTAGAATAGGTTTTCGTTACAGGAGTGAGTGGAAGGCTGTATTCAAAGTTTGACAGATGATTCAGATATCTAGTTGTCAGTAAAACACAGTATTATATTTTTTAAATGTACACTTAAACATGAAACTATCATCAGCAAAAAGAAATTAGTAAAAATAATAGCTTTTGTGTCTTCTGTGCTTCAGAAAACACCGGTAAACTTTTCTGGCTACAGTGAAAAAGGGTCGCTTTGGCCAGTTTAAACCTTAAAAAATTATCTTTATAACACCTTTGAACCAGAATCAAATACATCAACAAGCTAAATAAAGTTAGTTTTAACTTTCTAGGGCAAGAGTTGGGCCATGGTACGTTCTGTTTTCGAGTAAATTGTAAAACTCAAGAATTTCGACGAAAATAAATTATGACTCGTATACGGCTGAGCTATGAAAGCACTAGTTTTGGAATAGAATTATGAGTTGAAGAGTCAGTCAGTTATGGAAGGGTGATTCTTGCACACCGGATAGGGACATCTGAGATTTTACCCTGGGTTAGAAAATCTTATCTAACCCAGGTTGTCGCGCGAGGGCTTCATACATTGGTTGTATCGGAACTCCCGCACATTGTCGTCAAGTGACGTCTTTGTTATGTTAAAGTGACGTCATCATGTGAAATTGTATCTTAGCATTGTTGCAGACAGGAAGCACGCTAGCACTAGATGAGGTTTAGTCAGGTCTCGCGAGAATGTGTATCTCAGCGTATTCAGGGACTTCTGGAAGCTTATTTTAAATAAAAAAAACAGTGGTGAGCAGGAAAAAGAATCCATTATTCGTGTGAGGGTAGGATAGAAAAATTCGTCCCTCGGGATTACCGTTCGTCATTACTCGGCAAGCCTCGTGATGCCAAACGGCGATCCTCGGGACAGATTTTTCTATCCTACCCTCACATTCATGATAGATTCTTATAGTATAACATGGAAGGATACATTCCTCCATACCTACTCTACCAGGTACAGCAACAGCATTTTAAGGATGGCCTGCCTCATACTTTGAGCTATATCATGTTTTTCATAAAAAATAGATCTAATAATTATATGTCATGTATTCCCTGGCTAAGCCCTGTCTTTAGATGTAGATCTATAACGGAACATCAAGTCGTGTATAGCTTCATAGTTTTTAACTTTGTGAATTTAATCCTATGGGAAGAAAAAGAAGTTTTAGGGAGAATCAGCTTTCTATTTTTTGGGCATTGGGGAGAAGCTGAATTTTAAGGATTTGGGGAGCAAAGGCAAACTACTTTAAGGGAGCTGAGGATTCCCCCCCCCCCCCCCAGGGATTTTGGGAGATCAATACATTATTTTTAGGGAGCACAGACCCGCCTGGGGGCCTTTGTTATATATATTTGCAATATATTGGTATATTGTGCACTACTTAATTTCTCCTACCTACCTGTTTTGGTATCAGTTACTAATTCCCCCCTCCCTTTCAGTCCTACGCAATATTTGCAATATGTTTATCTTGATTTTAATCCTTTCGAGATGTATCACTTGTCTTGTGGTTTTAACAGGAAACTCTTTTTTCTAAATATGTAAATGCAGTGAGGATAAGGTGCCAGAATCTTTCTAATAATAACTTCTGTGAGAACGAAATGACAGGAAGTATAGTGGCCTTATTTGTCGAATGATAGGTGTATCATACGCGGATCCGGAAAGTTTTTTCAGAGGAGGTCCCTTTTTTTTAGTTGATGAGGGAATCCAAATACCACTAAAAGTGGGCCAACATCGGCCCGCCAGCGAAACGCAATTTAAATTCCGTTTCGTTGGCGTGCCAATGATGGCCCAACTTTGAATCCTGGCTTCAGGATCTGGACCAGTGTTGCTAAGAAATCCTATATGTTTGTGAATTTTCAGGGGGGGGGGGGGGGGGTCCTGTCCCCCATGTGTATGAAAGAGCTTGCGTGAGATTGATTTGGTCATTCAAGTTTTTACACTTATTCATATTTTTCTTTCGGCTTTGATTCTAAATTCTAAATCTTGTATTCTCAGCTATTACCAAACTGGACTTTGGAAATATAGCATCCACAATTATGTCGTACAGCTAATTATTTTTTAAACTTATTGGGCGGTTACAAAGATATTTACCTAAAATTAAATGTTGATAGATCATTCTGTAAGCAAACAGTGCATACCCAGATCAGACACCGCATGATGCGGTGTCTGATCTGGGTATACACTGTTTGCCTATGTTCAACAAATTTATGTTGGTTTATATTGCTTAAATATTGAACTTTGCAGGTGAGAGGTCCCTGCATGATTTAATCCTCACTGATTTTTGTTTCTTCTTTTTTTCTAGGCGTTGATTATTCAATAAGTATACATTCAATTGTATACTTCTAAGTATTGATATTCATAATGCCTATATTTGTATTCAAAATTCAATTGGTATGTTCCAAGTGGGTGTTGAGCGTTGGTTTGTTTTATCTATCGAGGCTATTTGAAAAAGGTTTTCGTTCTAAGGTTAATAAAAGATAAGAAGTTAATTAACTTTGTTCTGTTTCAGCGAATTAATGCTTTTTGACAATCTTCAAAGTTCTTAAAACAATTGTGAAATAACGTAAGGATATCCTAAATCCCCTTCAAATAATGGGATGTTCGGTCAATGCGAAAGTGAGGGTTTCTAGCATTGTCATCGACCGGAAGCATTTTATCAAATACTGTCGATTCTCTAGTATCGCGCCTGCGCAAGACAATGGGGTTTCTAGGCTACATTCGTGATATTGTTCTATTTTAGTAAATGAGAAGTCGTATTAGATTAGAACACTGTAGATTTTAATTGCTTTTTGCAGAGGCGAGTTGTTTTGAGCGCATTCTTTCCGTATTCTGTTTTAATACTGTTTTTATCGGCACCAGGGACCTAGACCGGCGGTTCCGCGACTTCTATCTATTTTAAACTAGGCTTGGCTTTTAAAGTGATCTAAAGTAGCTTCTAATTAGTGATTTATCATCGTAAGAAATGTATCTCTCACATACAAAAGGCTTGCACTATTAAAAATTGAATTAAAATCGGAATCAAACAATTCAGGGTAGGGGACATAATCGGTCAATAAAATATAAAATGCATACTTAATGCTACGTTTACACTATGTCCCCGGCGGCCACGGCAGTCACGATTTCGGCCACCGTGGACGAGACGGGGTGACCGTAACACAACGTAGGGGAACGGGGTCGACAAACGTAGCTCACCGTGGTCGCCGTGATCGCCGGGACAAATTTTTAAGCAGTCAAAAAATTTGCCACGGCAGCCACGGCGGGATTGACCTACTTAAATGTGCCGTAGTAGAACGGGGAGAACGCAACAAAACGCGACAGAACGTAACAGACCTTAACACAACTTGGTGTATGTCCGTAGCGGGACGGCTTGTTACGAGACGGCAACCCAAGTTCTGCCAAGGTCTGTCAAGGTCTATCAAGTTCTGTTGCGGTCTGCCACGTTTTCCTAACCCGGCCCCACAGCTCGAACCTGAACATGGAGTCTAAGAATCTCAGATAGATGCATCTGAGGAGGAAAGTAGTGACAAGGGTAGAAATAATCATTACCGAATGTGTTTGTGTGCGTGCGTGCATTAGTGTGTGCAATTAAACCTTTGTACCTTTTTTCTTCTTCTTCTGGTTTAATACAATAAAGACTTGGGTAGTTTCATTGTACTAGCGAGGGGTCATAGAGTATAATTTCCCGTGGCAGAATATTGCATTTATTTCTCTGAAAATAAGACAGTGTAGACATTGATAAAATGCTGCATTGTGCGCAATTTCATTAGAATCTTTTGTGTTTAAAAAACACTCATAAATAAGTAACTAGAGTACAAAGGGTTAATGCTGATACCAATGGCTGGTGTGATTGTCTCAAGACTCTCATCGAACAGTTTCGAAGAGCTTTTGAGGCCTGAAAATCGTTGACATCTTCGATGCGAAGCTCTCTTGCTATAAAAGGTGAGAAGTATCCCAACTGTTGCAATCGTTATTCCGAAAACCATGCCCGCACTTTGCATCCGTCTTTAACCTTCCTGCTAGACGATCATTCTTCTACACAGCTGCTGGTGGCCTACTTTCTGCCGCAGCTCCTAGCAATTATATAAATACGAAATCGGCTTCTTCATTGCCATTACATTTAATGATGTTTTTGATCAAGGGTGCATAATATAACGCTTGCAGCAGCTTTGTGGACCTCCTCTTTATACCGTGGGCATATTGGGGTTTAAACACCATTCATCGCCCACGTTCCTTGACACAACTTGATAGACGTAGCAGAACTTGATCGCAACGTAACAAAACGTGAGAGGTCCCAACAGAACGTGGCAGGCCGGGATGGAACGTAGAACCATCCGTGACAGACCTTAGCGCGCCGGCGAGCCTCTGCCACGGCAAACCTTGACAGACCGTGAGAAAACGTAGCGAGGCTTAACAGAACTTGAACACAAAGACAAAAATGACTAAAAACATCACGGCGACGCCGAGCTACGTTTCTGGCTACTGTGACTGCCGTGGCTGCCGGGAACATAGTGTAAACCTAGCATAAGCGCATAAACGGTAACTATCATTCTGGCGCATTTAGTACAATCGCTGACTCTTAAGACGGATTTCGCTGGTTCGAGACCCGTCGTTGTCACTTTTTTTTTCATGAAAGTTATCTTTTTAAATCTATCTTACCTACTATTGATGTACATTTCGGAAGTTTTTGAATTTAAGCACGTTTTCTCCCTTTTTTTACCAGTTGTAGAAATCGCTGATAATGGATGTATCTGGTGACAAATAGATGGGCCAGATGCAACTCTCTTATCATAAGTTGATTTACAATATTGAATATGCATATGTCACGATAATTAAAATCGTACTTACTTACTTTCACAATAATATAAATATACTGACGGGCTTTAAAAACGCTACTCTAACTTCCAGTTAAATATCTCAAAAGACAGTTGAATGTAAACTTCCTATGCTTCGATGATGTCATCATGAGATGGCTTCTTCAGCCAACTCTAAAATTCTAATCGTTTAGCTAAACTCGACGACGTTATGAAGATTTTAAGTCATCGAATGAACGGGTACATACAGATTAACTTAAAAAAAGCAAACATGCCATATCAAAAACCTGCCAATCAAAATGAATGCATTTTCTTGATAACTAACAAAGTTCACGGCACACATTTGATGCTTCTCGGGTTTCTAGTAGGAGATATTTTACTTATGAAATTTTGTCATATGAAACAGTTGACCCCTATCTTAAATATTTTACATTTTCAATGTTTTTAATTAATTTGAAGTGGACAATTTTTCATGTGTTATTCACATATGCATACTCTTTTATGTGCAATCAAATTGTTTGCTTTGCATTCATTAACGCTGCTATCCTAGTGTAGTGTTTTTAAAGCCCGTCAGTATATTTTCACAGGCGATGTTATTCAAAGGTTGTGTATTGCATACATGTACATGTTATCCTGTCGTTAGCATTCTCTTTCCTGTGCAAATGCACAATCTACTTTGAGCATGCTCATCTGTAGGTACAGAAGCTGGGATTTCGCATGATGTACCTTTTCTTTCTTAAAACGGATTTGGTGGTTTCGAGATTATCCACCTGGCACCGAGCTTTGAACAGGCACTAGCGAATCAGGCGCAATTTCCATTATATAATTATATTTGAACTTTATGTAGCTGGTGAATTAGGGCGGTGCTATGTTAACTGCACGTAACTGTTGGTGCAATTTTGGTAGAGGGCATTATGAGGAACATATCTTTGAAATAATGATTATTTGAGTATAGGAGATTCAGCGGATGTGGTTTAAGATGTTTCTATTTTAAGCGCGGGTGGTCATTATTTTCAGTAGAGCATAAACAATTTAGTGCTATTCCATAGAATACATCACGAACACTTCAGGGATTAACCACATCAGGACCAACGGACAAAGCTCCGGACCGAGAGTCACTAGGGTTAGGTAAAGCCTGTCTTTTTTTATAAACCCTTGCTACAGATCAATCACCACTGTGGCAACTGGGTTATTTTGACGAGTAAGGTAAATATATAGCATTCATAAGATTCATTGGATGGGGCAATTTTTTCCATGGAGCTAAGAACAACATTTTTGGGAACGTTTGTGTGAAATTATTTTTGTTATGGGTCAGTGGTTCAGAATAAGTTGTTGTTTGAAGTTTTATTTAGTTTTAGTACTGGTGGCTGGCTATACCGTTCAACTGTCCATATCGGTTTGTGCAATTTTGGTATCTATGGAGTTTTGAGGAACATTTTCTGTGACATTATTTGGGCCACAGATTCAGAGAGTTGTTTGAATATATAATGGCCATTTTTGTCAATTGAGCAATTTGGTAGAGGTCATGAGGAACATTTCTGAGTTTGTATCAAAACAGCACGAAGAAATAACTAATAAATTTAAATAACATGTAGCAACGCCTTTATATAACATGTAATAACATGTTATGCTTTTTCTTGTTTATCATTATCTGAACAATGAATATAGGATCCATGTTTATGGAAGTGCTATTTGTTGTAATACCTAAAAAGAGTGGGATATGCTAATAAGCATAGTTGAGCCGTGACATGAGATTTCCATCAATGTGGTATGTGCGACCAGCAAAGCCCCAAATCAGCCTGCGCATATATGCAGTCTGATCAGAGCCTTTGCTTGTCACTTGGATATTATATGACTGTTAAACTACTGAACGCACACAATTTGGAGTTTCTAAGCCTAACAGGTGACTGCACAGGCTCGTCTGAACCTTCACTTGTCAAAATGCCACATTGTTGGAAATCACGTGTCGCGGCTCATATTATTAGATAATCAAAATGAGCTAGTTTGTCTAAAATAGTAATGTCTTATCGCAAATAAGGCAAGCATCTGGGCAGTCTCGCCAGTGCATGCGCTGCTGAACACAGGACTTAAGTTAAGAGTGCGTAAAAACTAATTTTCTTATTTCTCAACCAAAACATATGTTGTGGGTTCTCAAAAGAACCGCCTCAATGAGACGGTTCTTTTGAGCACCCAAAACATTTGTTAAAACTGATGGTTAAGAAAATATTAACAATTTTACGCTCAAAAATTTTGTTTGAATAGTTTGGTTTTGCGTGCACAGGCATTTTGGATTAAAAAAACAAACAAAAAACTAACAGGTGCTAAACACCGACTTTAAACATTTTATCATATCTGAATGCTTTTCCCTCTTAAACGAGCTGCTGACTTTTATAAAGACTCCTTGCATTCAAACTCTCGAATGTTTTATTTTACCATGCTAATAAATGTTAAAATGCCAACAGGTATTCGCATTTTAACATTTATAAGCATGATAAATTTCATGCTCAGCTGAGTTTAGCATGAAAAGTTATTATCACGGGGCGAATACTTTGAGCAGACTTGGCAGTTGTCGCTGGGCACACAAACATTATCATTGTGATGTATTGTCAAGCAAGACTCATTGCAGGTAAAGGTTAGGCCAGAATTTTTTTTATTAGTTGATTTACGAACCCTCCTATTGTAATTTTCCGGAAAGTAGGAAAAAAATAAAATTTAATTTCTTAAATTTTTTTTAATTTAATCAGCCGACTCTAAATATTATTTGTTTTGTTGAAAAAAATAAAATATTTTTGAGGTTCTGTCTGTATTTTTGAGAGTGACACTGTTAAAAGTAATTGTCCTGTCTAGATTTTTAGGAAAATGATGAAATATTTAAAGATTTAACACAGCCTGTTGGTTTACCTTACTAGTTTTACTATTTTTTTCTGAAGATTTAAAAAAAAAAAAACTCTGAAAAAAAGCTCTGAAAATGACCAGTTAACTGGTCATTTTCAAAGCTTTTTAATTTATTTTTTTTCGTCCCCTGACCCTAAATCTGAAAAAAATTTCCCGTAAATCAACTGATAAAAAAATCTGGCCTTAATAAATGATATTGGCAAACAGAGAAGACGTAGATGAAATGCCACACAACACATACTTTCTTCAGGGTCTGCATTGTTTTCTTCGACAACTACAATCTCAAGGAGATCGAAAAACAATATGAACTTTTTACAGGCCTCCAGATAGGTTTGGAACCATTCTATTTAAACAGTCATTGGTTACAGATACGTATAATGTCTAATTTAATACCATACATATTTATTAGCATATCAGAAAAAAAACAATGCCTTTGGCTATATACAATACAAAGCAATATGACACATCTAGCTAGTCTGTTCTACAAAAACGCAAGCACAGTCGGCTGCAGAGACAAACGTCACCGCTCCATCCGTTACTAATACGCATACGCATGTTCTTACGCATATGTATTAGGGTCTGGGATGGGTCAAATTAAGATGTTTACGTCGTTTTTGCACCCATCCGTGTCATGTGAAAGAAAATTACTAACTACATTATTTGCAAGAGATAGCTAAGTCTTCAAGAGTTTGAGATCTCAAGGTGTTTGCATTTTGACAATTTAAGAAGAAACATTTTTGAATTCGTAGCCATAATAGAAATGAATTTCGCAACAGATGGCCAAGCAGTACTGGGCAAAAAACAAAGCACGAACAAACCTGTCGCCTTTCGCTCGGTGCACACTGGGATTGAACCGCCATTTTTATTAAAAATATATTATGCGATCACTGCTTGCATGACTCGGGGCTTTACATCCAGAAGATAATGACTAAAAGAGAAATGATAAACTGTCAAAAATTTAACTTTTTGCTATTTTTACCAATAAATTCTGTCACTACAGCAGTGCGAGAATTGAACGGGACTAGCCAAATATCGCTAGTTACTCATGATGCAAAGGGCGAAATGCGAGAGATCTAGATGAGGTATCGTCAGGTCTCGCGAGAATGGTTCTCTCGGGGAACATTGATATGTCTTCCCCTTCCGATATCAGATTATGTGCACTTAGTCCGAAAGCAGCGAGCTCCAACCTTAATTTGTCATTTGAGATTCACTCGACATACTTCAAATCATATGTATTGGGTACTCAAAAGAATCGTCTCAATGAGACGGTTCTTTTGAGCACCAAAACACTTGTTTAAGCTGATGGATTATAAAATAATCGCTTTTTTTACCTCAAAAATTTTGCTTAACTGGACTTATGGTATTAATATGTGACTCGATTTACACATTTGATTTGATTCTTTACGTCCCATCAACAATCTCTCAGTTATATCGGGACGGGTCTTCCTGGGCTGAACCAGTACTAAGCTAGGATTAATGTGTCTTGCTAAAGGACACAACGCAGTGACGCCGGCTAGACTCGAACCCGCGGCCCCTCTAAAAGTTTAATGCTTGCATGGTAATTAATTAATTGTCTATTTATTTATTTATTTATTTATTTATTTATTTATTTATTTATAAATTTATTTTCTAGTAGCCCATCAAATAAATCCTCAAATAGATCATAAAGTACAATTATAAAGGAATTAAGTGGGAACGAGCGTAGTGAATGAACTACTTAATTTCTTAATAATTGTTGTGTATGATCTATGACCTATATATAGTCATATCCTCACCTTTCCTCGCTGCGCCTTTAGAAATGGTCGCATTGACCACTTCATAGATTTACTTAATGATTTTCTTAATAGATATAACAAATTTTATCAAAATATGTGATTAATATGGCCAAACTTTAAACTGTTTGGTTAAGGGACGGAGTAAACTATAATCTATACTGAGGGACTTTAGAAACGCACCATTATACATTCACTGTTTGTTTTTTTTGAACAATTCCGATAAAAAGATGTTTCCTTTGTCATTTTCTATCCCCTTACAAAATGGACCATTATTTCGATTTGCTCATGCTTTTTTTTTTGTTTTTTTTTTTTGACGTAACACCGACGTTAGTGTTTTTCAATAATTGTCGTCTGACAAATGCGAGTTTAATTCAATTCGAAATTAAACACTTGAGCTAGTAGCCAAATGTCTTAACCAATGAAAAACGCAAACTGTTTCGGAAATAATTACACTCCAAGGCGCAGCTATTCTTTGCTTACGTCAGCATATGGTCAGTCTTATTTTTCAAACTGCAATAACAGGCGGATGCCGTCCGCGCATACCGGGATACTTTTGTCTTTTATGCAACGGATTGCTGGGTATCTGGTGGCACTTAAAGATTTTGATTATTCCTGTTCCTTAGGATATAAACGGCCAATTACGTCCAGGGGTAAATGACGTCATGTAGACGAAATGGACGTTGACAAAGGCCTTTAACTTCATTGGCGTACTAAATCTATTAGCCCCAGTAAGTTTCAGGTAAAATGGTAACATATATTCGAGTTATAATGTAATTTGTGTTTAGTCTTGCGAGAGTTATGGTTATTGGTGCCACTAGTGACCTATATGATTTTCTTGGGTATGATTGACAATCTTAAGACATATCATTTAACTGTACTTGCAATAAAGTTACCCTGTCAGAAATTTTTCTCTTCGAATTTAGGTTATCCTAGGCCTTGTGGTTTCAGACAAGAAGATTTTTTTCATGTTTTTCACTATATAAGCCTATGTAAAACATGTGACCCCCGGAGTGGGGCCAATTTTGGCCCCAGGGGCATGATTTGAACAAACTTGGTAGAGGTCCACCAGGTGATGCTACATTGCTTTCAAGAACAAACATCGGTTTGAAAACTTTTTTGCGCTCATTATGGAAGGTATTGGTGCACTGTGATTTTTGGAATTAGGGTTGTCTCAGAATTATCGCGACGTCACTACAACCATAAACCACAAAGTTTCGATTTTCTTAATGAATGCAAGCTAAATGGCGGAATTTGTAAATTTTATTTTTCTTACAATTAAAATATATTTTTTGACAATAGATTAGCATTTTAGCAGGTGGTGCGTTTCTAAAGTCCTTCAGTATATATTGAATGGATATTCTACATTCGTTCAATTCTAGTCCCTTATCATTCAAAAGAGAACACACCTCTAGTCTAGTTGAAGATTGCGACTGGTGTAGTTGACTATCAATCAATCAAACTTTAGAAGATAACTAGGTGTCAGAACGTTGGTAATAAGTAGTTAACTAGGCTGAATAGTACTGTAGTTAAGCTCTAGGCCTATTACTAAGATCACAGTGACATGCATTCAAACGCATCTAACGAGTTAAAACTACTTCCGAGTATATATATATATATATATATATATATATATATATATATATATAAAAGGATATAAATCAAAAAACAGTGCTAAATTTTTTTGAAACTAAGCGCTTTCGGCTTTCGCCTTCATCAGAGTTTCAA
Source organism: Loripinus fragilis (assembly GCA_964019695.1). Lineage (NCBI taxonomy): Eukaryota > Metazoa > Mollusca > Bivalvia > Lucinida > Lucinidae > Loripinus > Loripinus fragilis. Next base: position 81,331,442 of record OZ026520.1, on the reverse strand, counting down.
GACACATTAGATTAGGTGAATAGTTAACACAATATAACTATATACATGAATTATGTGATTATTTAAGCCCTAAAAAGGGCCCAGCAATTGTACGTGTATTTTCACAAATATGGCTGCACAATATTAATGAATTAAATACAGCGTACAAAATTGGCTTTTTGGCAACACAGTGCCAAAAATTGGCGTTCTGGCAAGAAATGTCTTGTACGAAAATTTGTGTAGAACAGAAGTCTTATACATGTCTAGGCTCCTAAAAGATCGTCTACAACAACACAGCACACCAGGTGTTCTACTATATGACCAGATAGAGTCAGTCACCCTTGTTGATGCCAAATGGACACAGAGTGTTCAGTACTTTAGATCCTATATATATATATATATTGAAAAAATAAGTTGACCGTCACATGTTTTTGTTTTATATATATATATATATATATATATATATATATATATATATATATATATATATATATATATATATATATATATATATATATATATATATATATATATATATATATATATATATAGGTAAATTCAGGTATTTCCAGACATAAGGTAAATTCAGACATACATTTCATACAGTGGAAATCCAGATGAGACAGGGGTTTCGTTGTTGGCTTAGTTAGTTTAGTTTTTATTCCAATGATTAAATATGAAACAAACAAGGTCGCTGCCCGAATTTATCTGATCGTCCGAATTTATCCGACTTTATCCTACTTAAACGCAAACGTTTCGCAACCGTGTATTTCATGCATGTGACTTGCAATAATGTCAAAGTAGTTAAAAAGCAAGTGAGGATGATCGGTAAATACCACAATTATACGTTGCAAGCCAACCTACAGCACTGTGAGGAAGAGGCAGAGAATCAAAACAACAACAACAATGGCGGATACCATTGAAAACCCGTCGATTCAGGTAAGACTTGCTTTGATATTTCCGTTAATACTGTTCAGATTGGCAAGGTGTTTGAAGCATATACCCTGGAAAACGACAGCAACATGCCCATGGTATTAGACTTTCGGACAAAGATCTGGTTAAAAGTTATTGATGAGCAACCGAAAAATAACGTTTTAACCAGATCTTTGTCTGAAAGTCGCAAAGAGCGACATGTTGCTTTTATTTTTCAGGGGTATCTGCTTCAAACCCAATGCCAGTCTGATCAGTATTAACGGAAATATCAAAGAAAGTCTTAGTTGAATCGACGGGTTTTGACAAATATCCGCCATTTTTAATCCTCTTAAGTCACGTGAATCTCCGCTGTGGTACCCCAACAGCCACAAGACACCAGGAAGACAATTTAAAGCAACCAGCCCTCTCTCTTCCCTATCAAGATGGTTGCAAAACTAGAAGGATCTAAAGTACTGAATAACAAAACAAGGACCAAACACAGAACCCCCATAAACAATAGGAGCAGCCGTAAACAATGAATCAACAACAACAGACCCATATTCTTAGAACGGACAGCAGCCTAAGTGACCGGGGACAATTTACTGGTACCAAACCTTCGCCCTGGATTCAATTTAAATAATAACAAACACTGTCCACAGTTATTCCAAACTTTTCTGTACCTGTTGTGCATCGTCGCCACATGTAGCCTTCATCGTCGCCACATGTAGCCTTCAAGTTTTCTGGTAATTTCAGAGACATTCATAAACTTTGGATGATCCAAAAATGTTCAAAGGGTTTATGATCCGGCAAATAAGCTGTTTGTGGTAGGGTAAATTCGGACAGTCAACTAAGTTCAGACAATGACCTTGTTTGTTTCATCTCTTAATTCTTGTGCTAAAAATAAACCAAGGAAGCAAATAGTGAAAATCCCGATGAGCCATCTCATCTAGATTACAACTGTTTGCAAATGCATGTCCGAATATACCCGTAGACACCTCCATAATGGTGTATATATAGTAAAGCTATTCTTGTTGTTAATTAGTGATCATGTGGTCATGGGCTTGTCTAGTTCTTTCTGATAAGACAATTAGCGGATGCAGATGGGTTTCAGGGGGTTAGCTTGAAATCCCTCTCCTCTACCATATTAAATAGCCTATGAAAATGAAATAATTTGGTCTCTGGAGACCAAATTATTTCATCTTCATGGGATATTTAAGAAAAATGAGATAAAATCAGCAAAGTGAACCCCATACCTTTATACGTACGAACCCCCTACCCAGAAACCCTGGATCCGCCCCTGAATACTTTAAGCCGAGCCCCATGACACTTTTCCAGGACAAACTGCTGAGAAGGGCAAACTCTGACGAGGCTGCAGACTATGCTTTGCCTTATGTATTAAGAGCAAATGGCATAGTCTACAGTGCAACATGTATATAACTCGGGTCTTTAATAACATAGAGAGCAGATAGCTGTTAAAATGAAACCGACATTTGAACGAGTTTATCTTGAAAGACCACACAGTGTACTTGCATAATGAAATAATGAAGAAAATAAAAACACGACGATCACATATCAATATAAATTCTTCAATTTGTAATAATGTTATTCTTTTGGAGCAATTTGTAAGTCGTAGCAATTTTCTGCACCCATTCTGTAATCTTTTATAATTCCGTTGTCCCATTTAACGCGAATAAAGCCTGTTAGTAATCCGGGTCGATTTCCTATAACGTGTCCTTTACCACCCCCATCTTGCTCATCCCATTTCCAATCTTTACCCCTTACAACGCGGGTACCAACCTTCATCAAGGCTGCCAATTCTGGACCATATGTTGGAACTGTGAATAGATAGAATAATTCCTTCAGCAAGCCTTCCGTGAATTCTTTAGATACAAGTAACCCCATCACATCCACTCGAGTAATGGTCTCATTTGCTGGAAGCAAATTCTTATATGGCTTTACGGCTAGTTCTGTCGTTCCGAACATGATCGGTTTCTTTTTCATTACCTTTTCAACAGCGCTGGCCTCACAGAATGTCACATAAGCAATGTTTATATCACGGATTATTCTCACTTCTGTGACGGGTCCTCCACCGTATTTCTTCGTGGACTCAAAAAACATCTCAAGAAGGTCCTCGTCGGCCGTCGGAGGGACGTTCTCCACAAGTATGGTGTTGGTATTCTTGGTGCCCGATGACTTATGTGTTTGCTTTGCTATAAATATAAAGGTTGAAAATTAATTTCGACAATGAAACTCCAGAAATGAATCAGTAATGACCCCCCCCCCCCCCATATGAGAGATCTAATCAATTTTAACTAACTAATAATGGTGGACTTGGCAACAACAACAACAACCATCGAATCGCCATTACACGATATGTGAGCTGCAGCACGAGACTTCCAACAATGTGGTATGTGCGACCAGCGAAGGTTCAGACCAGCCTGCACATACGTGCAGTCTGATCAGCGCCTTTGCTAGTCGCTTGAATATTTGATAACTCTTAAGCCACTGACCGAACAGTGTTTGGAGATTCTAAGCTTAAAAAGAGGCTGCACAGGCTCGTCTTAGTCTACACTTGTCAATATGCCACATTGTTAGAAATCACATGTCGCGGCTCAATTGTATATTGTGTATGAGCATAACGCGCGTGTATCTGAACTAAACATGAATTTTATCTTATTTTAACCCTTTACTCCATATGCTAATTTTAGATCATGAAATCATTATCTATTTTTAGACAAGAAAAAATTAAGTAAAGTTTTGATTTTGTTTGATTTGATTCTTTACGTCCCATCAACAATCTTTCAGTTATGTAGGGACGGGTGTTCCTGGGTTGAACCAGTACTAAGCTAGGATTAATGTGTCTTGCTCAAGGACAAAACGCAGTGACGCCGGTGAGGCTCGAACCCGCGGCCTTTTGGTCTCGAGTCAAGCACTCTACCACTGAGCCACTGCGCTCCTAAGCCGTAGCTTTAGGTAAAGTTTTGAATACTTTTGAAAATAAAATGGCGATGGAGAATTTACTTCCAAAGAGCAAATGCTCCATTTTTCCATAATGTTTGCAAATGCATAGTATTTCAAAGGCGTCAAAAGGCGTTATTTTGGAGTAAAGGGTTAAAGGAAAAGGATTACAAACTTTTTTATCTTTACTTGATAATTGAACGAAAATTGAACACTCTAAGCAACACGTTTCATGAAAATCCGTTAACATATAATAGCTGTAGAGATATAAAATTTCTGATTACATTAGTCCAAAATGAGGCTGCGATTTCAAAACGAGGCTATGAGGGAATGCCGTCATAACGTCACACTTGCTAAAATCGAACGAACAGTTTCAACTGACCGTAATGTACACGACCCATGGGTGAAGCAACATTTTTAAGGTCAAACCAGTTTGTACTGTTCTAAATGCGCGGAGACTGAAGAAAGGACAAGCATCATTGATGATAGATTGCATTTGGGCCTCGTCGCGAGAAAACCTGTCTTCGGGGTGTCCGGCAATGTGAATTTCAAATCAGTCTCCTCAGCTACAGAGACCAGCTAGAAAATTGAAATTTCACCTGAATCATGTCTACATATAATACTTTCCAAAAAGCGAATAACAAAGGCGCTGATCAGACTGCGCGGATGCGCAGGCTGGTCTGCGCCTGTGTTGTTCGCAAACCCCCGAAGACAGGTTTTCTCACGTTGCGGCCCATTTGAGGTGATACATTTCGCCTTATATTTGTATCGTGAGTTTTCTTTCTATGTGACACTGAGACGCGTGATCGATGAGAAAGGAAAACAGACTTTACAGTATACCATCTCTTCTCAAATATGTGTTTTTATGCCTATGATGTTATTTTGTTGAGATCTTTGAATGTTTTTCATAGTTTCTTATTTTGCAATCATCTTGATGGGGAAGAGAGCTAACGGTTGCTTTACTTAAACTGTCCTCCTGGTATCTTTGAACAGTCAGTGTTTTGTGGCTATTCCTCACAGTGCCGGGGATTAATCTGCAGTGTGTAATTGTGTTATTTCCTGACCATAGTCACTTGCTTTTTAATTCATATAGAACTTTTTGGGTAAGTATAAGCTTCGAATGCATTACGAGGGGTGTTCAAATATGAATGCAACCAGCTTCATAACTTTATGCACATATGCTATGACAGAATGGTACATGTATGTGTTTCTATAAAGGACTATATGTCACCTTAAAACTGGCACCAGCCATTTAGAAAAATACAATATACCTATCGAGTTAAGAAGAGCAAACGAGAGCTCAAAAGTCGTCTCCTTAAGGACATATGCTACTAAATACTTCCCACATTGAAATTTGCTCAAAATTTTGCATACGGCTTGTTTTATGCATGGACTATCAATTTATCAAATTAAAAATAATATGTTACCATGCTCAATTTTTCATAATCTATCTTGGAAGTTTGCAGCAGTTTACCAATTTTCTGAACAAATGAAAGAATGACCCAAGTCCTAAATATCATGCTAAATTCGGTGTAATCTTCAGTCAGCTTCATTTTTAACTATAATTATTGCTCAAGACCTTCAGCCTTCTACATATGTGCAAATCTATTTGATAACCCAAGATACTGCATGATTTATTTTAGTTATTGCTCAAAAATAAGATTTGATTTTTTACAACAAATTGTATACAAAATCGGACATTGAAAATCTTATTTTTTTTATTTTGATTTCATGGTCTATTATTATACCTTTTAGGAAAAAAGAAGAATGAAAATTGGGAGACACCATGCTAGTTTTTCTTTCAGGAGGGCCAGATTTAACCCACCCACACTTATTTTATGCATAATTCAAGATAAACCCTTTAGAAATGACAATTGATGTCGGTTATTTTAATTTCATTTTAATAATATGAAGTAATCCAGTGTTAAAACGCTTAAAAGGGAAGGGGAAAAAACATACTGAAAAATAGGTGCCCACCCGAGAACCGATCCTCGTTCTCTGGGTTCATAGTCTGGCACGCTAACCACTAAGCCATCAGGGAGGGTCGATCGCGGCTTGCGATTAAATTTAAGACATTTTCGCATAATATTTACTATTCCCATCTCTGGAATTATCAGAACACTTTTTCTAAAAAGAGTTTATTGCATTCTGTAACGACTAAACTGAAAAAACTCTTAAAAATCCATGCTGATAGTATAAATCAGCGTGAGAACTGACAGGATATTTAAAAAATGATATGAAGGGGAAACCTTTTTGTATGTTCATGAGGTATTAAAAAGTGCAATTTCACGTTTACCAAGCTTAGAAAAAGCTCCCATGACCTCCATGTTGAAAAGGGTAGGCATAGAAAGGCCATACTTAGTGAAAGAAAATGCTTTTTATGCGACATGGCTGTTGAAGATGATAAACATTTTGTTATGGAATGTGACTCACTTTCAACATATAAAAATACTTTTTTGAAGATTTAGAAGAAATTGTTCCTTCTTTTTCCAGTAAAAATGTATATGAGAAATTCTCTTTTATAATGAAATGTAAAGATTATGACATTGCCTGTGTATGCATTACAAATATCTGTATAATATACAGAGCCAGAGACACATTGGTTAAAAACATAAGTGCCCCCTAAGAACATATGCTGACAATGTATGTTGTGATGGGTATTAATGCATGTTGTGATGGATATTGACACTTTTTGATGTTGACGCCGTTCTTTTTTTGTGAAAGAAAGGTTCAGTTGAATACTAAGGTATGCTTATTTAAAGCGTGCCTGAGTGCTCAACGTGAAACCTGTATCAGTCTCGATGTTGAGAATTGCCAATTTTAATAGTCTGTTCTATAAAACACACACATTTATTTCTATATTTTCATATTTCTTAGTCTCATCGATGACAAGATTTGTACTTATATTTTTATAAAGTACTTGATTGTACTTGTGTATCTGTATACATGTGACTGGTGACAGTCCTGTGACTGGACTTTATACGAATAGCCACTCAGGTATAAACTTTGAAATTGTGTACGTTGCGACCGATCTATCTGTTTTGGCTCTGAGACAAATACTACAGACATATTTTATTTACTTTAAGAATTGTTGGAGAAGCGATCTGACATAAGAGTATTTGAACACTGTATAATATTGATTCGAATTCGAAAACGGTCGAAAAACAGGGGATGTAAACATTTTAGATGGATTTCTGAGTTATAAGATGCACAAATTCTGCGCAATTGAATTAGCCGCATATATCTTTAACAAAGTATTGGACATGTTATATACTTGATTATCACTTTGTACTCCTAATCATGAAATTTTGGGTCGGGGATCTGCCATCTCCTCTGACAGATATTTTTGATGGATGGCCATATTTAGCACAATGGTTCTTTAGGTGTGTAAATTTCAACAAAGGTTTCAGATCATTGATATCATCTTGAAGTCAAGATCACATATACGTTAAATCTATCTACGACTCATAACAAGAATTCCTCTTAGACTAAGCATTTTTATATTTGACTAAATGATTGCCTCTTGTTTGTAGATTACAACAAAAATGGTAAACATATATGACCTCAGAGACAAAGGTCACGGTCAAATAATACTTAAAATCTGTCTTAAAGCTCTAAGCACAAGCTGTTTTGATGTTGGGCGTCAAATATGTAGCAGAATAATTACTTTAGGTGTGTAAATTTACAACAAATATTTCAGATTGTCTATATGACATTGTAGTCAAAGGTCAAGGTCACACATTCTTAAAACCCATCTACAACTTCTAATGCGATCTTTGCTTTATATTTTTAAATAGCGTACAATGGTACAATGATGGCAAATGGTGTGAAGATTACAATAAAATTTACAAATCACTCCTATGACCTTGAAGTCAAAGATCAAGAATAAACATGTTTAAAATCTATCTTAAGATTCATAACGCGAGTTCCCCTTTCACTTTCTGATGGAGGGTGTTCTATTAAACAATGATTGCATAGTGCGTTGGTAACAATAAAAGTTTCGGATGACCAATATGAGTCAAAGGTTAAATATACTTAAAATCAGTCTTATGGCTTTTAATGCAATCTTCTCTTATTTATTCGCAGAGGTGATCAGAGGTGCTTCATAAACTGAGACCAAGTTCTAATCGGTCACGATATTTCAGAAATTAAAAAAGGCATACTAGTTGGCCATCCAGAGCCTGAAAAAAAATCTGTTGGCATTTTTGAGTACATTTTGGCATCCATGCTCAAAGTGTATCTTGATGTGTTTTAAGAAGGATAGGGGTGGATGCCAAGTCTGGAAATGCCCCAAAGTCCCAGAATTAGGTCAAAGGTCAACTGAGTGCAAATTCTTGTATAAACGTCAGATTTTAGCGTTTTTATCAATTAGCTACCCAAAATTATGATTCAAAGTAATGCAAAATCTCTTTTGGATACTACAGCCATGCTATATAAACAAACAGCATCATCAAGGCATGATGTGTGTTTGGAACAAAGGTCATTTAAGTGCAAAATAGGTGAAAATTGTAGCAATATTTTTTTTAAATAGGGACAAAATTCAAATTTTAAGTTCCCTTCTATCCTAATGGAAGATTTTTTTATTGCTATCCTACAAGGTGTGTGTATATCATGTTTGGAAAGCAATGATTTACCAAGTTTCCTGCGGTCAAATATTCTTATAGGCATGTAAAGTACGTTACTGTATAAAATCAATTAAAATGTAATACAACTAAGAACAGCCATTTCATTTTAAAGAAATATTTTTTTGCTTAATGCTTTGTATGAATACGTCATTTTATGCAATTATTATCCTTTTATACATAAGATGTGTTTAAGTTGTTACTTACGTTACATTTTACCATCTGAAATTGAGTCATTTCTCAAAGGTATATGCTCCTAGCTGCAGCTTTCATGAAGGACTTGGCCATGATCGTATGCTTATAGGACTAAAATATATTTCTTTTATCATTTCACATGTTTGTTGTGTTTGTTCCCATCTATGAGTTATTGTAAAACACTTTTTACAAGGCCACTACCTGCTAATTGCATATACTAAGCATAGCTTTATGAAAACACAAAGACCAAGCCTCCTATCATAAAACATCAGGCGTGTTCAAACTATGATAGAATATGGTAAATACCATATTCTGGAAGGAATATATCTTCACATTTGTCTTCACATCAGTCTGTTAGCAGATGGTAACATACATAACATAAGCTAATATACAGGTACATTTCTAATAATTACCATCCAGTGAAACATTGTTAACTTTTTGTGGGGTATATCATGGAAATAGGCCTGACATTAAGGGTAATCCTCTATATAACTTAAAAAATTTAATTTGCACATCTTAATGAAATGATGTGGATTCAAAAGCAGCATTTCTTTGAAATCAGGCTGCTTGTGCAAACGTATTCATCCATATATAGAAGCAGTATAGATATGGTATTAAAGTTGACCTCTAATTTTAAGATACCATAAAATGTGTATATATATCTTTTACAGGGTAACTCTTTATACGTTTTAATTGTTTCAGTGTCGATAAATTCAATTCTAAGTATCATCATTAAACATAATTTACTTATTATTTTTTTGCAATGGTGATAGAGATAAAATGCTATGATGCAATTGGCATGTGTTTCTATATGTTATTCTTTTTAACTGTAAAATGCCAATGCAAGTTTTATTCTAAATTAAATTTCCTCAAAACAGATGTCTGGTGACTTCTTGGGAACACAGGCATTTACCATATTGAAGCACCTGATGATTTGATTGTGTTCATAGTTTTCCATCAGTTTGGGGTCATTTCTTAGTATTTAGAGTAAATTTGTCCTGAATTGGTTATCAAATATTTACAATTACTAGCATTATCCATTGGTTTAACATCTCCCATTCGCTTGATGTATATAAGATCCTAAGGTAGTTAACTTGTCTGTTCTAGTGTAGAATCTATCTGTTAACCATGACAATTTGCTAAGACAGGGATTGATTGCATATAGGGTAGGTGACTTACATTAATGTATACATCTACTGCTCGTAGATATAAGTGCAATATATCAGATTGGATAGCACTGCCTGAACTGTACAGTGTAAAAATATGTTTGGTGTTATGCCATTTTATCAACCATGCTTTATCCACTACACACTCTACGTTGGTGGCACGTTTTTCATCCTTATCCGTAAATTCCTAACATTGGGCAAGGAAGAGTAAATCATTGAAGTTGAACTGGTAACATACTTAAAATGTGCAGTTTTAATATGCCATTACTCTTGAAATAAAACCGAACTACTTTCCTTTCACTATATACAAGACAGTCCTCAATCAGTGTTAGTCTTCACAAATATCTACAAGGATATAGGTACAAGAGTGAGCAAGTTTATGCTTAAAATGCTTTCTGCAAGCTGTTGTCAGCAATGTTATGCACATTTTCGATGGTTTTGCATATATTTAAAACTATCACAATAAGCCTAATTTAGTTAACCTTTTAAAACCAACAAACAGACCATAACTCACTTTTCATAGGACATATATTAACATGTACTAGGTTTACAAATAGCTCAACAAAATCAAATAGTGCATAAACAAAACTAAAAACAAACTACCTTGTGAATAAGAAAAGCAAAGAAATCAGCTGCGTGTGACACTACTTTTTCAACATTCAGTTTAATCTGTGAGTTTCAGAGATGCAAACCATACTAGTGAATTTTGGGAGTCATGTTTTTTGTTTTATGCTTAAGAATAAAACTGTTAACTGATCTTTTAAATAAAGTATCACTAACGTTCGAGTGATTTGTTGTTTATGTTACCATAAAATATGTTCAGATGTTTTACAAGACTGCTTCATGGCTCAGGTATTCTTACCTCAACCAACCTTAGTCTAAGATAATTAACAAGCAGAATAGTTTCTATCCCAATTGCTGCAGAATATAATAAGATAATCATCATTACAATATGATATGAAATCTAGTTCGACAAAACATAGAAGATTTTAATGGGGACAGATGATAAATTAATTTCATAATGTAATTGTCAACAATGACAAGTAAAAATTAAAAGAATTCAGCATACAAGGAAAATCTTTAATACTAGATCTATGTAACATCCTATTTTTGGTTATAAAACATGCTGGTTCTGTACTACGATGTTTCATTTACAATCTTCAAAAACCTATCCCTGTTATAGAAGACACTCAACACTACCCCTGCCTTAATTCCTGCCTTGTCACTAGATGTATAAAATATTGCTATGCTATTTTAAATTTACTATTGATATTAAGTCAATACTTATATCATGATGTAGATTGCATGTTTATCGTTATGTACCATTGGTAGAAATCTGAAAACTGCAATATGAATGTAAAAGAACCAAGCAAATTACAAAAGGTAAACGAGTAAGACCAGGAAATGCCACATTCACATATTGTAGACCAACCCATAGCACTCTTTTGAATTAAGTCTTTTATAGAATAAAATGTGTGTAGTATATGTAAGCAAATTGTGGAGAGCACACCCAAATTTTATATAAGCCTAACAACAATTTACTACCTTTATCCATTTATGTAAGGTACCCTTTGTTACCTACGTTACCTCATTAATATATGTGCAGCAATTTAAGATCCATTATTGTTAATATAGTTATAATTTGATTTCATTGTGAAAGATATTTTGCCAATTCCAATGCAACGTAAATAATAGAAAAATGAATCTGTAAGCAGCTATGCGTTACATGCTGGAGCCAGTAAAAATTACATACTAATTAGCATATTTAAATATTTACTTGATTTCACTTCATTGGAAGTTAAAAGTTATAAACAACTTCAAGTATATGAAAATGAACATTTTAAAATAGAATATAGATCAATAGCATGAATATTTCAGGTCAGGTATCATGGTTTATTCTAATACATGTAATTTGTAAAGTCATTGTCTGCAATTTAGTATAAAATGTAACATACGTATCGCTGATGAGCAGAAATACCTATCCCAGATTTATGCAATTGATTTTTATGTCTAGTTTAAACATTTAATGCTTAAACTGTTCCACTAATACTATCAAAATAAATCAACATTAGCCTTGCACTGTGTGTACTGTTATTTTCAATGCCAGTAGGGTAACGTTGATTACAGGTGATTTATAGAAAAATAACCACAGAAAAGTTATCAAATTATGTGTTTCTAAGGCCCCAAGACATGTCCCAAACTGAAAATAGTTTTACTTTCTGAGAGGTGCAGCAAACTCTCAAAGTAGCCCATATATCTCAGTTTAGCCTAATTGAGGGAGAATTTCCGTCAAAATGGCACAAAACTTACGATGTTTGTCTTTGTAAAATCCATAAAAGGATGCTTCAAAAGGGGTTCATTTAATGATAAACATGTTAATTTAAGCCTTCTGAAAGACTTCTACCCTTTTTAGAGTTTTAAAAGCATCTTATTGTTGGACCAGAGAAAAAAAGAAACACAGTTTGTAAAAATGCTCCGATTATTGCACTTGATGACCTTTGACCCAATTTTAAAGTCGACATATGAACATTCAGCTATAAAAAACATTTTCTCAATGTTTTTCAGACTTATAGCTATAAGCATATGAAACTTGGCTTAAATGAAATATGTTTACATATAAAAAGATAAAGTTGTTTTACAGTAGTACAATTTTTCTCATTTTTGCACTCAATGACCTTTGACCTAATTTCTGACCTTCATAAGCAAATTCAGACTTGGCATCCACCCCTATGGCTTTGTATACATGCTAAATATTATGTTAAAAGTGGTCTAACAAATGTACTCAAAAAAGCCAACAAAACCAAAAATATGCACCTTTTCTGGATTCGGATTGCCAACTATACAAAATGCATGCAATTATAAATGGAGCAATACTTTGCCAAGACTCTGCAAGTTATTTCATTTAAGAAATGACGCGTACTTTTCGCACAGACGAAATTAGAGTAAAAGTACCTTCACTTCAAAAAGTCACACTTTTTCTACGATATAAAATATTCAACAGAGACGTTATCAATTTACATTTTTGTTTGTTTGAAGATGTTACTGACTACCATGATTTAAGAAGAATAAACCTCAAAAGTTTTGTTTCGATAGGACTCAGCGTTTTTTTTCTACACAATAACATAAGACAAACACTATTAGCAGCTTAGTCGTAGAAATTCAGCTTTAAGCTTGTAAGTACATACAAAATTAACACTGCTCTGTACGCTTTATTATCAGCGACAGGGCATTGAAATTTTCAGCAATTATTCATTATCTACGGACATCATAGTTCTTTTTTGAGAATTGAAAAAAGAAATGAAAAATGCCGTAAAATTGATTTTCAAACTTTCACATTCAAACCGGAAGTGTACAGCAGTCTTGAAAGATTTATCATAAAAAATGGACCAATCAAGGTCTACTGCTTGTGGCATACAGTGTTCAGATAAAATAAAGTACATTTAACCATTTCAGCATGTGCTACTGATGAATTTAAAAAGTCATGAAACATTTCCAAAAATGCAATATTTTCTATAATGCGTAAAATATCTACCCTAAGCAAAATTTCAAAAATGTTTGGTGTTTTTCAAGTCGGGTTGACCAAATTGTAACCACCTACACTTCAATTTTATTAAAACTGCACTCAAAACCCTAAAAAGTCGATGTTTTCCATTTTTAACCCAAAAACTTTGGAGTAAATGACAACTGTTCCAAATCACCGCTAAAATTTTGTCCATTAAAATGCACATATTTAGGCAAAATTTCATTTCAATATTATAAGCGTTTGGTCAGAAATAATGAGCGTGAAAAGTGACTCATTAGAACTTCGCTTCAGTAGATTTTGTACAATGGTTGAAAAAACTAGAGGACCTGAAGGTCCTGAGGCGCTCACCTGACCTCTTTAGTTATGTTGAAATAGGTCAAGGTCATTTACAGCTTATAATAAAACATATTTTGTTTTACCATAAATGGGGGTTGCAGCAATTTTGGTCAAGTGACTTAAAACAATCTAATGAATACTCCATAAAACAGCCCAGTGATAGATATGTGGCAGTCCAAATGAGTGGCACTGGATAAAAGGTCACAGGTCAGCTTGACATTTGGTACTTATATAAAGCCATTTTGTCTCATCAGGTTAAACATTTCTCCAAAGTATGATGATTGCGGCTTAAACAGTCATAGAAAATGAACATTTAAAGATTACTCCCATATAAATGCATTAGGAATCAAATTTGACCTTGCCATATAGTAGGTCAAGCTAGATTCATCATTTGTGCAAACCTGGTAGAGACCACATCCCCAATGCTACGTACCAAGTCCCAAGGCAATTGGCCTTTTGTTCCAGAGAATAAGATATTTAAAGGGTTTTCAACATATATGGGTGCGGTGGCCTTGACCTTGAAACTTATCTATAGCCATTGTCTCATTAGGTTTAACATATCAAGTGAGAATAATGACTTTGCTTTCAACAGTATTCAAAAAATCAACTTTTCCAGAAATTTCACATTTAAATGCTGTCCAACGCAAATTTGTCCTTGATGTTAAGTAGGTCAAGGTCAACCTAGGATCATCATTTGAACAAACTTGGTAGGCCTAACATCCAAAATGTTACATACAAAGTCCCAAGGTCATCAGCTTTCTGGTTCTGAAGAAGAAGATTTTTAAAGGGTTTTTACCATATATGGGCATGTCAGCCATCTTGGTCAAGTGACCTAAACAATTTGTATAAATCTTAGCTAACTTTTTGTAAGGAGTCTTCATATGAAATTTGAGTTCAGTTGACCAAATGGTTTCTGAGAAAATTATGTTTTAATATATTGATGGGACTCCAATATGAGCGGCTTGGCTGAATGGTCAAAGGTCAACCTTGACCTTTGGAACTTATTTATAGCCATTGTCACATTAGATTAAACATATCAAGTGAGAATAATGACATTGGCTTCAGTAGTTTTCAAAAATTCCACTTTTCAAACATTTCCCCATTTAAATGCATTAGGAAGCAAATTTGACCTTGCCGTTAAGTAGGTCAAGGTCAACCTAGGATCATCATTTGAACAAACTTGGTAGGCCTCACATCCCCAATGCTACATACCAAGTCCCAAGGTCATCGGCCTTCTGGTTCTGGAGAAGAAGATTTTTAAAGGGTTTTTACCATATATGGGCATGGAGGCCATCTTGGTCATGTGACCAGGACCATTTGAACAAACTTTCGTTCCCCCATCCTAAGAAGTCTCCATATGAAATTTGAGTTCAATTGGCCCAGTGGTTTCAGAGGAGAAGATGTTTGAAAATGTTGACGGACGGACGACGGACGGACGGACGGACGCCAGAGTCACTGGTATACTAATAGCTCACCTCGGAGCCTTCGGCTCAGGTGAGCTAAAACTTATGCATAGAATCAGGCTGTTTTGTTACATAGGATCAGGCTGTTTTGTTGCATATGCCAACTCATCATATTTCTTACACGTATGATAAATGTGATCACATACCACACACTTGTGATGAATGTGATAAGGAAGCCAATCACAAATAGCTTTCAATTTTCCCACCTTTTTTCACGAGTAAACAAGAGGCACAATGAGCCTATACCGCTCACCTGAGTTGTTGGCTTAATGAGTTCAGAGAATACTTTTCACGGTTTTGTTTTTATATTATGCGTCTATGGGAGCAAATGGACCCATGAAGTGGCTACTTTGAACCCTAGGGGCATGGTTGTCAGGGTTTACGTAGGAGACCACTAAACATTGCCATATACTAAATATATAAGCTGATGGCCTCATGGCTTTAGAGCAGAAGATATATGAAGATTTCCCATGATAAGTCTATGGGAGCTAAAGACCACTGGGGTATGACCAATTAGAACCCCATTGGTATGATTGGCAGGATTAATGTAGGGGACCAAGTTCTTTTCCCATTTTAAACCTATGGAAACTCTTGATCCTCGGGATAGGGCCAGTTTGGACCACAGGGGCTTGATTGGAAGGATTTATGTAGGGAACCACTTAACATTGCTACATTGCTGCATACTAAATATATAAGCTGTGGACCTCATTTTTCAGAGAAGTTTTTTTAAGTTTTTTACATTATAAGTCTATGGAAACTCTTGATTCCCGGGTGGAGCCAGTTTGGACCTCAGGGACTTGGTTGTCAGGATTTATGTATGGGAAAACTATAATTTGCTACATAACAAATATATAAGTCATGGGCCTCATGATTTCAAAGAAGACTTAATTTTGAATTGTAAATTTCCCATTTTTAGATGGTGATGTTCCTCGCTCTACATCCTATGGAGTCTATATCTCTCAACTCATTCGTTTTGCTAGAGCATGTAGCTATATTACTGACTTCAACACTCGCAATAAATTGTTAACTCAGAAATTCTTAAACAAGGCCATCGGTATCATAAACTTCGCAAAACCTTTTCTAAATTTTATAGACGATACTATGATTTGATATTTAAATTCCAAGTTGGACTTAAATCTCTCTTGCGCCATGGACTTTCGGAACCTGAATTCTATGGTGACTTGGTGTATAAATTGCTAGAGCATCTAGCTATATTACTGACTTCAACACTCGCAATAAATTGTTAACTCAGAAACTTCTTAAACAAGGCCATCGGTATCATAAACTTCGCAAAACCTTTTCTAAATTTTATAGACGATACTATGATTTGATATTTAAATTCCAAGTTGGACTTAAATCTCTCTTGCGCCATGGACTTTCGGAACCTGAATTCTATGGTGACTTGGTGTATAAATTGAAGAAGATTGTTGGCTCTAATAATTTTTCAGCGCAGTTCATTAAAATAATTTCCCAATTATAAAAAGATTGGCTATAACATTAATGTATTGCAACAAACTGCATGCTTGGTGGTCAACCCAATCACGGTTGGCAACTTTGCTTTCCTCTTTAATTGCACTCCGGTGGGTCGGACTTCAGACTTTTTGACGGCTCCGACTTAAAGATTTATCTATTGATGAGATGGTAGGGGCCTGATACTTTGGCTGTTTGTCGGGCTTACCGGGGTTTACCTGTTGTATTTCTTTTGCTCCGGTATTCAGTTTTATTTAATGTTGAGTCCTCATCTTTGCTTAAGCTCCTTTTTATATCTTGATTTATATGTTCTAGGAGATGATGCATTGATAAATTAGATGTTTATCATGCAAACCAAACATCTATGTGTCTTGATCCACATCTGAACTAAGGGTGAGGTTGGTGCACCGTTAAACCGGTTTAAGCCCTCCAGTAAAATATTTTACTGACCGTTCCAAGGCGGTACTTCTTTTGAGGATCTCTTATGGGTTTTTTTCTGTCTTGTGTTTGCTATGCCTTTGTACGCGTCTGTTTATATGTGCCTTGCGGTCACCTGCTGGGAAAGGGCTGACCTCTTGGCTGTCGTTTGTGGTGTCTAACTGTTCGTGGTGTCTAACTGTGAGTTTGTTACTTTCCCATTGGTATCCTGGGTTGGGTGTGGTACTTGATTGTATCGATTCCTGATCTTTGCACTCTTACTTACTTAAAGTTTTTCCCATATAAGTATATGGAAACTCTTGATCCCAAGGGTTGGGGCAATTTGAACCCAGGGGCTTGATTGGCAGTATTTATGTAGGAGACTATTAGACATTGCTACATATAGACGGATGGCTGAGAATGGGTTTGCTCCCCCCCCCTAGGGAATTTTGCAGACATATCCTATCTTGTAGAGAATTGAAAGCCGAGTCTTTTATGAGATGTTTGCACTCTGTGCTCCGGGGCGTTAGTCTATAAGAGCCTGTAACATACGTTACTTTATCAAACTAAGAAAAAGTAAATTGAAAGTTTGGGCTACAAATTAAAGACATTAAAATATTTATTTTTTAAAAATCATTCATATAGTCTGCATACTGGATATCTTAACTACGTATGACAGCCATTTGAACAAAATTGCGGCTTCCTAAGGTGTCATATGCGTTACATAAATCAGATAACCCAATAAAATTTGCAAATGTGGCTAACATCATTTACATTCCTAATCTCTCTGTGTGTTTTGCAAAATGTTTTAACCATGTCTGACTAGCTTATGCAATTGGCTAACAGAAAAATTAAAGTTTGTTTCCCTAGCTTAAATATCTTTTCTGAAATAAGCAATTAAACAACCCTACCCCTACCCAGTTTTAAGGTGAAATGTTTGGTATTAAAACTAAAGTAAAAATAGTTAAAAAATATTTGCAGTTGATGAATGTGTTTCATTGTTTGGAATCTATTTGCTTATATGAAAAGACTCATAAATCTGCAAGTTTGTTGCAAAATTTTTAATATCAGAGGCTGTAACATATGTTACCTGATGTAATAAATGGGCAAGCTCATTGTCTTTACGTAAGATATGCCTAAAAATGTTTTAATCTCCTCGAGGGAATTTTGCAGACATATTCCTTCTTATAGTCCAACTCAAGCTGCATCGAATAAGGGATGTTTGCACTCTCTATGTTGGGGCGTTAGTCTGAAACAGCGTGTTACATGCGTTACTATATCAAATAAAGGAAATGTAGTTTGAAAGTTTGAGATAAAATTGTGAAAAAAAAACTCGCAGCTGTTGGACATCTTACATTGTTCAGGGATTTTAAACTGGCTCCTATGATAAAGACTTATAGATCTGCTAGTTGTCATCAAGTTTTAAAGATCAGAGAGCATTACATATGTTAGCGTGATAAGTAAAATCATCAAACAGTATTTTGACATCAAGCTGAGTAAGGGCCTGCTCCATCCTAATCCCCTTTGGAAATCTGCAGACAAATAACATCTTATGTAACCATTCAAGGTGCATTTAATAAGAAATGTTTGCACTCTGTAAGTCAGGGCGTTAGCCTGTAACAGCTTGTTACATATGTTACTAAATCAATTTGAGAATAAGAAATTTGAATGTTTGAGCTACCAAAAGAAGACATTAAAATTATCTCATAAATTGACATTCTTATAGTCTTTATACTGGATGTCTTTACTACATATGGAAGCTGTTTAACATTAATACGGCTTACTGGGGTGTTATGTGCGTTACATGAACCTAATTATAATTTAAAAGCTATAATTGTGGCTATTGTCATGTAGTTAAACAACTACTATGACTTGGTTTCAAACTGTTTTATTAGATTTTACAAGCATATACTCAATTGATGAATAGGAAAATCTAACTTAAATATATTGTCTTATAGGAGCTAATACACAACCCTACTCCAAGTTTTACAGAGAAGCGAATTTAGTTATTACCGTTTAAGTGAAACACATGAAAGTGAATACAGTGTGTGGATATTTTTCATTTTCTTAGTTTGTCTTGCTCATATATCTACAAGATGTCATTTAGTTAAAGATCAGGACACTTAATGTGTACTTATAAGTCTTTGGTGCCAAAACACTAGAAATTATATTCATTTCTGATTATCAAGCCCATGGACTGGTGTTACAGATGTTATCAATGACCTTTTGGACACATTTCCTAATACTGTGCATATAATGCTAAATATAGAGCCACAAATAGAAAAGATAGCTTTACATTTTTACAAGAAAATACAATAAATGAAATTGTCCAGACTATTTCTCATCGATTTAACACTCATGTTAAACGTTTGTAGTTGTCTGCTTCTGTGGTAATCATCATTATCACACGCCTCCTTGCAACTAGTAGAATCATCACACAATATTTCAATCATTTACTGTTATTCAATTTTACCACCAGTCCACTCAAAATTGATGAGCCATTATCAACTTTCCAATTTTGCCATTTATGGCTTGGAACATTTGGAAACTGATATGAATTCCTAATAGTTGTCTCTTTGAGTATGTGTTTCAAGTGATACTCTGCAAGTAGGAGAAAGACTAAAGCTTTACAAGGAGGAAAACTATGTCATTAAGAGCAATGAGAACCTGGACTGATGTACCTTGATATTTCTGTGATAAAGAATCATATCTTAGCTGGTTAACTTTTATGAATGTAGCCTTTCCATACATGCAACCCACACGTTTTCATCTAATAATGTCTCTGCAGTTATTATCTTTCCCCAAGCATTCAAAAACTTATTTGAAGTCTTAGTTATTCTGAAGTGCTGAAACTGAGGTAACTCTTTCCCTTCAGATAAACGAACTAGATGTATCTCAGCAGGTAAAGCAATGAAATACAGGATGAACAGAGCGCAAATTAGACCCTTTCAATTCAATGATTCACTAAGTTTCTAAGATAAGAACGCTTATTAAAGCTGCATAGTCTGTAACTTTTGATATTTTAATTTTTGAAATAATGTTTCTATTTTTCAAGAACACAGTAAAAAGCTAAAATTCAGGTATACATTTTACCAATTTCGTAAATCTTTACAAATTATCAGTATCAAAACAACAGCATTTATGTTAAAACTTACCTGTCTATAATTATTGGAGGGACGCAAATAATTACCAACAAGAGAAAAAACACCTGTTTTTATAAGATAATTCACTTTTCCATGCAGTTTTCAGCTATAGTGAACAGATTTATTGTGAAAGCCTACGTTAATTCTGCTTTTACAAATGATTTTAAAAGAAAAGAAAATTTTTCGAAAAATGTTAAAAGTTACAGACTATGCAGCTTTAAACGATGTAACATATATAACTCGTCATAATAAATGAGCAAGGGCATTGTCGTGACATCCTTTTTGATTACACAGTCAGAGGCAAGTGTTTTCAATTTCAGTGTTTTTAAAGACACATGCGGCTATTTCCAATGCGCACCTTTCCCGCGTCTGCAAACGGGGAAAGTTGTCTGGGTCCTGTCTTTCGACCCTTAACGGATTCGGATCAATACAGCTTCCGATATTCTTATGTCATATCGGTGTTCCGACATTTTCTTCACAAAATAACTAATTAAAGTGTGTTCGAAATATCTATTGACATCTTTTCAGAACTGATCGTCTCAGCACTAAAGACAGATAAATGTAGCTCAGTCGAAATCAAACGACGTACACAATAACCCTGGTTACGAATACGATAGTGGCCGAGTCTATACTATTTGTATGGATATTTAGAGCGGCGCACGACCTGACCTCGTGGCCTAGTGGTTAGCGCGCCTGGCTACAAAGCCAGAGAACCAAGATCGATTCCCGGATGCGCACATATTTTCAGTGTGTGTTTTCTTTCTTTTTTAACATTTTAATGCTAAATTACTTCATATACTAGTAAAATGGCATCATCAAAACGACCGAAATGGTCATCCCCGAACTTTTTATATTGAATTACGCATGAAACCTATGGGGGTGGGGTTAAATTTGGCCCTCTAGAAAGAGAATTAGTTCGGTGACCCCAGATTTTTATTCTTTTTTCTGAAAGGTATTATAATAGTCCATGAATTAAAAATAAATTTTCAAGATTTTCAATGTCAGATTTTTTAATACATGATTTATTCTAAAAACAAATTCCATTTTTCGACGAATTGCCAAAATATATCATGCAGTATCTTGTCACAGCATGGGGTAACAAGTAAACATGCACATTTTCTTAAAAGTTTGAGGTCATGGGCAGTAATTTAAGTTAAAAGAAAGAAGCTGGGTGAAGATTACAACCGTTTTAGCTCGATAATTAGGACTAGTATTATTATTTTATATTTCTAGAAAATTGGTCAAATGCTGTAAACTTCAATATGAGATTCTGAAAAAATAAGCACGGTGACATATCCTTTTTATTTCATAAATGGATAGCCCATGCATAAAACAAACTGTATGCAAAGTATTTAAAATATTTCAATGTGGGAAGTATTTAGTAGCATATGTCCTTAATGGATCATGAAATGAGGCACCTTATCAACTTGTTTACTCTGTATAAATCTTCCATAGAGCATAATAAAGAACTACTGATTATCCCATTCTACCTATAGTCCACTTTCCTTCTTTTGAATGCAACAGCTAATGATATGGCTGCAAAAACTGAGAAATCATAGGTTTTACATTATTTTAAGACATGCTTCAATGTACTGACATCAAAAAACAACCAACTGCAAACATAATTGATGGCAATGTCCAACTTCATATTCTTTCTCTTATACCAGATAACTTTCAAGGTGTAACAGAAATTGTTTCAGACGGTCTGCCAAAACCATCAAGAGTCAACATTGTAACTAAAGAAAACTTATAAAGTTCTTTGGGCGCAGCAAAATACTATTGATCTAAGACCTGAGGACTTGAGCACCAAAAGACTGGATAGGTTCCATGGCAAATGATGCAAAAAAGCAGCCTATCAAATTTCTGTTCGACCAATGTCAGAAATCTTAAAGTATTCTTAGAGGTACACGGTAGAGACATAGATTTTGCAAAATCATAGCAAAGTTATCATTTGACTAGCACGGATGAAGAGGCAGCTGCAGTTAGATTGCTCTTGCCACTTCACAGGAAGAGATATATACCAGAATCAAACTCCATTGTATGCATATATGTGAAATGGCATTAAACCCATATTTAAACAGGTGTTTGATCCCATGACTTCTGCTTTTGAAGAATGCTAAAAGGATTCAAGTTTGGCTGAGTCAAGTTGTTTGACGCTGACACTGGCCACACATACAAAGAAAATTAATTCTTTTGATGGCTAAAGAGGAGGATCACATGAAATGCTTATAAGTGATGTTTGTCACAATTACCAATTTTAAAAAGTAATCCTAATTAATGTAACACACATAACACCATAGGAAGCTGTATATTTGTTAAAATCTTTTCTTATGTATCAAAGGTATTCAGAACGCAAACTACATGAATAATTCAAATAAATAGATAGTTTTATGTCTTCTTTCTGATTCTCAGACTTTAAATTAATTTATTCTTAAATTGATATGGTAACATACGTATCATACAATTA
Organism: Loripinus fragilis; assembly: GCA_964019695.1. Lineage (NCBI taxonomy): Eukaryota > Metazoa > Mollusca > Bivalvia > Lucinida > Lucinidae > Loripinus > Loripinus fragilis. The sequence goes on along the minus strand of OZ026520.1, from coordinate 81,308,791 downwards.
CAGGCTAACCCCCTAGTTAATAGAGTGCAAACATCTCTTATTTGATGCAGCTTGAATTGTTCTTTAAGGTAGGATATGTCTGCACAATTCCCAAAGGGGTGGAGAGGAACAGGGTTGTACTCAGTTTGCATTCCTAATACAATGCCATGATTCTACTGGTAGTGATGAAATGGGTGATTATTTTGCAATAGAAGCAGACACAATGATAGACATTGTGAGGGTGACTTGAATAAAGATTGTTTTTGAATAATTTTATTTAATAGGAATATTTATTAAATTGTGTCATTTAAATGAGAACTATTATTTTCTATTTAATGTCTATATATTTTAATATTATAGGCATTAGGAAATAAGTGATTAAAAAGGTTATATATAACATAGGTAACACAATTCCAAGAGCTTGTTATCAGCAATGACTGTAATTACTAAGACTAAGGCACCATAGGCTAGAGATTAATAGGAAAACATGTGAAAAACGGTATTATTAGATGGTTTAATGTCTTCTTTCTGTAGCTCAAACTTTCATTTTGATTTTTTCCTTAGTTTGTTACAGTAACATATGTAACAGGCTGACAGAGACTAACGCCCCGGAACATAGAGTGCAAACATCTCTTAAAAGATGCGGCTTGAAATTTTCTTCAAGATAGGATATGTCTGCAAAATTCCCTAGGGGGGGGAGCAGGACCTTTTTTAGCTCGAAGTCTAATACTAAATATGTGGGCCTAACAATTTCAGACTAGAAGATTTTGAAAGTTTTATTACATAATAAGTCTGGAAACTCTTGATCCCCGGGGTGTGGCCATTTTGACCCATGGGACTTTATTGGCAGGATTTATGTAGGGGACCTTTAGACATTGCTACATACCATATATACAAGCTGTGAGCCTCATTGTTTCAGGGAAGATGGTTTTGAAAGTTTCCCCCAACTATAAGTCTATGGGAGCTATATGTTGCATTGGCAACTGGAGTTCCGATTCAATCAGCCCAATAGGGATTGCAGTGGCTCAGTGCTTGACTCGAGACCGATAGGCCGCGGGTTCGAGCCTCACCGGCGTCACTGAGTTTTGGTCCTTGAGCAAGACATATTTATCCTTGCCTAGTACTGGTCCAGGAAGACCCGCCCCTGTTTAACTGAAAGATTGTTGATGGGACGTAAAGAATCAAATCAAAACAAACAAACAAACCAATCAGCCCAAAAACATTATACAGCCTTTCCCCTTGCCTTATGACGGTTTACATGAAAGGGGTACGTGCATTAAGAGGCCCCCCTATAAGGCCCCAAAAACGAAATTGCTTTTCGCTAGTTTCTTCTTATTAGCTCGCTAGTTTCTTCTTATTAGCTTAGGGCTATTCCAGAAAAAAATACCTTGAGGGGGAAGAAGGCACTTTTTTTTGGACCCAACCACCCATGGAATTAAATTTCCACAGACACCAACCACCCATGTTATCAGAAAGGTTCATAAACCAACTACCCATAGAATATAATAAGATATGTATATGGATACAAAATGTTCGATAATCAATATAGGGTAAGCAAGTCTAGCATCTGCTCATGTGATTTATTTTAATAAGCTTCCGTAAAAAAGAGGAAAGTGCAAGTCATGCTCATTTTCCTATACTGTGTTGTCTACACCCATCAACATACGACATTTTTCAATAACCGCCTCTACAGTAAACAGCCAGTGTCAATGAATGAAAAGCTTCATATTTTTTTTAGTTTTGAAGTGAATGGTTTTAGATCTACTTGCTAAACTTTATTTGTTTGCATTTCTGTCTGACATCATCATAATTGGTCCCACTCAGCTGTTAATACATGTACAAAGATGATAAGTGGAACAGCCAATGTTTTATCTAATCCACCGCTAGTTATAGATGTTGCATTTGGAAACTTTCGTAGGTTATCCTGTTGCTTTACCGATTGCATACTGCAGTCGTGTTTGACATGCAATAACGGCTTTATAAACATGGAAAACAACTTTGTTTTGTTTTATTTTCACACAAAATAAATTAATATAATATGCATAAATTGGATGATTTCACACAACAGAAAAACAGGCAGATTGGGATTCGATATTTTGATTGATACAGGAAAAGTCCATTTGATATACCTATCAATTGTCTTAAACCGATTTTCGATAAAACCCAACCACCCATGTAAACAGAATTTTTCAAACACCAATGACCCATATAATTTGAAAAATGTGAGCACCAACCACCCATTGAAAAATATATGGTTTGCCTTCTTCCCCCCCCCCCCCTCCCTAGGTATTTTTTTCTGGATATCCCTTAATAGAACAATAGCCTTAAGTGTAAAACACCCTGTCCAACGCTGCGGTCGGTGAAACGGTCCTAACACCGGTAAAATGGTGTTGTAACACCGGAGAAGTGCCGATTCGTATAAAAAAAATCGATGGACGAACAGACATCCGGTAAGAAATTACTATTTTCTTTGTTTTTATATAAACGTTTGCAATAAAAGCATTAGTGCATTCGGTGGAGAATTGACGTACCTTTACAACTGTATTTGAATGGTTAGCTATTTCTGGCTGATTCCTTCAAACTTTCAATCCCAAGTTGGCAAAAAAGTTTATCTAATTGCGTTTTCTTCCCGCCTAAACACGGTTATGGAACACCCATGACCATACAGAAAATTTCATTCATGCGTGGATCCAGATGGGGGGAGGGGTCCGACCCCCCCCCCCCCCCCCTGAAAATTCATAAGTTATATGGGTTTCTATTGAAAATAGCATTTGGATCCCCCACCCTGAAAAAAGTTGGACCACCTGGAAAATGGTGGACCCCCCTGGATTAATGATGGAACTCCCCCAAAAAACAGGGAAAAGTAATTTCCTCTGAAATAAAACCATTGATAAACAATCTGACCCCCTCTGTAAACTATAAAATAGGCTGATGAAAAAGAAAAAAAAACGTTGTGAAGCTGTTTTCTAGCAGTCGGCCCTGGACCACCCCTCCCCCCTCAAACACGAAAATTCTAGATCCAAGCATGTGACTTTGCCTTTAATCCTTTTGTGACTGGACCCACCCCCTCCTATAAAAAGTCTAAATGACTGAAATTTTGTCAAAACGTCAAATGTTTCGTGCTCCATTATTTTTTAATCATATTTGCGTAATGCACCAGTCATTAGTAACCATGACCCAAGCCACTGAGCAGGGAGGGGAATAGCTGGGCAAGTTTGCCACATTAAACTTTTGCATTGTCTCCACAGTGCGAGGGAAATGCCAGGGATTTATAAATCTAGGCAAACATGTCAGTGCAATGTAAAATAACAGACAGCGGTGTAAACATCCGTGGTTTTTGTTTGCTGCTTTCGAAGCAGCAAACTTTCAGATTGACTTTTTCGGAAATCCGGTCATGCGCACTGCAGATTAGCTGCCTGACGCAACTCGCTGTCATTGTTAAAAATAGGCGGATGATAACGCAACACGGCTGCCTGTGTTGAATAAATGAGAAACTTTGATTCGGGACGATATATTGTAGGATCCGCTATGGTCAAAAAAAATATGTTTGTTTAGGCCTACGGTTTGCCGACCGACCCTGTTTTATAGCTGCCGACTGTACAATTTTTTCTCGGAAAATACAAAAATAACGAGTACGTTGTTCGGCCCTGCTCGATAGTCCTGTAGTCGCCAGCTATCGAAAACTTGAAAATTTTCAATATCGATTGTTCCAGTTTATAAATTGACCTACCTGGTTGTTGAAGTGTGTATTTCACACTCTCCCCTTATTAAAACTCCAATTAGCATTATTTTAAAACAGCAATACTCCGAGATCAACTAATAATATATTCCCGTAAACACAAAACTTTACACGGTATTTTCTGTCAAATCCACTATTTGACTGCTAGCGGCTAATTTTGTCGTCGCAAACAGTTTGAACCAAGATTAGAACGTCAGGGCTGATCTGGGTCCAAGCTTTTTGAGATGCTGATGTTATCCTGAAAGGCTATTTTGATAAAAGTAATGCAGAAAAATATCTGCA